>OZ024698.1:9600701-10200701 GCA_964016905.1 Perithous albicinctus | reverse complement strand
GCGCGTTGGTCGAAATAGCAAAACAAAAGAATGTTCGAGAGTAGTCGAAAAATTTGAAAATTACTGAATTGAAAATGCTGAATTAAAAACAAAACATTGACTGAATTCATAGAGATATTAGAGAGAAGTTTTTTTTTCTTTAATAATTTAATTTTAGTTCTTTTTAAACAATAAATTTGTGACGTGATTGTTTTTCAATCTCACGGTTACAAAATGATATTGTCGTTACCGTTGCGGCAGTTTCCGTTAAGTGACTCTCTCGAGTCACACTTCCGCGAAATTATCGTTATACTTATAGTCAAATTTGTATCGTTTTGCTTCCTGAAATCAAGTTAAGGTCGGAGTTCTCAAATCTGTTGAGAGGAGAAAAAGTCTCGACAAAACGAGACAAAGGAAAGCACCTGACGAGACTCCTCCACGAAATCGGTAATAGAACGATTAGAATGAGGGCGCCGGGGCCCTCAGAGGACATGTAGAGGGCTGAAGAACAAGCGATGTAGAGTTTACGTTATAATCAACAAGGCGGGAACCTCTTCGATATGTTTTTTTGTGTGTTGTATATGCTTTTATTCTCGTCTGATACACTAAAGAAACGATTGTGGAGGATCTCATAATTAAATGCTACTAATTTACGTGTATTCATTCCCGCTACAGTTCGGAGGTGGCTCGAGTCAGAGGGCAGTAGTTATCGGATCGAGTAATTTCGGATTTCGGGATCATAATCATAATATTTCGCTATCGAGAATTACACGTAAATAATCAGTGTTCCTCGAGACGTCGACGAGACGCCTCGAGCTAATTATGCTCGTGTTTACAGTTTTTAATCCCGTGTTTACAGTTTTTCTGTTAGGTCTCGCGTGTGCTATATAGTTCGGTTCTCGCGGTTTATCATATATATATATATATATATATAATAGACGCTACGTGTGCTCTCGTTATATGTGAAAATTCGCGTTCTCGTGTTTCGGCATTTTATTTTATAAAATCCGCGTGTTTCCGTGCCGTTATTTTGTGCAATGTGTGTTCCTGAGTATATAGCAGCTTGCAGTCCCATGAATTGTTTCTCATAAATTTGGTGAGTTTTTCGCAAATATTTCGTTCGGAATAAATTAAAGAAAAATATTTATTTCGAAATAATATCGCTCTCGCTGTGCCACAGCTATATGCGCTCTGCCATTGCAAATTTGCAACAAATATTGGTAAATTTATTTATTTCGTTGCGGAGGTCGAGAGTGGGTTGCACTCGAACTCCAGAGCATACCGGTTCGTTATAATCGAAAAATATGTCACAAATTATAGAGGCAAAACACGTCAAGTCGACTACCCCAATTTTTCGTGTTAATAAAACGTCCTCAAATTTATTCAGGATGTTGATCTGGTTGAAGAAAAAATGTAGGGATTTTTTTCAGGTTTTTTTATAGCGTATTCCAGTTATTAAAAATTTCTGAAAATAAATCATTGTTTATTTTTTAACGCCAATACTACGGCTCGCACAAAAAAATTATAAGAACATCAAATTTTCGATTTTCAACGTACTTTCCAACAATATTTTTTTGTGAAATTTTCCAGCTTTATTTTATGCTATTTTTCAATCAAATAAAGTTGCCACTTTTTTTACCTCCGAAATGGCATTTTCTATTTAACTGAAATTTTCAAGTTTTGTTCTTTGAAATATCTAGAATATTGAAAAAAATTCGCGAGATGGGCGGTTAATTTTAAGAGATATAAAGATTTTCAGTTTAAATGCAATGTAAATATAAGTGTATCGAATGGAAACATTATTTATTTGTAAATTTATATTATTTGAAAATTATGAATTTCAAAAGTTTTAAAATTAAATATTCAAAAGTCGCTGCTAAAACAAACCTTTCACGCATTATTTTCCATTTTGCGTAAAATTTATTTATAGCGAATGAAATAGTGAGGAAACGGAATACTTTTGAGTTTTGATTTTACAGTCTTTTTTTTGCTTAAATATTTAAAATATTGTTGTCGTTTCAATTAAATCGGAAATGCCGTTTCGGAGGGAAAATAAATGGCAACTTTATTTAATTGAAAAATAGCATAAAATAAAATCGGAGAATTTGACAAAAAATGTTGTTGGAAAGTACGCTGAAAATCCAAAATTTGATGTATTTATGATTTTTTTTTGCGAACTGTAGTATTGGCGTTAAAAAATAAGCAATGATTATTTTCAGCGATTTTCAATGGCTGGAATATGCAATAAAAAAATCTGAAAAAATTCTTACGTTTTTTCTTCAACTAGACCAACATCCTGAAGAAATGTGAGGACGTTTTGTTGACATGAAAAATTGAGGTTTTTCGCCCGCATAGCAAAGCAAAATAATTGAATATTTAAATATTTACATGAATTTTCAATGTATTTTGTAAACAAAAAATGTATTAATTTAATTGTTTTGCTTAAAAAAATCAATATCTTTTTGAAAAGCTTAAATAAAAATTTAAGCAATAATTGTTTTAATTTAAAAAGTAAAATATACAAATTTCTTACCTTGTATTTGTATTGCGATATTTTTTCCCTTAAAAAACAAATATAAATTGTTTAAAAAAATACAACTGCCTGAATTCTTGGGGGGGAAAAAAATTGAAAAATTCACATAAACTATCGGAATCCGACAAAAAATTGGCTGCATGGATATTGAAATTGAGCACAAAGTTTTCTTTTTTGTCAAAATAATTTAATTTCAATTATTTAAAACTATAAACTGTAGAAAAGCAAAAGATAATTGAATGCTTAAGACATTTGTATTAAAGCATTCAATTATTTTGCCAATAAAAATTAATTAGATTAATTATTTTACTCGAAAAAATCAATTTTGTTGTTATTAAGTTCAAATCAAAACTTAAGCAATAATTTTCTTAATTTAAAAAGTAAAATATATAAATTTCTTACCTTGTATTTGTACTGCAATATTTTTTTCCTTAAAAAACAAATACAAATTGTTTAAAAAAATACAACTGCCTAAATTCTTGGGGAAAAAAATTCGAGAAATTTACATAAACTATCAAAATCCGAAAGTAAATTGGCTGCATTGAGCACAAAGTTTTCTTTTTTTTTTTTTTTCAAAATAATTTAACTCCAATTATTTAAAACTACAAACTATACAAAAGCAAAAGATAATTGAATGTTTAAAACATTCGTATTAATTATTCAATTATTTTGTCAATAAAAACTAATTACTTTAATTATTTTACTCGAAAAAAAAAAAAATGATTTCTTTAAGTTAAATATTTTTTTTTTAAATTGCGAAAAAAAAAAAATTCATTGTTTAAAAAATAAATAAAAGAAGAAAAAAATGTAATCAATAGAGAAAGGTCTCATATCTCTTACTTGGATTTTAAATAAGAAGAAACGAATTTAAATAGCCAAAGTAGTCTTTGGGGAACTATGATTTAAAGTAAATGGTCATAGGCTCAAGACATGCTTTTCGGATCATCGCTAAACGGCCTAAATGGATTAATTTTATGGTATGCGGATAGATTCTATATTATCCCTCGAGTGCCACTTGCTCAGTCGGTATAAATTATATAGTAAATTTAGGAAATACGTCGAAAAAAAAAATATATATATATATATATATATATATGTGTATGTATATAAAAAATGCGCAGACAGGATTTAAAACAATAATGTATTTCGTATAATATAACTATTATCCTTATCGATTTTGCTACATCATTCTATTGGACAGGTTATTGCGTCGTTTATTATAATTTATAATACTATTTTTATGTTTTGTAATCGCTCGTTGGCATTACGAAGTGGATTAAAACCGATTTATATACATATATGGGGCATTCCAAGTCAATTGGCGTGAACATCGGCCTGACCCTCTCGGATTCAGTTGACGAATCTTTTTCTTTGGCATATTTCGCTCCAAAAAAAGAGGATTTTCTTTTTCTCGGATTTTTATCACTTGTTTTGACCTGTAAAATCATTTTTTCTCCATAATTTTTTAGAAAAAATAAATTTCGACTATTTTTTACATTCTTAAATTTTTTTTCCATAAAATCTAGGAGTTAAAACAAGTATTTCCATCATAGTTCGAGAGTGGGCTGAGAATAATTTATATTTTTTTTATTTAAAAAGAAAAAAAAATTCCCTAATTTTTGTTCTAATTGAAATAGCTTTATTAATTTTTGTTTTAATTATTAGCCAAATTTTTAGCGTTTTGCTCTCAAAATATGGGATTTTTTTTTACCGTGATATGTTTTGTTTTTTTTTTTCCCCTACAAGAAACCATTATTGAAATTTTTAAGTTTCAAAAAATGGAAAAAAAAATTTGTCAAATTTAAAAAAAAATAGACATTATTCTTGGCCCACTTTCGAACCACGATGGAAATACTTGTTTTTAGTCCTAAATTTAATGAAAAAAATTTCAGAATTTTCAAACTGATCGAAATTAATTTCTACTCAAAAGTTATGGGGAAAAAATGTATTTTAAAGGGTAAAAAAAGTGATAAAAATCTGAAAAAATAGCCTATTTTTTTTTAACCAAAATATGCGAAAAGAAAAATTGTCAACTGAATCTGAGAGGGTCAGGCTCGATGACCACGTGAATTGACTTGGAATGCCCCATATATAATATATACATATTTGAGCTGGTAGCTGAATATTTAATAACGTATTTACAAATCAAAGTCCTGCTGCTGATTAAAAACTCTAGGAACCACCATATCTTTTTGTTTCTTCGTATAACAAACTATTAACTAAATTTTTCAAAATAAAAAAAAAAAATTGCTTAAAGTAACATTACAACAATGATAATAATGTGTCAACACAAAAACGTGAACGCAACGATAAATTCAATGTGCTGACAAAAATTAACAATTACAATTACAATAATTTTTGTAATAATAAAGCTGGTGGGAAACAGAGATTTTTTTGTTTTTTTTTTTAAACATAAAAAAACAATTTACAATAACTTCGACATTATTTCGAGCTGTACCGAGAGTTTAACGAGAGAAAACATCTCGTTTCAATCTTGAGAAGATTTTTTAAAAAATAATCTTCGTCTTTCAATTAATGTATTTACATGCAATTAACATTCCTATATCAATATAATCAATTTTTTTTTCTTTTTTTTTATTCTTTTCGAACACATTTTCTACATTTTGTGCTGTCTAAGTTTGTCTCGAAATTATTTGAAATCTTATTATTATTATCGATCTTATGAATAGAATAACCGGAAACAAATATCGTTGTTAAAATTATTAATATCGTTATTATTATTATTATTATTATTATTATTATTATTATTATTATTATTATTATTATTATTATTATTATTTGTCCCTATTATTATATAATTTTTTTATATCACGATGATAACGAGTTTCATTTTTTTTTTCATAATTAGATCAACGAAACGATCGTTTAATGTCTAAAAAAAAAAAAGAAACTTAGCTAGGGAAAATTGTTCTTATTGGATTTAATTCGTAAAGTTGTCAATGTGCGTGTGTAAAGAGGATGCGTAATTTTTTGCCATTTTTAAACAGCACCATTGTTGATTCTGTCCAATCAGGAGACGGTTTTCTCTTCCATTGAACGTGGCACTGCAAATGGCTCCTTTTTTGCGTCCACCAGAGGGCATTGCTCGTTTTTCGACTCCAGGTCGTTAGAATGCTCAACGTGACCGTCAACATTAACATCTTCGTCCTCTGGACTATTTGCAATCTCCTCTTTTACCGTAACACTTTCAAAACGATGCTGCTGATCGTCTTCTTCGGGAATTCTTACACGATTTTCCGAAAGTTTTACGCGCTTCTCCGTGATTGTATCGCTAACCACGTCCACTGGAGGCGTTGGTGATGTTTCAGTTCTGTGATGAACCATCACTGTGTGATGATCCAATTCGATGCGGAAGAAAAATTTTAGACTACAATTAGTGCAGTCGTAGGGACGAGCTCCAAGTCCGTGTTGTTGTAGCATGTGATTCTGTTGAATTTAAAAAATGTATATATTATTATTTAGCTGGATAGAAAGGAAAGATTCTTTTTTTTTCTGTTTATATGAAATTCTATTGGAATTTGGGGAATATACGATTTTTCTAAAAATGCAAGGTTTTCAGGAAATGTCGATACAATCGTCGTAGGTTTTACAGTGAATTCAAATTTGATATCAGAATTTCAGACCTCAAAACGGCGGATCAGGATTTGCAAAACTAAGCTAGTTTCAAAGGATATCGGAATTAAAAAATTTCAAAATGGTGATTAAAGAAAATGGATTCTCTTGAAAATGAGTACTGAAGGTTTTTGAATTCGCTGAATCGAAAAATGGTTTCAAAATTTCAAATTCAACATAGCGGTTCCAACATGGCGGATCAAGATTCGAGAAAAAAAGTCGTTGGATTCTCATAAATAGTAATTCTCAACATTTTTGAAGTTGCATGAATCCAAATATGATATCAAAGTTTAAAATTTCAAAATGCCGATTCTAAATTTAAAACAACAATTAAATTAAATGGATTCTCATATAAAAATGAGTGCTCAAGGTTTTTGAATACGCTGAATCTAAATACGATATCAGAATTTCAAAATAAAAAATGGCGGTTCCAAAATGTTGGATCAAGTTTGGATGAAAAAAAAATAGTTGGATTCATAAATATTACTTCTCGTGATTTTTGAAGTTACTGAATCCAAATATGATAAAAAAATTAAAAAATTGATTCTTATATAAAAATGAGTATTCAAGGTTTTTGAATCCGTTGAATCTAAATTTCAAAATTCAAAATGGCGGATGAAAATTTAAAAAAAGGTATAAAAATAAGTATTGAAAAGTTTTGAAGTTGCATAATCCAAATATAATATAAAAATTTGAAAATTCAATACGGTGGATCAAAATACGAAAAAAAAGTAATTGGATTCAGTGATCTGAAAAAATCTTTGGTTACTCATTTCTACAAGAATTCAAATATAAATAAAAAATTTCGATACGCCATTTTTAAAAGAAAAAAAAAATCTTACACCATTTCTGGATCCAGAAATCGCAAAATCTCTCATTTTTTAAATCCTACGTTTCTTTTTCAATTATTTAATGCAGATCCCAGCAAAACCACAAAAAAATATATTTAATTTTCATCACAAAAACTGAACTCACAAAAAAACAATTGACTAGTTTAGTTACCTGTAGTGCGATAGGAGTAGTAAAAAGTGATTGGCATATGTAGCAAGTAAGTCCAGCGCATCCGGCGAATGTATGTTCGATCAAATGTCCCTGAAGTTGAAGTGGACTATTAGCTTCAAAAATGCACAAATGACAACGTAGCGCCTCTATCGATGCTTTATTCGTCGATTCCAAGTGTTCCTTCCTCACGTGCTGCTGAATTTTATCCTCAGTCGGGAAAGACATCTGCAAAATAAATTCATTTTTCATTCAAGAGCTTTCATTCAATGCTTTTACTGTCTCCAAATTTACCTCATAAGTTCTAATTTTTAAAAAAATCACTAACAACAATTAACAATTAATAAAATAAATAATCACCTGGCACTGAATGCAAGTGTAGATGTTAGAATTCCCGCAGCTAGTCTCATGTTCCTTAATTCTGTGATTCTCAGCCTCCTCAGAATTTTCAAATTTAATTCCACACTCCTCGCACCTTGTGTCATCGGAATCCGCCTGAATTCTCATTTTAATACTTGCACTTTCATCAGTTTTGTAAAATCTATCATTCTCCCAAGGATCCCTCGAACTTTCCCAATTAGCCGGATCTTTAGAGCCAGTCCAAATCGTTGTTTCGCTCTTTGAAGGTCTAACGTGTTCGTAAGGTGAATTAAGAATAGGCAAACCTTGGGAGTGTCTGACATAGCAAGATTTGCAGACTCTCAAAGGTGGACCACCAGTTCCCGATGGATTCGACGGAAGGCTGACAAAATCATCGGCGCTAAATTCCCTCAAACAGAGACAGCAGCTCATAGCAGAACGCTGAAGTGGTTGCTGCTGTTGTTGGTGTTGCTGTTGGCTTTTATGTTGAATTGGACTTGGACTGGATGATGAATTCGGCAAGCTATTTGAATTTCGCAAATGGTGTCTAGCGTGTAATCGACATTCCAAGTCGCTGATAAGAGTCTGTCGGCAGACAACGCAACCAGCCGGAAGAAATGGAACAGAATTGTCCAATCTTTGTTGTGTATCAACACTTTCCAAGCTGTGCCGTTGAAGGTGTTCCATAAATTGTGCCTCATTCGCGAGTGTTGCACGGCAAACCGTGCAATTGTCGCTCAATTGAATCTTGCAATGTTTCTGAAGCTTATGCTCAGCCAATATTCCACCGGACGGACAAACTTCATCGCATATATTGCACTTGTGACGTCCACCAGGCTCGTTCGAAGCATGCTGAATTCTCGTGTGAGACTCGAGTTCACTTCTAGAACGACAAATCTCACCGCAGTAAGCGCAAGTCATGCTGAGGGATGACAACGATTTAGCCTGAAGCTTCACAGGTGTGTGAACCAATTTTTTGTGAGCTTGAAGCTCGGTTTCAGTGGCGAATTCGGCGTGCTCGCAGAGCTCACATCGTTGACTACCTCGTGTCAATGTCGTGCCATTTGTTGGCCCGTAATTCAGTCGTTTGTTGTTGTTGTCACGCTGATTTAGGGAATTGTTGTTGCTCGATGCTGGCGATCTGCCTCGCTTTGGAGGCCTTGTCTGTAATTGGAAAATTATTGGTTTTATTTTTAAGTTCAATATTGGTTGAAAGACCAAGATTTTTTTCAGTCATTTTAGAGGTAAACAAAAAAATGATCCTCACCGTTTCTTCCGGCAATCTCGTTGTTCTGTGCGTCCGTCCATTTTCCCCGGCCTCGGTTCTCTCGTTACTATGATGCGCTTGTGAAACATGACGATCAAGCAAAAATTCGACAGGAAATCCCTCTCGGCAAATCGGACATCGATACAAACTGCTCGAGTGACTAGCCAAATGAAGTTGTAGTTCCAAATCGGAATTGCAGCATATTCCACAAAAAACGCATCTTGTACTCGTAGAATTTGGGCCTGGAGTTGAAGCTCTACTCCTTGGCAAAGGGCCTTCATTGACGAGAGCATTTGGTGGCGCATGAACAGTTCTAACATGATTCGCCATTTCGGCCTCACTTCGAAAGTAACTTCGTCCTTCGCCCGAAGTATTACCCGGTGAATTTTCATTGTTCGAACCACTGCAAGTGGTGCAACGATAAATCCTACATTCTTGACTGTGTTTAACAGCAAAATGAACCTGTATCGCGACTCTGGAATCAAATGTATCGCGACACAAAGCGCATCGATAAAGATGATGAGCGTGAGTATCAAGAAGATGTCTTTGCAGTAGATCCGGATGTGGATAAAATTTTTTACAAGCACCACAAGCATATTCCTTGGTCATTTGTCCGAGATAATGCTTCGTCAGATGCGACAGCATTTCATCTCTTTCTGAAAAATTTGCGTCACACTTTGGACACGGATTTCTCGGTAGAACCTCGTTGTTTTGTTGATCAGCTTGAAGATGTCTTGCCAAATGTTCTCTAAATGACTCAAAGTCCTTCAACGCAGCTCCGCATTGACCACAAAGCAATGTACCTGCGTTGTAACTCGAATCACCGGGTCTGCAATGTTTTTTCGTCAAATCCGCAGGTTCCGACGATTCAACCACTTCACTTCGGCCTATAAAACCTTGTTTGTTTGAAGCCTGTTGGCTCTCCTCGTGAATTCCATTTGTCGTCGCGTCGTCCCAATCACGACGCGTCGAATCTTTCGCAGTTAATCGACGATTTTCACAATGCCTGAGCAAATAATGTTCAGCATAAGATGCCGCTGATGAGCATGGAATTCCGCAAAGTGGACACATCATGAGATTCGTGGCAAATCCATCGTTTCGATGAATGGAAATAAGATGTTCGCGCAACGTTCCGACATTGGAGAATTTCATTGTGCATTGACCGCAAGAAATATCGTTTTCCAACGAATCTCCCTTGACACGTTCCGCAGACTTTTCTACAGGCTCATCGAGACGATACGATATTTCGTAATCTTTTCTACAGCTTTTGTCCAATTTTTCGTTTTCTTGGGTTTTCGAATAGTTCTTTGCATCCTGTTGATTACGCGTTGGCGATGTTATTGATAGACTCTCGCCGTTTAGAATCGCTTGATGCATCGCGTGAACGTGCATCTGCAATTGTTGCATACTCGTGAAGGAATCTCGGGTGCAATACATACAAGCGAGTTTCAAGGGAGAGTTCACGATTGGATTAGGACCATTGCTGTTTAGGTAGACTGATTTTAAAGAGCTTTTTGGATTTAGGCTTAGATTTAAACTCGGCGACGGGGAATTTCCAATTGGCGGCGACGAAGTACTGTGCGATGATACACTTCTTCGGCCATAATCCATCTCCAATTTTGTATTTTGCCCAGGACTCTGATGCTTCTTGTGGGACTGCATGTGGGATGTTAAAGCCGCTGCTGTGTTGTAACCACGCGAACACGCTGTGCATTGGTAAGGCTTCTGATTGTCGTGAGTTTTCATGTGGATCTTCAAATGATCGCTGCAACAATCAATGGCATTTATCGTGTTAGTTGTATTTTTAATCATCTTCATTTCGAACATGTGAATTTTCTTCATTTTTTTTTCGTCACAAAATGGTTCTTGAATTGCAATTTAGAGATGATGTGAAAATAAAAATAATTGACGATTGTCATGCTGCTATTTTATCCGGATTTCCTTTTTTTATGGCATTGTAAGAAATTTTTTTTTTTTTTTATAGGGTTTCTGAAAATGAAAAAGTAGTTTTTTTTTAAAATTAATATTCATTATAAAATGGCACGAAAATCGAAGTAATAATAGATACGTTCTTTTCGTTTACCAGAAAAATGAATTTTTAAATTATATTATTTGCTATTGACTGCATTGACTGAGAGTCACTGAGACTTCAACCCTTTTGTTTGGGTCCACTTGAGTCCTCTGAGACGAACGCGACTGCACTAAGGGACGAATAGAGACATAGCATAAAGATGTGAAGATTATAATAGCGGCTGACAGGTTGAGATTAGGTCGCTGTTACAACCTTAAGTTCTTATCTATTTTTTCTTTTCTTAATTTATTTTTCTAATCACATTAGATTTTTTGGTACATTTTTTTTTTCTTTTAAATCCGTACACGCTTTCTTGCCGATAATCGGTGTCGGTTATAACAAAACAAAAAAAATATTTAACAAAAAGTCTATTTACAATAATAAGGTTTTTTCAAGTTAAAAAAAAATGAAGTAAGAAAATAAAATAATTTGAGAATAAAATAATGAAATAATGAATTGTTGAGAATAAAAAAAAAAGTTCGAAGCGCAGCTTAAAGGTGCGACAAGACGAAAAGGAAAAAGCCGGGGGGCGCGCGCTTGTTGGCAACGAGACACTTGACTAATGTTCTACCTGTTGTCCCGCAACACCTATGCACGCCTACCAGCTATATATATATATATATATATGCTCCCTAGTAGATACGCAATGTATGTGCCCCCTCCCCCCCCCTGGTACCCCTTGGTACCCATTCCCTCCTCTGGTTTTGAGCACTCCGAGTCTATATATGGGGCATTCCACAGCTTATCGACAAGATCGTGACCCTCATATTTAATTTTTTTTTCTCATTCGGGGGACGTTACAGAGTAATATGAAAAAGCACTCTAGAAATTTCTTCAGATTTAATTGTTTTCATACATTTTGAGAAAAAAAAAAAATGTTCCCTGATTTTTGTTCTAATTGAAATAGCTTTTTTCAATTTTATTTTAATGGGCGAATTTTCAGCGTTTTACTCTCAAGATATGGGACATTTTTTTTTCACCATGACATGTTTTATTTTTCTTTTTTTTTCCCTACAAGAAACCATCATTGAAATTTAGAAGTTTCAAAATATGGGACATTTTTTTTTCTTTCTTAAATTAAAAAAAAATATAAATTATTCTCGGTCCACTCTCGAACTACGATGGAAATACTTGTTTTTAGTCCTAGATTTTGTGGAAAAATTTTTCGAATTTTATGGGAAAAAATTATTATTAAGAGTTATAAATTATTATTATTATTATTACAAGTGATAAAAATCTGAACAAAAATATACTCTTTTTTTGGACAAAAATATGGCAAAAAAAAAATTCGTCAACTGTGTATTGACTTGGAATGCCCCATATATACTATATAGACGACTTGTAAGCACGATGTCCGGGGCCCCGGGGACCCATGGGCTTTAGCATTTCAATGCACACACGCGACTCAATGCCGACGATGAAGACAAGGACGAGATACGTGAGAGCAGCAAGCAGTAAGCAGCAGCAGCAGCAGCAGCCAAGCACCTCGTAAGAAGTAAGCTTGACTAATGTCCGTGGCTTCGTGGTCGCTGTCTGATCATTAGTCATTTGTCGCCCCTTTACCTCCTCCGATTGGTTGTCCGGAACCCTGGGGCCCCTTCTGTGTCTTCGAGCTTCGTTTTATACTCTTTGCGTTGTGTTTTCTTTGCACCCGCGGAATTATACCGAGACTTAAGAATTTTTTTTTCATTCTAAACCTTTGCCCGCCCCCCCCCCCCTTTTTTTGTAATAAATACGGGGGTACAACTTCCTTATGTAACCTGTTTTTATTGTTGTCTATTGCATGAACCATTTTTCTGGCAATTCGTTTATTTTTTTAGATATATTTTTTAATCTAGCATTTTTTAAATTGAAAATACTCTGATTTTTTTGTGTTAACGTATCTCAAAAACTTTGAGTTGTAGGTAAAAAAAGTTTACGCAGATCAAAGTTTGTTTTAATATAGTAGTTCGAATACCGAAAGAATAAATAAAATTGGTTTTAAGCAGAAATAAAATCTGAATTTAAAAAAAAAAACTCATAATTTGCAAGATTTTTCATTTTATATACATATATATTTTTTATGACTTTTAATATTTTTCTGAAAAAAAAAAAAAAATAAATAAAAAGAAAAAAATTGATTAAAATAAAAAGTTATTACTTTTCCATCAAAAATGTAATTTATTAAATTAACTTTTTTTTAAATGCAATTATTCTTTTCCAAAGTTTAAAAAAAATGCAAAACGCAAATAAATTTTTTTTTAAAGGCATCGAATAATTCTTTTTTTATGATTATAAAAAAAAATCGGGACAAATAATTTTAGTAGTCTTACCTTCTGGAGAATGCAGCTTCGCAATGAGAGCACCGGTATCTTCGGTCTCCGGTGTGCAGCTTAACGTGACGATCCCTGCTGCGTTTGTGTTTAAAAAGTCTCGCGCACCAGTTGCAACGATACGGCATTTGGTCGCCATGACTCTGTAAGCAATAAATAATCCGATATTTCAATGTTTAGTAAAAAAAAAAAAAATGGAAATATTTCCGGTAAAATGACCTAAAAATACCCGCAATTTGCCAAAATCTATTTACTCATAATTTTGTGATATTAAAAAAAACCACTTTTTCGTCGAAAATATCGGTAATATTCGCTATTCTACATGCAAAAATATACCGATCATCAATTTGGTTTTTATAATTCTAACAGAAACAAGAAAATAATAGATTTTATGGTTTTTTTGTCTATGCGGTAATTTTACTAGCGATAACGATTTTTATAGTAAAATTACCGGTCACAGTTTAAACCACAAAAATCGGCAATATCGAATTTCGAAATATCGCGAATCAAATTTCTTCGCGGTGGAAAAAAAAAGAAAATATTGCATAAAATTCCTGAAATAACTTTCGTGAAAATCAGCGAGGAAATCGCAACAAGAAATCCAAAACTACGTTATTTATACTTCCGGTAAAATGACCTAAAAATACCGCAATTTTCCGAAATCCATTTAGTCATAATTTTGTGATATAAAAAAAAACACTTTTAACCGAAAAAATCGGTAATACTCGCTTTTCTGCATGCAAAAATACCGATTATCAATTTTGTTTTTATAATTCTAACAGAAATAAGAGAATAATAAATTTTATAGTTTTATTTCGTCTATGCGGTAATTTGACTAGCAATACCGATTTTTATGGTAAAATTACCGGTCACATTGTAAACTTCAAAAATCGGCAAAATCGAATTTCAAAGTATCGTGAATAAAATTTCTTCGGTGGAAAAAAAAAACGAAGAAAGTGAGCAGTCGAGTTAGGGTGAAGATTTATGAAAATAAAGAAAGGGGATTCAGATCATGAAAACAAAAAAGTGTAGATTTGGAAGAGGAGAAAGAATGAAAGAGCTGGAATAAAGAAATTTTTCGTTGATTCCGGGGATTTGTTTAGTGTGTCACCCATCCAAAGTGCTGGAGATCAGTGTGACCGATATACAAGAGGTCCATATGGTCATTCCGGGCCCTTTGTATAATAGCCGCGGGGCCCTTCTCATACTTCCAACAGTGCGGATGTGAAACACGCGTCATCGTGCGCCGTATTCTCTCGTATACCTCAAGAAAAGAGTTCAAAGTCGCCACGCTATACACACGTCGCGTTGTCGCACGTAATAGATTGAGCTAAAAATGGATGATGGTAAAGTGAACCCCCTTTAGCTTTACACGACACGGAGCGGCTTCTTCTTTGAGATTATACAATGTTGCGAGAGCACGGCTATTTTTCTCCAGTGCTCAGTCATGGTTTTTTTTTTTTTATTAATATTTTTTCTTTTAAATTTCAACTGAACCGTGTGCTATTAATTTTGTATTTTAAATTTGACAATCTATTTGTCAAATTTTGGCGCCACAAAATTTTTAAAAAGGGCGCTGCATTGGGGGGTTTTTTTTTTCAACTATATTTTTAAATATTTTTCCGAGCTTGTTTATGTTAAAGTATTTATTTTTGAATAACGTAGACTTTTTTTTTTTGCTATACATGAAATTATTTCTTAGACACGGTAGTTTATAATGTTTTTAGTCCCTTATTAAAAATGCTCGTTCATCGGAATGAAGTTCTATAAATCTTGAAGTGGACGATATTTAAAAGAAGAAACTAGAGTTTCCGGAAGCGTGCTGCGGCTCATCGAGTGATTCCAGTCGCGTACGACGGTGGCTGTCTTATCGAGTCGCTAACCGGAACGAGCTCGTACCCACCTGGACATTGAGATATATACAAGCAGCCGGTACAACCTGTTACGAGACGCTACAGATTACGACCCAAAGATGACCCCACAACTCGACGTCTCTTTTGTCTTTTTTTCCCCTCCTTTTTCCCTTTCCTTCTTTATGTGTATATATACACATAAAGAGACCCATACATATACATATCTAAGCGGAAACGCAAACGGCCAGCCATTAGCGCTTCGACGATGTCAAATAGTTATAGAAAAAAAAAATCCATCGAACATATTTCAAGTGTAGAGTCACGGGATTGTTTAGAGTTGCTGTTGTGTAGAGTCACGGGATTTTGTAGAGTTGCTGTTGTGTAGAGTCACGATATTTTGTAGGGTTGCTGTTGTGTAGAGTCACGGGATTGTGTAGTTTGATATTGTGTGGGGTCACTAGGTTGTGTAGTTTGATATTGTGTGGAGTCACGGGATTGTGTAGAGCTGACATTGTGTGGAGTCACGGGATTGTGCAGAATTGCTGTTGTGTAGAGTCACGGGATTGTGTAGAATTGCTGTTGTGTAGAGTCACGGGATTGTGTAGAATTGCTGTTGTGTAGAGTCACGGGATTGTGTAGTTTCATATTGTGTGGAGTCACGAGATTGTGTAGTTTGATATTGTGTGGAGTCACGGGATTGTGTAGAGCTGACATTGTGTGGAGTCACGGGATTGTATAGAATTGCTGTTGTGTAGAATCACGGGACTGTGTAGAATTGCTGTTGTGTAGAGTCACGGGACTGTGTAGAATTGCTGTTGTGTAGAGTCACGGGATTGTGTAGTTTGACATTGTGTGAAGTCACGGGATTGTGTAGAGTTGACATTGTATGGAGTCACGGGATTGTGTAGAGTTGCTGTTGTGTGGAGTCACGGGATTTTGTAGAATTGTTATTGTGTAGAGTCACGGAGTTTTGTAGAAATGCTGTTGTGTAGAGTCACGGGATTGTGCAGAGTTGATATTGTGTGGCGTCACGGGATTCTGTAGAGTTGCTGTTGTGTGGAGTCACGGGATTGTGTAGAGCTACTGTTGTGTGGAGTCGCGGGATGATGTAGAGTTTCTGTTGTGTGGAGACGCGGTGTAGAGTCGATGATTGTGTAGACTTGCTGTTATGCAGATTCGAGAATTGTGTAGACTTGCTGTTATGCAGATTCGAGAATTGTGTAGAGTTGCTGTTGTGTAGATATTGTGGTGTTGCCCCGAAAATCATTCTTTTAGGTCCCACTTAAGTCTCCCAACCCCTTCAAAAATAAGTGGTACTGATCATGATTATTATTAACCTGTTCGTGTTTCTTCAAGTAACTGAGTCTAGGAAACGTCCTGTCGCAAAATTGGCATGGATACGGCGCCGCTGGATTGTTACCGTCAGCATTCACGCCAATCTCGGCGTCTACTTCGGGTTCCGATGGAAAACTTGCCGATGTCGGTGTTGCACAGGACGAAGGAGTCTCTCCGCCCCTACGTGAATTCGTTCCGCCATCCTCGCTGTGCCAAGAAGAACTGCCTGTACCCAGTGCATCTGTAATTATACAAGAAACGAAAAATTCATCATTGATGATGTCGTTGAAATTGCAAAACCGGTCGCGTATTTTCTCTCCTAAAATATCCAGTATCGCTAGACTTGAGTCGCCATATATAATATGCTCAAAGTACATTGAATTAGCGACAAGAGAATCCATAAAAAAAAAACGCAACAGTCAACTCAGAAAGCAATCGAGTCAAATAGAGATCAACAGATTTCAACATTTATCATCTGCAAAATGGATATGTGTGCGTGTGTGTGCGCGCGCATATTGGAGCAGGCAAAAATCTCGTTGATTGGTTTGTGAGCTGGTGATGTCCGTGTAACAATCAGCATATATTGAATCGGGACTATGGTGAATTTTGCCTGTGTAGAGTTTTCTTGTGTGGATTTGTGTTTGTCTAGAGTTCGTGGTGTATAGTTTATGGTGTACATTTTGTGCTGCACATT
The DNA here is from genome assembly GCA_964016905.1 of Perithous albicinctus. Lineage (NCBI taxonomy): Eukaryota > Metazoa > Arthropoda > Insecta > Hymenoptera > Ichneumonidae > Perithous > Perithous albicinctus. Next base: position 10,183,665 of record OZ024698.1, on the reverse strand, counting down.
TCGTGGTGTACAGTTTGTGGTGTACATTTTGTGCTGCACATTTCGTGGTGTACAGTTTGTGGTGTACATTTTGTGCTGCACATTTCGTGGTGTACAGTTTGTGGTGTACATTTTGTAGTGTACATTTTGTGCTGCACATTTCGTGGTGTACAGTTTGTGGTGTACAGTTTGTGCTGCACATTTCGTGGTGTACAGTTTGTAGGGTACAGTTTGTGGTGCACAGTTTGTGGTGTACAGTTTGTGGTGTACAGTTTGTGATGCACAGTTTGTGGCGTACAGTTTGTGGTGTACATTGTGTGCTGCACATTTTGTGGTGTACATTTTGTGTTGTACATCTTGCGGTGTACAGTTTGTGATGTTCAGTTTGTGGTGTATAGTTGCTGTAATGTAAAGGTGGTGGTGGTGTAGTGTCGCTGATTAATAGAGTCGGAATAAGACCGGACGTATTGCCATGTTTTTGTCTGTTAAAAAAACAAAAATGAAAATTTTTGTACGGCAAGACACAAAAAAATAGCCTCTAAAGGAATAATAGTGGCGCCTAGTGAATTGGCCACGTGGCCATTAAGCTACTTTGAGAGACAGAGAGAGAGACACACACACACACAGATGCGCACGTGCACAAATGCAGGAGAATTAGAATGAACGAGGGTGGATGAAGAAGAAGAAGAGCGATTCTAACGTCTAACGTGGGTGGAGGATGCGAGCGATTTAAGCGTGACCGCGCGATTGCGTTGGGTGGCTTGCCGTCGAGTAACGCGCGCGCTAGACTCGGCACTCTCAATGCTTGGCTTGCGCTGTGGGGGCCTCTCTCTCTCTCTCTCTCGCTCTCTCTCTCTCTGTCCTCTTGACTTTTCAAGCGTTGTAACTGTTGCGTTGTCGGGATTCCGTAAAATCTCGCAAATTGACTCGTGGGTGTCTCTCGAGCTACGAACGCGCTTCGTAAATGAGGAAATGGCCAACTAAGCCAACTCATTTCCACCATTGACGAGAATGACAAACTACGTGCTCTCGGGCTTCTTCAGCATTTCGAAGTCTCTTTAAGCTCTGCGTTATCTCATCGTCAAAATGCACTTCCGTCCTCGTCATTGCAGCTTCGATTTAATCCGCTCAACTAGGTTTTTTTTTTTTTTTTTTTTTTCATACGCACTTTAAAAGCTGAATTTTTCGTCATTTCTGTACTATTAATTGCAATAATAATAATAATGCAAAAATGTATATTAATATGCAATACAAAAAAATAACAATTATATTTCATTCCAAACGATTTGTTATTATTATTATTATTTTTCATCGTAGGACTTTGAAACCCATCTTAAATGACACCAAACCCAATTAGCAAGAAAAAAAATCGTGATTATCGATGACGATTGTACGTTCGGTATTCAGAGTAAGTGATTCGTCAGGTATTTCATTGGCTGGCTTTCAAGAGTCTCTCTCTCTCTCTCACTCTCTCTCGTTGAAAGACGGAGTCACGAGAGTCTGATCTTATTGTCATCTGTTGGCAAAGAGCAGCAATCATTCGGTAGATCGCATTTCACGTGACCCTCAGGATTTCTTCACAGCCTCTCCGATCTTTCCTTGGAAAAGTCTTTATTCAAATTTTCTGCAAAAATTGTTCTTTCTATTTTTTTTGCTTAACAAAAAATATTTAATCATAAGTAGCGCCCTCTTTTGCTTTGACCCAACGCCTAAAATGAAGTAAAACAGAGTGGCGATAACGAAATCTATATCGCGCTAACTGTACAAGTTTCATTATGTCGTTGGCGGGCAAAAGAAGCTGAACGCTAAAAAAAAAAAAAAAAAAAAAAACTCGAGGTCAGCTTCACCATATCCGGTAAAGTGACCATTTAATGGCACGAGTTTCACCATATACCGGCTCTCGGTATATACTGTATCGCGCGCCCGTTGTCGCTCGTTACGAAAACAATAAGCGGACACATCAGCGCGAAGCAAGGTTAGGTGTGTTATTATAAGCATTGCAACCTGAGCATATTCAGTACTTGTATGCGGCAAAACGTTAAGTGCGAGAAGCACGGATATCAACGGGTTCGTAGGGTCAACAAAACTGGTCCTGTTTTTAACAACCCAACGACGTAAAACCAGTTGGCTGAAAGATATCCGAGGAACGTGCGGCCGACCGAAGAAATCCCACTTGCCATCCAATCATGAGGAATTTATTGTTCTTGTTATTATTCTAGATTGTACTTTTTTTTTTTTTTTTTTCTTATGGAATAAAAGAAATTATTGCTGCGCTTATTGTTGTGTGATTTTAAATTCATTAGGATTGTTATTGATAATCCAGCGATTCTACCGAATCCGACTCTACATATCATGGACTCTACACCATCGAATTTGAACAATGCTCGACTCTACACCGCAGCAATTTTAGGTGTAGAGTTGTGGGTCATGTGTAGAACTACTGGGAAGGTAGAGTTTTAGTGTAGAGTCGACGATGTGTAGAGTTGGGGCATGTGTGGAAGTACTTGGTATGTAGAGTTTTGATGTAGAGTCGACGATGTGCAGAGTTGGGTCATGTGTAGAACTATTTGGTATGTAGAGTCGACGATGTGTAGAGTTGGGTCATGTGTAGAACTATTTGGTATGTAGAGTCGACGATGTGTAGAGTTGGGTCATGTGTAGAACTATTTGGTATGTAAAGTCGACGATGTGTAGAGTCAACGATGTGTGGAGTCGATGATGTGTAGAGTTGACGATGTGTAGAGTCGATGATGTGTAGAGTCGATGATGTGTCGAGTTGGGGCATGTGTAGAACAACTCGGTATGTAGAGTTTTCGTGTAGAGTCGACAATGTGTAGAGTTGGGGCATGTGTAGAACCACTTGGTATGTAAAGTCGAAGATGTGTAGAGTCGGGTTCTCTACTACTGCTGTTCTGTCCCTGTGCAGAATTTTGCCGTCGAGAGCGCTGTACTGTGTAGAGTTTTGCCTTCGAGACTTTTTGATGTGTTGAATTTTGTGCTTGCCTCAGAGGTGGAATTGTGTAGAGTTGGGGTATGTGTAGAGTCGGATTCTGTAGAACTGCTGCATTTTGTCTTATTGCAACACTAAAAAGTGTGCAAAGTAGAGTTTTGCAGATTAGCCTCCTCATTATTTTTGAATCTTTACAAAAATCTACCTCTATGAGGAACTATTGCTTATGTGCTTTGGCTTCATCATAGAGCTTTGCAAAAATGCAAAAAAATGAGAAAGCAATTTTCAATGTTTTTTCTTTTTTTTGGAACAAAGTTTTGTAAAAGAAATGTGAAAAGTGGCATTGGGTGATATAATCTTAGTGATAATCAGATGTTCCACATTAATTCTTGATCCATTAATCAGAGTTGCTGGAGAAGTCGTGAGGTAAATGCTTAAGAGGTGAAGAATTGAGAGATATATATAATAAACAGTGATCGAGATGTGTACGTTTATAATTAGTTATTCGCCTCCGCCTTCCGGCACTTGTTTCGCGGCTAACTCTTCCGATGGGCCTGATTGTCGTCTTGGTCACTCGTCTTGTTACGTGCGCCAAGCACGCACGCATTCGCCCGCACGCGCTTCACAGCAGTGACTCACTTCAGCGTTTCAACTTTTCATTTTTTATTTTTATCAATAAACTTTTGATACAACTGAATGACCAGAGAATTTAAAATGAACAGAAATCTGAAAAAATTGTAGACAATAAATACGTGTTTAATTTATGTTCCCAAAAAAAAAAAGTGTTTATTTGTGAAACGTATATAAAATTGATAAATAAGGAACTAATCAATCTGTTAGGTTGACAAAAAATTTGTTTGTATTTTATGATATTTTTTTTTTTTAAATACTTTACAACTTTTTTTAGTTCTAGAAACAAAATTGGAAATTAACAGTTAAAATAAATAAAAAAAATCTATCTTCAGCTCAAATCCATGAACAATAATCTGATTTACGTATTTTTATAGATTAGATACATTAAGAATAAAAAAATGCAAATTTAGCAAATTTTCTCACCTTATTTTTAGGTAAAGAAATTTTTTTTTCTCTAAATAGCAGTTAAAGTACGTCTAAAAAAAATAAAACCTTTAAAATTACAAAAAAAAGAAAAAAAAAATATGATTTAAAAAAATTGATGTACTTATAAGATTGATAAAATTTGGATTTGAGAGATAAATTTTTGGTTTCATCAGAAAAAGTAAAATGTCGCGTCGATGATGATGATGATGATGATAGGGAACAATACGAGGATAAGTTTCTGTTTTATTTAGCAAGCGATTCAATCCAATCAGGCTCTTGCGATGTGTCATCGCGGCAAGAATAGTCGCACTTAACACTGGGGCAGACTCTCTTTTCTTCTTCTTCTTCTCCTTTTTTTTTTTTCTTTTTCTTTTTCGCGAGCGACTTGCCGATGCAACTTGCCGCGCTGCCCTCCGAGTGTTGTCACCATCTCCTTCTGCTAGCGCAACTCTCTAACCGCTCGCGGTATTCTATTTATAAAACGCTACTTCGCCGACGCTTATTAATAGGGGCCGATTTAACGCCTTCGGTTAATTGTGAGTTATGCGATATGATAATGCGGGGGGTGGTGGGCACGTGCCCTCTTCGAACACCGCAAGAAGCACAGATTTAAAACAAAAAAGAAGAAGCGCGACCTTACAAAATCACACGAGACGAGGCAGCTGCTTCATTCAACATTTTCGCTCTAATCGCGACTTTCCAATCTCACGAATCTTCAACGTTAAATATAATATAAATCAATTAAGGAAGACTTTTTTTTTTTTAGCGAATTCATTTTTTTTCTGGACCTTTTTTTTGATCATTCATTTTTTTTTGCATCTTTTTTGTAGCTAATTCCTTTTTTCCTGGATTTTTTTTTAGCTAATTCATTTTTTCCTGAATTTTTTTTTTTTAGCTAATTCATTTTTTCGTGGATTTCTTTTTTAGCGAATTTAATTTTTCCTGGATTTTTTTTTAGCGTATTAATTGTTTCCTGGATCTTTTTTTGAGCGATTTCATTTTTTTCTGGATCTTTTTTTTAAGCTAATACATTTGTTTCTGGACTTTTTGTTCAGCGAATTAATTGTTTCCAGAATTTTTTGTAGCCGATTCATTTTTTCCGGATTTATTTCGAGGATATTAAAAGTGCATAGAGCATTTCAAGACAAATTGATGAAACCGCCATACTTTTTTATAAATATAAATACTAAAGTACATTTTTTTAATTTATAATTTGTTGTTGTTAAAAAACAATAGAAATATCGATTGGTAATTAATGTTTCATTTAAATATTATGTTTATAGATTTTAAAAAAAATTTAAATACGTAATTTTAATTACGTTTGATGATTATTCAGAGTTTGGGTTTTTATTTTTAATAAAAAAATGATGGCCCTCTTTTTAATACCTTCGTATAAAAAAATATACCAACTTTTAGATTTTATCGTAAATTGGTCGACAAAAGTGTTGACAGTAAATTCTATGTTGGAAAACAAAAAGGAGACATTTTTATTGTACTTCCAAAAAATCAAATTTCAATTACTTTTGGCAATTATTCAGAAATAGAATTTTTTATTTCTTCTTTCAAATTGTAGAACGTGTCTGAATACTTTCCTATTAAAAAATGAAAAAAAAAAAAACAATAAAATATTTTAATATTTTTTCGTTAATTGGTCAGCAAATATTTTTGCAATAAATTCGTTGCTGGAAAGAAAAAAAATGTTAACAATAATTATTGTTAGATTTATCTAATTTTTTTCCAGTTTATAAATTACAGGTTTTTTTTTTTTTTTGAAAATCCGTTTAAAAAAAAAAAAACTAATTTTTAGTAACAAAAAAATTCTTAGCAAATTTTTAACAGTACTTTTTTTTTTTTTAATATCGTTTGGAAATCAATATTTCAGTTTGTCGTGATGTTTTTAAAACTAATATTTAACAAAAATGTTATCATTAATAATTGTAAATACATAATTTGATTTAATTAATATATATATTTATTTAATTAATAAAAATCTAATAAAGTAGCTAATGTATAATAATAATGATATAAATGAAATATCGTTGAGCTTATAGTTGTTGTAATAATGAGATACGAGCGACAGCAACTCGTGTCTTAGTTAACGATATAAATTCCACGCACCCTGTGCTCGTGCAAACCATGAGACTCGTAAATTTAGCCTCTCGCACTACCGGACTCTCCGGCTTGTTCGAGCAATATATACTCTTATTTATCAGTCCTATAAGATCTAAAGTAAACACGACAGCGTTTACAACGCATCTTATGAAGAGATATTATCCACGAGACAATATACCGAGGGTCACCCTTTATCTTGTCCCGATCATTATTTGCCCTATAATGACCAATGGCTATTTACTCTAAAATGACTAATTTCAAAGGTCAGGCAAATTTAACTAAATCCTCAAAAATCCTCCCTTTCACAATATTTACAAATGCAAAATTTGTAAATTAAAAAGAAAAAATTATTTACAAATGCAAAATTTGGAAATTAAAAGGAAAAAATTATTTACAAGTGCAAAATTTGTAAATTAAAAAGAAAAAATTATTTACAAATGCAAAATTTGTAAATTAAAAAGAAAAAGTTATTTACAAATGCAAAATTTGTAAATTAAAAAGAAAACATTATTTACAAATGCAAAATATGTAAATTAAAAAGAAAAAATTATTTACAAATGCAAAATTTGTAAATTAAAAAGAAAAAATTATTTACAAATGCAAAATTTGTAAATTAAAAAGAAAAAATTATTTACAAATGCAAAATTTGGAAATTAAAAAGAAAAAATTATTTACAAATGCAAAATTTGTAAATTAAAAAGAAAAAATTATTTACAAATGCAAAATTTGTGAATTAAAAAGAAAAAATTATTTACAAATGCAAAATTTGTAAATTAAAAGGAAAAACTGTTTAAAAATTGAAAGTTGACATTATTGTTATTATAAATTTGAAATTTGTAGAAATAATAATTTTAAAAAAAATTTGGTCTCTGATTTTTTTTTTAAGTGATAATGATAATTAATATCCTTTGAAAAAATTGACTTTTTTCCAATCCTGTCATTATTACAATATTTAAAAAAAGTGCTCTTTATAAATCGTCAGATTAATTGAAAAAAAAATTGGGCGTGCAAAATTCGTGTAATTTTTTTTCTTAGAATAAATAAAATTATAAAAAAAAAAATTAATTGTTGGGAGTGAATTTTTTAAGGAATTTTTTTTTTGTAGTGATAATAATCATTAAAATTGTCTGAAAAAAAATGAATTTTGTTTCAAATCTCTTATTGTTACAATAATCACATATTTTCATTAAAATAAAATAAAAACAGTCTGATAATGCACCATTTTTAAATTCCATCTTGTTTTTTTATTAATTAAAAATTATATTTAAAAAAAGAAAAGTACAATCGAACCTTTGGCTCTGGAACTGCATTTTTCATCCCTAGGCGGCGATGGTGATTCCTTGTGCGCTTGAATCTTTCCAATCAGCAGTTCCAATCGCGAACTGTTGCCTTTGAACAACATCTCGTAATTCAAATTTTCAGCCCGCGAAAAACCCGTGGGCAGGTCAAATTTTTTTCAACAATTCAAAATCATTCCACGCACTTCCCGCTTACTTATCCACAATTATTTCCGAGTTCTTCGGTTAAAAAAAATATTTCTCTTTGATCACATCCGCATTGTCATTGAAAAATGAACGAAATCGCAAACAAATTCTTTTTTTCAACACTCAAAACATTTTTGTTTTCCTTGCCCAATTCTTCAATTAATCACAATACAAAATATTGTCTAACGAAACAAAAATCACCAAGTTACACTTGTAAATACAGTTTTTTTTTTTTACGGGAAACCTTGAAGATTTCCTGCAAACTGATGAAGAGATGATCTACCTTTTTCAGATCGTCAATCAAAAAAGCGAAGATCAATCCGCAATCAAAATCCGACTTTCAGTTCCGATTCACAAATTTCTTGCTGAAGACCAACTTCTTTCTTTTTTTTCTAAGAGACCTTGAAGATTTCTTGAAAACTGAGGAAGAGATGAAGTTCCTTTTTCCAGGTTGTCAATCAAAAATTCGACTTTCAGTCCTGATTCACAATTTTCTTGATGAAGATCGACTTCTTTTTTTTTTTTTCTAAGAAACCTTTGAAGAGTTCCTGTAAACTGAGGAAGAGATAAACTTCCTTTTTTCAGATCGTCAATCAAAAAAGCGAAGATCAATCCACAATCAAAATCCAGCTTTCAGTCCTGATTCACAATTTTCTTGATGAAGACCAACTTCTTTTTTTTTTCTAAGAGACCTTGAAGATTTCTTGAAAACTGAGGAAGAGATCTAGTTCCTTTTCCAGGTCGTCAATCAAAAAAGCGAAGATCAAACCACAATCAAAATCCAGCTTTCAGTTCCGATTCACAAATTTCTTGATGAAGACCAACTTCTTTTTTTTTTCTAAGAGACCTTGAAGATTTCTTGAAAACTGAGGAAGAGATCCAGTTCCTTTTCCAGGTCGTCGATCAAAAAAGCGAAGATCAATCCACAATCAAAATCCAGCTTTCAGTCCTGATTCACAAATTTCTTGATGAAGACCAACTTCTTTTTTTTTCTAAGAGACCTTGAAGATTTCTTGAAAGCTGAGGAAGAGATGAAGTTCCTTTTCCAGGTCGTCAATCAAAAAAGCGAAGATCAATCCGCAATGAAAATCCAGCTTTCAGTCCTGATTCCCAATTTTCTTGATCAAGATCACCTTCTTTTATTTTCTTTCTAAGAGACCTTGAAGATTTCCTGCAAGCTGCGGAAGAGATAAACTTCCTTTTTCCAGATCGTAAACCAAAAACCCGAAGATCAATCGGCAATGAAAATCCGGCTTTCAGTCCTGATTCACAATTTTCTTGATGAAGATCAACTTCTTCTTTTTTTTCTCTTCAAAACCTCGAAGATTTCCCGCAAACTGATGAAGATATGATCTTCCTTTTCCAGTCCGTCAATCAAAAGACCGAAGAATCCGCAATGAAAATCCGGCTTTCAGTCCTGATTCCCAATTTTCTTGATGAAGATCAACTTCTTCCTTTTTTTTCTCTACAAAACCTCGAAGATTTCCCGCAAACTGATGAAGATATGATTTTCCTTTTCCAGTCCGTCAATCAAAAGACCGAAGAATCCGCAACGAAAATCCGGCTTTCAGTCCTGATTCACAAATTTCTTCATTCAGATGAACTGTCTTTTTTTCAGAAGATCGAACTTTTATCGAGATACGTGCGTATCGCAAAGAGACTCGTGGAGTCAACTGACTGAGTGACCGGTTGAAACGAAAGTTTGGCGAAGAAGAGAGAACGAAGTGAGGCTTGTTTGGTGCACAATCGTTGTATGTTTGTCGGTGGGCCGAGTCGGTGGTCCGATGGTCTTCTCTCCTCTCTACTCGAGTCTTCTGGGAGAGTCTATAGCGGATACTAAGGGGCCCCCGGTACTATTATCGCTGCTAGGAGCCCGGAGGTGAACCCTCACGGCGTTCAGTAGCAACCAGAGCGTTCAAGTTGGCGGAGAAGGGACCCACGAAGGAGAGGCCAGGGAGCCCCCTTGGGAAACCGACGAGCGTATTGGACGGTAGGCGTGCACGATTACACCCACTACCCCGCTGCTATATATACCACACGTACATACCTTTAAATATCAACACATTTTCTCTCCCACTCGAATACGCTATATGTTTCCTTGAGGAAGACGATTTGCCATTTGTCATACACACATGTCAATGAGCAATTAAAATGCGTTGCTTTTTATGATTTTATTGTTAATTTGGTCGAAATCCAGTTGAAATAAAGCGCAGAGTTTCTAAAAGGGTGCTTCGAAATTTATTTAATTTGATACTTTTTGGTAACCTTTTGGAAAAGATTTTTTTCACGAATTTTGTTTTCGAATTTTTGATGTATAAAAATTTGTTTTCCTCACAGATTTTTTGTTAATCTTCTACTGTTTTTAATTTATTTATTAATGCTCAGGGGTTTTTGGATAAAGTAACGTTTTGAAGTCCTTCCATTTGTCACTATATTTTTTATGTTAGTACATCTGCTGAAAAAAATATTTGGATTTTTTTTAATTCAGTTTTAAAATCGGTAAAAAAAAAGTGGAAGATAATTTTTCGAGGTTTCAATAAATATGGTTTTCCTGGTAAATTTTCATTAATTTCCTATTCTTTTTTATTCGTTTATTAATATTACGGTATTTCTGAAAAAGTCAGTAAAACTTTGACTACTTTCAATTTCTCCCAATATTTTTTATCTAATTATATCTGCTCCAAAGAAAAGCTCTGTTTTTTTGTCTTTTTCCAAATCACACTATTTTGACGCAATTCTAAAAAATCTGTAAAATAAATGCCATAAAAACAGACATAATCATAAAAAAAATGTAAAATATTCGGTAAAAATTTGTCTCATTGGCGTTAATTAATTTTTTTTTTCTGTAAATTGATTATCTTAAATAAATTGTAAAAAAAAATTAAGCATGAATATCATAAATTCGATTTCATCAGCCTACTTTCATTTTGAAAATCTGACCTTGTAGCTTCCTTAATTTTCATTTACCGATCTAATAATTAAAAAAAAATTCATCGAATGCCACATCAGAGAGAGTTATGATGTTGTATCAAAGAAAAAGGTCAACTTTATTATCAACTCGAGTCAGGACCACCTCATTGTCGTTTGGTTGTCGCAATGAGGTTTTCTATACTGAAAACCGGTTGCAAAATGGACCGAGGTCAGTGACCTCGAGAGGGTTGCTCCTTTTGCTTTACGATAACGCTGCGGTAAAACCTGCTGCTTATATAGTTGAAAATTGTTATTGCACGTTCCCGTTTCGACCTCCGACGACTGTCGTTCGTCATATTAATTCATATCTACACGTTTTTTTTTTTTTGGAGCAAGGCTGAGACCGTTAAAACCTGTCGAGAGAAATAAGTGTTTCAACAACGTGCAATGCCAAAAAAAAAAGAAAAAAAAAATAAAAACGTGCGGAACTGCGTTGGGTGTGAAAAGTGTGATTAAAAAAAATCGGCTCTTTGTGGTTTTTAATGTAAATCGTCTGTTGCCGATTTGTCTCGAAAACCAGCGATTTTGTTCTCTTTTCTTTTCCTCTATTTTTCTCATCGAGACTAATCGTTGAACGGACAAAAAATCGGTTCATATTCTGCTGTTTCGTGGCTATACGTTTTTAACTATGAAGGCGTTGAATCGCATCCGCAATGAGGATTCCGTTATCCGTGACCTTTCTTACAAGCGGCACGAATAGGTCATAAGATGTAATATATGTATATTGTAGTTTATAGTAATAATTAGTGAAGCTTTGCAAAAAAATGTTCCTATAATTTTTTATAAAAACAGTATTTTATTGAGCTATTTATTAATTTTTTTTTTGTATCCGAATTTTTTAATACTTTTATTCATACCGAGAGAAAAAATTAATGGAATCTATAGAATTTTACATTTTTTGAAACTAGAAAAAAAGATAATAATTCAGAAAATCGTTATTTCTTTTCAATTGTATTCATTAAAGATTAGATTAATTTCTTTTTTAAAATAATTTAAAAAATCTATAATAAAAAAATAATAATATTTGCAAGGCAATTAAAAAAAAAATATTAAAGCTATTTATTTATCTAAAAACACAGCTTTAATAAATTATTGATATTTTGTGATTGTATAAAAAATGGAAGATAATTCAGTATATCAAATTAGATAAAAATATCAGAAAAATCTGCGAAACGATTTAATTATATATTGCCAAGGCTATCAAAAGGGAAATATAATTTTGTGAAATGAAAATGATCGACAAATGAGTTTTGAGGCTGCGACTCGGTTTACGAGTGCTGATGAAAATGTCCGCGGGCAATGATACGAATAGGGCCCAATGGGTGGGCCCTTACGGTGCGAAAGCCACGTAGAAATTGCGAATGTTTTACACGTATGTATATATATGTATATATACATGTGCTGGAACGAATATGAGTGCCATGCAAAGCCAGAGAGAGCGATAGGTGGTCGGTGAAGCTCGTAGAGATCTCGATAAGTCGCGAGGCAACCGGTGGAATCAACGGGGGGTCATGGCGCCCGGGGTCCACGCGAACAAGGTGGCACTGAGCTCCAACCGTGTGTGAGAATCCATTCCGGCCGATTTCACAGAGATTGCCAGGGGGTCCCGGACGTAGCTCCTGGCTCCATTCATTCGACACGTCAAACTCCCGCGTAGAAACCTTTACTCGCGCTCTGTTGTCACGGTTGTCGTTCCCTACGAAGAAACCCCGCGTTTCTACCATCGATTCTCTATCAAGACATATATATATATATATATGTATATATATATATTTTCTTTTTTAACCCTAACTTCGTGTCAATTATTATTTTATACGCATACCGCTAATTATAGACAAAGATAGAATCGTCAAAAAAGAAATTTCGGGGGGAAAGTCAGGGAATTTTGATTTTCAGAGAAAAAGCCAAGGAGTTTTTACTGTCAGGGAAAAAGGGGAGTTTTGATTGCCGGAGAAATGTCAAGGAGTTTTTACTGTCAGGGAAAAGGAGGAGAGTTTTGATTGTCAGAGAAAAACCAAGGAATTTTTACTGGAAGGGAAAAGGAGGAGAGTTTTGATTGTCAGAGAAAAGACAGGGAATTTTAATTGTCAGGGGATTCAAGAATTCCGATTGTCAGGGAAAAACGAAGGTATTTTTACTGTCAGGGGGAAAGGAGGAGAGTTTTGATTGTCAGGGAAAAGACAAGGAGTTTTAATTGTCAGGAGAAAAGTTCAAGAATTCCGATTGTCAGGGAAAAACGAAGGAATTTTTACTGTCAGGGGAAAGATCATGCAATTTTGATTGTCAGAGAAAAGCCAAGGAATTTTGATTGTCAGGGAAAAGTCAGAGAAAAACCAAAGAATTTTAATTGTCAGTCGACAAAACAGAGAATTTTGACTGTCAGGGGAATAATTAAACAATTTTAACGAGCAGGAAAAATTCAGAAAATTTCGACCGTCAGAGAAATGCCAAGAAATTTGTACTGTCAGGGGAAAAGTCAGGGAATTTCGACTGACAGAGAAAAGCCAAGGATTTTTTACTGTCAGGGGACAAGTCAGAAAATGTTGATTGTCAGAGTACAGCCAATAAATCTTGACTGTCAGGGGAAAGGTCAGAGAATTTTGGTTGTCAGGGGAAAAGTTAGAGAATTTTGTCTGTCAGGAAAATTCAGAGAATTAAAACTGTCAGAATAAATATCAAGAATTTAGAATGTTGGGGCAAAATCAGAGAAATGCGACTGATTTTTTTTTTTCTTCAGAAGTCAGGGATCATTTAAATTGGTGAATTGATTCGTAAATAATGAGGCATTCCACGATAAATTAGCAAGCTTCCCCGTATCAATTTTTTCTGTACGAAGCACCCTTATTTAAATTGTTTAAATGCGTGAAACACTCTAATGCATATTTCATTATACAACCCCATATAATAGAGACCCAGAAATTATCAAGGTACGAAATATAGCCATCAGAAAGCTTGAACCATTGTTCCTAAATCGCCTCGGAAATGTCTTAAATGTAGATAGTTTAACATAGTTTGAACGGAAGTAAAGCTTTGGTAAGCTGAGAAATGGCATTCAATACGAAGGTGGAAGGGCGAAATGACCCGAATTGACCCAGCGAAACTTTTGGGGGTATGCGTTACAAATGTTAGCTTGAGAATTCATTGAGCTAAGTTTCCTGTAATTAGTAATACCGTTTTCTTTATATATATATAGCAGAGAGCAAAAAATCAAATGGCCGTGGGACACGATCGCATCGATCCGGCTCTTAACTGACACTTCTCTATTTATCCGCAACTGAAACTCGTCACACGTTGAATCGATTAAACGACTCTCAATTACACGGACTTGGTTCGTAAACTCGTTAAGCTATCGATGTACAAAGTGACGCTCTGTTTCGGTCGGATATTAACTTACCAGTTCTTGTTGTTCATTCGTATTTACACTTTTGGTAAATTGTGAGTATATTTTTATGGATAGCTTCTTAACATTCTTGAACGAAGATCTAAAACAATTTCATAAATTAGAAATACGTGTTTTCGTACTTTGGGAGAGAAACAAAGATTCATGACTACAGAAAAGTCAGGGAATTTTGAGTGTCAGGGAAAAGAAATTTCGACTTTCAAAGAAAAATCAAGAAATTTTGACTGTCAGGGAAAAATCAATGAATTTAGAATTCCAGGAAAGGATCAGGGTTTTTTTTACAGCCAGGAAAAAGTCAGTGAAACGACAAGGAATTTCAACTGTCAGGGGAAAAGTAGAAGAACTTTGACTGTCTGGGAAAATTTAGGAAATTTTGACTGTCAGGGAAAAGACCAGAACCTTCAACTGTCAGTTGAAAAGTCAAGAAATTTCGATTGTCAGGGAAAAGTTAGGGAATTTCAATTATCAGGGAAATGCCAAGAAATGTTGACTGTCAAATTGAAAAATCAGAGAATTCGAGTCCCAGGAAAAAAAATGGAATCTGGTCTGTCAGGAGAAAAAGTAAAAAAATGTAGACTTGCAGGGAAAGATTGCGTAAGTCAGGAAAAAGACTAGAAATTTCGACTGTCAGTTGAGAAGCCAAAAAATGTCGATTGTCCGGGAAAAGTTAGGGAATTTCGATTCTCGACTACAGAAAAGCCAAAGAAAATGTAACTAAAAAAAAAAGTCGCTTCATTTATTTATTTACTTATTAACCGAATCGACAAAAAACACCTAACCATTTTAAGTCCCTAATTTAGAAATAGTTTTTTCTCATCGTATTTATCTTTTGCATAGCGAGAGCACGTGGAGGCGAGAAGTTTGTAGGTGGTTCCCACGATCGAGCGCATGTGCGACTGGGTGTCGTTCTTTCCGATCGACTCCGCCTACACGAGTTACTTCTCCACTAATTCTCAATTCCTATACTGTATTTTTTATTTATCTAGTCAATTTTATTTTTCCATAATACCGATAAAAAACAAAACGGCAAATAATTCAATAGACTTTTTTTTTTCTTTTTAAATACACTTTCACTGATTACTAAATGACGATATTTTCTTATTGCCATTGTTCAACCAGGAGGCTGGAATTTACAGCGTCCAACAAGAAAACTATATTTTTCTTTCAAACAATGTGAAAAGATCGAAGCGAACCGAAAGCACAGCGCTAAGTTGGCCCAGTCAATGAATATTATAAAAGGCGTAACAAAATGCTGTTGACAAGTAGAGAAGAGCGCTGCTTTGGCGTACTGCTGAAGAAAGTTGTTCCGGGGTTGTGATGCCGCATATACATCACCAAGACCGTGGCGCGCCTTCACAGCCCGCGGAACAATGGATACTGCGATAATTCGTCACAGTGGTTCTTTGAGCTTCTTGTGAATTGAGCAAACCACGCTAAAACGATCCACTGAATCGATCTCGAGAGGGAGAGGAGGACTTGTCTTTTTAACGTCCTGTCACGATCGAATGGCAAATTCATCGAGACCACTACAATTCATTGACTCCACTTATTCTTTACCAACAGTCGTCCAACAGTTCAATAATAGGGTGATCACGTTGTTTAGAAGCGTGGGGAATCGGAAAATAAAGTCAGGGAATTTTTGTTGGCAGGCAACGGTCAAGGAATTTCGACTGTAAGAATGAAATTAGGAAATTCAACTGACACAGAAAAGAACAAGAAATTTTGACTGTAAGAATGAAATCAGGGAATTCAAAGGGAAAAACAAGAAAATTCGGCTGTGAGAATGAAATTAAGTATTTCAACTGTCAGGGAAGAATTAGAGAATTTCAATTGGCAGGCGAAAATCAGGGAATTTTAATAGTGACGGGAAAATCTGGGAATTTTAATTTTTAAGGGAAAAAGAAGATTTTAACTGTCAGGAAAATGTCAGGAAATTTTGGCTGTCAGGAGAAAGTTTGGGGAACATTCGACTGTTGAGGAATTTCGACGGTCAAGGGAGAGGAAAAGTATTTTTATTTTCAGGGAAAAAGCAGAAGATTTTGACTGTCAGGGGAAATGTCAGGAATTCGACTGTCAGAGAAACGTAAAGGAAATTCGACTCTCAGAGAAAAATAAAGGAATTTCGACTGTCAAGGGAAAAGGGAATTTCAATTGTCAGGAGAAAAGTAGAATAATTTGTCTGTCAGGAATAAAATCAGGAAATTTCGATGTACAGAAAAACAAGTTAGGAAAATTCGACTTCGAGAAGAGACAATGTTGACTGTCAGGGAAAAATCAATAACTGTGACTGTCAGGGAAAAGTAAAGGAATTTTTACAAAAGTTAAAGTATTTCAACAATCAAGGGAAGTAAGGGAATTTGGATTGTCAAGGAAAGGTCAGGAAATTTCGATTATCAGGGAAATATCAATAATTTTCACTGTCAGAGAAAAATCAATAATTTTTACTATCATGGAAAAGTAAAGGAATTTTTACTGTCAGGAAAAATCTAGAATTTCGACTGTCAGGGAAAAGTTAAAGTATTTCAACAATCAAGGGAAGTAAGGGAATTTGGATTGTCAAGGAAAGGTCAGGAAATTTGGATTGTCAAGGAAAGGTCAGGAAATTTGGATTGTCAAGAAAAAATCAGGAAATTTCGATTGTCAGGAAAAAATAAAAGTATTTTAAAAGCCAAGGAAAAGTCAGGTAATTCCGAATGTCCAGGATAAAGTCAGGAATATATTAAGTGATTTTTATTCGTAAATTTGATAACTCACAAGAGATCTAAAAAAATAATGCATTATCGTTGTAAAAATAGAAGCCTGATGCGAAGATTTAGTTAGAGAAGCTGACTAGAGACAATAGAATAATTTGAATGTGAATGGGGGCCCAAGTTTCAAGGTGAACGCGCTTCTGTAGTTGGTCACGGGTTGTGGAAACGCGCTCGAGTTTCCGGGTGAGTTGGAATAGGTGTATATTGCAGTGAAGTTGTGAGTACACGACGAGGAAGAAGAGAAACAGGCAAAGGTAGAGAGAATTAAGGATCCAAACGGTCTTGGTCTAGGGTTTAAGACGTTGGCCGAAACCGGAAAGCGTTTCTGGCCGGAAGTGGCTACGCTCTTAGATGCCGAAGCACCCTTGCCTTGTTTCACCCCCCCCCCCCCCCCCCCTCCCTTTTGTTGTATATATATATATATATATGTATATATATCGTTGTCCGCCATCAGTGACCGAAAATCCTGCCCTCGACTAACCTTAGACAAGCACTTTTCCCGAGAACGTTAATTAGGAACTCGACAGACAAGAAACCTTCTTTAATGGGCAAGGGTACTGATATAATGCTTAATGCACCAACGGGTAATAGCCGATGTCGTTTCTTGATAAATTTCAATGTACTTTGCACCCTTTTTCGACTCGACAAGTTTCGTGACACTAATGACGTAATGACGGTATTTGCCAGGAATTCATAATTCTTCAAAATATTCTACCTACTTTTTTATATTTAAAAAAATCATTTTCATGTCGATTTTTTTTTTTTTTTTCAATCGAGGGTTGTTCAATTTTTAGACCATAGATTAATAAGTTGTTGATATTATTATTATTCAAAATCAATGTCCTTATTTTTTTGTCCAGATTTTCCTCTCATCTGACGTAAGAAATAATAAAATTCTAATAAAACCAGACTTTTTTTTTGCATTCTTAAATTAATGCACTGTTTACAAGTGTAGATGTAATTTTTTTGTGATTTCCAGAGGAAAATTTAGGATCATTGACCTAAAATTGGCTGTAAAATTTTGCACAAGTGTTATAAAACCCTTTTGCTTTGGGTTCAGTCACTATGTATGAAATCTACATATAGGGCACTCCAAGTCAATTCACGTGGTCAACGGCCTGACCCTCTCGGATTCAGTTGACGATTTTTTTTTTTTTTGGCATATTTTGGTAAAAAAAGAGGATATTTTTTCAGATTTTTATCACTTTTTATCGCCTTTAAAATAATTTTTTTTTTCCATATCTTTTGAGTAGAAATTAATGTCGACCAGTTTTGAAATTCTGAAATTTTTTTTTCATATAATCTAGGAATAAAAAACAAGTATTTCCATCGTAGTTCGAGAGTGAGCCAAGAATAAAGTCTATTTTTTTTTTAATTTGAAAAAAACATTTTTTTTCCATATTTTGAAACTTAAAAATTTCAATAATGTTTTCTTGTAGGAAAAAAAAGAAAAATAATACATGTGACGGTTAAAAAAAAATGTCCCATATTTTGAAATAACAAAAATTAGGGATTTTTTTTTCTTCTTAAAATAACAAAAATATAAATTATTCTCGGGCCACTCTCGAACTACGATGGAAATACTTGTTTTTAGTCCAAGATTTTATGAAAAAAAAAAATTCAAAATTCTAAAACTGGTCGAAATTCATTTTTACTAAAAAATTATGGAAAAAATTTATTTTATATGTTAAAACAAGTGATAAAAATCTAAAAAAAAAATATCCTCCTTTTTTTGGATCGAAATATGCAAAAAAAAAAATTCGTCAACTGAATCCGAGAGGCTCAAGCCGATGACCACGTGAATTGACTTGGAATGCCCCATACATATATATGAATATTTCGCTGGACAGCTTGGCCAGGGTGACGCACCGGTTCCTACCTAAATCTCAGATTACGATCTCGCAGTGGAATCGTGCTTCTCCTGGCCAAGATTAAGAGCCCACTCGGTGGTTGGCTCGCGCGCGCGTCGGGAGATTAAGATGTCACGTGTATATATCGCGCAGGGACTCTCCGAGAGGGGCAAAGAAAGTGCATATACACCACGTGTGCTATACTATATATGAAAGATCGGACGGACGGAGAACCAAAAGAACTTGCTGTGAGCACTGCGAGGCTCTTCCTACGTTATTTCTTGGCTCTGTGGCAAAGCTCTCGGGAACTCTCGGATTCCAGCTTGTCAGAAAGCTGTGTGAAAAAAAAAAAAAATAAATAAAAATCTTACTCACGATTTTTCTGTATCTTTGAGCGTTTGATATAAATGGCTCGTACAATAATCTTGTAAATCGTACGATTTGGTTCTTAATTGCTGCACTTAATTATGATTTTTTCCTTTTTTTCCAATTATGACAATTATTTATTTTACTCTCTGCCGAAATTATCTAAGAAATTTATAAAGTTGGAATTTTTTTTTTCCATTTGCTGAAAATAAATACTCATAATTGGTTTATTGAATTTTTAATAGTTATAGTAATATTATTTTTTACCTCATTTTACTAATTATAACAATTATTTATTTTATTCTCCGACGGAATCATCTAAGAAATTTTGAAAATTTGGAATTTTTTTTCCATTTTTTAAAAAAAAAAAAAAAAAAAACACTGCAATCGAATTATTTGAATTTTTAGTATATCGTGTATTTCCTATTTTTATATTTTTGTTAAATATAAAAATATTGACAAGTACTAAAAAATAACTGTTAAATCGCATGATTTATTTTTAAATTCAACTTTTAATTGTTAATTTTTTTTTTAATTCAAGTTAAAAATTATTTATATCATTATTAGCCGCCATTAGCGATAAAACTAAATACAAAATATAAATACAAAATTGCAAAACAAAATAAATAGTTTTTATTATTCATAATTTAATATTTAGATTAAATAAAAAATTCATATAAGTAATTTAAGGTGGTATCGTTTTTTGGGAATTCGTGTGGCCTTTTCGATAGGATTCTTTCACCAAAAGCAAGAAAGAAAAGAAAAGAAAAAAAAAAAAAATGACGACTGAGCACCTCTCCGACACACCAGACACGTTTCTGCAACTTATTCATATTCATGATCTACCAATCTCATTTCTTATTTGTTCTCGCTCGGTCGCCTACACTCGGTTTGTTAGTGTAGGTGTCGGGAACCAGCGCGCCAGCTGGGCGCGACACTGTCCACCGTGTCACGCAGCAGGAGGTCCCACAAGGGATCTCGGACCTTATCAGCTCTTTCGACGGTCGACCACCTCCCAACTCTCTGAGTTCCGAGATCAAGAATCGCGGGAGATGCTATTCAAATTGAGCAACGGGAGGGGATTCTCTCGCTCAGAAAGGCTTATTAAAAAAAAAAAAAAAAAAAAAAAAAAAAAAAAAAAAAAAAAAACCCTCGTAAAAAAAACAGAGTTTCTTCAGCCAAGAATAATATTTTTTTCCGTTTATTGAAAAGCTTCGTTAATCCACTTCCGTATCCAAAAAAAAGGAGCAAAACAGATTTATTTGAAACGATTTAAACTTTATTTAGATCAGACAAAATATAGTTGAATTAAATTAATTCCATTAAGCCGGCTATTAAATAAATGTATTTATTCAATTTAAATATAAAAAACAATTCTGTGAGTAGAAACAAATTCCTCCATAAAGAAAAAAAAATAGAGTTCCTTTCGCCAGGAATAAATTTTTTTTTAATTTAAAAAATGAAATTAAATAAATGCTTTTACGTCGGCTATGAAATAAATGTATTTATTGAACTTAAATAAAATTATTTCGTCTGTAAGAAAAAAAGAAGAAAAAAATTTGGAAGTCGTAAGGATCGGTGCATAAAGTGGGGATCCAGACGAGGCACGTGCCGGAGAGTCACGCTCGGCTTGAAAATCATTGAGCTATGTCGAGTGATCATCCGGCGTCTTCTTCGCCCCTTTTTCCATTACAAGCAGAGTCAGTGGATCTTTGGTTCTCTCTCTCTCTCTCTCACCTGGATCACCTGTCTTCTCGGTTCGAGTACTTCTCAAGCCCAGCGGACCCTTGGTTTCGCTGACTTGAACCCTTTCGAGCTTTGAGAAAAAGCTAAACAAAGTGGCATACAAGCCACCTGCGTTAGACTCGATCTTTCGAATCGGCCAAGCAAAACTTTAGTATTTCTTTGTGTTCTTCTTTTTTTTTTTTTTTCTCACAAAAATATTTTTATGTGACAACGTTTGTAGGCTCCTTTGTAATCAAATTTATTTCATACCAATTTTTTCTTTTGCAAATAAATTAATTTCCAAAGAAATAATTAGTCGGTTTGTTAATTTAACAAAGAGAGTAATTTTGTTATCTACGATTTTATTATTACACCAGTTTAAAGTTACAAGAGTAAATTGTGAATTTTTGCAATTTACACCATTTTTTTTTTGGTCGATAAATGTATTTAAAAATAAGAACTATTTTTTTTTCTCTGTCTCAGTCTAGATTTTTATATTTATAAATAATTTGATATTGATTTTCTTTTAATGTCCATATTATTTAAAAAAAAAAGTATACAAATTTGTATTAAAAACGGAAATGAAATTTTCCATAAAAATTCCGAAGAAAAATCTCACTATTACAAAAATACGAGACAATTTCGTGTATTTTTATTTTATTGCATTTTTTAAAAGAATTTATGTGAAAAAATATAAATTCGATTTAAGGAAAAAAAAATTTATAAATTTCTTGTACAATTTTGGTATTTAAATAAAAAAAAAGTAATCAGTGACAAATACTTTATAAAATATAAATAAACAAATGCGCGAAACAAAAATACGAAACTACCGTCCGATAATAATAATAATAATAATAATAATAATAATTACAGAAAACAAATCTGACAAAAAATATTTAAATTGGTGTTGATTTCGATTAGTTCCTTTTTTTTAACACCCTGATAATTTAGATCGACACTTCTGTTCAAATCATAGTTGAATCAAAACACCCATTATTTTCAACTTAGCATTTTTTTTACAATTATTATTATTATTATTATTATTATCTATTTTTGCACCTGATCAGAATTGATTTGAATGGAGCTGGTTTTGATCACATTGGTTTTGCATGCATCGATGACTCTGCTATCTAAAAGTGTAAAATATGTTCGTTTTTTTTTCCTTCATTCGGCATCCTCATTCAAATTCAACACCGATTTATATGAGTAGTGGTCGAAACTTCTTAATGGGAGAGAAAAGATGTTTCGTCGTTACGTTTCGATTGTTTCGGATGAAAAAAAAAAAGTCTGACAAGCGGTTACTTTGATATTGAGCGACTCTGGTTCCCCTCAGATTATAGACGAATTAGGGGGTCTTCACCTGCCTGACCTCCGTGGTTGTAGCCCCCCCCCCCCTCCTTTACCTCACGACTATTCCGTATGACTATCGTGTGCGCTTTGCCTTTAGCTCAACGATATAAAAACTCATTTGGTGTAGCTAAAGTGAGGATCAAGTGGAAAGGAAACGATTTTCTTTTTGCTCGTCCGAAAAAAAAAGCTCTCGCTTTTTTTTGGCTAAGGGTGCTCAGGGTTCCGATTTAGACGATGAGTTTGCACTTTGGTGGTATCTTTGAGTTGTCTTGGTTTTCAAACAGAGTTGTAACAATCTTATTACATTTTAAATCACATTTGTTTATTTATTTCATAATGAATTTTTTTTTTTTTTCATACTTTTTTCTACATTTTTTAATTATAAAACTTGAAACTGGTTTTTGTAGAAGAATTTTTTGTTTTGAAAATCTTAAAATTTATTAAAATCTTTTTTTTTGGTATTGAGAAAAAAAAATTATGGCCGTTTGTGGGCAAAATTTTCATGTTAAGAGAACAAAAATGTTTGTTTATATATTTTTTTTATTTTAAGAAAATAAAAACTTCATCCCGAATTTTTGTTCTAATTGAAATAGCTTTTTTTTCAATTTTATTTTAATTATTCGGCGAATTTTCAGCGTTTTACTCTCAAAATATGGGAACTTTTTTTATCACCATAACATGTCTTATTTTTCTTTTTTTTTTCCTACAAGAAACCATTATTGAAATTTTCAAGTTTCAAAATATGGAAAAATGTTTCTTTTTTAAATAAAAAAAAAAAATAGAATTTATTCTCGGACCACTCTCGAACTAGGAAGAAAATACTTGTTTTTAGTCCTAGATTTGATGGAAAAAATTTCCGAATTGTAAACCTGGTCGAAATTAATTTTTACTCAAAAATTATGGAAAAAAATTATTTTAAAGAGTAAAACAAGTGATTAAAATCTGAAAAAAAAATTCTCTTTTTTTGGACCAAAATATGCACAAAAAAAAATTCGTCAACTGAGAGGGTCAGAGAGACTTGGAATATCCCATATATTATCGAAAACAATATAAACTGTTTTTCCAATGTTTCCAAAACATTCAGGAAAACAATGATAAGTATGTCATTATGTTAGTTGTCTGGAGTTTGGACATTGACAAGTTCGAGAAAATTCAATGAGTCAACGATAGACTGGACCCCCATTGGTACCCCAGGGCACCCTCGTAATTACTGTCGTCGCATTGTCACGTGCCCACAGAACCATCACCAGGAAATTTAGCCATTTTATTGCTGTCGTGAAAATGCTTCTATTTCCTGATACATTGGTTCACGGTCTGTTAAGTAAGTTGGATCACGATTACAATGCGCAAAGGCCGTACAATAAGACAAAAGCAAAAGCTTTTAGGGAATACAATAGAAGCGGCTGTTGCTTTAAACCAGTTTCATGAATTTCAGTGTGTTGATTCAACTTGGAATTTCCAAAAATGAGTCAGACATATATTTATATTTATATTTATAGCTTTGACAATTTTAACAAAAACATTTTTATTTACATTTTTTTAAGTAATCATTTTTTTAAATATTGAGTTGATTTGTTTTAATTTTTTAAATATTAGGTAATGACTGTTAATAATTACAAAAAATTTGATACACGACTAGGGATATTAAAAAAAACACACATCAATAAAAAAAATGATAATTAATTATTAAATAGTTTATATTCGTATTTATTTAATTTGCAATATGTTTATTTAATAACTGAGACATATAAAAAAAAATTAACATTGAGGGGATTTCTTTTTAATTAAAGTTGCTATCAAAAAGTTAGATAATGATTATTAATAATTATAAAAAAATATGATGCTCGACTAAGATTATTAAAAAAAAACATGTCGACCAAAAAGATGATAATTAATTATTGAACAGTTTATTTTTATATTTATGCTCATATTTATTCAATTAGTAGAAAAAATTGTGATATTTTTGTACAAAAGTGACTCGCATATTTTGAGTAAAAAAAAGATTTCTGGTTCCCCGTGACAAACCAAATTCACACGAGTTAGCCATGACTAAACCGGTCGGCGCCTTTAGGCGGCTCGATGAGTCGCTTATCCTGGTCCGATATCCGTTTTTTTTTTTTTTTTTTTTTTTTTTGGGAACGCTTGGAAAATCTACGGTATTAATCTTGGACATAAATTTCGAGGACCCACCACGATACTTTCTCTGATGTTTCGGTTCTTTGCTCTATTCACGCCTTCGTAATTACAACCGATTAAACATTTAACCCCGATGGTGTTAATTTTCTGAACTTTCGATTTTTCCATAAAAATTCAATTTCCTGTTGTTAATGCTTGTGCTTTAAATTTTGAACAATCACGTTCGTCACGTAAAATAAAAAAATGCTGATGAACACTTATATAAGGAACTATTTTGTGGGCCATTATTAATTCATCAGATTTTACATTTTCGCGAATATTATTGCAAAATTGCGTAAACGTGACAATTTATTATTATTTCTTTATTATTAAATTATTATTATTATTATTTATTATTATTCAGCAATATTTTGTCAATATTACTTATTTTTTAAAATATTTTAGATGCTATTTTTCATTCAAGTATAAAAAAGATAAGATATAATATTACAATAATATATATGGGACATTCCACGTATTTGTGTCAAACAAAACTGGTTTTAAATTTCAGGAATTGATTTGGTCACAATAATTAATAATTGCTAATTATCAAAAAAAAAAAAACTTATTTGGACTTATGTTGGACTACTTCAAATAATTATAAAATGGTAGCAACAAAGAATTTTAAATATCCGTTTTTTTTTGTATGATATATATCTAAAATATATCTAGTATATCTAAAAATCAGATTTTATTATTCCAAAATAAGCTACACGAAATGTCAATATTTAAAATTTGAAAAAAAAAAAAATTGCAAAAAAATGTCTATCGATCGGATTTTATAATTCCAACTAATACCCCAAATATCAATTTTTTTTTAAATTTCGCATTTCAAATTAAAAAATAACAAACAACAAATTAATT
Source organism: Perithous albicinctus (assembly GCA_964016905.1). NCBI lineage: Eukaryota > Metazoa > Arthropoda > Insecta > Hymenoptera > Ichneumonidae > Perithous > Perithous albicinctus. The sequence goes on along the minus strand of OZ024698.1, from coordinate 10,158,631 downwards.
TTTTTTAACCTGAAACATTTGAAAAAAAAAAATTCAGAAAAAAGTCTATCGGATTATATAATTCCGACAAATGCACAAAACTCCGGAAAAAAATAAAATTTTAATTTGGTGTATTTGTTGGAATTATATAATCTGTTAGACTTAAATTTTTTTTTTTTCAAATTCTTTCAAATTTAACAAAGAATCTAATATGACGTTTTTATTGGGATTATATAATATTATTTTTTAAAATTTTCTGGGCCTTTTTTTTATTGGCTGAACTGATCTGAAATTCCTCGTATTTCAATATCCATGACAATCAATTGAGTGAGCTCCTGTTAAAACAAAAAAAGGATAGTTTCTCACAGGAAACAACCGACTTTAAATATGTTATCTATGAGAAGCGTAACGAGGCGCGAAATTTGAACAATCGTGATTTTTGCGCGGCAAAAGTTCTGCGATGATCGATGGCGCATTAGTACTGAAGGCGAATTGCCCGCCGCGCTTTAGTCACGTTTTTCTCGCGTTCGAGTCCCGCCAGGGAGCATGTCGAATCGTACGAACGTTGAGCCATGCTTAGTCAAGGTGACAAAACAAAAGGATCGTGTATACAGTATACCGGTGGACTGTGGGAAGCACCTGACTGCTGCTCGCTCGCCTTCTTCGCGGCAATTATTCACGATATTCGTCCAACTTCTTTGTTTTTCTCATCATAATTTGCCGTGTATACGACGAGCAAGCGGTGTGTTTCTTCGTCGTAGTTACTTCTATATAATCCGAGACGTCCGAGACTGTGATTTTCTTGATCGCGATAGTACTTAAAAGACTTCACCAAGATGTAAACAAGATAGTTTATTTAATAGTTATTGCAACTATGCTCACATGAAAAAAAAATGGTTGATTTTTTTTTGTTACAAAACTACTATTTATAGTGTAGTTTCGGAGAATCGTGATAGTGTTAGCATCTATTAAATACCAATTATTAATTGTTATTACATGCAACTATTAAACTGTTATGACAACTATGGTCGCTTGAAAAGATATAGTTGCGGTTTTCTTAAGAAAACTACGGTTTATAGCATACACTGAAGGAAATTATAGTTGGTCTGGCAATTATTAAGTAACTATTAATTATCAGTCCATGCAACTATTAAATAGTTGTGACAATTACGGTCGCTTAAAAAATATATACTGCGGTTTTCTTAACAAAACTACGATTTATCGCATACACTGAAGGAAATTATAGTTGGTTTGGCAACTATTAAGTAACTATTAATTATCAGTCCATGCAACGATTAAATAGTTGTGGCAACTATGGTCGCTTAAAAAAAATATAGTTGCGGTTTTCTTAACAAAACTACGATTTATAGCATTCATTGAGGGAAATTATGGTACGTCTGGCAATTATTAAGTAACTATTAATTATCAGTCCATGCAACTATTAAATAGTTGTGACAACTATAGTCGCTTGAAAAAATATAGTTGCGGTTTTCTTAACAAAACTACGATTTATAGCATTCACTGAGGGAAGTTATGGTACGTCTGGCAATTATTAAGTAACTATTAATTATCAGTCCATGCAACTATTAAATAGTTGTGACAACTATGGTCGCTTTAAAAAAAATATGCTTGCGGTTTTCTTAACAAAACTACGATTTATGGCATTCACTGAGGGAAATTATGGTAGGTCTGGCAATTATTAAGTAACTATTAATTATCAGTTCATGCAACTATTAGATAATTGTGACAACTATGGTCGCTTTAAAAAAAATATGCTTGCGGTTTTCTTAACAAAACTACGATTTATGGCATTCACTGAGGGAAATTATGGTACGTCTGGCAATTATTAAGTAACTATTAATTATCAGTCCATGCAACTATTAAATAGTTGTGACAACTATAGTCGCTTGAAAAAATATAGTTGCGGTTTTCTTAACAAAACTACGATTTATAGCATTCACTGAGGGAAATTATGGTACGTCTGGCAATTATTAAGTAACTATTAATTATCAGTCCATGCAACTATTAGATAATTGTGACAACTATAGTCGCTTAAAAAAATATAGTTGCGATTATCTTAACAAAACTACGATTTATAGCATTCACTGAGGAAAATTATGGTAGGTCTGGCAATTATTAAGTAACTATTAATTATCAGTCCATGCAACTATTAGATAGTTGTGACAACTATGGTCGCTTAAAAAAAATATACTTGCGGTTTTCTTAACAAAACTACGATTTATAGCGTTCACTGAGGGAAATTATGGTAGGTCTGGCAATTATTAAGAAACTATTAATTATCAATCCATGCAACTATTAGATAGTTGTGACAACTATAGTCGCTTAAAAAAATATAGTTGCGATTATCTTAACAAAACTACGATTTATAGCATACACTGAAGGAAATTATAGTTGATCTGGCAACTATTAAGTAACTATTAATTATCAGTCCAGGCAACTATTAAATAGTTGAGACAACTATGGTCGCTTAAAAAAAATATACTTGCGGTTTTCTTAACAAAACTACGATTTATAGCATACACTGAAGGAAATTATAGTTGGTCTGGCAACTATTAGGTAACTATTAATTATCAGTCCAGGCAACTATTAAATAGTTATGACAACTATGGTCGCTTAAAAAAATATAGTTGAGTTTTATTTTACAAAATTACTATTTAAAGCGTACACTCAGAGAAATCGTGATAGTGTTCGCAACTATTAAATAACAACTATTATTTGTTAGTTGACGCGTCTATCTTCGTAGTTACGACAACTATGGTTGCTCAAACAATATATAGTTGAGATTTCCTTGACAAAACTACTATTTACAGTGTACATTCACAGAAATTATAATAGTGTTGACAACTATTAAGTAACAACTATTATTTCTTAGTCCATTCTTTTCTTTTCATAGCTACACTCACACGTCCCAACTATTAAATAGTTACGGCAACTATAGTTGTTTTATCGATGGAGTCTCGTGATTTTACGTTTTTCGTTGCCGATAGTAAGCAGAGAAAATGCGGTTGTGGGTCGCGACGGCTCGGGACGAGGTGTCGCGGAACTGGTGGCGAACCCGACGGTGGCTGTGGATGTCTCGGGGGTTTTCAAGAGCCGCAAGAAACCTAGTATGATTGGCTCCGCGCTCTTCTCCATCGGGACAAGGACTCAATTAAACTTTAAGATGATATGCGCCTCGGAATCCTTGCCAACGTGGCTACGCATTCACCCCCTACCGACCAGATCAACCACCCCCCCCCCCCCCCCCCAACCCACCACCCCATGTTGCGTATCCCAAGAGATACCAACAGCTGAGCTCATCGATTTTTTCAAACTTTACAGCCAGAACAATAATAATGTTAACAATTATAATATGACTCCTACGTCAGTCTGATAAAAAAAAAAAAGTTTGAATACCCGTTTTTTTTCAAATCGCAATGTATATCACAAGAATTTCAGAAATATATCATATATCATATATCATATATCATATATCATATATCATATATTCAGAGAAAAAGGGTTAAAAATGTTATTTTCGTTTTTTTTTTCATCTTCAGCATGGTTATTGAAAATGATTAATAGTTGGAAGTAACATAAAATGACGGCACATGAATATTGAATTGTTTTTTTTTTTTTTTAAATAATCATGAATCAATAAATTCCGGAAGACTAGAATCGCGAATGACAATAATATAAGCGACAAAAGATCCTTTTTTTTTTTGTGATTCTAAAGAAGAATCAGGGAGCCGCCCTTTTTTCATGCCCCTGGAAGATTCGGTTAACCCTCTACTACAGCTTTTGCTCGCGGTACCTTCAAATTTGTCCCCCGAAATATTTCTCCAACTACCTTGCTTGAAAAAAAAAAAAAAAAAAAAACGAAATCTTAAGGCTCACGTGCTGAGCGCCTATACTGTACACGGAGTGTAATATAGAATGGATATCCTGTCGGACCTTCTGCCCGGCTGATAGAAATAGCGTTGCTGCTGCTGCTGCTCCTTCGTATCTCAATTCTTTTGGTCCCCTTTAACAATAATGCCATCCGTATAGGTGGTGTGTGCCAACCCGTAATACGATATCGCGAAGGGAGGGCTCGCCCCGGTGTGTAAAACAAAGTATGCTCGGCACATAATCGAGTTTCGGGCTCTCAGTATTCTTCACTTTTTTTTATTTCATCTCCTTTTTTTCTCCTCGCTCACTCTCTCTCTCGCTCTCGCTCTCTCTCGGTTTGCGGTGTTACCGGAAGGGCGCGATCACGATCTCAATCGGATTTCATCCTCGATCGCTTTTATCCATTCCGAACAATCTTCCTTAAAACGTTTATCATATCAAAGCCAGCAGACAATCCAGTGGCACGAATTTATACTTTTTATTGAACAGATTTTTAACGAATAATGTCAAAAATTATGTTGAATATAGAATGAATTAGAGAGGCAGAACGGGACTTTGTAATTATATCAATTTTCATTTGAATACAAATTGAGTGAGCAATTGGTATTTCATTTTCAGATATACACAAATTCCGAAGGTAATTGGTATTTGATTTTTATTCAAATACAAATGACAAAAGTATTTGATTTTTATTCAAATACAAATGACAAAAGTAATTGGTATTGGATTTTAATTCAAATGCAAATGACAAAAGTAATTGGAATTTGATTTTAATTCAAATACAAATGACAAAAGTAATTGGTATTTGATTTTAATTCAAATACAAATGACAAAAGTAATTGGTATTTGATTTTAATTCAAATGCAAATGATATTGGAATGCGAATAAGCGCTCATAGACAAGAGATGATCAACGTGAAGTTGATCTTTGTCAACTGTTTTTTTTTGTCGTTAGTCAGTCCAGTCCGGTCTGTCATACAGCACACACGTTTATGTACATTCGTCCCTGAATAAACGTTATTATCGGATATCCATCCTCTCCCTCTTATTTCCTGCGAAGATGCTCTACGCAACAGGTTATGGGCCCAGGGACTTATAAGTGAAAAATTTAATCTGGAATAACAACGCGTGGAATTTTTCTTTTTCGAGTTTAATCGGGAATAGCAACGTGTTGATACGTAACTATGGATACGTCTACGGGAACATCAATGCGAATACCAATATTAACGAAAAATAATTACGACACGTGGAAGTTAAGGATTCAGGGGATTTTGACAAAAAATCGAACTTGGGCGTACGTGAATGGAAGAAAAGTCAAGCCGGAAGTTGCAGAAAACAATGCTGCTGCAATAGAAGCCTGGATAGAAGAGGACGAGAAGGCAAGAGCAGATCTGTATTTGTCCATCGGAGATGCGGAATTAAAGCAAGTACGACACTGCGCAACCTCGCGGGACGTTTGGCTGAAATTGGAGTCAATCTTTGAATCGCGCGGACCTGCCAGGAAAGCTGCTCTCTGGAAGAAAATAACGACTCTTCGCATGGAAGAAAATCACGATGTTTCGGAGCACATGAACGAGTTTTTCGACATTATCAGTCAATTGTCGGGTCTGGATTTCATTATCGGAGATGAACAGCAAGCTATAATGCTTCTGAACAGTCTGCCCGACAGTTACGATAATCTTCGGTGTGCCATCCAATCGCGAGATAATCTTCCGGATCCCGAGGTATTGAAAATAAAAATACTGGAGGAAGTGAACTCCAGGAAAGAAAAATCCAAAGGAGGTGATCCTAACGCGATGTTCGTACGCAAACAGAAGAAGAACTTCGAAAAATATTCGGAAAACAAAGAAAAGTTCAAATATAAATGTCACAAGTGCAAGAAAATCGGTCACAAGGCCGTGGATTGTCCCGAGAAGAAAGAAAAGGCGTCGATAGCAGAAGACGTAAGTTTTCTTATATCTACAGACACCGATACTGCATTACGTGCTGAACCTATCGAGAAGAAGGATACGTGGTGCTTGGACAGTGGCTGTACTTCACATCTCTGCAACAACGAAAATTCTTTCAGCGAGATGAAGAGATCGGAACACAAAAATCTCAGTCTAGCAAGTAACGCCTCGACGGAAGTGAAAGCCAAAGGTTCTGTAAGAATCAAGACGTGGGATGGAAAGGCAAGTAGAAGTGTGAATCTGGAGAATACGTTGTACGTACCTGATCTCAGAACGAATCTCATGTCTGTCGCGAAAATCACAGATAAGCATAATCTCGTCATATTCAAGAAAGACATCGCTATTGTAGAAGACAAAGAAGGGAAAATCAAGATGATCGCTGATCGCGTTGGTGATTTGTATTACGTCAGAAATACGGAAGAACAAGCCTGCAACTCATCGACCGAAGACGCGAACGCGAATCTAACGACTTGGCACTATCGATTTGGACATCTGAATAAAAATGATCTTGTAGAAATGTGCAAGAAGGAAATGGTGCTCGGAATGGATTTGAAAGATAACGCGTCGTTATTACCTTGTTCAACGTGCTCGCAAGGGAAAATCACAGCCACTCCATTTCCAAAGCAATCCGAAAGAACTTCTGAATTACTGGATCTCATCCACACAGACATTTGGGGTCCTGCTCGCGTCGAGTCGAGAGGAAAAACACGATATTTTGCAACATTTATCGATGACTGCTCTCGATGGTGCGAAGTTCGATTTCTTCGAAATAAAAGCGATATTTTCAAGGTCTTCAAAGATTTCAAGAGCATGATAGAGAAGCAAACCGGAAGATCTATAAAGTGCATACAATCGGACAATGCGAAGGAATATTGTAGCAAGGAGTTCGACGAATACTTGAAGGATCAAGGAATAAAACGAAGACTCACGGTTCCACATACGCCTCAACAGAATGGGATTGCCGAACGGAAAAATCGGACTCTAGTTGAAATGGCAAGATGTATGATTATTCAATCTGGTCTTTCGAAAGATTTCTGGGCGGAGGCGATTGCTACGGCGAATTACGTGAGAAATCGATGTATCACGAGACCACTCAACGGAAAGACGCCCTATGAAGTATTCTACGGTAAGCGACCAGACGTCAAACATTTCAAGATTTTTGGAGAAGAGGCTTACACGCTGGACAAAAATCCAGGAAAAGGAAAGTTTGATGTACGGGGAATTAAATGTCTATTCGTCGGTTACGATGACAGATCAAAGGCGTATAGAATCTGGCTGCCAAATGAACAGAAGATTATTGTTTCACGAGATTTGCGATTCGAAAAGAATTTCGATTTTCGGGAGAAGAATTCCTCAACCGAAAAATCTCGTGAAATAATCAATGGAGAATCGCCGAAATTCATCGACATCGAACCACTATTCGAACACGAAGTCGAACGAAATCAGAATCTCGAGGAGAACGCGATAAACGACGAAGCGGACGCGGAGAACGGCGAGGAGAACGCGGTGAATGACGAAGCAGACGCGGAGTACGGCGAGGAGAACGCGATGGATGATGAAGAAAACGCGGAAATCGATGACCGAAATCATGGAGCGGAAATTCGTGATCAACCAATACCGAAGCGAGGACCTGGAAGACCATCAAAGGTTTTGACTGGACGAAGAGGTCGTCCTGCAAAAAGATATAACATGATTGAAGCAAACAACGATCCGACAGTCGCGATACATGAACAGGTTGAAGATGTCGCGATTGAATCTGATGAAGGTCAGTGCATCGTACAATTAGCCGAAATATCATGGGGGGATGCACTCACTGGACCGAACGCAAAGGAGTGGAAAGACGCGGTCGTAGACGAAATGGAGTGCCTAATAAAAAATGATACATGGAACATCGTCGACCGACCGAAAAATCACAACGTTGTCGGTTGCAGGATAATTTTGAGAAATAAATACAAGTCTGACGGAAGTATCGAGAGAAGAAAAGCTCGCGCTGTGGCAAAAGGATTTACTCAAAGACCCGGTGTAGATTATCACGAAACTTTTGCCCCAGTTGCACGTCTCAGCTCTGTACGATTCCTGCTAGCTCTATCAGCAAGTCTAAAAATGAAAATACATCAAATGGACATAACAACAGCTTATCTGAACGGAATAATCGAAGAAGACATTTTTATGGAAAAACCGGAGATGTTGTTGGAATCACTTGAAGAAATCATCAAACGACGAGGAACCCAGGATAAAATAGGAATTCGTGCGACACAGATGATCACTGATTTACGAGGGGGAAATAAAGTTTGTAAACTTAATAAATCGCTCTACGGCTTAAAACAGGCCGGTCATCAGTGGCACAAGAAGTTTGACCACGAACTCAGATCACTGAATCTAAAGCCTAATGCAAGCGATCCTTGCGTCTACTCAATGGAGAGAAAAGGGGAATTATTATTGGTATTAATATACGTCGATGACATACTCGTTGCATATCGAAGCACATCAAACTTGGAATACATTCGGAGTGGTTTAATGCAAAAGTTCGAGCTCAAGGACTTAGGAAATGCCAAGTACTGCCTTGGTATCGAGATAATACAAGCGAATCAATACATCGCGATATCACAATCCGGATTTATACGTGACATTCTGCTTAGATTCGGTATGGAGAAATCAAATCCGGTATCAACTCCGGTGGACCTTAGTCAAAAGTTGAAGGGTTGCACCACCGAAAACAACACGAAAAGACCATATCAAGAACTGATAGGAGCATTGAATTATTTGTCTGTCGCTACTCGACCCGACATATCTTTTACAGTCAGCGCTTTGAGTCAATTTAACACGTGTTACGGAGATCAGCATTGGATTGCTGCAAAACGTGTTCTTCGTTATTTGAAGGAAACGATTAATCACGGCATCATTTACACGAAGAAATTTCATGCAGTCGAAGGATTCGTCGATGCTGATTGGGCAAGTTGCGAAATTGATCGGCGTTCTTATACCGGTTACGCGTTTATTATGAACAACGCTGCCATCTCCTGGGAATCAAAGAAGCAAAGAACGGTTGCACTTTCCTCAACTGAAGCCGAATATATGGCGCTCACAGAAGCAACGAAAGAATCGCTCTATCTTCGCAAATTTGCCTCCGAACTCGGAGTACAAAGAATCGATAAGATATCTATTAAAATTGATAATCAAAGTGCCCTAATGTTGGCCAAGAACTCTGTTTTCCACGCTCGATCAAAACATATTGATATTAAATATCATTTCGTCCGAGAAGTATTGAAAGAAGGTTACATCGACATCGAGCATGTTTCCACGGACAATATGGCTGCCGACATTCTTACAAAAGGTCTGACAAAGCCGAAGCATTACAAATGTATGGAACTACTTGGAATCAGACCTGTATTTCGGGACCGCACTATTCGAGGAGGAGTATTGGAATGCGAATAAGCGCTCATAGACAAGAGATGATCAACGTGAAGTTGATCTTTGTCAACTGTTTTTTTTTTGTCGTTAGTCAGTCCAGTCCGGTCTGTCATACAGCACACACGTTTATGTACATTCGTCCCTGAATAAACGTTATTATCGGATATCCATCCTCTCCCTCTTATTTCCTGCGAAGATGCTCTACGCAACAAATGACAAAAGTAATTGGTATTTTATCAAATACCAATTACTCTTGAATTTTGAATGAATACTGAACGAAAAAACTGGTATTTGATATTCATTCAACTAAAAATTCCGAATGAAGTTGTTATTTGATGTTAATTCGAAAAGATATTCGAAAAGTAATTGGTATTTTGTGAAATATCAATTACTTTTCGAAAAGTAATTGGTATTTTGTGAAATATCAATTACTTTCGGATTTTGAATGAACACTGAATGAAATAATTGGTATTCTATATTAATTTAACTAAAAATTCCGAATGAAATTATTTGATATTCGTTCGAAAGAATATTCCAAAAGTAATTGGTATTAGAATCTGATGTCAGATTCAAGATTCCTAGTTTCACCGGAGTTGAATCAACTAGAAACTTTTGCACTAATTATCATTCAAATTTGAATTAATTACAAACTCCACTGAAATTAGCATTTAAATCTAAATTAATTACTATTACCAGGTGAGATTGTAAAATTGTGAATCCGTAGATTTCTGCGTAATGTCAAGATTCTGATTGACGTAATAAAAAAAAAATTCTATATAATTACTTTCCCTGATGAGGTTTTGAGGGTGAAAAGGGTGCAAAATGGTCAAACTTGAGGAGTGAATTCACGTCTTTGAAATATAATCGAGTCCATTGAAATGATTCGCGATGCTCACGAGACGGTCGATCAGGATGAGAAGGAGCTTTCGCGGCGGTTCTGTGGTCTCTTTTGACTCTGCGGATTACTCCGGTTTTATCCTTTCTCTCATTTGTGTGCTTGCCCGTGGGTTCTCGGGATCCTGTGGTGTCCTACGGGGGCGGTTTATTGTCGAACACAGTACCATTGTACCCGCTTCCTACCTATAAGTCGTGACAAGATGATTGGGGGATCCGGTTACTCTTTTCGCAGGTGAATATATATATATATATATATATATGATCCTCACCCGTTTACGCGGAGAGGATGAGGCAGGGTTAAATGTCGAGAGAAAAAAAAAACTTTTATATGGCGCGGCTGTAATTACGCTCGGATCATTTTCGTTAATAGAGACGTTTGAAATATTCGAAAAATTTTCTTATTTTTTAAATTAATTTTATTTTTATTAAAATAGAAAATCCAAAAGTAAATATTTGATTTTTATTAAACCATATTTTCAAAATTAATTGGTATTTTAATATATATATATATTTTTCTTTTTAATAAAATAATATTGTGTATGTCGACAAAAAACAGTTTGTTGAATGTACACAAATTTGTATTTTATTTTCATTCTGTTGTTCTTTTTTTTCATGTCCAAATTAATGTTTTTTTTTTTTTTAGAATATCGCTAATGTCGTTTATTTACTTTACGTGGCTAAACTAAATTGGAGGTTTTCTTGTGTTAGAATGCATGGGCCAATAATTTGGCTTTGGCCAAAGCTGGTCGAAGCTCTGGTTGGATATTGCCAGTCGGGAAAGGCTCGGTGGAGCAAAGCGGCAAGGCAAGCCAAAGGAGGAAGAGGAGACGAGAGAGGGAATGTTGGACCACGCGCTCGTCCGGGCAACCTGGCAGCTATCCGCGAAAGGTGGCGGTGGTTGTTCTCGAGGGAGAGATGGAAACCGTAGCTGGACCGGGGAAGCCTGTCCAATTGGCGCCCGGGGTGCATTTGCGTCTAATTCAATGCATTACCCTACCCCCACCCCCTTGCCCCTTCTACTACATCGATCTCTGTCTTTCAACCCTCCATTTCCTTCGTGTGCATTTGAGCTTCGAACAACTGCTTCAAGTTTAAGTAAACGAGACTATAGAAACTACATACGCTCGTGTCTTTACCTTAAACTCCAATTTGAAAATATGAGGACAAAAAATCGGATATAACATAATACAATTATTGAGTCTAAATATGATAATTAACAGAAACTTTTTGTATTTGATTTATCTTACTTTTTACAAAATAGAAAAGTAATTGTTTTAATGATACAAAAAGCAAGAAAAGATGTATGTTGATTAGGCTGATGTCAAAGTACTGATTGTGCTACAGTGCAGATATTTTTGTATGAAGATATGTTTTGGTCGGAGCCGCGGTGGGGTTCAAGGGACGAACCCCCATAGGGCGAAGCCCCCACGGATGCAGAAGCGATGCCCCACTCTGAGAAATTGGGGGGGAAGCCCCACGCTGAAAGGTTGGGGGCGAAGCACCACACTGAAAGGTTGGGGGCGAAGCCCCACGCTGAAAGGTTGGGGGCGAAGCACCACACTGAAAGGTTGGGGGCGAAGCCCCACGCTGAAAGGTTGGGGGCGAAGCACCACGCTGAAAGGTTGGGGGCGAAGCACCACGCTGAAAGGTTGGGGGCGAAGCCCCATGGAGAGGTTGTGGGCGAAGCCCCACGCCGAAAGGTTGGGGGCGAATCCCCACACTGAAAGGTTGGGGGCGAAGCCCCACACTGAAAATTTGGGGGCGAAGCCCCATGGAGAGGTTGTGGGCGAAGCCCCATGGAGAGATTGTGGGCGAAGCCCCAGTGCAAAATGAAATTTAATGGGGAAGCAATGTGTAAAGTTCTACTTTTAAAAAAGTGGTCACCGTTGACAATGATGAAGAGGTGTTCAAAAACCGAAAGTGATGAGGGTACAAAAGTTTTACCGTGTTGACCAGGAATATCTAGATTGTTTTCAATGTTACTGACGCCGTCGTCAGACAGTATACGTTTGGATATCACGTACCGTAACAGAATGACGAAACTGGCGGCTGATGCTGCTCACTCTCGCTAACTCAGAGTCTCGGACGAAGTAAAGTTTGCGGGAAAAGAAGGATTCTCGAAGGAGTGAAGTAGGGCCGAGGGATCGGCGAGCAGCGATAAGAAGACACCCGCAGGTGTAATTATGATTACCGCGTTGGCATGAGGAGAGGGCGAGAGTGGGTAGACGAGAAGCGAACGAAAGCCAGTTGGAGTGAAGCACCGCGGCCACCGGTAGAAGAGAAAGAGGAAGAGGGTGGATATACTCGCGCGCACCGCCGGTATTGTGGGGCTCGTATGGCAGTCGAGGGATCGTGGGAAATAGGAATCCTCGAACGGCACTTTCGCGTACCACCTCTTGCCTTTCCACCCGTTTTCCCTCATCCACTCCCTTCTTCAGCTTCTCTCTCTTTCTCTCTCTTTCTCTCACTCTCCCTGTACGCCATCGCAGACTTGTCTTCTCACTTACCAACAAACTCATGTTTTCCGATTGTTGGTCTCACGTTCCCCCGTCTCGCTTCAGCTTCATCTTGGACTCTCTACGCACAAAACTTGCCGATATTCTTTTAACATCTTTACTGTCAAACGTACAGATGTTAAAGAAAGATGTTAAACTCCTTATTGAAGTAAATAAATAAATTAATAATAATTCTTTTGTTTTATGAATCCAAAAATATCGTTAATTTGTTTGGAGAAGGTGAATAATTAATTTTGATTTTTTGCTTCCTCATAGAGGGAGCTTTATTTTTGTGAAATTTTCTTTTTTCGAGATTTTCATGTCAGCATACTCAGAATGGTATAAAACGTCGAGAAAAATGGTCTAGAAAAAATGTCTCTATGTGGGTGTTTTTGTGTGTATTCCAGAAACAGAAAATTCAATCGTTCAAAAGTCAGGAATGGCAGGATGGATCGAGCTCATAATTTGGAGCCGCAGAGCAAGTAAGAGCAAGTAGAGCAATAACTCCTTTTTAATTGGTGCGATTTTTAACAAAATGTATCCATATACACAGATTTTCTAGACTTTTTAATTTTTCGAAAATATTGCGCGATCGCTCTAACTTTCGTAAAAGTTCGACGATTTAGCTAAGTAGTTCTTCACAATTAAAGACAGATTCAATGTTCTTTGGAATTGAATTTCGGCGAAATCGATAAAGCGCTTCGGCTTTTATAGAATTTTAAATTTTTCGAAAAAAATAAATTTTCCTTTAAATCACATCGAATCTCAAAAAATCAACTGATATGTTCTGCAGATGAAAAATAACATACAGAGGCGCTGCTAAGTACCAAATTTGGTGATGATCGGTAAAGTCGTTCGGATTTAACGCCATTTTGAATTTTTCAAAGAATTTAAATTTTCGCTCTTACGCAAAAGTTAAGAAAGTAAGTCAAAACTTTGTAGCGGATGGAAATATGACGCAACGATATTAATTACGGAATTTTCGTTGTCATGTGTAACGTAATTTGTTTTTTTATAGTTTTTTAATATATTTTTTATATAATACATTTTTAACTTTTAATTTATGCTGTTGCACAAGCAACTACCAAAAGTATAGAGGTAACGATATTTAAAAAATGCTAATTAAAATGAAAAATGATGCAAGGTAGAATTTTGCACGTTGCTTCTTTATTACATCTCATTTTTCACAATGCTTCCTCTATGAGGAAGCCAAAATGAATAAATAAACTTCCTCATAGAGGTGGCTTTGTGAAAAATGAGATTTAATGAGGAAGCAACGTGCAAAGTTCTACTTTGCATCATTTTTTTTCTTGGCTAAGCACATAGGTACTTTCGGATTTTTCAGGTTTAAGTGGACTGGGTCACCTAAAAATCACAATAATTAATAAATGAAGTAATTGTAGGTATGTATTTTTGTAATGCAATTTTCTTTTTCTAGCAAAGTTCATCGATATAAACATATTTTTTAAATACTTTACACTGGTCGTACAGTTTAGGTTTCACTGAGATGGATCAAATTGGTTTTGCATGGACTCTTTTATTTGTTATAAGACTCTATCTGGTTTGAGCATTGAAATTTTCTTTCGAAGATCTCTTTCACAGAAATTATATTGAAATTCAGAGGTGAGAAAAAATTTATTCTGCAGGGAAAAGTTGTCTTTTTCACTTTTTTTTTTTTACTCTCTGCATAATATCTACAAGCTGCTACACTCAAATCGACAGAATTATTATTCAAATAACAATAAATTTTCGCTACTGAATTATGGCTTATAATTTTTCTTCACGAATCTTTGATCTATGACAGTGGACTGTCGAAATGTAAGCAACAATAAAAATAAAGCGTATAAAACATGAACGAAAAGAAGGATGGAAATATCATAGAGTTGCTGGGATCCCCGAGGATAACCTCTGGTATAACAAATAAAATAAAAATAGAAAAATGGGACAAGGCAAAGCGAGAAAGAGAGCACATTCTCGTACGTGTGAAACGAGTCCCGTGGGTCACAGGGACGTGAATTTCGCGAGACCCCCCCCATCCGAGCGAAACTGCCTTTAATTTAAATCGCTTCCCATAGATCCCTGGCCCAGCATTATCGCGTATACACGATACGCGTGTGTGTATATACGGGGTATTCCAAGTGAATTCACTTGGCCGTCGGCCTGACACTCTCGGATTCAGTTGACGAAAGAGGACATTTTTTTTCTGATTTTTATCACTTGTTTTACCCTTTAAAATAATTTTCTTCCATAATTTTGGAGTAGAAATAAATTTCGACCAGGTTTAAAATTCTGAAATTTTTTTCCATAAAATCTAGGACTAAAAACAAGTATTTTCATCGTAGTTCGAGAGTGGGGCGAGAATAATTCATTAAATTAAATAATTAATTTCTATTTCTTTTTTAATTGAAGAAAGAAAAATGTTCATATTTTGAATCTTAAAAATGTCAATAATGGTTTCTTGCAGAAAAAATAAATAAATAAAACATGTCATGGGAAAATAGAAATTTCCCATTTTTTGAGAGTAAAACGCTGAAAATTCGCCCAATAATTTAAATAAAATTGAAAAAAAGATATTTCAATTAGAAGAAAAATTAGGGAAAATATTTTTTTTTCTTAAAATAAAAAAATATATATAAATTATCCTCGGCCTACTCTCGAAATACGATGGAAATACTCGTTTTTAGTTCTAGATTTTATGGAAAAAAATTCAAAATTTTAAAACTGGTCGAAATTTATTTTTACTCGAAAATTATGGACAAAAATTATTTTAGAGGGTAAAACAAGAGATAAAAATCTGAAAACTAATATCCTCTTTTTTTGGACCGAAATATGCAAAAAAAAAAAATTGTTAACTGAACCCGAGAGGGTCAGATCGATGACCATGCAAATTGACTTGGAATGCCCCATATATACTGTTTGAATCGAAGCGTAAGAATGGAATGGAGGCAAAATCAGACTAACTTTAGGATTATTTCGTATTTTTTACTAGACGAATATAATTGAACATTTAAATTCCCTGCAAACGTTTTTTTTCACATCACATTTACTTTTAATTATATCATTATATTATTATATTATTTACTTTAATTCCGTGCCCTTTTCTTGCCATTTTACCCTTCGAAATTTATAGCTGTCAAGTTTTAATTAACAACCACTGAAAATTCAAATTACTTCCTAAATAATTAAAAACAATCGAAGCTACATTAAAATAAATTATATTGTTCACCATTCTTTTTTTCTTTGTATCTCAAAAAACGTTTTTGTTTTCCAAACTATCGTAACGAAAAATAATATCATTCCTACGAAAAAATTACTTCGGTTTACGATATACATATATTTTTATATGAAAAAAAAAAAATGGTTACTAACCCTTTGCCAGTGTTACAATTTTTACGAAGAAAAAAAAATATATATTTTGAAAAGAAATTTGTAAGAAACGCCAGAAAAGTATGTTCTAATTTTTATTTATTTTTTCATTAATCAAATAAACAAGTAAAAAAATTACAGCATTTTTCTTAATAATACAATTATGAATAACAACAACAAAAAAATCATTTTTCATTTTTCGATGTCTTTATGACCTAACATTTTTTTAAATCTATATATTTTTCCTTTTTTATTCAAATAATTAAATAAATATGCATAAAAATAAATAAAAGTATTTTAGCAATTTTTTTTTAATACGAGAATTTAAATAACGATGGTATATTTATTATCTTCTTTGTATGGAATTTGCTAATGCACGTATTTGTTTAGTGTTAATCTGATTGCATGTGTATCGCCTGTATGTGTGTGTGTGTGTGTAAAGTTTATATATGTAGAACGTCGCACTCACTCTCACATACGGGAGGATCTGAGTAGCGCTGCAGGAGCAGTTAACAGCTGAGTTTTTCCAGCATGGACCCCATGGGTCCTCGTCACGGCACCCCAAGGTCTCGTTTCAGCCTATGCTTTATATGTAACCGAGGTGGAGTCGTGCGCCGCGAGTCTCGCCCCATAGCTATTGCCTTTTGCTTTTGGTACGCGAAGCCTGGGACAAACCTACTCCCGTGCGCCCACCTCTTCTGCCGATTGTCTTTTACTATATATTCACACTGTACCAAAAGAACAACACACACACACACACAAATTCGCAACAATATTTTTCGAACAATCGAGTCAAGACGTTCTATTATTTCTTTTATTCCCGACCACGCTGTAAAGTTTACATTACATACCTGCGAGGCGGGTGGAAAGTGACCGAATATAACCCAGCGGGCAATAAAGTGAGGCAGCGGGCAATAATGTAGAACAACCTCGTGTGATTACAGCCCTCGCTCCGCTCGGGCTGCAAACCACACTCGGTGATAAACACGCACTTTCCTCCCTTGTGGCATAATGTACTATTATTTCACTCGTTGTGTAAAGTGCCTACTTTACGCACTAGTGCGATAAAGTTGTAGCGAAAAATGTAAAAAAAACGCTGCAAATTATATTTGAAAAATATTCGTTTCCTGATCAGCTCTGTTTGATGGAAAGTACGCCAATGTCACTTTTGGCTTCCTCAAGAAGCTTTGCTTTGCGATTACTTTTATCGGAACTATGCGGCTGGTGTAAGAAAACATGTGTGATAAATTTCAGTTTCATAATTCAAGCTGACTCTAAATTATGAAGGGTCATCATTTTTTTTCGCAGACTTTTTAGCAGAGAATTTTAATTGTTAGCTAACTTAAGTCTAGGTGTGATGGAATATGGAATTCGTCAAATTTTCCCTCGTATGATTTGGATAACGGATTGTATTTAATTCGCGACAAAAGGCGACGGTTCCCTTGTGGAAGTTAGAGCTCCATCAAGAATTCAATCCAAACCATTTTCATTCGATTACTGAATTTGAAACAATCATGGGAACAAGAGCGCGTGCAGATATTTTTGAAAAAATTTAGAATCGTGTGTAAACGGGAGAAGTGCATGGATATTGCACAAATTCAATACCAATACTCGTTCTATGATAGTCCAACTTCGTATCAATTTTTAGCTGGATGAGTAAAAAATTGTCGGAGCTAGAGCACGCACAGACGTTTTTGGAAAAATTCTAAATCGTGTGGAAAGAAGAGAACTGCATGGATTTTGCCCAAAATTTGATCGAGTGAGCATAATTAACCCCCCAGCATGTGCACTTAATTTCAACTTAATATCTCAAGACGTTCCCAAGTTGTAAATGTTAAATGGTTATCACCCACACACACATGCATCTGGGCATTTTTCTAAATGTGATTTCTCGACGTTTTGGAATATTCTGAACACGTTTACACGAAAAACGAGAAAAAAATAATTTTTTCCATAAAAAAATTTCTAATAATTTTCACGAAAACAAAGCTTCTTGAGGAAGCGAAAATGAAACTTTTGTCACAAAAAAAAAGTACACTTCTTTTTTGTTACCTAACCAAAAATAGTTATTATTTTATTATTTTATTATTTTATTATTTTATTATTTTATTATTTTATTATTTTATTATTTTATTATTTTATTATTTTATTATTTTATTATTTTATTATTTTATTATTTTATTATTTTATTATTTTATTATTTTATTATTTTATTATTTTATTATTTTATTATTTTATTATTTTATTATTTTATTATTTTATTATTTTATTATTTTATTATTTTATTATTTTATTATTTTATTATTTTATTATTTTATTATTTTATTATTTTATTATTTTATTATTTTATTATTTTTTTTTAAATTTTATTATTATTTAAAATGAAAAAATTCAAAAGATGCAAAAAATAAAAAAAATTGTAATGACGTTTTACAAAATATTTGTTAATGTTATTTTTATGAAATGAAAAATTCATATTTATCAAATATTGTAAATTTTGTTAATGAATTTGGACTAATTAAAATATTATTTCATTTTTGACATTTTTGACATTTTTTTTTTCTTGCAGAAAGAAATAAAAATGTACCGTTTTAACTTTTAAGTCCTTAATGAATAATAGCATTATTGATAATAATAATGATAATAACATTATTGATAAGTAAAAAAAAAAATTGTGGAGCTATTTTTTTCCCCCAGCGACAATTTTTTTCTCAGTGTTCACAAACCATGGAACTTTTTTATTTTATACGCTAGAAGAGCCCTTCTCGTTAGAATTTCCAATTGTACTTTTTTTTTTCTTCTCTACGTGGCAAATGTACCGCGAATTTGAATAAATGCCAACCGTTTCCTACTTCCTTGGTACTTTGTAGTATTATAGCGATGTGCGTTTCTCTATTATAGCGAATTCTACTACTGTTGGTTCGAAACTTCCATGTAGTTGCGAGAGGCAAGTGGCGCGTCGTACTTTACGAGCGAATAATTATAGGATGTCAGGCGTGTTTATGTTAATATACACGAAGAAACATTGTAATTCATTTGTAAGTCACCCTCACGGTGCGCGCTTAATTTAATTTACTATATTTTTTTTTTTCTACTCGTTATTAGCCTAATAATGTATAATATTTGGCCGATGCGCTATTTAAACTACTGATATCCGGATTCTAGGATTTTAAGTATACAGTTTTCTTGTGCTTTTCATTTTTAAAAAAAGTAAACGTTCACAATTTTTGTTGAGGGAAACCAGTTTTTAAATTTACAAAAAAGTCACAAAAAAAATTGCGCAGAAATTATATTTTTATTTGAAACGGAAAAAGATTGTAATTTAAAAAAAAAAGGTATTATTCGACAAATTCACTTCTTTTTTGTCAATTTTTTTCTTTAATAGAAAAGAAACTGGAAATTTCTGACATGTCCACAATATTTTTTTTAGTTTATCGAAGAGATATTGAGTTGGGAAATATACAATTTTTCTTTTGATTTATGAATGAAAAATTCATAAAATACATATTATTTTTGACAAATATTTAATAATATTGCAAACATTTTTACTAATTTTTCAATATTTCACTTATAAAGAAATATTAAAAAATATTTCTGCAAATATTTAAAATCAATTATAATTAAATATTGAAAACATATCTCCGATATTTTTAATTTATCAGTTGCAATGATATGTTAAAAACATTTTTGAAATATTCTCAATATTGCAATTATAAAGAAACATTAAAAAATATTTCTGCAATATTTTCAATATTTCAATTATAATAGGACATTTAAAAACATTTTCGCAATAGTTTAAATATTTCAATTATAATTAAATGTTGAAAGCATGTCTCCGATATTTTTAATTTATCAATTTTAATGATACGCTAAAAACATTTTTGCAATACTTTCAATATTTCACTTATAAAGAAACATTAAAAAATATTTCTGCAATATTTTCAATATTTCAATTATAATAGGACATTTAAAAACACTTTCGCAATATTTCCAATATTTCAATTATAATTAAATGTTAAAAACATGTCTCCGATATTTTCAATTTATCAATTTTAATGAAACGCTGAAAACATTTTTGCAATACTTTCAATATTTCACTTATAAAGAAACATTAAAAAATATTTCTGCAACATTTTCAATATTTCAATTATAATAGGACATTTAAAAATACTTTCGCAATATTTTTAATATTTCAATTATAATTAAATGTTGAAAACATGTCTCCGACATTTTTAATTTATCAATTTTAATGACACACTAAAAACATTTTTGCAATACTTTCAATATTTCACTTATAAAGAAACATTAAAAAATATTTCTGCAATATTTTCAATATTTCACTTATAAAGAAACCTCAAAAACTATTTCTGCAATATTTTCAATATTCTATATAATAGCATATATCAAAAGCATTTCTGCAATATATTCTGCAATAACTCTCGTGTTTGTCAGTGGATGAACGCATAGTGATGCAGCGACAGTGGACAAACGCGTAGTTGCAGAAATGTATGGTAAACGAGACCAAACGTCATACATACACACACACACACACACACACACACACACACACACACACACACGCACACACACACACACACACACACACACACACACACACACATGCAATATAGAAACGCAGAAAGTGCGCCGCGGAGTTTGCAGCATCGACCTCGCCCACGCGTCGACCACAGAAATGCCGCTTACGGCTAATTGAATTCGGTTTACGTACCAAGCTCTGGACCTCGTCGTCGTTGTCGTCGTCGTCGTCGTCGTAGGACTACCTATACATATATATATATATATATGTAACACGGTTAAAGCAGGAGGAAAGTGTATATACATGCATATAGATACGTAAGGTACATGAGCGGTTGAGGATTGCCGGGAGGACAAGCCATAGCAGTGGCAGTTGGAGTCATCCTAAACCCTAGCCAACGAGAGGTTACGTTGTATAGTTGCTCCAAGTCCCTTTGACGGCGTGTAGGTACGTCTCACCAGTTTCCACAAGCCGCCCTCCGGCCTCCCCTTTTATTGCATATATGACCGGTGTCTCTCGCCGCATGCCAAGCTCAAACCACGTTTACAATGACCACCGAGACACATCTAGCTAGGAGCAAACTCTCCTCCCTCTCTTTCTCTGTCCCTCTCGTTGTTTTAAAGACGAGGATATTTTGCGGTTTCCGCATATCATCTCTCACTCTCGGAGTCGTCGGGGGTAATATGAAACGCAACCTGGTTGTGTTTAGTCGCATCACTCAGAAATATTGTCATTGTTCTGACAAATGTCAGTTCGTTTTTGTTGTGCAGTTTTTTTCATTGAATTATTTTTGTTGATCTATAGACACGTATAGTATAAGGAGTAGCGATAATCAAAAAGGCGTAACCTTCAATTTGGCGAAGAAAAGGGCGTAAGACACAATTTATTGAAGAAAAGAACGCAAACCACAATTTACTGAAGAAAAGGGCGTAAGACACAGTTTATCGAAGGAAAGGGCAGAAGACACGATTTATTGAAGGAAAGGGCGTAAAACACAATTTATCGAAGAAAAGGGCATTAGGCACAATTTACCGAAGCAAAGGGCGTAAGACACAACTTACCGGATAAAAGGGCGTAAGACACAATTTATCGAAGAAAAGGGCATAAGCCACAATTTATCGAAGAAAAGGGCATAAGCCACAACTTATCGAGGAAAAGGGCATAAGCCACAATTTAGTGAAGAAAAGGGTGTAATGCGCAATCTACCGAAGAAAAGGGCGTAAGACACAACTTACCGAAGAAAAGGGTATACTTCACAATTTATTGAAGAAAAGGGCATAAGCCACAATTTATCGAAGAAAAGGGCATAAACCGGGTAAATTGTGGATTACTCCCTTTTCTTCGGTAAGTTGTGTCCTACGCCCTTTTCTTCGGTAAATTGTGGCTTATGCCCTTTTCTTCGATAAATTGTGGCTTATGCCCTTTTCTTCGGTAAATTGTGTCTTACACCCTTTTCTTCGATAAATTGTGGTTTACGCACTTTTCATCAGTAAATTGTTTCTTGCGCCCTTTTCATTGGTGAATTCCGTAGAAAAGGGTGTAAACCACAATACGTACCAAAGAAAAGGGCATAAGCCACAATTTAACGCAGAAAAGCCCATAAACCACAATTTACCAAAGAAAAGGGTGCAACCAACAATTTACCGATGAAAAGTGCACAAACCACAATTTATCGAAGAAAAGGGTGTAAGCCATAGTTTCAGACACAAAACACAAAAGCCCTTTTCTTTGGTACGTATTGTGGTTTACACCCTTTTCTTTGCTAGCACGCGATGCAAAAGAAACGTTATTTATTTATTTATTTGTTTGTTTGTTTATTTATTTATTTATTTGTCTCGAAGAACAATTGAAAATAAACGGTCCAGTTTACTGCCAAATTTATATTTAATTGAAACAAATAATGTGGAAAATAAAAAAATATTAAAAAATGTCTTTTCTTCAACAGTATTTAATTTTTTAATAATATATTGTTAAGTTTTTGAATAATTTTTTTTTAATAGTCCAGAAAGCCACAATAGCATACATTTGGAACTCTTTTGCTCTGGTATGTTTCCGTGTAGCCTTAAAGACTCTCCAAGAACATTCTATACACTGTGCTAACTTTAAAGTCAAACTGGATTTAGGAAATTTTTCTGACCAGTTAGGATGTGATCTGCAGTCCTACTGTATGAATAATACATTTATCACAACTTTACGTAACTCATCTTTGAGATTCTATGCATCGAGTTTGGATTCGCAGAATATTTGAAAAATGTATAAATACAAAAAAAAAAAAAAAAATTAGTGGTTTACAGAAGGCCAAGAATATTTCATAAATAATAAAACGCTCTATTTGCCCTGTTTAGGATTCAAGACAACTCGTTAAACATTTGAACTCTATAGCTACAGCAGTTATTTGGAAGGTGAGCCAGACGTTCCACTTATTATTCATACTTGCAATATTGTTATTTTGACGAAAAATATGAAAAAAAAATTGTCGAAACAGTCTCACAAACGGGTTTGTTATAAATAAAAAAAAAGTTTTGCAGGAAATATTGCTGATATAAAATTTTTTTTTTTCATAAAAAATGTTACTGAATTTGTAAATTTTTTTTTTTTTTGCTGAAAACAATTGAAAGTATTTTTTTTATTTTAGAATACTGTATTTTTATAAAAGTTAAAAAAAAAAAAAACGAACAAAAATTAACGCACACAGAATTAAAAAAAAAATCTAATCAATACAATTATTGTAAAAAAAAAGCAATTTTATAAAATCAACATTTCTGTAAAAATCAACTTTTTTTCAAAGTCTGCAATTTTTTCGCTAAAATGACTCTTTTTGAAAAAACCAACTTTTTTTTTAATACATCTTTTGACGAATATAAATTATTTTTTTTTTGTTAAATTAAATTATCAACGAATTATTAAATTATTTTAAGGAATTCTTTGGAATATTTTGGAAAATGATGAATTGACATTACAAAAAAAAAAAAAAAAAATAGTTAAAGAAGTTTGATAGCCTGCTGAAAAATTCTTTTCGCCACTTCATGATCGATCATTCATATCTGGATCACAGAGCACGTTTCTATCAGCGGTCACAACTTTTGTGTTTGCCGTTTTTTGTTGGTTAAAAAAAGAGGAAAGAAAAAAAAAAAATGGAATTAAAGCGAGCAAAAAGGGACTCGAGTGAAAGGACGTGGCTCGAGGTAAAAAGGATTTTCGCGAGTGTCGGCTTCGCGAAAGAGCTCGTAGTCCGTCGAGCTCTATACGCGAGGTGTAGGTCGGCAGATTTTATCACACAAGAATTCCTTTACGTGCGTACGTCCATCCGTCCGTCACAGTCCGTACGTCGGTCGCCCGGTTTCATCCGTACTCTCTGTCTGTCTCTATATCTCCCATGTCTCTTCATCTTTTCTTTATCACTTTTCATAAAAAAAAAAAAAAATAAAAAAAAATTCTATGTATACCAGAGAAATAGATGCGTTTTATATAATTCGTCTACTTTGAGCGAAATTTCTGAACGAAAGAAAAAAGTTTACCAGAATTTGAAGAATTTTTTTCTGGGTCGGGATAGGCCAAATGACTTACGATGCTATTTATGAAGAATTGTAGAGCAGCGCCTCTGGCGTTTTGTAAGCAAAATTTCCATGCTTACAGCGCGGTGCTTTGTGATTGTGACGTAGCTCGTAGGTTAGTGAAATTCGGGAATAGAAAATGTTTTTTTTTTTTTCTGAAATGTTTTGTCAATGTTGGATTCTATTAGCAAAAACAGTATGTAAATTGGTTGAATTTTTAGATTTTCAACTATGAATATTGATTTTTGAAAAATCTACTCAAATATTGCTGTGGTATCAGATTGCATTAACGAAGACCGTCTGTAAATCGGTTTATCTTAATTTTTTTGTATGGTTTTATTCTGAATTTTTGACATACAAAAGTCGTTCTTAAGTTCTAATCCCAGTGCAAATTTAAGTTTAAAGGTGAGATCGAACTTACTTTTAGATCAAATTTAAGATCAATATTAAGATCAAAATTGAGATAAAAATTAAGATCAAAATTAAGGTCAAAATTAAAATCAAAATGGAGATCAACAGTAAGATCAAAATAAAAATAAAAATTAAGATCAAAATTAAGATCAAAATTAAGATCAAAATTAAGATCAAAATTAAGATCAAAATTAAGATCAAAATTAAGATCAAAATTGAGATAAAAAATTAAGATAAAAAATAAGATCAAAATTCAGATCAAAATTAAGATCAAAATTAAGATCAAAATTAAGATCAAAATTAATATCAAAATTAAGATCAAAATTAAGATCAAAATTAAGATCAAAATTAAGATCGAAATTAAGAACAAAATTAAGATCAAGAATAAGATCAAAATTGAGATCAAAATTAAGATCAAAATTAGGATCAAAAATAAGATCAAAATTAAGATCAAAAATAAGATCAAAATCAAGATCAAAATTAAAATCAAAATTAAGATCAATATTAAGAACAAAGTTTCTTGATTATGTTTTCAAATTCGAACGTAACCGGAAATCAAGTTTGAACTAAAGATCAATCTTACAAACTTGCGTCCAAAAATAACACCGTATAAAGTATTTAAAGTACGAAACTTACGTTAGCACTACAGTTCCTAGTTTAGATATTAAGAATGTTCGAACTTTAATTTTTTGTTTAAGTCCTAAGTTCAATCTTAAGTCCTAAGTTCAATCTTAAGTCCTAAGTTCAATCTTAAGTCCTACGTTCAATCTTAAGTCCTAAGTTCAATCTTAAGTCCTAAGTTCAATCTTAAGTTCCAAGGTCGATTTTAAGTTCCAATTTCAATCTTAACTCTCAATTTCAATCTTAAGTCCCAAGTTCAATCTTAAGTCCCAAGTTGAATCGCAAATCCCAAGTTCAATCTTAAGTCCCAAGTTCAATCTAAAGATCCAAATACAACCTGAAGTCCAAAAATTTGACTCTAAATTTCGATCTTAACCTTGAACTTTAATTCCAGCTTCAAATCTTACGTTAATCCAGAAATTAATATTCCCACAGACTTAAATTTGAACTTCTGTTCCAAATTACGACCATACGTTCGACAAATAGAATGCTTAAAAAAAAGAGTATGACCTCGATTAAACAAAAAAAAGGTTGTATTCACTTAAGTTAGTTGAAAATGGGAAAATGCTACGCCATTTTCCGTTCAAGTGCAGTCGGTGACGCAAGCCAGTCTTCACTTTTGCCTTCGGGCTGTGTCCGGAGCTTACGTTTTCATTCGAAGCCAGGAGAGTCTATAGGGGCCCCCCGAGCTAATAAAATAATAAATAAGGGCAAAGAGGAAGGAGCTGGATGTTTCGCACCTGCTTCGGGTGGATAGATCGCGCGAAGGCTTTGCCAATTCCGCAAGGTAGCGGTATGGTGTAGAAGGGCTCTATGGGATGGCTCGAGCAAGTCCCTCCTGCGCCCAACGATCTACCTTCACCGTGTGCCTCCCCCCCCCCTCGCTTTTCTGCCCTGTCCAACGTCTTTTACACCCCCTTACAATGCCTTCGCGCGTACATTACATACAACACGCGGTTATTTCTCCAGGGAGTTTTCTCTCACGTGAATATGCTTCGCCCGGCGCTAGGCAAGACACGCTCAACACCTTTCCCTTCGCCCTTTAGATTCCTATTCCTCCCAAGCTTCCTCTATCTATACATTGTTCTCCATATGTGCTTTCAACACACACGATGAATTCCTCGAGAAATCGGTAAAACTGATTCTTTTCCAATTGTCACAATTTTTTTGAAATTTCTTTTCTAAACCTAAGAAACACACGTAATTTTTTTATTAAAAAAAATATATTTCAGAATTTTCAGATGCTAAGATTTTTGATAGAACAAAAATTTTTACTTGCTGAAAGAAATGCTGTCATTTTTTTTTTAACTAAAAAAAAACATTGAAGAATTTTTAAATGCCAAGATTTTTGCTACAACTTATGCTTTTCGAATTGTTTCAATAATTTTGATGTTTTTCTACTTGCTGAAAGAAATACTGTGATTTCTTTTTTTTTCTGTAATTAAAAAAACAAACATTGAAGAATTTTTATATTCCAAGATTTTTGCTCCAAATGATTCTTTACCTGACGAATGAAGTACTGTGATTTTTTTTATTAAACAAAATTAGTTAAGATCTTTTAAATTCTAGCATTTTTATGCTCAACTGTTTTATTTTATTATATTTCCTGAAGGAAATGTTCTCTTTTATTTTTTTAATTGGGTTTAATAATTTGGAATTTCAAAATTCATTTTAAAAATTGGTGTTTTTTAACTGAAAGAAATGCTGTCATTTTTTTATAATTAAATTTTTTTTTTTAATTACAAAAAAAACATTGAAGAATTTTTAAATGCCAAGATTTGTGCTATATCTTATACTTTTCGAATTGTTTCAATAATTTTTATATTTTTCTACTTGCTGAAAAAAATACTGTGATTTTTTTTGTAATTAAGAAAGCAAACATTAAAGAATTTATAAATTCCAAGATTTTTGCTCCAAATGATTCTTTTAGAATTGTTCCAATTTGTTTTATTCTGTTATACCTGACGAATGAAGTACTGTGATTTTTTTTTATTAAACAAAATCAGTTAAGATTTTTTAAAAGTTAAATTATTTTTTATGCTCAACAGATTATTTTTTTAATTGCCCAAATGTGTTTTATTTTATTCCATTTCCTGAAGGAAATATTCTCTTTTTTTTTATTGGGTTTAATAATTTGGAATTTCAAAATCCATTTAAAAAATTGGGTTTTCTGAAAAGAAATCTATAAAAATCGGAGTTTTTTAAGCAGATTTAATATCGTTATAAATATTGGGATAATTCATGAAAACTGTTATATTTTTTTTTGTAAATTCGTTTTTTTCAAGTTTTCTGTGAGATTTCCACAGTAAAACAGGAAAACTTCTCCGAGTACTTTTGAAGACTTTGCGGGTGATGGCGCAGCTAACCGGTGTGAAGCTTTGCTGCGAGAGACGTTGGTAAATATAACATCGGTCGGTTATATAGAAACTTTCGCGAATGTTTAGACTTTTTAAGGTTTCCAGACTTACTTACTGGGATAAAAAAGGTGGATATTTCACATTAAAAAAATATATATATTCTTTCATATTGGCGAGAACAATTATAAATATTTAATTTAAGATTGAAAAAAAAAGTATTTACTGTAATTAAAAGAAAACACAATATTACATGAAAAGAAAAGTAATTTAGCATTTTTTCCGTTTTATACCGTTTTTTAATAAGAGTCAGTGAAATATATATTTTTTTGTTTTTGAAAAAACGTTTATACATTGTAAAAAAAAAGATTAATACAAAATTACAAATTATAGGATAATTGAACATAAAAGTACAAAAAAAAAGAAATTTTTACATTCGTTATTATTACAAAAAAAAAATTGCTTTTAATCTTTGTGAATAATAATAATAATAATAATAATTTATTTTTTCTTTTTTAATTTTCCTGCCAACTATAACAGTTTTTTTAATATAATAATTATTTTTAAAAAATCTCGATATATGAATTTTCTTATATTTTTTCTGTTCTTTTATTTTCCATTAAAAATTAAATCGATGCAAGAAATACGAAAATTGAGAACAGGAGATTTTTTTTTAAAGAATTAGCTTCGTATTCAAAAGTCAGTCTCATGAAAAATAGCCAGCTTTAGTCTTTCTTGCGTCTTTGATATTTTAAACGTCGTGTTTATTTTATCGCCAGACATCAGTTTGCCGACTTTGGAGATACACTATTTTCACTGTCGTACGTTCGAAAATCAAGCGCAGGTGAATCGAGTCGACGTATGACGTAGAAACGGGCTGGGGGTTGGGGGAGGGGGTTGTGAAATAATAAGCGAGTTCACTGTGCGCGAGATATGTCTGGCGGACATTTAAAGTGCTGGCCCGTGTCCATGTCCGTCGGCGTTAATTATCTCATGGAATACCAGCAGCAGCACTGAGAGCGTCTGCTAAAATCAGCTGCATCACTATATATTTCCAACGTACCATATATCTAACATATATTCAATCCAATGCAACGGTTTTTTTTTTTTTTTTTTCGTATTTCAACTTCTCGACCAAGCAACATTTTTTGTACCATCAAAGTTTGGGTTTTTTTAACGTGGAAGTTGGATTATTTGACTACTTTGGAGTAAATTTTTCTTTAATTTTGTGTAAAATATTTCAAGAATTTTTTTTAAAATTCTATATTTATTGAAGTGATCAAATTTTTTATTTTTTTAAGGAGCCAGTTGGAACGTTTTACATTTCTTGTATAAAACTTTTTTTTTTTTAAATCGAGGTTTATAAGAAAAATAATACAATTTTTTTGTGTAAAAGACTCCAACCTTTTTTATAATTTCAAGTTTAGTAAAGCGAAAAAAAATGAGAACACTTTTTTTTTAGTAAAATGGTCTAAAACCCTTGAAAATAAAGTCAAATTTAAATTTTATCAGCGTTTCAAAATTTTTGTGTAAAATGTCTTTAAAAAAATGTATACTTTATTAGTGGAAAAATGTTTACATAGGTTTTGTTGAAAATTCTTCAACCTCCTTAAAAAGGAGATGAATTTTCATTTTTTTCCTTAACACAAAATTTAGTCAGGAAAAAGTATAATTTTTTTTACGTGGAAGTTGGATGATTTTACAATTTTGGAGTAAATTTACATATTTTTTGTGTAAAATATTTCAACAATCTTTTTTTAATTCTATATTTATTGGAGTGATCAAATTTTTAAATTTTAAGGAGTCAATTGGAACGTTTTAAATTTCTTGTATAAAAATTTTTCTTTGAAAAAAATCGAGATTAATAAGAAAAAAATACATTTTTTTTGTGTAAAAATCTCCAACCTTTTTTCTAATTCCAAGTTTAGTAAAGCGAAAAAAAATGTTTACACTTTTTTTTAGTAAAATGGTCTAAAAACAGTCAATGTGAATACTTTATTAGTGGAAAAATATTTACTTAGGTTTTGTTGAAAATTCTTCAACCTCCTTTAAAAAAACGAATTTTCATTTGTTTCACTAAGAAAAAATGTAGTCAGGAAAAAATATAATTTTTTTTTCATCTAAAATCGGTGAAAATCCCGATTAATGGGTAAAATATTATAAAACTGATTGAGAGAGATCCTGAAACGTCCGTAAAATCCAAAGTATTAAATAGACAAATATATCTAAAGGGCAACTTTGGACGTTTGATACGTCTTGGTAATAATTAATAACACGATCTAGTTAGAGATAGAGAGAATGTGCAAAGACGAAAGCACAGTTAAATTTTCAGTGCGTCAACCTCCGTCTACCTGTCCTAAAGCGTAACGAGTCTGATGCTTGTATGCAGGGCGATTGTGTGACTCTCGGGTCAGTCTGTCTGTTATAAAAACTGAAGGACTTGGTCGTCTATGTTTGCTTGATTTTTCTGTCATTTTTGCCACTCGGATAAATCATACAAAAATGAAAAAATAAATGTCACACATTGAACCAAGCAATAAAATTGTCAATTCTAAAGTTTACAAAACAAAAAAGTTGTATTTCAGTAAAACTTGAATGTTAGCTTATACTTATTTTATTATTATCATTTATTATTAATTCTGGTAATTTTGAAAACATCAGGAAAATGAAGTGTCGGATTTTAAAAGCAAATTTTGATAAGATTCGTCATTAATAATATTATTAATAGTCCATTTACATCGAAAATATTAATTCTATTGGCTGACGGTCGATGGCCAGTTAACAATATATATATATATAATATTACTGATTAGATAAATAATGTATCGATATGTAACAAATGGTTAATATATTGTTAATAAACACACTTACTACTACTACTATCAATTCTATATAGAAGCGAAATTTTTCGACAAATTTTGAAGAGGAAAAATAGTCGGGAGAATTATAATTTATGGAAAGTCAGGGGGAATTTTTGTCCATTTGTTTAAATGGTCAATATGGTAGAGCTTTATTTATCATAATCCTAAAAATTATCGGGGAATTAACAAATGGCCTGGAAGGTCTGACTACTATAAGGAACTTTTGTCCTAATTAGCCAAGTAACTGTCAGGAATTTTTTTAATTAGTCAGGAAACTATTAGGATTTTTTAAAAATCAGGCAGGGACTGTCAGGAATTTTTTAAATGAGTCAGGGAACTATTAGGATTTTTTTAAACTAGGCAGGGAACTGTCAGGAATTTTTTTCATTAGTTAGAGGACTGTCAGGAATTTTTTTCATTAGTTAGAGGACTGTCAGGAATTTTTTAAAAAGTGGCCAGGGAACTGTCAGGAAATAAAAAAAAAATTAGTCAAGGGACTGTCAGGAATTTTTGAAAACTAGACAGGGAACGGTCAAGAATTTTTTTTAGTTAGTTAGGGAACTGTCAGGAATTTTTTTAAAAATTGGTTAGGGAACTGTCAGGAATTTTTTAAAGTTAGGCTGGGAACTGTGAGGAATTTTTTAAAATTAGTTAGGGGACTGTCAGGAATTTAAAAAAAATCAGTCAGGGAACTGTCAGGAATTTAAAAAGATTAGCCAGTGAACTATCAGAATTTTTAAAACTTAGTCAGGAAAACTGAGCGTCAGAATGAATCAAGAAAAACAAAATTTCACCGTAAAGAAGCAAGATTTAAAGCATTTGTTTTTTTACATGAAAAATCTTCAATAAATCGAACATCAGTGTTGAAAAATTCCTTCGAAAAATTGAACTTTGTGGGCGAGTGAAATTTTTCTTAAACTGGTAAAATAAAAAATTGAAGTCTGGAAAATTAAGGGTATTTTTGACTACCTTTCTTATTTGACATTGTGGAGGATCTTACAACTCTGTTGTAAGTCATTAGACTTTAAGCCAAAGCGGGAAGGAAGTCGAGACATCGTATATGTCCGACTGTCCTCTGTGAGCTCAGCCGTAACACTGAGATTTAACGTTAGGGAGAGGTTGCGAAACATTCAGGCATTCTCTGGTAGCGGCACCACAGTGGTTTGGTTACTTAGACGTGCAGTCTGGTTGCTCACCGAGCAGCAAACACTCAATTAACCCTTCAAGCACGCAGAGTGAAATATAGTAGCTCTGTCGTGTCGGTTGCATTTCGTTCGCTGCCCAATCTTGTCTGCCTAACTAGAAATGCTGTGTGTTGTGTTTGCCCTTTTCTATGAGGATTAGTATTAACAAATTGTTTCATGACGTAAAAAAAAAAAATGTTTACGTTGAATTGTTATTTTTGTCAATCGAATTCTTGATTACAAAAATTTCGTTCATTTTGAAAAATAATTTCTGTAAAGGATATTTTTATACCGTTTTGAGGATACTGACATAAAAATCTTGACAAAGATTTTTCTAAAAGGAAGCAAAAGATTTTTTTTTTCCTTGTGTGAAGTATATGGGGCATTCCAAGTCAATTCACTTGGTCATCGGCCTGACCGTCTCGGATTCGGTTGACGAATTTTTTTTTCTCATATTTTGGTTAAAAAAAAGAGGATATTTTTTTCAGATTTTTATCACTTGTTTTACCCTTTAAAATAATTTTTTAAGGTTTAAAGGTTTAAAATTTTGAAATTTTTCCATAAAATCTGTAGGACTAAAAACAGAATTGGCCGAGAATAATTTATATATTTTTTTGAATTTAAGAAAAAACAAATTTTCCATGCATTGAATCTCAAAAGTTTCAATAATGGCTTCTTGTAGGAAAAAAAAATAAAAAAATAATGTCGTGGTAAAATTAAAAATGTCCCATATTTTGAGAGTAAAGCGCAGAAAATTCGTCCAATAATTAAGATAAAATTGAAAAAAGCTATTTCAATTACAACAAAAATTAAGGACCATTTTTTTTTCTTAAAATTAAAAAAAAAAATATTTGTTTTTAGTCCTAGATTTTATGGAAAAAAATGCAGAATTTTAAAACTGATTGAAATTTATTTTTACTCATAAATTATGTAAAAAAAATTATTTTATAGGGCAAAACAAGTGATAAAAATCTGAAAAAAAATATACTCTTTTTTTTTTAACCGAAATATGCAAAAAAAAAAATTCGTCAACCGACTCCGAGAGGGTAGAACGATGATCACGTGAATTGGCTTGGAATGCCCCATATATACAGGGTGTCCCATTTTAATCTTACACCTGATTTATCTTGCAAAATAGGACTCCGATCGAAAAATGAGTCTTATGAAAGTTGTAGGGTTCAAAGGGGGACGTTTTTCTAGAAAAAGAAATATGGTCCAAAATTCAAAATGGCGGAGGTACGACGGCTGACATGTTTTTCTTAAATGGAACCATGACTTTTTTTTTCGACCAAAATGTTCGGCATATTAAACCTAATAACTTTTGTAGGAAACTTTTTTCGATAAAGTCCATAATTCATTTTTTTTAAGACCGTTTTAGCGTTATCCATGTACCACGAGGAGGTAAAGTCTTCAACATCCCATTTGTGTGTGCGTGTGCGCGCGTGCGCGTGTGCGTGCATACAACACTTACAAGAATTAGGTCTCTGCGGCTCGTCACTTCGGCAAAATTTTTGTACTCCAAACCCTCCTTGTAAGTGTACTTTGAATTCTTCTCAAACATGTTCAAAGATTCCACCATTCATCATGTTAAAAACTTTAACATCCAATGTCTAAAAAATTCGTCGAAGGCAAAGTATTTTTGGAATTACAAGTCTTCTTCGTCACTGATGAAAAATAACAAATTCATCACACGGACACTTCGAAATGATTTTTGTGGATCGCGCGTTTTGGACGGTACATCTGTAAAAGTTTACAGACAAACATCTAACGATGTCAGATTTCAGTCCGAACGAGATTGTCGACATGCTCCTCATTTTGGGGAGATGTCGTGGCAATTATTTCCGCGCTGCAAATTTGTATCGTCGCGAATATCCGCCTCGTCGGCACCCATCGCGGCAGACAATTCGGACGCTGGAACAGAGAGCGAGGGCAGGTCACATAACTCGCCATCGTAGACGTCGCCAAGACGTCAATAATGATTTTGATGGCCCGTATGCGGCTCGAAATATAGCTATTTTAGCCATGGTAGCAAACGATCCCCACTTGAGCGTTCGAGCGATCTCCGCGCAACTAGGAATTCCCAGGTCTACAGTCCACCGAGTGTTGAGGAGTACAAGGCACCACCCGTACCGACTACAATTCCACCAAGACACTCCGAATCCCGATCCGTTGCGAAGGGTCGAGTTTTGTAGGTGGGCGTTGAGGCAAATCGAGAGATCCCCAGACTTCTTCAGGTTCGTCATGTTCAGTGATGAATCCACATTCAACAACCGGGGTCAGGTGAATCGGTGGAACTTCCGATATTGGTCTGACCATAATCCACACTGGGTGAGACAGCTCGATCACCAACATCGGTGGAGTTTAAATGTTTGGTGTGGCATTGTTAACGGCCAAATAATAGGACCCCACTTTTTTGAGGGAAATGTGACGGGAGCCCGTTATCTTGATTTTCTGCAAAATGAATTGCATATTCTGCTAGAAAATCTTGATTTGGGTACACGTCAACAGATGTGGTTCCAGCAAGACGGTGCACCCGCTCACTGGGCTCGTATTGTAAGGAACCATCTGGACAGAACTTTCGGGGGAAGGTGGATCGGTCGAGATGGACCTGTCCACTGGCCGCCAAGGTCACCTGATCTCACCTCTCCCGATTTCTTCTTGTGGGGTTACCTTAAAGACGTTGTCTACCGCCAACGTCCAACCACAAGAGAGGATATGAGAGAGAGGATAGCAGTCGCCTGCCGCGCAATTCCAAGAGATGTCCTCTTACAAACAGTCGGTAGTTTTGAGAGGAGAGTTCAGGCATGTGTCAACATGAATGGTGGGATCTTTGAACATCTTTGAGAAGAGTTCAAAGTACACTTACCAGGAGGGTTTGGAGTCAAAAAATACTGCGGAAGTGACGAGCCGCAGAAACCTAATCCTTGTGATTGTTGTAACGACCAACACGTCCGCACATGCGCACGCACACGACCATGCACACGACCACGCACACGCACACACAAATGGGATGTTGAAGACCTTACCTCCTCGTGGTACATGGATAACGCTAAAACGGTCGTGGTACATGGATAACGCTAAAACGGTCTTAAAAAAAATGAATTATGGACTTTATCGAAAAAAGTTTCCTACAAAAGTTGTTAGGTTTAATATGCCGAACATTTTGGTCGAAAAAAAAAGTCATGGTTCCATTTAAGAAAAACATGTCGGCCGTCGTATCTCCGCCATTTTGAATTTTGGACCATATTTATTTTTCTAGAAAAACGTCCCCCTTTGAACCCTACAACTTTCATACGACTCATTTTTCGATCGGAGTCCTATTTTCCAAGATAAATCAGGTGTAAGATTAAAATGGGACACCCTGTATATAGCATCTCATTGCGGTCAAAGATAGACTAATAATTTAGCACGAAAGCCCAGAATACCTTTGATATTGTTACCAAAGCTGCCTCCTTAAATCCCTTTTGACTGCACATGTCTTATACAGCTCTACTATATATTATATACACAGAAAGTGTGTTATATATATATATATAGAGGAGTGACCAAATGAGAGAGCTGCTTCGCTCGGTTGTCCTCCGACTGAAGGGCCTATCTGCTGAAGCACGTGAATGCTCAATTCCCTTTGTCCAAGTGCCACAAAGCCAAAAGGGCATATATTTTGCTAGCAGGAAATTATTAATGGCAAGCTCAGAAATATCATGATTTGTCATGTGTTTGATTCGAAATTTTTGCGTCATTGTTGAGGTGTTCGATATACTATATCGGAATTTATTGATGTACACCAATTATAATACCTTCATGGTTTATTTTTGGCAGATAGAATTACAATCAGATAAAAGATTATAGACAGAGAGAGGATTGTTTTTTTTTAATGAGCGGATTTAAGGGGTTAATTTTGTGCTAATTAAATGTTATTATTGTAACAGTAGGAAAATTAAATTAACGATATAAAATAATATTATTTATTTATTTTTTTTTTTGTTTAATGAATATTTGTATTAATAAAATACAATTTAATGTGCAGGATGCAAAATGACAGTATTTTGTAATAAATATTTTTCGAAAATTGGGAAGTTCGATGTAAAAGTCTGATATTTTATTTTGAATTATTTGTTAAATTTAATGTGTCAGCTGATGAATACAATTTTGGGTATTTAAAATTTGCATATATTTTTAATAGTGAATATTTGAAAGAACTTACCGCTATCGAGGCTGTTCTGATTTTCAAGTTCAGGATCTTGAACCGAAGACGGCCCACCGTTATGCAGATAATCTGAAAAAAGGAAAGAAAATCGATAAAAAATCTAGTCCATATATAAAATAAATCTAGTCATGTAAATTTGATTTATGATCTACATAAAAATATTGACAACTCAACATTTGCGAAAGCTGCAAACACACTTTTTTCGGTAAATTAAAAAAAAAAGATAACCTCGCAGAATGGTCATTTTATCGTCATTTCAGAATGGAAATTTATAAACGGGAGTAAAATAAAATAACCTCACGATACGGTAAATTTACCGGTAATTTCAGTGTCATTTGAAGATAACCAAAAATGACCGTCATTTTACATTCAAAAGTATTTGAAAAAATAAACAAAATAACCTCACAATATGGTCATTTTATCGTCATTTCAGAATGGAAATTTAGAAACGGGAAGAAAAGAAAATAACCTCACAATACGGTAAGTTTACCATAAATTCAGTGTCATTTTAAGTTCACCAAAAAATACCGTCATTTCACATTCAAAAGTATTTGAAAAAATAAACAAAATAACCGCACAAAATGGTTATTTTATCGTCATTTCACAATGGAAATTTATAAATGGGAAGAAAAGAAAATAAAAATCTTACAGTACGGCAAATTTACCATAATTTCAGTGTCATTTGAAGGTGATCAAAAATGACCGTCATTTTACATTCAAAACTATTTAAAAAAATGAACAAAATAACCTCACAAAATGGTCATTTTATCGTAATTTTAGAATGGAAATTTATAAACGGGAATAAAAGAAAAAAAATATCTCACAATACGGTAAATTTGCCATAATTTCAGTGTCATTTGAAGGTGACCAAAAATGACCGTCATTTTACATTCAAAACTATTTAAAAAATACACAAAATAACCTCACAAAATGGTTATTTTATCGTAATTTTCGAATGGAAATTTATAAACGGGAATAAAAGAAAAAAAATATTTCACAGTACGGTAAATTTACCATAATTTCAGTCTTATTTGAAGGTGACCAAAAATGACCGTTATTTTACATTCAAAACTATTTAAAAAAATAAATAAAATAACCTCACAATATGGTCATTTTATTGTCATTTCACAATGGAAATTTATAAACGGGATTAAAATTTAAAAAAAACCTCACAATACGGTAAATTTACGAGTAATTTAATCAAAAGTGACTGTTGCTCGAAATTTAAAAACCACAAAAAAAGAAAAAAAAATTACCTCACAAAACGGTAATTTTACCGGTCATTATTCTCGACAATGACTCCACAGGAAAATTATGAAGTTTCTCTTGTTTCCTCAGTTGTTTATTGATTGCGAGAAGCGCATGAAGCGCAAATACGTAAGATTATTGGAAATCGAGTCGAACCAAGAATTTTGAGAGTGGCGCTTAGGCTCAATGCAGTTCAGAGCGTAACCGGGATCTATATATCTACTGGGATGCTGGTAGCTCCTTCTGCTCTCGGGCACAATAACGCTGATGCCTCGAGCCAATATCACCGGCGTATAGTCCCGGTGGGATTCTCAGTGTTGCTCCCACTACCACCTCTATGACCACCTACCTACAACACTAACCCACCTGCCCACTGTCTTTTAAGCAGTGACCACTGACCATGTAGACCTACGCTGTATTAACCCTAAGCCAACGGAGCACCAGCCACCTGAAATCTCGCAGCAAATCGATTTTTGTAAACATTTCGATAAATTAATTTCAATGTTTCAATTTTATGATCAAACACATTTCGTTCAACTTCAATATCAATTTCTTTTTTTCTCACAGAGGTAGATTTGCTTTCATGAAAATATTCTTTTTCAAGATTTTCATGTCAGTATAACTGGAAATGGTCTAAAACGTCGAAAATAGTAATTTAGAAAAAGTCTCTGGATAAGTAATAATAATAATAATAATAATAATGTCAAAAAATTATTAATAATAAATGAATTACTAAAGAAATTTGATAGAAAAATAATAATTTTTAGATAAAATTAATTGTATGTATTTTATTCGAATATAAATGATTTTTTTATTTAAACAACAAACATTTTGCGTTGTAAACAAAATGTTTATAAATTTAAAATTTGAAAAAAAAAAAAAACATACACAAATATTTAAAAATTTGTATTTTACCGTTACGAAATGTTTTCGTTTATCTTTAGAATAAAAAATTGAAAATTGTTTAGGTTTAGATATTTTATTCGTTTACTTTAGCATCTTTCAAAATCTTAAGTATCCTGTAAAATTAAAATTCTTGATATTATGGGGTAATTAAGATTTTGAATTTTTACAGCATAAAAAGAATGGAAAACTTGTTGATTGTTTGAAATGTTTTTATTTTTTTTTACAAAATCTTAGTTAAGATTTCCAAAAGTGTTCAAAGTGGCTAAAAGATAGTCTAAAATTGAAAGCTTGCCAATTTTAGACTATCTTTTTGCCACTTTGAACATTTAAAAATTTTGAAAATCTTAACTAAGATTTTGAAAAAAAAAAATAAAAACATTTTAAATCAACAAGTTTTCCATTCTTTATATCCTGTAAAAATTCCAAATCCAAATTATCCCATAATATCAAGAATTTAAATTTTACAGGATACTTAAGATTTTAATTAAATTTCAAGTTTCATGAAACACACACAAAGGTACGTAAAAAAGTGTATATAATTCTTACAAAATACGTCTTCCTTCGTGTTTAAAAAAAAATATATTCCTCACTTTTGACATTTTTGCAAAATCTTAAGTATCCCACAAAGCCAAAAATGCTTGATTTTTACGTGCAATTAATATTTTGAAAAATGCTTATCCCACTAACGCGAATAAATAGCCAGTGACATTGTGTGTGTGTGCGTGGGTATTATATATGTTTTAAATGCTTTCTCATGTTTTCTATAGAGTCAATGGCGTAAGAAGACTCTTTGAAGTTTGTGTAGAGAGATAAATTTTTGAAATTATCAAGCAAGACTTTCCATCGTGGTAGTAGTGGTGACGTCGTCGTCGTCGTCAGCGTCGTCGTCGTCGTCGTCGTCGTTGTCGTAGTCGGTCCGACACCGTTGGGAACCAGTTTGGTTTTGTATTAGCATGTAACTCCTGTAGGAGTCGAAGTTGCGATGGCTTGTGGGTGGTTGGGTGGTAAAAGGAACGTGGTGGAATATCATCCGAGTGAACGAGAGAGAGAGAGAGAGAGAGAGAGAGAGAGAGAGAGAGAGAGAGAGAGAGAGAGAGAGAGAGAGAGAGAGAGAGAGAGAGAGAGAGAGAGAGAGAGAGAGAGAGAGAGAGAGAGAGAGAGAGAGAGAGAGAGAGAGAGAGAGATAGATAGATAGAGAGGAAGAGAAGCCAGAGGAAGAGGGAGAGGGTAATTACCTCCTTGGGGAATCCTACCTCTCCGCCGGACGCGCTCGCGCGGCCGCGTGTACGTACACCACGGGTATAGTATAGCCCCATAGCACGGGCACAGAGGCTTCCCACTGCTCCCAGTGGGTCCCATGGGACAGCGGCGCAGTGGTTCGCACGGTGGTTCTCATTTTCCGCAAATTAGATTTTATACTCTCGCCACCGCCACTATTCTACTACCGCAACGCTGTGTGTTGGACGCCACTAGCATATCTATGTGTGTATATATATATATATATATATATATGTATATGTACATATGTATGTATGTACATATATATAGATATATACATATATGTGTGCTCTCTCTTGCTAAGTGTCAAAATGGTATACGAAATTTTCTTCATCGTTTGTAAAGGTCAAACAATATAATATTGCAACGATTTTTATAACGAACAATAAACAAGTGGGAAAAGCTGGTTAGTTAAAAACGAAAATTCTCAAAATTATATTTTCGATATGTAGTTGAAAGTTTGTAGTGCGTTTGTGTTTGGAACTTAGTAGAATTATGATTTTGACTTATTGGATTCTTATTACGAGAAATATCATTTTTAGGTTGTTCAAGTTTTCTGGATGATTATTCTAGGTTTAACAAAATGATTTTTTTTTTTTTTCAAACGTTATATTAAAATAAATGTTCTGACAAGTTAATGTGTCACAACAATATCGAATAGATGAAATTACTTGTTGTATCTATAGTAATGCTAAATTAAGCTTAGCAAACGAAGAATTCGTAATATTCTTACCGGATTTGTTT
This sequence comes from Perithous albicinctus, assembly GCA_964016905.1. Classification (NCBI taxonomy): domain Eukaryota; kingdom Metazoa; phylum Arthropoda; class Insecta; order Hymenoptera; family Ichneumonidae; genus Perithous; species Perithous albicinctus. The sequence continues at coordinate 10,118,739 of OZ024698.1, read as the reverse complement.
AAAAAATTGTATAAACATTGGATTAGAAACGAAAGAAAACGTTTTTCTACTAAGATCTGAAAAAAAAAAAAAATTCCACGAGAACTGTAATTAATGTAATATTAATGATTAAATACACAGATAAATTGAATTTGAAAGGAATGGATTGGTTACAACCCTGATCTATTTTGTTTCATAATTCTACTCGCAATCCTACACTCAATCCTACTCACAATTGTACTCGCAATCCTACTCACAATCCTACTCACAATCCTACTCACAATCCTACTCACAATCCTACTCACAATCCTACTCACAATCCTACTCACAATCCTACTCACAATCCTACTCACAATCCTACTCACAATCCCACTCACAATCCTACTCACAATCCTACTCACAATCCTACTCACAATCCTACTCACAATCCTACTCACAATCCTACTCACAATCCTACTCACAATCCTACTCACAGTCCTACTCACAATCCTACTCACAATCCTACTCACAATCCTACTCACAATCCTATTCACAATCCTACTCACAATCCTACTCACAATCCTACTCACAATCCTACTCACAATCCTACTCACAATCCTACTCACAATCCTACTCACAATCCTACTCACAATCCTACTCACAATCCTACTCACAATCCTACTCACAATCCTACTCACAATCCTACTCACAATCCTACTCACAATCCTACTCACAATCCTACTCACAATCCTACTCACAATCCTACTCAATCTCACACTGCAACTCACATTTTTCCCAAACCACTTTGTTATTGCTTGTCACACTACTTCAAGTATCCTAATCCAAATATCTCGAAAGAAGCGTAAAAAAACTTCCTTCGTGATAGCAAGAAAAACCAATTTTTTTTTTCAAATCACCCAATTCGAAACTGAGCAAAGTCGCGGTCGCGTCACGTACAAAACTATCAGATCGATGGTGGTGCGCGTTCGTTTTGGAATGTTCAGGCAGTACACCCGGTATGGTGTCATCGGCACATGCCACTGTTAAGGGTAGCCCTCCGTGTTCCCTAGGGAGTCGCACAAACAATAGCAATAGCAATATATACGGTGAAGCGCGCGAGGCCTCGGGCAGCTTCCATACCATCGCACATAGCATAGTCGTTTCTGCTGGTATACGGCAGACGAAACAGAGTAGAGCGCCGAACGGAGAGTAGTGATACAGCATCAACAGCATCAACAGCAGCACATAGCCGAGGAATAAGCGGCGGTCTCTGTCTGCCCACCCTAACGCGACTATACCTTCGGGAAAACTTTAATTTCCTTCTTAGAACGATGGCTTCTAGTATCCTCTTCTCTGTGCTCGTCCTTGTTTCTATACTTGACCGTTGGGTCCTCATTTCTAAAAGAAGCTAGAAGCAAGATCGTCATTCGTGCCCAACATTCCTAAAGGAATTAATCCCGAATGTATCCTCCCCAATTGGGATGCATTTGCTTCTTCGAAAAACTGGGCAATGAATGAAACTACCATCAACGATCTGGGCAGTTCCTTAATTTCTTACTTGGATACCTAACATTTGTTTTTTTTTTTTTTTTCCTGGACTGTGTTGGAAGGAATTCGTTTGGATTAATCGGCCAATTGGGATCCATGGAAAATCCCTGAACACTTTTACTCACACTCACTTTGATAACACTATAGGAGAGTTCATCTTTCGACACTTCACTTCTGTGGTTTTCAAGACACCGAGACTTCAGACACAAGTATGCTTTAGGGTGGGTATGAATTTTCTGGAGATCATTTTCTTTCACAAATACGGCCACATATTTTTTTATCGAATAAAAATTTAATGCAGTTTTTACTTGAATTATTTTTTTTAATAATTAAGAGAATACTTTTTTTTTTTTTTTCAATTACTGTTAACTTGATGAATTTACAGTTTGAAAAAGAATTAAACTCCACAAATAAAATGTGTTGATCTTTTATTTTATGATATTTGAGCAATTAATTTCTTTGTTATTATTATTATTATTGTTATTATCGTTATTCAAAAAAGAAATATTATTTCTCAAAATCAGGAATTTTACAAAATAGAAAAAGGTAATATTGTAAACTCTTTTTTCTTGTTTTTTTTTTTCTCATATGCTTCCAATTAAGATGTAAAAATATAACGAGAGTGTGCCTAAATTAAGCGTTGTAAATTTGACAAACGAATCTTGATGAATGAGAACTGCGCGGAGTTTTAGAAAGGAGGTTATGTGCTTTTTGAGTTTCCTTAGCCGAGGGCAAGTTTCTCACGATGTACGACAAAGATGAGACCAAGTAGATACGGTTTCTGCGATCTAGTTTGGATTCGGTTGGCGTTACTTGGCCTGGGGTCCTTCCATGGTGTTCCCTCGGTATCCAAGAATATATTCTCCACGTCTGTATTCTATCTTTCTGCTTTCTCATTACGCCACTTTTCACTCTGTCTTACTGTGTCTGTGTGTCTTTATCTCCTCGAGTTACCAAGTTTTACCGGAGACTAAAGCGCTCCGACAACGAGCTACTCCAAAGTTATTAGCCGACCTCGCCGCGCATCCACCCTTCAACCGGGCTTCATTCGGAAAAGCCACAGTCACCTCTTGCGCGCGTTACACCGGCGAACCATCCTTTTACCTTCATCCACCTTCCTTCCTCGTCCTCCTCGATCCTATTCCTCAGGCACAACAAGTGGTGTGTCTCAGGCTTCATCTCAAGTCTTTTTAAATCATTTTACTTCCTCACAGAGAAAGTTCTGTTTTCATAACATTTTCCCCACTAATATTCAAGTCTGCATACTGAAAATGGTCTAAAACACCGAAAAAGTGCGCAGAGTTTGAATAAGAAAAAAAGAAATTGTGTAGGTGACCCGTATTACCATCGTTCTTTTGCCACCTGGCAAAAAAGTCCCTTGTTTCATAAGTTACAATTGTTTTTCTAACAATACCAGTCCACACATAAGTGAGACATTAACTTTTTAGTATCCGTAAACCTGACCCGACTCCCTCCCCTTAAATATCAGCTTGTGCCGAAACGCCCCATATACGAACTATTCAGAGATCACAAATTTCGGAAATACAATGGCAATTCTCTTAAGATTTCTTTCTCTCTCTCTCTCTCTCTCTCTCTCTCTCTCTCTCTCTCTCTCTCTCTCTCTCTCTCTCTCTCTCTCTTTTCTTTTTTTTTTGTTAAGTATGAATGATAGAGGGATGCTCGAAAAGTTGGAAAGTCCTGTAGTTGCGATAGGTGATGGTCCGCTGTTGGCAGGGAACACGATGGGCTAAAGTGAGGGAAAAGCAGAAGATAGAGGGACAGATATAAAAGGAAGGAGAAGAGTATAGAAGGAAGGAAGGAAGGAAGAGAGGAATAGGACGAGTATATTATGGGGAATGCCAGAAAATTCTCTTGGGATCTGGGGAAGCCCAGTGCGCATGCGCCGAGCTGATTAGTTCTCCCATCCCCTCAGTTGGTACGCGTTCCCGAGTGCTACCAGCGCCAGAGGAGAGCGCCGAGTCCCACGGGACCTTCCTCTCTCTCTTCCCTCCTCTTCCCCTTCAACCTCCAGTCGGATCCTCTTCTCTCTTCCACTCCGCATCCTCATCCTCCTCTTGCAGCACCTCCTCTTCCCTTACCGAATCGTACTCCCCTTTCTACTCTGCCATCCAACCCGCTTGCCACCCTCTCGTTGCTCGCCTTATATTCCCAGTACAGCACCCACTAATATACTTTTTCCGCGACTCGACCAATGCGTTTGTTTTCCTTCACGTCTGTCCAATATTATTAGGATCACAGATAAAATCAGTTAAACAATTCATCCTTGAGTCTGAACGTCTTTTTTTTTTTTAAGGAAAAATATCAGCGTACCCTGTTAATTTTTCCTGCATCGTTGCAGATAATATATCAAAGAAGCAGTTTGGACTTGAATTTGTGTGTTTTTTAATAAAATCATTGGTAAAATCTTGAAATTGGCAATATTGATAATTTAAGTTTAAAAAGCTAAATTGTCAATATTGGTAATTTAAACTTCAAGCAAAATTGTCAAAATTGGTGATTCAAGTTTCACCCGTAACAACCCGTAATTGACCATTATTGATATTAAAATTTTTTAAATATCAATAATGGTCAATATCAACAAAAATTGTTATTACTGATTATTAAGTTTCAAGCAAAATTGCTAATACTGCAACGGATCTAAGTTAAATTTCGATGTCGCTCAAAGCATTTGTCAAGAAGCATCAGAATATTCGCATCTAAATACATTATCAAAAATGTTAATAACGAGTCAGAGGTTAAAAGGCATCTTGGCGCAATTGCTAAGTAGAGTTGAGAAAAAATTGCAATAGTACGGAGAGCGTGGCTTCGAAATCGTTTTCTCGGTGCGACTGTACTTGGCGATATAAGGGTGTCCCAGGTGACGAGCTGCCTCGGGCCGTGGCACAGCGCGCGCTACGTTTCCCTTGGGACCGACTCTCCGGCTCGCTTGCCCTCCTCCCCCCCCCCCCCCCCTTTCGTTTCTTCCCGCACCTTCGTGCTCGTTCCGTTGCTTCGCTGTACTCCCCTTAACGCCACATACAACCTCCTCCCGAACCTCCTCTCGCTCTTTCTCTCTCTCTCTCTCTTCGAACTCGCTGCTGGAGTCTCCATCCACTGCTCTCGAGTACCCCTTGAGCGTCTAGGTGTGCGCTGCTGTCGGACTGACGCCTGGTATACCCCCCAGCCCCCTCCCCCACCCCCAACACTAACGTGAAAAGCGCGGGGGTTTCTGCTGTTGCACGCGTACCTCTACTTTCTACCCTCCGGGACAACTACCACTTCCTCTGGAATCCACATCCCAATGTTATGTACAGACACTACTTTTCTTCTCTGTTCCCCATATACAAGGGGGGAGGGGGGGTGTGGAGTACCTTCTTCCTCAAGGTACGATAGCTTCGTGTAACCTGGACCAATGGCTAAAGGGCAATGCAGCGATTCTATAGAATCTGACTCTACACCACCGACTCTACAGAAAATGCTTGACTCTACTCAACAGCAATTTTCGACATGCCACAACTCTACACAATTCGAAAATTCGTTGGAACATTTCTGTCTGTGTAGAATATTGCTAACCGTTAAATTGAATATCGCCAACGTTTAATCGCAATTTGTGATTTAACTTTTGACGCGAAAACTCGATTGGGAGGCTTGTTTGCTTAATACAAAAGGGCAATTTGATAGAAAGACAAATTTGCACTGCTGGCAATTCATTGATAATACAAAACTGTTGATTATACGTACGAATGTATTTTCTACACTTTTTGTTTTCACCGAACTGTCTGTGGATGATAATACTAAGCTTGGCTTTGCGAAGCGTGAGGTTGTCAATGACTCCCGTCACATATTGTCCTCATATTGGCACTCCCCTGACGATCACCGTTCATCGCACTACGATGTTCTTCTCTTTGTCAGCCAGTCAATGATTCCTCACTGCTGCGAGCATAAATAAAGAGACGGTGCCGCGATGTCAGTAACGACAATTGAACCGAAAAGGACAGGACACGGTTGAGTTAACAAACCGACCAGAGAGAAGTAACGGCAGCAGCTAACGATTTTCTATCCGTAACGCATCATTTTGGTGTAGAAAAATTAAAGTACGGTGAAATCAGAAAATTGACTGATTTATTTACCTCGAAAAGAAGGTGCTGAGTAGAAATTTATTCAAGTTGCCTGATAATCAGGACTATTATAAGTATCAATAAGTAATGATTTCAGATTTCAGCCGAATCTGGGCAGAGTCTGATGTATTTTTGTTTTGCCTTATCAGACTCGTGAAATTCCAGCCGAATCTGGGCAGAATCTGATTTAGTTTGGTCTTGCCTTATCAGACACGTCAAATTTCAACCGAATTTGGACAGAACATGGCGTGATTAGGTCTTGTCTGATCAGACTCATCATATTTTAGCCAAATTTGGGTCGAATTTAATGTAGTTTGATCTTACCTGATCAGACACATCAAATTTTAATCGAATGTGAGTCGGATCTGATGTAGTTTGATCTTATCTGATCAGACACTTCAAATTCCAACCGAACCTGGGCAGAATCTAATGTAGTCTGGTGTTGCCTATCAGAAACGTCAAATTTCAGCCGAATCTGGGCCGGATCTGATGTAGTTTCATCTTACCTGATCAGACACATCAAATTTCAGCCGAATTTGAACCGAATATGTCGTAATTAGGTCTTATCTGATCGGACTCATAAGATTTCAGCCGAATTTGGACCGAATATGTTGTAATTAGGTCTTATCTGATCGGACTCATCAGATTTCAGCCGAATTTGGACCGAATATGATGCAGTTGCATTTTGCCTGATCAGGTCCAGTTAGTTACAAGATGATAATCAAGATGCTGTAGGTTAGCTTACATTACGTCGAGTTATGCTAGAATCACGTTGGGTCAGGTTAATCCTATTCAATAATGAGAACAGAAATGATAAAAAAATAAAAATATCGCCTCATGAATAAATAAAAATCGAACCAAATTGATTTCAATGAAATGTAGATGTAGGATATCAAATTGAAAGAAATATGTCTCGGTTCAAAGCACATTATGTTCTCTTCTCTACATCCGATTTTTCCGGGTCGAATTCGTTTTGCCTTAACCAAGAGAAGGCAAGCGCGATTGCTTTTATACTGCGACGCGCTTATTCCTTGCGGACTGCAAGATTTTCTACAACACCCAGCCCAGCAATGCCACTATGGCTGTTTGCCCCATGCTGTAACACGGACCCGAGGCCGTACGATTATTATTTCAACCCACCTTTCGCCAAGTATGCCTCAAAACTTTATACTTGGAAGTAAAACCAGAAGGCTGTACCGCGGCGGTTGTATAGCGGCGTGAAGAGCAAGAGGGCTCCGAACGAGGCTAGATCTCGAAGGAAAACACGCAGCGTTTCTGCTGTTTCTTCCCCCCTCTCTTCGCCTTTCGAATCCCTTGAGGGGGGACTCATGGACTATCTGCTTACCTGAAAACACCGAACACCGCTGCTTCTGCTTTTCTCATAGCATTCGCTCCTGCGTTTCCTCATTTCGTTAGTCCAGTATTGCTAATATTCATCATAATCTGATTAACTTATTTCTCGTAACAATTTTCGAGTCTTCGTATGCCAATTGAGAGCTAAATCAAATAACAGGTAATATCCGGAAAAGAAATATTGCCTTTAGAAATTGTTAAGTGACAACTATTCAATTTATTTCATACGATTATTTTATGGTTACGTTAGTAACCAGTTAGTATAGTTAGACTGATTCGATATGAAGTCAGTTCCAGTTTGGACTGCGATTGGATCTAAAAAAATGGTAGTTTCGATGGTTTTGACGTCAATTGGTGGATGATGATCATTGTGATTAAGACAAGACGTGTAGTAATGTTGGATTCAAAGCGGATTCAGATTAGGTAAACCTGCTCATGCCTGATCTGGGCAGGTCCGATCCAGACGTATTATAGTCGTATTTTAGTCGGTTCAGATCCGGCTGAAATTTTTGTCGAACGTGATCAGGGAAAGAGGTCATTTCTGACCTTGAACAGGTGCAGTTGGATAGACAGACGGACGAACGAGACTCTCTCGCCTAATTTGCAATTTACCTGACAATATTATACGATCTTTAGTATGCAAAAAAAAAATCTATAAAATATTAGAACCATAGATTTAAAAAAAAATGAAAACGGTTTAATGACTTTTTCGACATTCGTTAAATTTCATTTCTATATTCAGAAAATGAGAATACCATTTTTTTTTCCAATCACAGGTGAGCGAAAAAAAAAGTTTCAGAAATCGTTTTAAATGCACAATAGTCTAAGCTTTATAAAAAAAAATTGTAGTTTTTGCGCAAAAAACGTTGTTTCATCTGTTTTCAAATATTTTCTATAATCTCCCGAGTAAAAATCAAAACGGAAATATTTCTAATAAAATTTTTTTTAAATTCCAATTTTCTTTGAATTAATTTTTTTTTTCAAATACAACATTGTTCAAGTTTACAACACTTTCGAAAATGGATGCAGTTAAATAAGTAGAAATACTTAAAAATGAGGTTCTTAGAGTTAAGAATCATTTCTAACTGAAAACTAACACATTTTTTTTTTTACAAAATTTTAATAATCCAAATTTCGTGTATGAGAAACGATTTTAAAAATGTGACGACAGATCGATTGAAAAGCACTTAATGTGTACGAGGCAGATATGAGAGAAAAGTGTGAGGAGCGTCATCGTTTCGATACGAAGTGCATCGTGTATTGTCATCCCTTTCTTGAGCGTCGTAAGAAACCCATAGGGATTTTTAGGTAGGGAGAGCTCATATTGTTGCGATCTATGCCGGGATTGCATTTTCTTCAACCAGAGCTTCGAACAATGACGTATCTCAGGAAACACATTGTGGCATTGTATCGAGATGGACCATTTGTATAGGAACGCGTGTACGCCATTCGCATACTCAAGAATAGAGTGTCCCAACGGTATCTCAGCTTAAGTAATACGCAAAAAAATATCTTACGATGGGCATTGCCGACACGTTATTGTTTCTCATGTGCAAGAAAAGGGACACGCATGCATGCATTAATGGAAGGAGTTGAAGGCCTACCGACAAATTGGAGTATGACGGATAACTTGAAGAATATGGATTGAGAATTGCAAACTGCAATTTTTTACAGTGTTGGAATTTAAACGAAAATTGTAGACTGTGTTTTGGTTCAGTTTTTTGTCATTTTTTTTTATGGCTTTTTTTTTTTTGGAAAAAAAATTCTGGGATTTAAGAATATAGGGTTAATAATTGTTTAGTTCCATTTAGTTTTGGTGACTTTTTTCTTATGGTAAAAAAAAATTCTGGTAAATGAAAAACTGTTGAAAATTCGTAATATTATATTAAGGGAGCCTGAATTTTATACAAAAAGTAGATATTGTTAATGAAAAATTGTAGGGCTTTATTTTTAAGTAGGAAAATATGGAACACACATTTAAATCATAACTGTACATTAAAGCAGATATTTAAAAAAATGTTTTGTCTGATTTTAGTATGAAAAATGTGGAAAAAATTGACGAGTAGTAAAAATGTAACGAAAAGTAAAAGTGAGGTAAAGGGAAGAAAATCATTTCTTTTTTGTTTTTTTTAGGCGTGAAATTTCAAAAAAGCTGGATTTTTCAAAAGTGTTTGGATTACTTTAGTGTAATTAATTTTGGTCTGATAATTATGAAAAAAATGATGTTACTGAAAAAAAGAAAATTAAAAATAAAAATAATTTTTTAAAAACATTGTTTGGGAGTAAACATTTTTAAAACAATTTCTTAAAATAAGAAATTTCAAAAGCATTATATTGAGAAAAATGTAATTCCTTAAATTTATTATATTTGAATGTGGGATTTTTTTTGGCGTGATGAGAACAATGTTACGAATGCATGGAATTATTTGTACAATTTATTTTTTGTAGGGACAAAAAAAAAATAAGATGTAATCAATTAATGAGTAGAGAAAAATGTAAGGTCTCTAAACTCACCTTCCGATTGACGACTGAAGGCTCGTTGAAGTTCCTCTTCTTCGTCATCTTCATCCTCGTCCTCATCTTCCCCTAAAAATATACAAGAAACAAAGCGTTAAGTAGTCATTGTTTTTCTCTCGAAATTTAACATCCAATAAAAGTAGTAAAATAAATTCGAATTGTTAATCTAAAATTTGTTTGGCTCTAATTTAAAAATAAATCATTTCATCTGTGTTTTTAGCGACAAAATATTAAAAAGTTAAGAATTTAAAAAAATATTTCTCTTAAATATAATTTTATCGATTAATCCAGTTATCATAGAAATAAATAAAATGAAAAAAAAAAAGTTTGAATGAGCTCGAAATTTTTAAAAATATTCCCATGAGTTAAGTTTTTCAAAATAATAATACATTGATATTTAAATAAATAATTCAAAAGCAAACACCAAAAAAAAAAATATAACTACAAAACTTCCTAAAAAAAATATAGCTACAAAACTTCCTAAAAAAAAATTATTATACTTAAAAACTAAGTTTAAATTGTTTATATTTTAGATTCTTTTTTTTTTTGTTTAAAAAAATGAAAATTGTTTTTCAGAAAAGACAATCTCGTCGAATTGGCATGGAATGCCTCATATAGGCCTTTTAGTGTATATCGTATATTTGCTTATGTATAAGGATACATAATGTATATACATACTTGAAGTGTAATTTGGACTGTATAATGTAATATTCGCATGTGAGAGGGAACGTTGAGAACCGGTGAGGGCGAACAGGGAGTCGAATGCAAACGCTCGCATAGGCACCAATGTGCCCGATGAGAATAGAGTCAAAAGCAACTGTCATCATTTGATGCAGCCCGTTGAGCCACACGAGCATCACGTTTTCATTATCAACCACAAAACATGCAATACACACCATTATCATCTCGTGTAATAACAGCCATTAACAAAAAAATACCTATTCAATTTTTTTATTTTTTCTTTACGTACCCAATAATACTACCAATAATAGGGTTCACAATATTGATTGCTTGAAATTAAATGAGAGAGCGAATGGAGAAGTATAGTGAGAAAGTAATATCTCAAGAATTTAGATCCTTGTTTAAAAAAGAAATTACAACAAAAAATTCAAAGTATGATTTTTGACTAATTTTGCTTGCAATTTAATTTTAGAAAAACAACTTTTTTTTTGATTCACGAAACCACAAAAAAAAGAAAAGGGCTTAAAAAAGTTTTTTGTAATTCACAAAAGCACAAAAAATCCACAAAAAAAAAGAAAAGCGCTTGAAAAAGTTTTTTGCAAACTTTTTTTAAGCCCTTTTCTTTTTTTGTGGTTTTTTGTGTGGTTTCGTGAATTAAAAAAAATGTAAAGTATGATTTTTGACAAATTTTTCAATGTAATTTTAGAAAATCAAATTTTTAAAGCTGCAGTAAAAAAAAATTCTGTGTGAGGGAATCAAAATCTATGAAAAGTAAAAAAAAAAAATTAATGGTTGTATGGAATACGTTTTGTACCAAAATATGAATGAGATTAAATTAAAATAACGTTAGAATATTTATTTAATTTAGGTAAAATATGTGATAATGATAAGGAACGAGATTCAAAGCTAACATATTTATTCAAATTGGTGATCGATATACGCACGCTTGATGATACCTAGATTAGAACCATCTTCGAAGTCTTCCGGAGTCCCATTTTCCGCACCGTCTTCCCATTCTTCGTCCCCTGAAATAGAAAGAGAAAAAAAGACATTTATGACGAGAAAATTGTGGTATATGTGAGTAAACAGATTTTAAAATAATATAAATATATAAATGTTATTTATTTTTTGATAAATTTCAAAAGTAACAAAAAGATTTACAAATTTGTTTTTTTTTTGGTCAAATTAGAAAAGCGTTTAATTTACAAATATTTTTGATAAAATTAGAAATGACTATAAAAATGACAAATTTGGTGATCTTGCGATAAAAAAAAAATTGAAACTTAAAAATAACAAAAAAGTTGTTAAATAAAAAATGACAAGTATTTACGTAAAAAAAATAGTAAAAGTTTAAGGACAATCCTTTTTTTTTTGTAGAAATGTTAAAAATCTAATTTCTTAACAATAATTATACATTTTTTCTTAAAACCTTATATTTTTAAAGCAATAAATAAATATAAAAGGGTACAAATGAATTTACATTTTGCTTCCTGATTGTTCAAGATTGCCCATAGAGGGTTGCTGGACGAAGTACATTGGTTCGTGTTTGGCTTCCTCATAGAGGAAGCTTTGTAAATTATAAATATCAACAAAATTTCCTTTATGAGAAAGCAAAACGAGTAATTTTTTTTTTTGTAAAAGCGTTCATAGTCCGCTCACATAGAAACGTTTACTGATAATTGAATAACTTCTTCACTCCTCAAAATAATAAAACAGCTGTGCAACGCAACACACGTTTTTTTTTTAAATGTCGTATAAACTGGATTTTTACGAGAGTAAAATTTGAACGGGAGTCCCAATTATTTTGTAAATTGTCCTAAATATAGAGGCCCAACCGCTCTACTTATATGCCAAATTTCAGCCCGATCCTCGAATTATAGGGGTTTGAATTTTGGATGCCTGACACACACACACACACATCCATCCGGACATTTTTCCTGAATATGTTTTCTAGACATTCTGAACAGGTTTTCATGAAAATATCGAAAAAAAAAATTTGCACCATTACAAAGTTTCCTCTATGAGGAAGCAAAAAGTGAAAAAATAATCGTAAATTCTCTTTGAAATTATTATAGACTCAATAAATTTCAAAAATTCAAAATTCGAGCTTGTGGATTCTTGAAGGACTTTAGCAAAAATGTAGGCGTGTCATTTGACCCCGGTCAGCCGGATTATTCTGTACGGCGGCGGCGAAAAATTTTCAATAATATATAGAGTGAATTATAAATATAAATATAGCAGTCGTTTCGATGGTGAAGAACGTGCTGATCGGTATTCGAATTTAATAAATAATCTCATCGTCCAATATGAGAGAAGACTGGACCAAGTGCAGATGACGCCGTTGGTTTACGATCGATAACGAATTCCTGGCTAACTGGTAAGTGGCTAATTTCGACGTTGAGACAGACACACGTACACAGAGAGATAAGTGCGCGTGGCAGGGATGTTGGATGTTTCTAACCAGACCTGCCGTCATTCTCGGGCCCTTTGTTACCCTCCTCACCGCACCGTTCCTCCTGATATACACACTATTATCTTCCAACAAGCGGACGAGCTCAACGCTGCCAGGCTTATTCGCCCCATCGTTTCCCTTAAATATTCTACAAGACAGGAATCGAGACGCACCACGTAACGTCCTTTCATACCTACCCTAACTACTTTTGGCTCATCACGAGTTCCCCTTTCTCCCATTAAATCCAAGCTTTCAATTCATTCAAATTCATTGAAATTATCGATTAATAACATTGATCCACAACAATTTAAATGATAAATATTTTTATCCATTTTTTTAAATAATTTAATAATAGCATTATTATTATTATTATTATTTACATTAAATGCCCGACCGATATATAATAATTTTGTATAAATGATTTATTATTATCATTATTTTAAGTAAACATCCTTGGCATCTTCAATCGCCTCGATTTTTTTTTTTTCGTCTCAAAGAATTAAAATTTTAATCAAATAAGACTTTTGTTTGAGATTGCATACGAAAAAAGGCTGCAAAGACTAACTTTGCATATTGCTTCCTCGTTAATTTTGATTTTTCACAAAGCCACCTCTATGAGGAAGTTTATTTATCAAATTTTGGTCTCATGGAGGGAAGCTTTGTATAAAATTTGTGAGTTATAACAGAACGTTAATTTTTTGAAAACATTCTAACTCACGTGAAATTCGAATTCAAATTTGGTACGTAGGAGCGCTTAATATTGTTTTTCATCTGTAGATAATTTCAGTTCATTTGGTGAGATTTCACGTGAATTAGAGGAAAATGAATTTTTTTTTTTCGAAAAATTCAAAATCTTATAAGAACCGAACCTATTTGTCGATTAATTCTAAATTCAATACCGATCCTCCTTCGATACATCTTCATTTGTACCAAATTATTTAGCTCGATAGTTACAAATTTGCGAAAGCTCGAGAAAATACAGATAATTTTCGAATAAATTCAAAGTAGAATAAAAAATATAATCTTATGTTTGAATTTTTTCTAAACCACTTTTCTCGACGTCTTGGACCATTCTGAGTGTCCTGACATGAAAATCTCGAAAAAAAAGTGCAAAAACAAAGCTTCCTTCACGAGGAAGCAAGAATGGTGGATTTGACATAGAATGCCTCGTAAATACCATAATTTGTCGAGATGCATTAAAAACGCATAACGTCGACTTCCGCTTCCACTAGCAACCAGATAAATATTCTGCAAATATTCCGTATATACTTTGGCGAATTTTCATGGTTAAATAGATATTTAGGGTTTTTTTTTTTAGAAAACTGCAAAACAGATATTGCGAGCGATAAATTAGTTGTTCTCGTTTGCGAGGAAGGCATCTTCCAGTCGGCAGTTAAGATATACAAAGTAAAAATGGCCACATTGGCTATAGCCGGTAGAGGGTGGAAGAGGTTAAGAGCCGGAGTGTACAACTAGACGGTGGGTTTTCCACACAGGGTTGGTAACCATCTACAGAAAACCGAGGGCAGCATTACGCGGTCGAGCGGTAGCACCCGGGATGATAGCCAATCCCCTTACCTTTACGATTATTACAGACTGCACATATCGGTATATACATATAACCGCGTGGTGGCGTGTGTCGTCATATAGCTTGGTGCGGTGCAGCTTACCGCCAAATTGTTAACTGTATTTATGGCAGATTGAATTTTCTTTTGGTATGTGTCAGGCGTGTGTCCGTATTCCAGGGGTAATGCATATACCCATATTCAGAGGCAAAACGACGCCACCTTACTGTTTTATCAGTACGTGCCGAAGGATCCCAAAATGAGTTATCCAGGCGTCTCGCGTCCCTTCCTGTGTCTTTCGATAGATATATATTGTTTGCGAGTTATCGTGAAAAATTTGAAAGATAAGAATGTTGAATGTGATTATAGAAGACGGAAAATTTTTCGAAAAATAAACAAACTTTTTACAGTGTTCTTGTCAAAAAGTTTGCAACATATTTGGGGAGATTTACAGAAAATTTCAAAATATTTGCAAAACATTTTTGAAACATTTCCAGAACATTTCCAGGATATTTTGAGGACATTTCCGGGAACGTTTACTGAATTCTTTCAGGAAATTTACAGAACACTTCCGGGAACGTTTGGAGTGCATTTCCAGAACATTTTCGGATTATTCCAGCACGATTTCAGGACATTTCCAGGACATTTGTAGGCCAAATATCTTATAGGCCATTTTCAGAATATTTCTAAAACATCTCCAGAACATTTCCAGAACATTTCCAGGACATTTCCAGAATATTTCCAGAACATTTCCAGAACATTTCCAGAACATTTCCAGAACATTTCCAGAACATTTCCAGAACATTTCCAGGGCATTCCCAGAACGTTTACAGAATTCTTTCAGGAAATTTACGGACCACTTCCGGGACGTTTGGAGTGCATTTCCAGAACATTTCCGGATTATTCCAGGACGATTCCAGGACATTTCCAGGACATTTTTACGCCATTTTCAGAACATTTCCAGGATATTTGGAGGGCATTTCCAGAACGTGTACAGAATTCTTTCAGGAAATTTACTGAACACTTCCGGGAAGTTTAGAGTGCATTTCCAGAACATTTCCGGATTATTCCAGGACATTTCCAGGACATTTGTAGGCCAAATCTCTTGTAGGCCATTTTCAGAATATTTCCAAAAGATTTCCAGAACATTTCCAGAACATTTCCAGAACATTTCCAGAACATTTCCAGAACATTTCCAGAACATTTCCGAACATTTAAGAGGATAAAATAAAACATTGCAAAACTACTTGTTTATTTTTATGCAAATTCCTGCTTAGTAAATTTTGTAACTCAATATATATTTTTCTATATTCCACCGTTTTTTTTATTAAATTTAAAAAGTTCCGAAAAAATATGTTGTATATTTGACGAACTGACAAATATTTTTTTGTAAAATCAGAAAAGTAAATCGATTTTCTATTAACTCATAAGTGACAATAAAAATGGTAACGTTGGCGAATTCGCCAACACAAAAATGAAGAATTCGAAATAAAAAAAAATAATTCCTTGGGCATTTGTTCACACAGTTGAACAAAAGAACTTTGTGTTAAAACTTCACAAATTTCGACAAAGATCTACTCTGCACCATTTTTGTTTTCTACATCTCTGGTAAGTTTGTATAATCCGTAAGTGTTAAATGTAAAAATAATAATAGTATGTAATAAATGAAATTAAAAAAGAAAAATGATATCGATGCCACTTTGCGATGCTCCTCTATTACGTCGCAATATACCACAGTGACAATACGGGATTGACGAGCTGAGTTGTGCTCCAAGGATTGAGCGCGCACACACTAGTTCCTTGAGCTGCTTTCTCTACGTTATCCCGAAGCCCATCCCTATAGAGGTTGCTCCCAAGCGAAGCGAACCGAGTGAAAGAGAGGCGACTATATATAGAGCATCGAGCTGAAGAGGGAACCGCGCGCGCGATAGAACCGTAAGGGTGGGAACGTGTTCCCCAGGGAGTCTGAGTCCGCGTCAGAGCTACCCTGGGTACGTATCCCGAAGGGAATATGGGCTCTGCTTCTATCTCTGCACTCTACACACGCATAAGTACACGACCCGGTAAATACATACAGACACTCATGGTTTGCCGCTGCTGCTGTTGAGTTGGTAAGGCAGAGCAAGGCCCTCACTTACTCATTCGGCGAAATAGCAGGAGCAATAGTAGTTGTAACTCACAGTATCAGGATCGCCACCAATGCTTGAAGCCTGGAACGATGCCTGTCTCCTCCTGGCTGACTACCTGTCACGGGTCCAAGACACACGATGTTACTGGATAACGCTCCTCTAGCCGAGATAAACCGAGAGCAAGTCACTGGTATATCTTTATTTCCCATATCGATTATAATGACGTCCAAAAGCTAGTTTCATCACTCGGTATATGTATGCATTAACGTGCAAGAGGAAATTCAGCTGAGTTTTTGAGACCATCGTTTTCTTTAATAAAGAACGGTGGTTATGGTTAATCGTTTTGGAAAAAGTCTATAATTTAAAAAAAATGTATAATGAGGGATTAGAAATGATTTTTGAAATCGAAAATCAAGATTTCGTAAGGCTAGGTTCTTTAAATGTTTAAATATTTTTTAGAAACAAATATTCTGTAACTATACAGACTTTTTAAGAGATGAGTGATCTTGGAATGTTCGTGTCGATTCGAGAGTTGTGCATTTAAAAAAAAAAATGTATTTTGTGATGATCGACAATATAATAAAGAGTGGATTGTGTTTCGTTGAACACTCACACAAACATTTACAGACATTTACAGATATTTACATAGATTTACAGACACGGACACTCACAGACACTTCTACAGACACTCACGGACATTCATAGATGTTCACGGATGAACACAGACACTCTCAAACACTCACGGACACACACAGACACTTCTATATACACTCACGGACATTCACAGATGCTCACGGATGAACACAGACACTCTCAAACACTCACGGACACTCACAGACACTTCTACAGACACTCACGGACATTCACAGGCGCTCACGGATGATCACAGACACTCTTAGACGCTCTCAGGCACTCACGGACACGCACAGATACTCACAGACACTCACGGACACTCACAGACACTCACAGACACTCACAACTACTCACGGAAACTCACAGACACTTTTACAGACACTCACGGATATTCACAGGCGCTCACGGATGATCACAGACACTCTTAGACGCTCTCAGACACTCTTAGACGCTCTCAGACACTCACGGACACTCACAGACACTCACGGGCACTCACGGACACTCACAACTATTCACGTACACTCACGGACACTCACAACTATTCACGTACACTCACGGACACTCACAAACACTCACAGACACTCACAACTACTCACGGACACTCACAAACACTCACAAATACTCACGGACACTCACGGACATTCTCACAGACATTCACCGTCACTTACAGTCATCTAGAGACATTTAATAGTGAACAAACTTGAATTATAGGGCTTCGTTAAAGGTAAAAAACCAAAAAAAAAAAAATTTAGATGTGTTGTTTGAATTTAAAAGCTACCGCTAGCAGAACTAACATCAAACATTTCTAAAAAAAAATATGCAATTACATATTCAATTTAGAAATAAAAAACAAAAATTTCTATCTATTCAAAAACGTGAGATAATTTACTTTATCTAAAAAAAAGTTTTCTATCCAATTCGTAATTTTTTCGAAATACAGTAAATTCACTTTTATTTTGTTCGTTTACTCCTGATTCGACTGATTGTACGCACAGAATAAAATAGAGTTCATTGAATACTGAAGAGTAATACAGTAAAGTCGTTTATCCGAGTAGACAGTCGACTTTTTTTGTTTGTTAATTTCTTCCTTCTTGTCTGTCTGAACAAAAAAAAAAAAAGCTTTAATTCATACACGAGAGAAACAGTAGTAGAATCACAGTGATAGCAATGAAAGAAAGCTCTGGCACGTCGTGCCACAAGCAGCTCTAGGAAAATAGCAGATCTGTCTACCGCGCGTAAGCCCTCTTATAATCCTTAAGGCCCTTGAAAATTTAAGCCGTTATTAGTTTTTGCAGTGACAGCCTGTGGAGCATTCGTATCTCCGTCGCTTCGTTATATAATCGTTATAATACAACCCAGCCACGTTGGATTATGCTTTGCTACCTTTTTGCTGGCTTTCTTCGTGTCTGGTCACAACAGTTATTCAGCAATCCTTTGGCCAGTCGCTCAGCGAAATAATGCAGCAAGGGACAATGAAGAGAAATTAAAACGAGAATGCAAATGTTAACCCAGCACATTGCTTCCTTTTATTAATCTTGCATTTTTCACAAAGCCAACAATGGCTACAATTTTTCAACAGTCTTGGTTTTCATAGAGAATAAAAAAACATGTGAACAAATATTTTTTTTTAATTATAAAAACAATGCAACTGTTAAAGAAAAAATTTAGAAAACTGGATCGAAATTCTGTGAAAAGGAAATCACAAAATACAAAGCGCTTGAAAAAAAAAAAATTGATTTTGTATGCTTTAACGATTTTATAAAATCGAAGTACTATTTTTTCGTGAAGAGAAGAAAAAATAGTTGCATAGATCGTTTGTTACTGTAACGATTTTTTTTGTTAATTTAGTGAAATGATAAAAAAAAATTTGCAACTTTGTCAAATGTATCTTTTTTTTCTTTTTTTCAACTAGTACGCTTGTCGAAATTTACACATTTTTTATTAAACTAAAAATGTGACAAAAAGACACGCACACCCATAAATATATACGAACATTTTTTTTATACCACTTTTCTCGACTTTTTGAACTATTTTGAGTAACCTGATATGAAAATTGCGATTTTTTTTCCATGAAAACAAAGTTTTCTCTATCAGGAAGTAAAGTAAATACGTAATGATAATAATATGACAAAGTTTGATGTTGTAAATGTAGAATATGAGATTTGAGGGAAAAAAAGGATAGACGTGGATATGGTTACTATTACTGCACACACACAGACACATGTTGGCTATGATGCAGAGTGTCCAAGCGCTCTACGATAGCCACTACGGTCGTTAATAATTGCCGCAGACGTAAATTAATTCCACGGCAATAATTATGCATTTATGCTCGACGCACAAATTACAATCACGGGGAAACACACACGGCATGCAGCATAATGCGTGGTGATTCGGTTCATTGCATCCTGGTGCTTTAGTTCCATCTCTCCGTCGCGCTCTCTCCGTTCGCTACTATTATATGTTTGCGTTTACGGTTTCGCCATATCTTTCGGCTGTACAGCTATGGTTGTGTAGTCGCGTTTACGATATGACAACGTAACGAGGATCTTTAATTCACAGTTTAATGTAATACGTGACA
The DNA here is from genome assembly GCA_964016905.1 of Perithous albicinctus. Lineage (NCBI taxonomy): Eukaryota > Metazoa > Arthropoda > Insecta > Hymenoptera > Ichneumonidae > Perithous > Perithous albicinctus. The sequence goes on along the minus strand of OZ024698.1, from coordinate 10,099,207 downwards.
TTCTCTGTCGGTTCAGACACGCCTTTTTTTTGGTCCTCATTTTGATATTTCTTAGAACACACATTTTAATATAAATATGCAGAATTCAGATTATTTGAAAGATTTTATTTTTTCAACATTTTGAGAGCTTTTAAAAAAAGTTATTTGTATGGTTGACTTTTTTTTTAATTGCACAAAAAAGATGCAAGTATCTTTAATTTCTCTGTTTAATTTGAATTCATATTTCTCAAAATCAACCAAATTTTAATACAAATGTAGGGAACTGAGATTTTTTCAAAGATTTTTTTTTTCGAAATTTCGAGAGGTTTTTTTAAAAAAATATTTGTTTGCTTGAAATTTTTAAAAGTGCCACATTTTATATAAATACAAGCATATTTAATTCAGCGTTTAATTGTATATGTGGCATTCTCTGTCAATTCAGACATTTATTTTTTATCCCTTTTTGTAATATCTCAAAATTAACCAAATTTTAACAGAAATATAGAGAATTGAGATTTTTCAATATATTTTTTCTTTATTTTTCAAAGCTCAGAGGGCTTTAAAAATCATTGTTAGTACATTTCTAATTTTTAAAAGAGCACAAAATACACAAGAATTTACTGTTTAATGAAATATCTGTTTAGCCACTTTTTCCCCCTTTTTGATATTTCTCAAAATGAACCAAGTTTTAATACAAAAACAGAGAATTAAGATATATAAAGAAAAAATTTCAAAACTTTTACTTAAAAAAAAAATTCTTTGTTTTCTGTTGTGTAGAATCGAGCATTGTGTAGAGTTGCCGTTGTGTAGAATCGAGCATTGTGTAGAGTTGCCGTTGTGTAGAATCGAGTATTGTGTAGAGTTGCCGTTGTGTAGAGTCGAGCATTGTGTAGAGCTCCGGTTATGTAGAGTCGGGCATTGTGTAGAGTTGCTGTTGTGTAGAGTTGTTGCTGAGAAGAGTCCAGCATTGTGTAGAGCTCCGGTTGTGTAGGGTCGAGCATTTGTGTAGAGTTGTCGTTCTGTAGAGTCGAGCATTTGTGTAGAGTTGTCGTTCTGTAGAGTCGAGTATTTGTGTAGAGCTGCCGTTGTGTAGAGTCGAGCATTGTGTAGAGTTGCCGTTGTGTAGAATCCAGCATTTTTGTAGTCTCGAATATTATGTAGGGTTGTCGTTGTGTAGAGTCGAGCATTTATGTAGAGATGCCGTTGTGTAGAGTCGAACGTTGTGTAGAGTTGCCGTTGTGTAGAGTTGTTGCTGAGAGGAGTCGAGCATTGTGTAGAATCGAAAATTATGCAGAGTTGCTATTATGTAGACTCGAGCACTTGTGTAGAGTCGAGCATTTGTGTATACTCGAACATTATGTAGAGTTGCCATTGTGTAGAAGCCAGCATTTTTGGAGAGTTGCCGTTGTGTAGACTCACACATTGTGTACAGTTGCCGTTGTGTAGAGTCGAATATTGTGTAGAGTTACCGTTGTATAGAGTCGAGCATTGTGTAAAGTTGCTGTTATATAGAGTCGAGCTGTAGAACCGCTGTATTGCCAAATTGTGTTTGGCATTAGATCGTAAATCATTATGTTGTCGTACAACGAAATGCTTGAATGACGATATCAACACGATATGCTTCAGTAGCGAATGATGTCCTCTACAGCCGGATCGTGAAGCACTTGACCAATTCTGATTTGAATCTATTACCGTATGACTACGAATGCGGTTCCAACATATATATATGTTCAACAGTTCATTATCGTGTGTTAATTAGCGCAACGGGGCCTCCCGCTTACGCATCACATACTCCATACTCCGCGGTATAACTCTCTGATGTTCTCGTATTTGCTTTCTCCTTTCTCTGTTTAGTTACCAACCGCGAGCACAACGAGCATTGCAATCTACATTCGTGCCTCTCCGCTATTCCGTGTTTAATAACATATTAATTCCGAAAATACACCCTCGTTATTAGTCCTCAATCATCTTTGGAATCGGGTTGAACAAAACTATATACTTTTTTTTACTTATTTTTACTGTACTTATTTTCAATCACAAATTATTTTTGGTTGCTCGTAATATGTATGAAATAATTCAAACAAAGGACGTGTATTTTTAGTAGAATTGTAATTTTTTGTTTTATTTCAGAGATTTTTTTAAATATCTAGTTTTTTTAGTGTAATTTTTTTCTTTAGTATCTATTATACAAAATATTTTCTGTCATTTTAATAGAATTTTTTTTTTCTGTCATAAAATAAGATAATTTCTATAATTTTGCTAAAAAAAATGTTATATTTTTAAACTAAAAAATTGATGGAATCTATTAGCAACATGACAATTTATATTAGCAATTGCATGTATGTTGGTATCGATCAGATACCTGATGATGGCACCTGGTGCACATATGAAGCACTTGGATGCGCCAACCACCACCATTTCCGGTTTACATACCGTTGGACCGACCACAAGAATTATTGGCAACTGCCGAACGCAATGTTAATTGAATACATGTGGCTAGCCCGGCGGCATCGATTCCAGAGCTTTTGTCTCTATCTATTTTACTCAGAGTACATACACATATATACGTATCAGATTGGCTGACACATCTCATGATAATTAGGTGAATGAACTTTTTTTTTTTATAATGCAGATGAACTCTCTCGAAACGGGGAATGTAGCAATTAGTATACAGGGTGTCCCATTTTAATCTTACACCTGATTTATCTTGCAAAATAGGACTCCGATCGAAAAATGATATGAAAGTTGTAGGGTTCAAAGGGGGACGTTTTTCTAGAAAAAGAAATATGGTCCAAAATTCAAAATGGCGGAGGTACGACGCCCGACATGTTTTTCTTAAATGGAACCATGACTTTTTTTTTCGACCAAAATGTTCGGCATATTAAACCTAATAACTTTTGTAGGAAACTTTTTTCGATAAAGTCCATAATTCATTTTTTTTAAGACCGTTTTAGCGTTATCCATGTACCACGACCGTTTTAGCGTTATCCATGTACCACGACCGTTTTAGCGTTATCCATGTACCACGAGGAGGTAAAGTCTTCAACATCCCATTTGTGTGTGCGTGTGCGCGCGTGCGCGTGTGCGTGCATACAACACTTACAAGAATTAGGTCTCTGCGGCTCGTCACTTCGGCAAAATTTTTGTACTCCAAACCCTCCTTGTAAGTGTACTTTGAATTCTTCTCAAACATGTTCAAAGATTCCACCATTCATCATGTTAAAAACTTTAACATCCAATGTCTAAAAAATTCGTCGAAGGCAAAGTATTTTTGGAATTACAAGTCTTCTTCGTCACTGATGAAAAATAACAAATTCATCACACGGACACTTCGAAATGATTTTTGTGGATCGCGCGTTTTGGACGGTACATCTGTAAAAGTTTACCGACAAACATCTAACGATGTCAGATTTCAGTCCGAACGAGATTGTCGACATGCTCCTCATTTTGGGGAGATGTCGTGGCAATTATTTCCGCGCTGCAAATTTGTATCGTCGCGAATATCCGCCTCGTCGGCACCCATCGCGGCAGACAATTCGGACGCTGGAACAGAGAGCGAGGGCAGGTCACATAACTCGCCATCGTAGACGTCGCCAAGACGTCAATAATGATTTTGATGGCCCGTATGCGGCTCGAAATATGGCTATTTTAGCCATGGTAGCAAACGATCCCCACTTGAGCGTTCGAGCGATCTCCGCGCAACTAGGAATTCCCAGGTCTACAGTCCACCGAGTGTTGAGGAGTACAAGGCACCACCCGTACCGACTACAATTCCACCAAGACACTCCGAATCCCGATCCGTTGCGAAGGGTCGAGTTTTGTAGGTGGGCGTTGAGGCAAATCGAGAGATCCCCAGACTTCTTCAGGTTCGTCATGTTCAGTGATGAATCCACATTCAACAACCGGGGTCAGGTGAATCGGTGGAACTTCCGATATTGGTCTGACCATAATCCACACTGGGTGAGACAGCTCGATCACCAACATCGGTGGAGTTTAAATGTTTGGTGTGGCATTGTTAACGGCCAAATAATAGGACCCCACTTTTTTGAGGGAAATGTGACGGGAGCCCGTTATCTTGATTTTCTGCAAAATGAATTGCATATTCTGCTAGAAAATCTTGATTTGGGTACACGTCAACAGATGTGGTTCCAGCAAGACGGTGCACCCGCTCACTGGGCTCGTATTGTAAGGAACCATCTGGACAGAACTTTCGGGGGAAGGTGGATCGGTCGAGATGGACCTGTCCACTGGCCGCCAAGGTCACCTGATCTCACCTCTCCCGATTTCTTCTTGTGGGGTTACCTTAAAGACGTTGTCTACCGCCAACGTCCAACCACAAGAGAGGATATGAGAGAGAGGATAGCAGTCGCCTGCCGCGCAATTCCAAGAGATGTCCTCTTACAAACAGTCGGTAGTTTTGAGAGGAGAGTTCAGGCATGTGTCAACATGAATGGTGGGATCTTTGAACATCTTTGAGAAGAGTTCAAAGTACACTTACCAGGAGGGTTTGGAGTCAAAAAATACTGCGGAAGTGACGAGCCGCAGAAACCTAATCCTTGTGATTGTTGTAACGACCAACACGTCCGCACATGCGCACGCACACGACCACGCACACGACCACGCACACGCACACACAAATGGGATGTTGAAGACCTTACCTCCTCGTGGTACATGGATAACGCTAAAACGGTCGTGGTACATGGATAACGCTAAAACGGTCTTAAAAAAAATGAATTATGGACTTTATCGAAAAAAGTTTCCTACAAAAGTTGTTAGGTTTAATATGCCGAACATTTTGGTCGAAAAAAAAAGTCATGGTTCCATTTAAGAAAAACATGTCGGCCGTCGTATCTCCGCCATTTTGAATTTTGGACCATATTTATTTTTCTAGAAAAACGTCCCCCTTTGAACCCTACAACTTTCATAAGACTCATTTTTCGATCGGAGTCCTATTTTCCAAGATAAATCAGGTGTAAGATTAAAATGGGACACCCTGTATATGGGATTTGTGTTGCGAAAATTAAAAAAAAATAGGACGTCAGACGAGAAAAAAATAGGGTTTCAGGCAGAAAAAAGACTGTCAGACGAGAAAAGTAGGACGTTGGATGAGATAAAAAAAAATAGGGCATTAGGCGGGTAAAAATAGGGTGTCCGGCGGACAAAGTCAGGAGGAATATCAGGCCGGAAAAATAGGGCGTCAGGTGAGAAACAAAAGAGTGTCAGGCAGAAAAAAAATGTTAGACGAGAAAAGTAGGACGTTGGATGAGATCAAAAAAATAGGGCTTCAGGGGTAAAAATTTGGTGTCAGGCGGAAAAAGCATGTAAGGCACGAAAAATAAGATGTCAGGTGAGAAAAAAATAGGGCGTCAGGCGAGAATAAAAATTAGGCGCCAGTTGGCAAAAAATAGGGCGCGAGGCGGGAAGAAATTGCATCAAGCGGAATAATGTGGCGTTAGGCGGGTAAAAATAGGGTGTCAGGTGGAAAAAATTAGGGTGATATCAGGTGCGAAAAATAGGGCGTCAGGCGAGAAAAAAAATAGGGTGTCAGGCAGAAAAAAGAATGTCACACGAGAAAAGTAGGACGTAGATATAAAAAATAGGGCGTCAGGCGAGAAAAAAATAGGGTTTTTAAGGGGAAAAAGAAGCGACCATCTGAAAAATGGGATATCGTGGGGAAAAAAAAAGCGTCAGGCGAAAAAGTCTGAAGGAGCGACTGACGGAAAAGTAAGACATCAAACGAGAAAACAAATAAGGAGTTAGCCAGAAAAATAAATAAGACGTCAGGCTCTTTTGAATACTCATGCAGCGAAACTACCGCAGCTTTATAGAGAACATATAGATGTAGGTCCGGATGTTTGTGACTGCTACTATACGCGAGTATGTCTCGTTGCATCCGTGCACGTGTACAGGATAGAGAGGGAGGGTAGGGCCGGGCAGGGGAATGGGGGGAATGGGGGTCGCGCGGTCGGCTATGGTGTGCAGTCGCACGGAGGAGTACGAGCAGAATTGGATAGGATAGCGGATAGGAGAACTGGTGATTACAGAGGCCGGCAAAGTATCCCGCGGGAGAGGCCGCGTACTCCCCCGGGTTTCCACCTAATTCCGTCCTGGCTGACTACTGACTCCGTTCCATGTCCCACCGGTGTTGCGCGCAGCTCACCAGCAGAGCACACGCTATACGGACCACCATCCACTGGAGTTTCCGAGTTCCCACTTCTCGACACCCGCTTTTCCATGCCTATGTGCTCAGTACTTATGTGTATATATCTATGTATACATAGATAGGGTATTTCATACCAGCAATTTCCATTTTTCGTTAATATATATGATTCGATGTTTTTGAAACATTCGAAAGGAGCGCAAAGTGCTACAATTGTGTGTTCAACACTGTAATGTTTTTCAAACTTTTTGTAAAATTTTTATGTACACATATGGGATGTTTCATACCACCTATTTCCATTTTTCTTCAATAAATGTCTTCAGTATTGTCTTTGAAACATCCGACAAGAGCGCAAAGCGTTACAATTGTGTGTTTACAAAAGACCGTAATGTTTTTTTAACTTTTTGTAAAATTTGTGTGTACATATGGGGTATTTCATACCAACTATTTCCATTTTTATTGAATTAGGATATTACAATGGTGTCTTTGAGACTCCCAAATAGAGTGAATAACAGTAAATTGGTGAATTGAGGATTGTAACCATTCGCACCTTTATTTTAAATAAATTGTGTATGTATACGTGAGGTATTTCATATCACCGATTTCCATTTTCATTGAATTAGTATGTTGTCATCGAGATTTTCAAATAGAATGAAAAAACATTTAATTGGTAACTTGACTGTAAAGTTTCTCAACCTTTTTACACAATTGTATGTACGCGTGGGGTATTTCATACCACCTATTTCTATTTTTGTTTCATTATTAATATGTCACAGTATTAGTGTCTCTGACATTTAAAAAAGGGTGTAAAACTTTGGAAAAATGTGTTTACTTCTTATAAAATGTGTGTCACATGGGATGTTTCACATCACATGGAATATTGCCAGGATGTTTTCTGTTTACATTTTTCGTCTATTAATCTCACAGATTTATCCCGAAAACACCATTATAACGTTTCGCACGCTTTTTGTTCAGTTGCATATATACACATGGGGTATTTCATATCACATGGGACAATATTTGGATCTCAGCTATTTCTGTGTTTCTTGAATTAATGTTACAATGGTGTTTTCTTTCGCATTACTTTTTTGAAATTAAGAAAAAGAGAGGCACTTAAACAAATTTCACCAGCCGAATATATTAATCCTAAAAATAATGCTTCAGTAAAATTACCAAAACTGCCAATTACAAAAAAACGATTTAACAAATTTATTACACAAATTCTATTTGTTTAATTTACCACAAAAAAAGCGATGAACAGTGAGGAAGAAATTTAATTTCTATAGAATTAAAAAATATATAATTTAATTCAACAAATGCAGCATCGTGAATCTTTTGTCAACTTTAATTTAAAAAAAGCAATGTCACAACTTTTTTTAGAAATATACATAAACCGCGAAAAAAAAACAAAAAAATCAAATAAAAAATGCCTAACGTCAAAAGTGCAAGAATTAAAAAATAACACGAATTTAACAAAGCTCATTAACTCACTTTTTAGAGATCGTGGTTTCGCTTGTTTTCTTCTCGACATATTGCACAAAATAATTTTGCTATAGTATATCACTTGCACCAAAAATCCAAAAAAAATCTAATAACAAAAATCACACTTGACGTCTAATAAAAACAATTGACGTTCACTTGTAAGTCAATTTTCTTTTTTTAAATCGTCGTTTACACTCAACGAAATTATAGCGGCTGAACGGATTTCAAGCCGGAAGCACGTGGTTGGCGCGCCGAGTTTACACGGGAAGACTCGTACGATGGGAAAATGGGAAAACGCAGAGGTTGCCGAACGACGACGCGCGCGTTCGGCTGACGCGCGACAAGTGCCGCGGCAAGTCCTGCAAGAGAAAACTCCATGCTGATATAGTTTACCCTTGTGTCTCAGAATCCACCACCAATAGAGGGTTTCTGCCACATGCACCCCGTTCGCGCAGGCGTTTTACGTCCAAGTCGCCTCATCGCCACCCACAAAATTCACCCGCTGCTGTATAGCGCGGCGTTATACCCTCGCTTCGCCCCAAAACGTCCTCGCTATATCATTTAATCCGTTGGCCATTTGCAGTTACGACTATTCGGCGAGCGTCCGAAAATTTCCCACCGACTGCATTTCAATCATTATTTTATCTATACGACAAAATAACTTTAAAGGATTATCCTTTTGCAGATTTTTTTTTCTCCGGTGAATGTGACCATAAAAATCGTGAATATTGGCGAAAAAATAAAAATTAATGGGATTCAAAATATTGAATTGAAGTGGAAAATTGAAAAAGTTGAATTGAATTTAAAAATTGAATGGAACTGAGAAGATTGAATTTAATTGAAAAAAATAAGAATTGATTTAAAAAGATTTTGATAAAAATGAATTGAAGTGAACAAAAAATTGAATTTAATTGAAAAATTGAAAATAATTGAAGAAAATATTGAATTGACCTGGAATGTTGAAAAAGTTGAATTGAATTTAAAAATTGAATGGAACTGAGAAGATTGAATTTAATTGAAAAAAATACGAATTGATTTAAAAAGATTTTGATAAAAATGAATTGAAGTGAACAAAAAATTAAGTTAATTGAAAAATTGAATAGAACTGAGAAAATTGAATTTAATTGAAAAATTGATAATAATTGAAGAAAATATTGAATTGAACTGGAATGTTGAAAAAGTTAAATTGAATTCAAAAATTGAATAGAACTGAGAAGATTGAATTTAATTGAAAAAAATACGAATTGATTTAAAAAGATTTTGATAAAAATGAATTGAAGTGAACAAAAAAATAAGTTAATTGAAAAATTGAATAGAACTGAGAAAATAGAATTTAATTGAAAAATTGATAGTAATTGAAGAAAATATTGAATTGAACCGGAATGTTGAAAAAGTTGAATTGAATTTAAAAATTCAACAGAACTGAGAAAATTGAATAAAATTGAAAAAAATGTATTGATTTAAAAATGAAATAAAGCTGATAATAAAAATGAAATGAAGTTGAAAAAAAATTAAGTTAATTGAAAAACTAGTTTATTCTAATTAAGAACTTTATTTGTTTATGTCAAATGATTCGCTGAACTGATATTTTGACCGTCAACGATTTTTCTCTACCGCGCTATTTTTTTAAATTTTAATCACGAATTAATGAAAATCACTTTAAAAAATGATTTGGTATATTAGGCGAGTGGCGGAGAACGGAGAGTAAACGGAGAGTAAACGGAGAAACAATTACTTAAACGTGACAATTTATTACATTGCCCAAAATATTCCACGAAACTAACAAATTTTTCGGCCAAGTAGAATAAGCCTTCGATGTCAGACAATTCATATTTTCATATCAGTCACATTAAAATGGTTGGAAGATTGGAAGGGTGTTTTAAAATATTTCCTACTATTACATACTATTTTATTCAAAATACTTAATTCTCGACTACGAAGAGTATAATACGAAGATTAATTTAACTCCTTGTTTTATATTTTAATTATATTTGCGCTTACCGATTGAAATCAATCTAAAGTTCCTCGGTTGGTTAGTTTCGAATCTGCCTTATCGACAGCAGCGATAAAAACAAATTTACCAACTTACGATGCACACTCGGGATGGTAATGCAGATATTAATTCAAACTATCTTACCATATTCCATTAATTTGCGTACTATTGAAGTAACTACAGTCGATAATGCAGGGACGATAATAAAATACCAACAAAAAATATTTCGAGAACATTTTTTTTTGTTGTTCTAAATGCACATTTTTGTATCTGATCAATCTACAGACCCACAATACCGTCGATAATGCAGAGGCAGCGAAAAATTATTTCACAAAAAAAATTGCGGTGTATAAAATTGATTGCTAAATTTATGCAAACGAAAAATAACATTTCTCTGCCGATGTTATGTCATAGGATTTAAAGGTGCCCTGTGATAAGTGGGTAAATAGGTTTTCCATGTAGATACGATATCGAGCATTGGTAATGTAGAAATTTATTTTTCAATCTGCAAAATCGTCTGTTGGTTCCAGCATCACGATTTGGAACGGTGATAACTTACCATGTCAGAGTAACTTTTTTATCTACAAACGTTCACAACTTTTTTTTTTACTTTTCTGTAGAAAGATTGTAAGTTTATTTTTTTTTTTTTTTTAAGAACAAAAGGACATAAAAATTGTTTATGGGAGGAAATGGAAGAACATTTGAGGTAATTAAAAAGTAAATATGTTATTAAATTTTGTAATACATACATTTATTGTTGCTTAAAAAAAATGTTATTAATCCTGACTCTTCGTGAATATTATTTTTTGCTTACCAGAATAACAATTTTTAATATTATTTTCATTGTTATTAAAAAGTAATTTATCATTTTTTTTGCCATTCTATTGAACAAAAAATAAATGATAACTAACTTTTTAATATATAGTAACAAATAGTGTTGTTAGTTTTTTTTTTTTTTACAAAATAATAGTTAAATTTTAAAAAATTCAACAGCAGCTTATAAGTGAGCATAATCGAAAAGACCTTCGACCGAATCAAAATGTTATACTCAAACATATGTCGACGAAAAAAAAAAATGAAAAAAAAAATTAGTAATTAAAAAGTAAATATATTATTAAATTTTATAATACATACATCTATTGTTGCTTAAAAAAAATATTATTAATCCTGATTCTTCGTGAATATTATTTTTTGTTTACCAGAATAACAATTTTTAATATTATTTTCATTGTTTTTAAAAAGTAATTCAACATTTTTTTTGCCATTCTATTGAACAAAAAATAAATTATAACTAACTTTTTAATATATAGTAACAAATAGTCTTGTTAGTTCTATTTTTTTTAACAAAATAATAGTAAAATTAAGAAAAATTCAACAGCAGTTTATAAGTGAGCATAATCGAAAAGACCTTCGACCGAATCGAAATGTTATACTCAAACATATGTCGACGAAAAAAAAAAAAAAAGAAAAAAAAAATTGTTGAATATTTGTTCAGGCATAGGATATGCGTGTATATTGCCTTGAACAAATAGACAATTCACATTTGCGTAACGGAAATGGGAGTTTATACCAATCAAATAATTACACGCTTGAAATACATTATATTCACTCATCGCAGACTCATTTATCATATCCAACAGGATCCACAACTGCTCGATTTAATAATAATCACTGAGGATGTATTAGACAATCGTCTGTCGTTGACACACGCTTTACATTCGTCAAACATAGACCGTTGTTCTCATCGCCAGGTCCCCCTTCTATAGGATAATTTCGCTTACCTAATACAAGCCAGATTTGGCCTATCATTTTACCCTCAACATAAAATTCAACGTCATTCGTAAAAGCACTTCAAGTATTATTTATTTCAGTGATAATCCAAACAAAGGACAGAAACTGCGTCTCAGACAGCCTTTTTCATGACAACAGATATTTTACCTTGCTGCAGAAAAAAAATGATGATGTTTTCATATTAGAAAAAAACACAATAGTTTTGAAAACTGCAAATATAAATTGTAAGTATTTTTGTTATTCTTTTGCACTTTTATTTTGTAAAATTAGAGCAAAGATTGTTGGTTTCTCGAAAGTTTTACTTTTTTTTGTGAATAATTCAATTGAATTGAAAAATGTAATAATATTTAAAAATGCAAATACAAATTTTAAGCATTTTTTTTTGTTATCTACTTTTTATTCGCAAAATTAGGAAAAAAATCATCGTTTTCTTACTTCAAATTTTTTTGTGTATAAATAGAATAAATGTACTTGAAAATTAAAATAGAATTTTTTTTTTTGCAAAAAATATATTGATAAATAAAAATGTTTAATATATTCTTGTATTTGTTTTTTCAATATTGTGAATGTTTGTGGAAAAAGAATTGCGATTAAAAGTACAAAGATATTAGTTTCATCATTATTGTTGAGTGAAGGTAGGCGTAAATTTAAAAATCTATGAATTATTATTAAAAAAAACTTTGATCTATCGAAACCACAAAGATTCAAGCCTAAGCATACAACGTTGGCAAAGAAACGAGATACGCTCATCGAGAGAACCTAACATCTGTCTCTTGTTTGAGTTCGGTTAGATAAGCTGTAAATTGAGCCATATGCTTATGGTTGACTTTTTTTTTCATACTCATTTCGATACGACAACACTGACAGCGACATAAAATAGAAAATAAGTAGAAGCATAAAATTGAAATTTTTTTATGCATACAATTGTTTTTAGAATAAAAATTCAATAAACAAGAAATTCCTTAAAATAGTAAAAATACAGAATTAAGTTCGCATAAATGTAAAATGATGAAAATTGAAGAAAAACAATTTTGAAAAAAATAATTAAAAAATAAGTGTCATTGCGTGATAGATCAATCATCTAAGCTGTAAAGATGTCAGTATATTCATTCACTTTCACCCAATTTCCATTAATTCTGTAATATACGACAAACAAGAAAGTATATTCGTCGAATGAGTTCAGGAAGACCAGAATGTGGATGACAATGTTTGTTTGTGGGCGCCACGCCCATTGTTTCAATATTTACGCTCAAAGACGAGCTGCCAAACAATGCGGGACTTATATTATCCTCTTCGACAATAGTTCCCTGTCGCGATCAATCGCTATATCCATTTATTTCCTCATTCAATGAATTTGGCGTACGTCTGATGTTTGGTCTCCCGCTTTGTCTTACATTTTGCTTCCGTATGTGTCCCATGAATTAATTCTAAAAACAGAAACTAGCTCTTATACTAAATCGCGAAAATAATCCCCGACAAAACATGCGAAAAAAAATGTTAAGAATCGGTGCAAAGGTCTTCAAAAGTGTCCATCTAAATATTCAGGGAATTGGTGCAAATAGTCTGTAAACGTGCTCGTCTAAAAACTGAGGGGATTGGTCCAAATGGTCTTCAAAAGTGTACGTCTAAAAACTGAGGGATTCGGTGCAAATAGTCTGTAAAAGTGTCCGTCTAAAAACTGAGTTAATTGGTCCAAATGATCTTCGAAAGGGTACATCTAAAAACTCAGGGACTCGGTGCAAATGGTCTGTAAAAATGTCCATCTAAAGACTGTGGGAATTGGTGCAAATGGTCTCCAAAAGTGTCCATCTAAAATCTCAGGGAATTTGTCCAAATGGTCTTCAAAAGTGTACATCTAAAAACTGAGGGTATTGCTGCAAATGGTCGTCAAAAGTGTCGATCTAAAAACTGAGGGAATTGGTGCAAATGGTCTTTAAATGGGAAGCCGTGCCAAGTGCGTTTTCAAAACTATCACAAATAAAAATTGAGGGTATCTGTTTTTTTAGAACACTTCTAACATGAACTAGTGCCACTCAAGATTTTTTCATACGAAAAGACATAGCCATGTCCGCCTGATTTAGTTGAACCAACTATTTCATTTTTCAGTGTAACCACGAAATTCAACAGTTTTTATTCTTTTTTTATTTGTAATACTTTCGAAACCATACGATGCGTAATGGATCCAAGTCCTAGCAGTTTAAGCTCATCAACGAGAGTATCAATAGGCGTATCGTGGCGTAAATGAACTCAACGACGAGGCGGCGTCACAAGATGATTGAACGACGGGTGCTTTGGCGTCGATCACCGATCTGTAAGCGTCCGATCGCAATCAATTCAATTAAGATAGGTGGAAACAAGGACGCATGGAGGTTTGTCTCGTCGAGAAACGGGGAAGTAATCGTCACGGATCCATCAACAATTACCGGAGAGTCGGCGTGGGGTCGTCGAGCTCGAACGTATAGAGTCCACCAACGCGGGTGTCCTATCATCGTGACGCCTTCTCCAAGCCATGTCTCCTGGTTGAGAACTGAGTGTTCCCAATGTTCTTCGATGGACGAACAGTCGTGTGGCATCCTATACCCGCTGTGTCAGAGCTAAAAGCAACCTTACAGGATGAAGGAGAGACCTCGGGTGGTCGACTTATTGCATACGGAAATGCGAATAAGGAGGAACGAAGCATCCTTGCGATCAATACGTCTGGAATTGTTTGCTGTTTATTCGTACAGCTTTCCAAACCGATATGCAACTTTTGTGTTCCAATTTTGAAGGAACGTAACGCTTTTTGAGGATCTCTGCAACAATTAACTCAATTTTCAGAATAATTACTGTGCTTGTTGAGGACCTGTACCAATTCATTCAATTTTTAGAAGGACTTTAACGCACCAAATTACTCAATTCTCAGAAGGAATGTAATGGTTTTTGAGGACTTGCATCAATTCACTCAATTTCCAGAAGGGCTGTCACACTTTTTGAGGACCTGCACCAAATTACTTAATTCTCAGAAAGAATGTAATTGTTTTTGAGGACTTGCATCAATTCACTCAATTTTCAGAAGGGCTGTTATGCTTTTTGAGGACCTGCACTGAATTACTCAATTCTCAGAAGGAATGTAATAGTTTTTGAGGACTTGCATCAATTCACTCAATTTCCAGAAGCGCTGTTATGCTTTTTGAGGACCTGCACCGAATTACTTAATTCTCAGAAGGAATGTAATGTTTATTGAGGACTTGCACCAATTTACTCAATTTCCAGAAGGGCTGTTATGCTTTTTGAGGACCTGCACCAACTTACTCAATTCTCAGAAGGAGTGTAATGGTTTTTGAGGACTTGCACCAATTCACTCAATTTCCAGAAGGGCTGTCACACTTTTTGAGGACCTGCACCAAATTACTTAATTCTCAGAAAGAATGTAATGGTTTTTGAGGACTTGCATCAATTCACTCAATTTTCAGAAGAGCTGTTATGCTTTTTGAGGACCTGCACTGAATTACTCAATTCTCAGAAGGAATGTAATAGTTTTTGAGGACTTGCACCAATTCACTCAATTTCCAGAAGCGCTGTTATGCTTTTTGAGGACCTGCACCGAATTACTTAATTCTCAGAAGGAATGTAATGTTTATTGAGGACTTGCACCAATTTACTCAATTTCCAGAAGGGCTGTTATGCTTTTTGAGGACCTGCACCAACTTACTCAATTCTCAGAAGGAGTGTAATGGTTTTTGAGGACTTGCACCAATTCACTCAATTTCCAGAAGGGCTGTCACACTTTTTGAGGACCTGCACCAAATTACTTAATTCTCAGAAAGAATGTAATGGTTTTTGAGGACTTGCATCAATTCACTCAATTTTCAGAAGAGCTGTTATGCTTTTTGAGGACCTGCACTGAATTACTCAATTCTCAAAAGGAATGTAATGATTTCTTAGGACTTGCACCAAATCACTCAATTTTCAGAAGGGCTGTGACGTTTTTTGAGGATCTGCGCCAGTTTACTCAATTCTCAGAAGGAATGTAATGGTTTTTGAGGACTTGCATCAATTCGCTCAATTTCCAGAAGTGCTGAGAAGCTGAGGACCTGCACTAATTTACTCAATTCTCAGAAGGAATATAACTCTTTTTGAGGACCTGCGCCCATTTACTCAGTCTCAGAAGGATCGTAACGCTTTTGAAGGACATTTTTCCGTCAAAATGTGTCAGTAAAAATGTTTTCTTATTAAAAGCATTACCCCTTTTAAAAACTGAGTAAAATGGCCTAAAGCATTAACAATCCTCCTGGAAATTCGGTGAAATGGCCAAAAAATGTTGCTTTAACTAAAAATTCATATGCCAATGAAATGCAGTTCTACCAACTATTCTCGTTTTTTCAGTGTACAAAAAATTACTTCATCAAAACCCAAATAGCTGGGAGAAATACTGACATCATTTTTCTGGGAGTTAAAATATTAAATTTAATATTACAATGAACTGATTGGATCAATTTGGACCAATTATTGATAGAAAAAAGGTAGGAATAGAAAAAGAAAAAGATGTCGTATAAAGTAGTACGAAATGGAAATAAATACGTATCATAATTAGCGGGGGATAGAAACTCAAACCGTAATTGATCCAACAGTCGAGATATAACTACTAATTAGGTCTCGCAAGGGTATAGAGATATAGATACGTCAGTACCATCTTCTCCGACAACTCGACTCTGACGTTGTTCGATCTGCCGTCGGTGTTATTAACGCTTCGATGAGTCTTCCCTTCAATTCACCCCCCGCGTGCTCGGGGCGTCGCCACGGGATACCCAGCTGAGAAAGTATATAGGAGAGAAGGCGAAAGATACTATCCGAGAGAACCCACCCAAAAACCATTGGTAAACATCGAGACCATATTCTTGACAGGATTCCACCTTTGATCCCTCAAATTGAGATACATGATTTGGCAAAAGAGAAAAAAAAAAAACTTTGTGTTGAAATTTTATTTGCTTTTTTTTTAATAACATAAAGAATACATTCTCAATTGTAAGTTTGAATCAATTAGAATTTTAGTACTTTCGGACATTTATTTTTAATACTAATAATAATGATAATAATGTCAAGTTAATTAAAAAAATGTAGCAACGAAATAATTGTTGAAGAAATTTAATTGATCTTCATTTTTTTAATAGAAAATTATTTTCAGGATTTTTCTTGCCAATACATTTTATTTTTTTCTAGAATTGTTACATTCGATTTTTTTTACGAAAAATGTTGAAGACTGTTTTTATGAAACTATGTTTTTAAATGAATTTGAAAGTTTTTCGGTGCAATGTGGAATATTTATACGAAACTATGGATTCAAAAAATGTCATTTCTATGTTTATAAAAAAATGAATACATAAATAAAAAAGGAATTAACAAAAAGTTATAATTATTAAAAAATTCTTTTAAAAGATCATATGAATTCGGAAATGTTAGTTTATTTCATATTTAAAAAAAAAAGTGTAGTCTTCAATCGTGAAAATCTTGTATAACGTGGCAATAACAATAACAGAGGTAACAGTGATTTTGGTGTCGAACCCATAAGGAAAATAATAATTGGACACAAAATCACCCCATCGACTGATTCGACAAGCGTCGTTATTATTATGGAGCCACAGCGTTTTTCGAGTGCTTGGCAAATAGGTTTCCTGAAAGTGAGCAGCGAAACCGTCTTCTGCATTTATATATAAACTGTCTTTTATATATGGGGCATTCCAAGTGAATTCACTTGACCATCGGCCTGACCCCTCTCGGATTCAGTTAACGAATTTTATTTTGGCCTATTTTGATCCAAAAAAAGAGGATATTTTTTTTAAAATATTTTATCACTTATTTTACTCTTTAAAATAATTTTTTTCCATAACTTTTGAATAAAAATTTATTTTGACTAGGTTTAAAATTCTGAAATTCTTTCCATAAAATCTAGGACCAAAAACAAACATTTCCATTTTAATTCAAGAGTATTTCGAGAATAATTTCAATTTTTTTTTATTTAAGAAAAAAAATCCCATATTTTGAGAGTAGAACCCTCAAAATTCGCGGGATAATTAAAATAAAATTGAAAAAAGCTATTTCAATTAGAACAAAAATTAAAAAAATTTAATCAAAGATCATTTTTTTCCAAAAAAAAAATTGCTAATCTTATATAGTCAACTTTAGATTTCTTTTTTTATTTCGTCCAATACATTTTTTTACCCACATATTTTTTTCATGATTTTCTTTTTTTAATTTAAATAATTTCAATTTTTTGCATTCCGGTTTTTTGTAAACGTGTAGGTTAAAAAAAAAGTAACATAAATCCTTGTGAACAAAATCATTGGAGCATCTCCCCTCTGATGTGAATTATTCTGATATCTCACAGCTCGATCATAGACGAGGAGAGTTGCAATCCATTTGCGACCCTTATCCTTACTTTTTATTGCGGGACTGTTGGGGCAAGAGGGTTTTTCACAATTATCCATCATTTACTCGCATCTCATGGGGTCCTTGACGTTATTTTCCACTTGAGCGTGTATTTCCTATGGCGAGCCTATGTCATATAAATATATATATTTATATATAACATAAGCTCGCCATAGGAAGTACATATATATATATATATATATATATGTATGTATGTATGTATGTATATGTATAAGAGGTACACTCATGAAGAAGTGAAAGAGCAGATCGAACATTTGGTTGTCCTGTTATCGGTTCTTTGGATCTCATCATTGCGGCAGATCTACTCGAACGATCCACCCCAGCACTTCGTTAAATCTAGACATTGCGCTCCCACCTCGTCACCCTTGTTCGACATGCACACACCCTTAACTTCGATATAACGATCGGTCGTGTCTTTTTTTTTTTTTTTTTTTTCATTTTTATTTTCGCTCTTCGTTTTTCTGAATCCATGCTTGGATTGATTTGAATTTTTTTTTTTCAGACGGACGTAGCGTAACATTGGGTTTTGTGGTGTAGTCAAAAAAATAATCCACAACTGGAATTAACCAAATATCGTTAATAGAGGAAACAAGAAAATATTTTTAACTCTGGATTTTGTGGTGTAGTAAAAAAAATGTGCAACTGGAATTAACCAAATATTGTTAATTTTAAAAAAACGTTTTTTTAATACTGTATTTTGTGGCGTAGTAAAAAATGTCGCAACTAGAATCAACTATCTTTAATAGAGCAAGAAAAAGGTTTTTCTTAACACCGGGTTTTGTGGTGGAGTAAAAAATTCTACAAGTAGAATTAACCAAATATCCGTAATACAGAAAGAAATTAGATTATTTAATTCTCGATTTTGTGGCGTAGTAAAAAAATCGACATCTAGAATTAATTAAATAACCTTAACATAGAATTAACAAAATATCGTTAATGGAGGGGAAAAAACGATATTTTTAATTGTAAATTTTGTGGTGGAGTAAAAATGCCATAAATCAAAGTAACCTTAACACAGAAAACAAAAGTATTGTACTGGATTTTGTAGTGTAGTAAAAAATGCCACAACTCGAAGTAACCATATATCCTTAACACAGAAAAAAAAGTATTGCACTGGATTTTGTGGTGCAGTAAAAAAATTCACAACTGGAATTAACCAAGTATTCTTAATTAAAAAAGCATTTTTTAAATAGTTAATTTTGTGGTGTAGTAAAAAATGCCACAACTCGAACTAACCATATATCCTTAACACAGAGAAAAAAGTTTTATTCTGGATTTTGTGGTGCAATAAAAAAAATGACAACTGGAATTAACCAAATATTCTTAGTACAAAAAGAAACTTTTTTTTATATTAAGCATTTTGTGGTGTAGCAAAAAAACAACATTTCGAATTAACAAAATAGCCTTAATCATGTATTAAATAATGAGATGTTGAAATAGAAAATGAAGTCAGACATTTTTAACTCTCCATTTGTAAATTTACATTTAAATTTTAAACATTTTTTAAAAAGTTTCAGTAAAAAAAAAAGAAACTTAAAAGTGTTTTTTCGAGCATATAGAATAAAAAAAATGGAGCGAATTGGAAGGGGCCAGGCTCGAACGCTTACTGAGTTGACCAGGGATACCTCATATATATTTATTTTCTATAAAATAATTAATTCTGACTCATCATGTCCAACGCGAGCAAATATTTTGATTAGTTTGGTCCAGTTGGCAATAAGGGTTGACACGACAAATGGCGCGTGACTTTGGTAGGCTGGTGTGGGGGGGTCTTTCGTTGCATATTTATATTTCAGGCTATATATGCTTGTGCAACCGTGCATTATTGCTCCATAATCCTGTTAAACGTAACGTTAAATATTATCAAAGCTTTACGAAACGCTGCGCAGTCTGTACTCTGCGAACAGTCCATTCCCTTTCGTACCTTCCACATCAACGTCATAAAATTCGGCATACCCGGCCTTTTACAGTCTAATGAGAAATGCGACGAAAACAATTATTTTCTTTTTTTTTTGTGTAGCGATTAAAAATACTTTTGACAAAAAATAATTTGATATATTAACAGTAAAGCGTAAGATTCAATTTATTGTATAAATAAAAGTACATCGTCTAAAAAAATAAATAATTATGTGCATTATTTATTACTATTATGATTGTTATTATTATTATTATTATTATTATTACAAAAAAAATTAATACACGTACAATTTTATTACATTTGTGGTTTAACGACAAAAAATGCGGCATATTTATATGTTTTGCTTGCCACTTTTCTAAGCGAACAAAAAAATTGTAAGTGCGATAAATTTACAGTTTTTATTTTGTCACTTTTAGTTTAAGTACTTTTTGAATTAAGCAAACGTACAAATCCTTGATTGGTCATTTCCGTCGTAACAAAAAAAAATGACAACTTCGCCATATACTTCAATTTTTTGTTTGTTAATTTTCTAATTGAATTAAATAGATAAATTGCATTTTGTTGATATAATAAATAAATAAATGAATAAAATAAAATTATTTGGTTCAAAAAATGTAACTCCGATTTAGCAAAACAATTTTTTTTTTAACCAGATACTAAAATCTTTCAAAGCCTTAAAAATAAAAGATGACTAATCCTGGTTCGAAAAAAAAGTAATAAATTACATTTCCTTGAAATAATAAATAAATAAAACACAATTATTTAGTCTAAAAAAAATTAAATTTTATACTAAAAGATATATAAAAATAAAATCTTTTAAACCCTTTTTTTCGTAGCAAATGTCTTGTTAATAGTTTAAGGGTTGTAAAGAGAAGCTCGTGAAAGATATGTGCAAAAGTCACGATGACGTGTTTAGGAGTTAAGGGTGAATGACAAAAGTTGACTAATCCTCGTTCGATTATGTCATACATATATGGCAGGAGAGGGAGCCATGAATTCGTATACATATATTATGGGTTTCACGATGCTTTCCAAGAGCCTACATTGACGTTACGTTTTGGATTTGCATAATTTTCAAATCCGCCATCAACACCGAACGCCCAGTTGTGAATTCACCAATTCATCCCTCCTATGTTTCTCGGGCCTTCGTCAAGTGTGCGTGCTCTACGATCCGAGGAAGTGGTGACACGACACTTTCGTGTATACAGAGACCAAAACTCCCTGTGGCTGATGTTGCCGTCATAGTGGAAAAGGCAAAATCTATGTGTGGACATAGGATAAACTCTCGGTTGGAGTTTAGTTCTTAGCTCCAGAGTCCAGCAGTATCTCACCATATTCCAGGGTAGTTTAGGGCCAAGAGTGGGAAGGGGCGAGCGGGGAGCGGGTCGGTGGAGGGGGGGGGGGAGGGGAGGAAGGGATGACTCTGGTCGTCAACGTGACGACGTCCAATATGTGGTGCCAAAGCTTTCTCTCCCTTCTCCTAACCTCCCCCCTTTTTATTCAAAGATATTACAGCTTAAGCGGCTGGAAAATTGTTCAAACGTCTGTGATGCATAATTTCGTACTTTTAGTGTCGTTTCGCATGAACGTTAGAAACAGCGATGACGAGGGAATATGAACGACCTTACAAATGAGAATGCTGTCACATAAATTATTAATCTTACAGTGATTATTATTTATTTTATTTATTTTATTTATTTTATTTATTTTATTTATTTTATTTATTTTATTTATTTTATTTATTTTATTTATTTTATTTATTTTATTTATTTTATTTATTTTATTTATTTTATTTATTTTATTTATTTTATTTATTTTATTTATTTTATTTATTTTATTTATTTTATTTATTTTATTTATTTTATTTATTTTATTTATTTTATTTATTTTATTTATTTTATTTATTTTATTTATTTTATTTATTTTATTTATTTTATTTATTTTATTTATTTTATTTATTTTATTTATTTTATTTATTTTATTTATTTTATTTATTTTATTTATTTTATTTATTTTATTTATTTTATTTATTTTATTTAACGCACGAACATTAGTGCGTGCGTAATTCGAAGTTTAATTTCATGTTCGTCGTACGTATCTGGTTGTTATCGAGGGGCGATTAGATAGAAGAGATAGCATCTGCGATAGCGCGATTAACACCCGGTTGTTCACAGATTTTTTTTTCGTTTTTTTTACAATTACAATATACACATTAGAAGAATCTGTAAAATAAGAATACTATATTTTATAAAAATAATTTGGTTTGTTACTTACAAAAAAAAAAGTAACCTAAATTTTTTTTGTCATTAACCTATATTAAAGTGAATAAAAATATTGTCAATTAATCATATTTAATAAGCGTTTTGATGAAAACAAGAAAAAATATTATATTCAGGATAAAGTGTCAGGATTAATAGTGTATTTTTATTTGTATAACAATAAGTTTTCTGTTAAATGCAATTACAATATTATTTTTGTAAAATATATATTTTTACTTTTATTTGCAGAACTAAAATTTACAAATTTATTGAAAAAAAAATGTTGTCTCCTTCTGTTTAAAAAAATAAATATTACATTTACAAAATAAAAAATAAAAATCACTAGTTGCAGTTTTTCGTGGACAAAAAGTTTTTGTTAAAAAAAAAATTAATTTGTTTTTTTTTTAAACTGTCATCATTTTGATTTCTCATTCAACAAATGGATATATGCTCGTGTACATCAAGTATTGAAATAGTTGATGAGATTTGTTGTTGGACTGAAAAGCAAACTGATATACGCCCACCTGATGATATTTTGCTGGGAAAATTGACAATAATTGGGATGAAAATGAGCGATTGTTAGGGTGGAAATTAAAAGGGGGCGCAAGTAGTAAATCGACAACTGGGATGAAACGAGCGCGGGATTCACCATAAAATCCGGCTCAGAGCCTGTAATTTGTAATGAATACGAGACTAACTATAAAGACAGCCAACGGGTGTTCCTATTGCAACGTAAATCAGTCATCATTTCCTGATATATTTATTCGATGCTAGCAGACCGCACGAAGCCTACTTTATGTAGTCAATTTACATGGCTTCGGCCATCAGGCATCGAATGTCCATAAACAAAAAAAAAAAAAACAAAAAAACACAAAAAAATTACAACCATTCGTCGTTCGAATTTCGAGTTGCAATTTCGTATTCGTATATAAAATTAGAGCAATCGATGAAGCTTAACTGAATATTCATGCAATGCTCTTTAATTTTCAATTTATAAAAATTCGGTTGAAATTAATCTGTCAAATTAATATTTTTTATTGAAACAAAAAAATGTGTTTATTATTATTATTATTGTTATTATTATTAAATTACTAAAATATTATTATTATTATTATTATTATTCGTAAAATTAATGACATAAAAATTTAAGGGCAAAAAAAGGAGCCTTTAGTTTTTTTTCCTTTTAAATTGCAAAGATTTAATGTTTATATACGTATTAATATAATTAAATAATTCAATTATCCATCATATGCAATTATTCACGAGTGAATTACTCTGTTGTTTCGGTTCGCAAATATTTTCGATACACACGATTGCTTTTTGTTTAGTGACAGATTATACGAACGCGTGGAATTTTATCGACTATGAATTTCGGTCGGGAAACAAAAATAATATTAGTCCGTTGTATTGACTAATTATTCAACTGTTCGAGCAACAACTTGCGAGAGCGTATTATTCATGTAATATAAACGGCAATTTCCACGTCGAAGCTTTATTGTATTCGTTACTTTGTGTACTTCAAATACGTTATTAATAAAAAGAACAACTGTTTTACATTAAATGTTGAAATAAAAATGCTGATATATTCCAAAATTACCGTTCTTTAAAATCAAATTACTTTTATGATATTCACGAAAACGCGGCCTTTTTGGAAATGTCAGATCGAAAATATCCGTAAATGGGATTTTTAAAAAGTTTCTGGTCTGTAATATCTAAAAACGACCGTTTTTTTTATTCAAAATTTGAACTGTAAAATATTCGAAAATGGCCTTTCTTGGATATTTCAATTTTGAAATATTCTAAAACGCATTTTCTTCGAAGTTCCAATTCTAAAATATCTTGAAACGCCGTTGCTTCGAAATTTCAATTCTAGAATATTCTGAAAGGGCCATTTTTCTTCGAAATTGTAATTCTAGAATATTTTAAGCTGACCTTTCTTGAAAATTTCAATTCTAAAATATCCTAAAACTGGGTTTCCTCGAAATTTCAATTCTAAAATATCTTAAAACGTCGTTTCTTCTAAGTTTTAATGTCAAAATATCCTAAAACGACGTTTCCTCGAAGATTCAATTATAATATCTTCGAAATTTCAATTCTAAAATATCCTAAAACGGCCTTTCTTCGAAATTTCATTCCTAAAATATCTAAAAATAGCCTTCCTCGAAAAATGTAATTCTATAAGATTCTAAAATGGCTTTTCTTCGAAATGTCAACTTTGAAATATCTTAAAACGGCGTTTCATCGAAGATCCAATTCTACAGTATTCTGAAACGGCATGTCTTCAAAATTTCAATTCCGAAATATCCTGAAATGGCCATTCTTTGAAATTTTAATTCCAACATATCCTAAAACGTCGTTAGTTCCAAGTTCTAATTCTAAAATATCTTAAAACGGCGTTTTTTCGAAGATTCAATTCCAATCTCTTCGAAATTTCAATTTCAAAATATCCTAAAACGGCCTTTCTTCGAAATTTCAATTCCAAAATATAATAAAACGGCCTTTCTCCGAAATTTCAATTCTAAAATATCCTAAAACGTCGTTTCTTCCAAGTTTTAATTCCAAAATATCCTAAAACGGCGTTTCCTCGAAGACTCAATTCTAATATCTTCGAAATTTCAATTCTAAAATATCCTAAAACGGCCTCTCTTCGAAATTTCAATTCCAAAATATCCTAAAACGGCCTTTCTCCGAAATTTAAATTCTAATCTCTTCGAAATTTAAATTCCAAAATATCCTAAACTGGTCTTTTTCCAAATTTTTATTCTAAAACATGATAAAACGGCTTTTCTCCGAAATTTTAATTCCAAAACATCCTAAAATGGTCTTTCTTCTAAATCTCACTATCAACGAGGCAGTATCACATTTTTTGACACTCTTCAATTTCCATGAAGAGCAAAAACTAAAAAAAAATAACCTTTTTCTAAAATTATCCTCACTTTTACTGAGTGAAATTCATTGTCAATGCAAAAATAAGATACAAAAAAACAGTATGGTTAAAGGGTGGTTAAAATTTAGGAAAAGAGGGTGGTAGTGAGAAGATGCGAATAAACGTATAGAGTGAGCGAGGGGTTGAATGGTGGTGGCGCGCGACTGCGCGTAAAGCGCACGGCTCCCGCTGAGAGTGCCACTCCCGATGATCGGCGCGCACGACTAACACACACACACATACCAACTACCCCCCTTTACGAACCTCCTGTTTTCGGGCTGCTGTTGCTGCTCCGCGATCCTTCGTTACTTCAGTCTAACGTCCGCATCAGCACAGCCAACAACCCTTCGCGGGTTCCTTCCGAGTTCCAACCGGCTGCTACGGAAAAAAAAATAATAATAATAATAAAACAGACATCCGTCGCCCGTCGGCAAAGTATTCGTCGTCATCGTCAAAAGAAAAAAAAAAACACAAACACAAATTCGTAGATAACTCAACGTCAGTAGAATTGTTTATCTTTAAGGGATTGTTTTTTTAAAGCGTAAAAATAGTCTTCGATATATATATATTTTTTAAATTAGTGGATTGGCAAGACTTTTTTAGAATTATTAAAGTAATTTTTGAGTTTAGAAAAAAAGTACAGATTGAAGTCGATTTTTTAGAAGTAGAAATTCTACTGTATTTGAAATAATGTATTTTTTTTCACCTGTTGATAATAACGAGGTATTAAATTTGACGTTAGTAGGACTAAAAGCATTAATTGTAATAATAAAAAATATGATCGAATATTTTTTTGTTTCTTCTTGAAAATTTAATTAATAAACAATTTTTCGTTTCCGGTTAGTTTGTCAAGAAAAACTTGATATTAGGTTGCTAGGTTTTTTTATTTTGAATAACATCGAATTAAAAAGCTTTTTTATATATATATATATAGAAGTGACTTTTTTTTTTTTTACTATTTGCCAAAATCTAAAATCACGATAAATTGTGAGTTAAAATTAATTGTGGAATAAAAAACGGCTATACTGACAACTGAATATCAGCAGAGTGCGTAAAAAGAACGAATTGTATTTTTATGGATACATTTGAAAACCGTATGGAAATTCGTTGGTACGAAAACAATAAATTTAACTCTTGTTATGGAAAAAAAAAGAAAAGTTTTCATTGTAAATTATTTAAATCTCGGGCTGGTTTTTTTTTAACAAAAAGTTGTGTCATTAATTTCATCGAGTTACAAAATTCAAATAAAATTGTAAACTTGTAAAAAAAAGTACCTGAAGAGAAAATCTTTCCACGAATTATTGAAACTTCAGATTGATTTTTTTTTTACTTCATTTTCAAAGATTCGTCGACTTGCATTAATCAAAACTCCAAAAAATCTCAAATGGAAAAAAGAATAGAAATACAAGAAATGTTCTTATTTTATTTTCCACAAATGCTAAATATTTGGTTACAATCTGTAAAAAAAACTCATCTTCATCATCGTATTATTAACTTTAGCGATTCACACAAAACTGCAACCAATAAAAAAATTCAAATGGAAAAAAAAATTGATAATTTTCAAGTAAATGAAAAAGAAATCTTTTCCTTGACTTATTTCAATCTAACATTGACTTTCAAAAGACTGTATTCTCTTTCTATAATTAAACCTAAACGTTGTCTTATTAATTTCAAACATTCATTCATTTACAAAAGTCTCAAATCGAAATAAAAGCTATGATATTTCGATATAAAAAAAAAGAAATCCTCCCACGAATAATTCGAATCATTAAAAATATAATTGTCATAAAAAAATGGAATATTTATTTACAAATTTCAATTAATCCTTAAGATTCATCGAGAAAAAAAATTGAAAGCCCACAAAAATTTCAAACACTAACTTTTTCGCGCGTAATTGAATTGAATTTTTTGTTTTTTTTTTTTATTTGCTTTGGAGAAACGTGGACTCAGAGACACGTGGTGCGAATTCGCGTTGAGATAATTTTAGGATCGCAACTATAGTAAAGTCTAATGCGAAAAAGAAAATAGCCCCTTAATTTCACTAATCTATAATTGAACATAAATGGTTTTTATATGTTGTAATTAAATGTTGTATTCGGTGTTTGGAGGCGTTGATGCGTGCGCTATATTGGGAAGGGCGAACACAAATCGATATGAAAAGGAGGGTAGAAACAGAAAGGGGGGCAGGGGGGGGATGTAGAAAAAGGGGGTGGAGTGGCGTTTTTAATCGTACAATAATTTCCGTGTGTCGGGACGGCATCCGCGTGGTCGGGCACAAAAAGTGTTCGATAAATAGTTCAACGCCAAAAATGTCAAGTGCATCGCACGTTGACGGTGTCGGGTAAAAGCGCGGGTGCAACAAACGCCGGTTTTATTAACGAAGCAACTATTTTTGCGAGAGTCTCAAACTTTTGCATTTATAACTCTTCCGTCGGTCGTCAGAGTGAATCAAGACTGGCGAATAGAAAATCTACACTGCTTTATCGGTAAGTTAAACACATCTTCAACTATTTTCCTAATCGATTTTGGTTTTTTTTTTTACTTCGAATGAAGTAAATGTTAGACTTTATATTCAATTATTTGGCAGTTGGAAAAAATTAATGGTAACTATTAATAGTAGGTGAAAAAAAAAATTCTCAACTATATTTTATTGGTTGCCATAACTAACTGATAGTTGTAACTATGTTTTCAAGTTATCGTAACTATTTGGTGGTTGGAAAAAGTTACTAGCAACTATTAATAGTTGGTAAAAATGATCTCAAGTATATTTTACTAGTTGCCATAACTAATCGATAGTTGTAACTATGACTTCGCGTTACAGTAACTATTTGGTAATTGGAAAAAGTTAATGGTAACTATTAATAGTCGGTGAAAAAAAATTCTCAAGTATATTTTATTGATAGTTGTAACTATGACTTCGCGTTACAGTAACTATTTGGTAATTGGAAAAAGTTAATGGTAACTATTAATAGTCAGTGAAAAAAAAAATTCTCAACTATATTTTATTGATTGCCATAACTAACTGATAGTTGTAACTATGTTTTCAAGTTATCGTAACTATTTGGTGGTTGGAAAAAGTTAGTAGCAACTATTAATAGTTGGTAAAAATAATATCAAGTATATTTTACTAGTTGCCATAACAAATTGATAGTTGTAACTATGACTTCGCGTTACAGTAACTATTTGGTAATTGGAAAAAGTTAGTGGTAACTATTAATAGTTGATGAAAAAAAAATTCTCAACTATATTTTATTGATTGCCATAACTAACTGATAGATGTAACTATGTTTTGAAGTTACCGTAACTGTTTAGTGGTTGGAAAATGTTAGTAGCAACTATTAATAGTTGGTACAAAAAATCTCATCTACATGCGACTAGTTGCCATAACTAATTGATAGTTGTAACTATGCTTTCGCGTTACAGTAACTATGTGGTAATAGGAAAAATATAATGGTAACTATTAGTAGTTGGTGAAAAAAAAATTCTCAACTATATTTTATTGGTTGCCATGACTAACTGATAGTTGTTTTCAAGTTACCGTAACTATTTGGTGGTTGGGAAAAGTTAGTAGCAACTATTAATAGTTGGTAAAAAAAATCTCAACTGCATTCTACTAGTTGCCACAACTAATTGATAGTTGTAACTATGATTTCGCGTTGCAATAACTATTTGGTAATTGGAAAAAGTTAATGGTAACTATTAATAATTGGTTAAAAAAAATCGCAACTATATTTTTCTAGTTGTCTTAACTGATTGATAGTTGTAAATATGTTTTCGAGAGCTTCCATATCTATATTTAACAGTTGGAAAAAGTTGATGATAACTATTAATAGTTGGTGAAAAAAAAAATCTCAACTATATTTTACTAGTTGCCATAACTAGTTTATAGTTGCAACTATAATTTCGAGTTACCGTTACTATTTCGGTAGTAGAAAAATTCTAGCACAACTATGAAAATAGTTGTATGGACTAAAAAATAGTTGTCACTTAATAAGTCAAAAGAGTATTAAAAGTTATTAATGGTAACTATTAATTGTCGATGAAAAATAAATTACAAACTATATTTTTCTAGTTGTCGTAACTAATTGATAGTTGAAACTATGTTTTCGAGTTACCATAATTGTTTAGTAGTTGGAAAAATTGCAACTGTGAAAATAGTTGTGAAGTCTAAAAATGAATAGTTGTCAATTATACTCGTTAGAACTACCACGACTTATCTACTGGTGAGCCAGGGAGAAAAAAAGAAACAATTGGTACAGTTAAATTAATCTTGGAAGTAGTCGCAACTATTAAATAGTGCATGCAACTATATTTATGTTCAGTGTTATACTTTTTCCATCATTACAACAACTACTTTCATTGCAGATAACTTATCTGCGGTTAGAATTGAAAGAGTAGGGACTGGCTATTGATAGTTGTCACTTAATAGTTGCTACAACTAAAAAACTATTTTTTGTTGTTGTGCATTCATGCAACTTCGAGATACTATTTTTGGTATAATCTACAAAAATATAGTTATTGATAGTTCCTCGAATGATTGCACAGTCTCAAAAGTAAAAGTTATATTTCCGGCAACTATTAAGTGACAACTATTAATAACGGTCATTTAATAATTTTTTCTATTTAGAGAAATTAATAGGAGAATTACAAATTTTCATTCATAAAAATATCATTTCATGGTGAATTTATCGACATTTTCGAAGACGTAAAAAAAATCTGTTAGTCGAATGATAATTGTGTTTATTTCAGCAAAGTGAGAAACGCAATAGTTGAACATATTTTTGAATGAATATCGTACGAAGTAAAAAAAAACAAACGTATAGAAAAATACTAGTGAATGTACAAAATTATTTATATATCCATTAATATGTATTGCATTACTAAAATTCAAATGTGTGAAATAACTGGAATGATCCTATAAAATTTAACAATCTCTTATTCGTGCATACTTTTTATTAGCTCTTAAAATTTCGTCTGTCTTTTCAGTAGCTATTATTCATAAACCAAACAATAAAAATTCATGTATTTGTGTGTGGATGGATAAACCATTTATGAGATTTTCAGTATAATTTCGAGGATGTTTATTGAATTATTGGTAATTTGTTTCTCTTTGAAGGCAAACCATGAGTATAGAAATTATATTTATTCCGGGTAACTCTCACTGTTTTATGACATCGCACAATGTTCCCAAGTTACTAACGGATTTATTACTTATTTAATGAGATTATTTGGCTTTGCGTGTCACTTCGATTTATGAAAATGATTATTTAATGTGTCCAATTTGACACCTGTTTTCCGGGAACACTCGTTAAGCCTTCTAATTGCATTCACATTGTCAAACATGTTATTTTTACATGTTGTTTCATTGAAATCAATACTTCAATACTTATATAATAATTAAAAAATTGCAATTGATTTAAGAAAAAAAAACGAAGTATGAAAAAAAAGTATGTAACTATAATTAACATATTATGATTAATATTTGCTCAAATTCAATGCCAATCGACGTGAAACATTATTTTTATTTGTAAATAATTATTGAGTTTGAGGTTTGAAGATATTTTTTTATGTAACATATTTTTTTTTAGACATTTTCAGGTTTTTATAACATATTTTTAATGTTTTTTAAATTTATTTTTATATTCTTAACATACGTCAAAACACTTTTTTTCTAAATGTGAGTTCTGGGAGTTTTGGCATTGAAAATTTAAAAAAAAAATTCACCTTCAAAAACATTCTCGATGAGGAAGTATATTTTCATTTTTTTTTAATTCTTCAACATACTTGAAATTCCATTACACGTCAATAATCATCGAATTATATTTCCCATATATTTTTTTTTTTTTTATCAAAGTAAATTAATTTTCATCCATTTCTTGATTTGTTTTAAAAAATGGGAACTTAAGCATACTTAAAGTTTCATTAATTATTAATAATCATTCCATTACATTTTTGCATATATATTTTTTTGATCAAAATAAATTTATTTGCACCCTTTTTTTTCTAAAATAGGAACTTAAACATACTTGAAATCTGATTAATTATGAATAATCATCGAATTATATTTTCCCATATATTTTTTTTTATCAAAATTAATTTATTTCCATCCTTCTCTTTTTTTCTTTTTTTTTTGTTTCTAAAATAGGAACTTAAACATACTTGAAATTCCATTAATTATCAATAATCGAAGGCTTGTCGGTGACTCGTCGGTCGTCCAAGAGACACCTGCCCATCGCTTTATGCGGGCACACGACGATGAAGCACGTAGGCACACACATACACACACACACTCGCACACACATACACACACACAGGGACTTGTGCGAGGGGGCGTGAGGGGTTTTCGTGTCAACCGCTGGAGTAGCCAGAGGGAAAGGGGAGAGAATGCTCGCTTCGTCTATGTCGTGCGAAGCGTTTGATGGCCCGGGTGTGGGCAATACGTGATAAACTAGTGGAGACAGAGAAAAGGGATACACATAGCCAGGCAAGCATCGAAAGCGTGCCGGTCCGTACATCCTCGGATTTACGTTAAAGTAGTGGGGACAAGCTCACTATAGCGCCTCTGATGATCGAGGAAAGAGGATTTTAGTCGACGATACCAATGACAGGATTGTTGCTTCTAATTGAGCATTTTAATACAAATTAAATGAAACACAGTTGTTCTTTTGAATTTTTAGATTTAATGATTATTCATTTTTTACGTTTGAATTTTAGTGGATTAAAATCATTTTGTTGATACTTTTATTTTTGTAAAAATCTTCAAAATGATACTCAAAAAGTTTCATTTTTGAAAATGATATTCGCAGGATTTTTGGTTTTACTTTTAAGGTGCTAATGAATATAGTTCAGTTGTTGTTTCAAACTTTAGGTTACAAAAATTATTAATTTATCGGATCTGGATTTTAGTGTATCAAATAAATTTTATTGACATTTTTATTTTACGATAAATCTTGAAAAGTTACATCAAAAGATTTAAAATTTTTTTTTTTAAGAAATAGTCAATTCACGTGCCCATCGGCCTGACCCTATCGGATTCAGTTGACGATTTTTTTT
Source organism: Perithous albicinctus (assembly GCA_964016905.1). Taxonomy (NCBI): domain Eukaryota; kingdom Metazoa; phylum Arthropoda; class Insecta; order Hymenoptera; family Ichneumonidae; genus Perithous; species Perithous albicinctus. The sequence continues at coordinate 10,067,221 of OZ024698.1, read as the reverse complement.
GGCACATTTCGATTAAAAAAAGAGAATATTTTTTTTCGAAAGTTTTTATCACTTGTTTTATCATACAAAATAATTTTTTTTCCATCATTTTTGAGAAAAAATAAATTTCGACCAGTTTTAAAATTCTGAATTTTTTCCCATAAAATCTAGGACTAAAAACAAGTATTGCCATCGTAGCTCGAGAGTGGACTGAGAATAATTTATATATATTTTTTATTTTAAGAAAAAAAATATATTTCTCTAATTTTTGTTCTAATTGAAAAAGCTTTTTTTCAGTTTTATTTTAATTATTGGACGAACTTTTAGCATTTTACTCTCAAAACAATGGAATTTTTTTTTTTACCATGACATGTTGTATTCTAGTTTTTTTCCTAGAAGAAAGCATTATTACAATTTTTGTTTTCTTAAATTAAAAAAAAAATAGAAATTATTCTCGGCCCACTCTTGAACTACGATGGAAATACTTGTTTTTAGTCCTAGATTTTATGGAAAAAATTTCCGAATTTGAAACATGGTCGAAATTTATTTTTACTCAATAATGATGGAAAAAAAAATATTTTAAAGGTTAAAATATAAAAATCTGAAAAAAAATATCCTCTTTTTTGGGGCCAAAACATGCCAAGAAAAAAGTTCGTCAACTGAATCCGAGAGGGTCAGGCCAATGACCAAGTGAATTGACGTCGAATGCCCTATATATATAACCGAATGAAAAATTTCGTGCTGAATATTAAAATTAAATAAGATACTTTCTTCTAAATCTGAAAAAAAGGTGAGAATTTCAGTTATACTAAGTCAGTCGGATGTCCGATTTTTGCTACAGTAGTTATGTCAATTTGTATAGGTATACCCCAAAGATACAGTAATAGGAACTAAGTTTCTGTGGTTACTTTGACGGTCGGTCAGCCGCGGGAAGCCGACGGTGGTGAAACCACTTTCACGAAAGTTGCGGTTATCTGCAACCTCACCCTCAAACAGTTATGTATATATTTCCTTCATCCAATACAGACTTCAAGTCATTTTTTGTTCCCTCTCATAGAGGAAGATTTGTTGATTTGTGAAACATTTTTTTTTTGTCGAGATTTTCTTCTACTTTTTGTATTTCCTGACAACTCTCTTTTGCATAGTTTATATGCGATGACAAAGTAATAACTTTTGATACAGACTATATATGAATCGTTTCAAAATTTATTGTATATCTTTGTTGAATATAGCTTTGATATTGAAGTTGAAAACAAAACACCAATGACTTTTTGGTACACTTTATCTGAAATGTGAAAATCAGTTTTGTGCTTCATTTTTCTTTTGACTTTTACGGTAAAATAATACAAAACCAATAGCTGGTTTATTTTCAATTTCAATACCAAAACTACTCTATATTCCTAGAAGACCCACAGCAAATTTCAGAGCATTCTGCAGTTTTTTTCAAAAGTTATTGTGCTTCCAGACAGCACAGACAAACAGACGGACAGATAGAAACAGAGACAGAGAGAGCCAGAAATGAGTGAATGTCCTTTTTGAAATCTAAGACACTCAGAACGTCTATTTCCATAAAAATGTACAAGTCCATTTTCTATTTATTCTCAATACTTTCTCTTTTACATAACCTGTATGTTGATGAGAAAGTAAAAAATGGAATGCGTACGCCCAGATTCAATGAATCCAGATTTTTTTTTTAATAACTTAAACAATCTTAAGCATTTTTTTTAGCCACTCGAAAAGTTGCGAAATTAAAAAAAAAATAACAATTTTTTGACAGTATGGCAAGAATGGTTTTCATTGTGTAGAAACAGATGTCTGGTTGATGAAATCTTCGGGCGGAATGGGGAAGACCAAGTTTCGGAAGTTACTTATTCCACGGGTCAACCGCAAACAGCCGGTGCTGTGGTGTCGGTGGCGAAGGTGCGTGGTCGAGCATTCTACCGGAGGGTGAAGATGTGTGGTACGAAGGGGCGAGGGGGGGGGGGGGGGGGGGAGGGGAATTGAAACCCCCTCAGGTTTCCGACGCGAATCTCATCACCTCGTCTGGTTTAACCCGGCATGCTTCAAGGCGGCAAGACGATAATAGAGGGAATGACGATGGTCGAATAGATTATCATGTCATAGCTTAAACGTCTTTCATGTACTCAATTATGGCTCTACAGAAAATTGACCGATTTTCATGTAATTATAAGAACAAGATTTTTTTTCTTTAGGTTATTTTCAAGAATTTTTCATCTTAAATTAAAGTATCAATTTTACTCAACTTTTTAATTCAGCACCGAATATTGAAGTTGAAGAATGTAGACTCTTAAAAAAATCTGATATGAACTAAAGTTGTATTTTTTAATAAGAATTCAATTTTTATTGCTGGTAAATAAAAAATAAATCAACTCTCGTTAGCTCGAAATATTCAACATTTTTTAGTTACCGCTAAAAAAAATTAAGTATTCTCGAATCCCGACCTCCAAACAAGATTTTTTGAGATTATGTTCAAAAATTTTTCATCTTAAGCAAATTTAAAAAATGTCAATAAAATGAATTTAAATCATTAAGGTCCAGTTAAATATACCGATAAATTCATAACAAGTTATCTAAGAATTTTTAATCAATTTACTTCAACTTCAAAATGGAACACCACATTTTTTTGGTCATTCACGGAGTAAAAATCTATTTTACATATATCGACAAATGAAATTTTTGTCAATAATAATTTCTGTCAGATGTACAATAAAATTATACAATCAATTTTACTCAACTTTATAATTGAGCACCGAATGTTGAAGTTGAAGAATATTGACTCTAAAAAAATCTGATATGAACTGAAGTTGTATTTTTTTTTTTAAGTCAGTCGACTGAGTTAATAAAAATTCAATTTTTATTTCTGTTAAATAAAAAAAAAATCGAAATTCTCGTTAGCTTGAAAATCAAGTTCAAAATTTTGTAGTTACCCCTCAAAAAAAAAAACTGAAGTATTCTCGAATCCCGACTTTGTCAAACATGCTTTGAGTGGTGAGTCTCTGGCATCACAGAAATCTGATGAAGGATATAGTGAAGCGTCCGTTCGCTGCTCCGAGAGCGTGTGGTCGCAAGGGCTGTTCCCATTTTCCAATCGAATAATCCCGAGATTCCCTTTCAAAGTGCCTTATTTAAATAATTGCTCATTGCATCGAATCCTTTATGCAAAAGCGATTAAACGAGTAAAAGGGGTGAAGAGATGAGGAACTGTTATTCCTTAATCAGATTCGACGCCAAAGCGAATCCACTTAAGGATATTAACCAGTCACACCGCCGTCTTGAATAACAGATATACATCTGCATCTGATCCACAAAAAAAAAACTATCTTTTCTCCGAATTCATATTTTTTACCATGATAATAATTATGGTAAAATAATATATAAAAAAAAAAAATTAATACGTACAAGAGAAATCTGAAAAATTACAGATAATAATTCCTTTAATTATTTTATAATATTTTTCAAAACATCTTTGTAAAATTTACTTTTCGATCAATAAAACGTTTGTACATTTTTTAAAATCAATTTTATTTCATTTAACATTTTTTTTTTGCAAATTCACTTTGATTTAAGTATTTTAAAAATTAGAAAAACATGAAGAATAAATTTCATAAATAGTTTTATATTTATTTTTCTCACTGTAAATGAAATAAGATTAAAAAAGAAATGATATTCATCAAAAAATGGGTTGGAAAATAAATTCAGACACAACTGAGAAAGGAAGAAATTCTTTTCGCGTTCAAGTATAACAGATAAATAATCAGTTTTATATTGTCAGGTGAAAAATTGAAGAAAAAAAAAACAATATCACGTCAAGCGTATTTTTATGGATTTATACATTTTTTTATTTATTTTTTTTCCTATACGCTGTCAGAGAATGTCACTTGGTTAGTCGATCTAACGCGAGCATTCGGGCTTTTAACAATGAATAATGATTCTCCTGTCTTTTTTTTTATTCTCTCACTGGCAGCGAAATCGCGATAAGGGAAAACGAAAAAGTTAATACCACGTGAATGTGGAAAGGATGATTGAACGAGAGTCCTCTTCTAACTTAGATCCTGACTGACACGACGATTCTAAGCCTAATATTCTTAACGATTCACATCCGGTAGATCGATGCTTTCTTTTTTCAACCACATGCAAAATAAATTCTCTGCATCGTAAAATATATTCTAAACGAGCTATAATTTTTTCACTCTCGAGCTTAATATTAAAAAAAAAAGAAAAAAAAATCCATTAAAAAACGGAAAAGGAGTTTTTAAAAATTACGTAAATAATTAGTCACAATAATCTATTTCAAAAATGTATTTTAAATGATTTTTGTTTGTTTTTGAATAAAATTTTCCATTGCCACCTAAACATTGTATTACCATAAATTGATTGTCCAAATGTAAATTTATATTTTTCGTTGCTGCTTCGCGATATAATCGGTATTAAGGGGCCATCGCTCGGCCACTCAAGTTGTTGGCTTAGCCGGCCTCCGGCGGCATTGTACGTATACGATATCGTGCTATTCCATATGAGCCGGAGGTTATCTATATTGAAAAAGCTCTTTTCCAATCCCTCGCCCTGTGAAATTGCTTCACGCTTCCCGCGGCAATGAGCTTTTCAGATGCTCCCGTCTGCCTCCCTTCTCTTTCACTGTACTTTCGCGCCAGCTGAGTTAACACGCGTCACATCACGAGTATATACCTATGACTTACATTTTACCAAACACCAGAGTACGCGTCCCACTTTTTTTTACAAAAGATTTTTCTCAGAGACCATTCTATACTTAAAAAATAACTAAATAAAACAACAATCCCTGATTAGCAATTAACCACTTTTAGAAGAAATTTTAATCGATTATCAAAATTCAAACATACGAAAATCCAATAATAATTTTCAAACTGATGAATGATCTCATAAAACTTGCAAAAATGTTTAATAAGATCTAAACACGTGTGTCAATTATTATCATGAAGGTACCAGCTTGATTGGTAATATCGATCTTGAGATATAGACATTTCAATTTTGCAACACTCACAACACTCACAACGCTCACAACGGTCATAATACTCACAACACTCACAATACCCACAATACACATAACACTCACGACGCTCACAACGCTAACGTCGCTCACAACGCCCACAATACTCACAACGCTCATGACGCTCACAACGCTCAAAGCGCTCACAACGCTCAAAGCGCTCACAACGCTCACAGCGCTAACGACGCTCATAACGCTCACAGTGCCCACAACGCTCACAGTGCTCTCAACACTCACAACACCCACGACACAACACTCACAACGATCAAAGCGCTCACAACGCTCACAGCGCTAACGACGCTCATAACGCTCACAGGGCCCACAATGCTCACAGTGCTCTCAACACTCACAACGCTCAAAGCGCTCACAACGCTCACAGCGCTAACGATGCTCATAACGCTCACAGGGCCCACAATGCTCACAGTGCTCTCAACACTCACAACACTCACAACACCCACGACACAACACTCACAACGATCACAGCGCTCATAGCGCTCAAAACGATCACAGCGCTCATAGCGCTCAAAACGCTCACAGCGCCCACAACGCTCACAGCGCTCACAATGATCGCAACGCTCACAACACTGAAAATGCTCAAAACTCAATTTTGGTGGCACGTAGCATTATATTGCATATGTGATGCATTCGAGTGGTCCATACGTGTTTCGCAGGTGTTCAGTTACATTTGTTTGCATATATTTGATGCTGAAGGGTACTCTTTAAAGAGCGATCAAGCAATGACAGTGAAAATAACTAACCTGAATTGAATATATACTATGGCCATTGGTCGCGGTATAGCAGAAGGGATGATTGGGAGTGAGGTGTACCAATCGTGACACCGATCGGTATACGTGTTGGATATTCGAAGCGTGTCGAAGGTACAATGATTCGTTAGTCGGGTGCGAAAGCTATAGCATAGAGCTGCTGGTGGCCCCTCCGGTCAATCAGGCATCTATTTCGAAAGCATTGAATAACAGAATGCTAGTATCACTGGGTTTTTAAGGGTGGGAATGGCGAAAGGCTTTATAGTGTGGGAGGGAGGCTCGTGCCGATCGCATTGTGATCGCCGATCGATTTTTTTTTTTTTTTTTTTTTTTTTTTTTTTTCTACCCTGGGCCAAGTGTCACATCCCCCGGGCACTCGGATTCCTCCCAACAGCTTTTCATTCGCTTTTCCCAAAAGTCCGGAATATCGGATGGAATACCAATAAAAATCTACTTCAAACTTTTTTTTTCATCTCGGATTTGAAATTTTTACGGACACCTATTTTTTTTATTTTTTTTTTAATTTTTTTTTATGGTGCCTCCAACGTTTCCAGATAAAAGAGCGTGTTTTATTTATTTGCTTTGACAATAAAAATTGAAATTTGCATTTTCGTATTTTTTTTTTTTTTTTTTTTAAACAGTTGCAAACTCGACCCCTAGACATACGAATCTTGCTTCATTTTTTTCTTGATCCGCCATACAAAAAGCTTCCTCTAAAAAAATCGATTATATTGTGTATTCTAGAATCGGCAAAGGCAATTGGTTCTTTTATTCCTATTTATGGGTTTCCATGCACCAGTAGAATTTAGTAAAGTTATCGGTGATCACACAAGTACGACAGTACATATATATGTATATATGTATATATGTTATCTATACAGTGCATATATTCTTGTCATATATGAAGCCTCTTTCCAGACAGTAGAAGCATCTTTCAGTGTAGTGAATGAGGATTCCGCAGGGATGACTGGACCCGGTAACGGAACGGTACGAGCCGAGAGCTTTGACGGAACAGCCATATCCACTATAGACGTTCAATAACTTCCGCATATTGCTTCGCTCGATGGTGAATGTAGAAATAGGGTATTGAATAGCCGCGGCCTCATACCACGTCCATTCAATCGTGGAAAATTTAATTTACCTCTACGACGATGTATTAGCTTGTCTATCCCGTCTGCATCCACTAGTCGCTTTTCTCGCTGTTTCGTTCACCGTCACCAAGATCGAGAGATCGAGAAAAACAAAATCTATATACAATATTATCTTGGGGCTCTTCGGTTGATTTGTCTTGTACACGGTTTGTGTATATCTTGTGGCATGACGGATTCTTACTTTTTTTCAATTTTATTCGGACTTGGGATTTATTGTCTATTGTTTTTACAGTTGATTTCATGCTGCAAACTCAATTACAGATTTTATATTTCAAAGGGAGACTTTCAATTTTTCAGCATTCATAATTGCTTTGCTTCCACATGGAGGAAGCTTTATTATGGTGAAATTTTATTTTTCGAGTATTTCATGAAAACGTCTTCAGAATGTCCCAAAACGTCTAGAAAACATATTCAGACAAAATGTCCGGATGTATGTGTGGGTGTCAGTCCGCTGACCGATCAGAATCGGTCAGCGGATGAATATTTGGCAAGGATTTTTTTTTATTTACCGAAAAAACGTGTGTTTGCTCTCTGGCTTTCGCAAATTTTGAGTTCTCGGGCTAAAATGTTCTCCAGTGGTAGACTAACATAAAAAAATATATGATTTTGAATTTGATGAGGATTGGTTGGAAAATGCAGTTTATACGACATTTTGAAATCGTCAAAAAAAAGTGTGTTTGCGTTGCACAGCTGGTTTATTATTTCGGGGAGTGAAGAAGATATTCAATGATCAGTAAATGATCACGTACTGTGGACGAATTAGTCTTTGGAACGATTTTACAAACGAAAAATTACGCGTTTTGCTTTCTCATAAAGGAAATTTTGTTGATATTTATAATTTACAAAGCTTCCTCTATGAGAAAGCCAAACAACCTTGAACATTGAGAAAACAAAATGCAAATTCAATTGCATCCTTTTTTTTTGTAGTGCTACGTTTTTTGAGAAAAAAAAATGTACGGTGAGAATTAATGTTGGAAAACATAAATTTTTACATGAAAATGTTTTTTTTTTGTTTCATACAATGATTTTTCATCTATTTATAATTTATTTAAAAATCATAAATTTCTTTTGCAACTTTTACTCGCACTTTGACATTTTTATTGCAAAGCTCAGAATTGTATTAAATTCACAAGACTTTATAAAATAAAATTATTTTTTTACACAATTTTCAGTTTTTTTTTTATTCATTATTAATTAAAAGGAAAATATTTTGAATCAATATATATATATATTTTTTAAAATTTGTCAGACTGTTATTTGTCTTGTTATTTGTGCCATATTAGAGAAACTACATATTATTCCCCTGGGGGATATCTGTAGAGTGCAAAACGGGAATGATTGCCATGTATAGCGGCATATAGATGGCTACAAGTGCAATGCGGAAAGACGACACATTCGACATGCGGATGCCGACCAACAGAGGAAGCTTTCTCCGTGGCCGCGTTGTTGTCACTGCACGCTATGCACAAATATTTGTAGCAATGTAACGACGCGACTACACGATGTCAACCAGTCCAACACAGTGTGCAAGCAGGTATCATTTGCCTGTTGGGATAAACAAGGCCAACAAGCTCCTCTGGATAGCCATCCTGTTCCTCCTGGGTTGCTCTTATATGACGTTGTGTGTTTGCTGCCCAACCACACGTATGCTGGTGATTCTCGTAACTTGGCAACTAGTAGTGTAGTAAACCAGACTATATATACAAACAGAGAAACAACCATAGGGCTCGGAACAGAAAAAAAAAAAGCAACTCATACATTTTTTAAAATTATTAATGAAGAAATAATTATTTAAATACATTTGATAATATACATCTAAAAAAAAAAAATTATTTTAATAAATAGGTTTTAATTATTTTATGTTTCATTTAAAAAATGTAATTCAATGATTTTATTTTGGGTGATTTGATTTTCTAGAAAAAAAGATATTCAGAATTCAGAGAGGTCTTTCCGCCCTTTTTATTCTGGGGGCAACTGGAACCCTTTTGATTCTGGGTTGAAACTGAAAACCTTCTGATTCCGAGTGGGAGACCAATGCCCTTTTGATTCTAAATAGGATTTTTTAAATACTTTTTTGGTTTTGGTTGGGGAATATATGCCCTTCCGGTTCTGGGCTGATGCCTTTTATTATTCCGGGCAGAGGACTTTGGAAAGGATTAAGCCCTTCTGATTCTGGTGAGGAGATTTATGCTCGTTTGATTCCAGGAGGGAGTCTTACGCCCTTTTGATTGTGGGTGGGGAACTCTTCTGATTCTGGGCGACGGAGTTAGGCCCTTCTGTTTCTGGGCGGATTATTTACCCCTTTCTGATTCTGGTTGTGCAATATATGCCCTTCTGGTTCTGGGCTGATTCTTTTTATTATTCCGGGTAGAGAACTCACGCCCTTCTGTCTTAGGTTTGGAGATTTACGCCCTTTTGATTCTGGTCGAAGGATTTATGTCCTTCTGGTTCTAGAAAGGTGGAGGAGCCGACTTACATCCTTCTAATACTGAGAGGGGGAGGGGGGAGAAGTGATGAATAACTTTCCAAAATGTATATTATATTTCTAATATTATTATAAATAATAATTTATTTATTATTAGGTAAAAAAGAAAATTCCGAAGCTCTCGCTTTAACGATATGACGATAATAATTTTAAAAATGCACATAAATTGCTCCTTTTTTTCTTTTGTAAATCTGTGTTATTTAAAAATATATTTACACAAATCTAAATATTTGTTACTGTTACGCCGATGTATCCCAGAAGCTAAAAAATTAGTAAAGTCTTTGAGATACACAGCGATCCGCACAAGACGGAAATGAAGAAAACTTCTTTAGTACGGGAAAAGTTTTTTTTTTTTTTTTTTCGATTTCCAGAAGCGCGCTTTTACCCTTGTTCCTAAGATCCGTTCACTTTTCTTGCCGTTTTCTCTCCAACCTTTCCACATTTTCTTTTTCTCTTTTCTCCTCTTTCTTCTGTACTTTTTTCTTTCTCCCGCAAACTGTACAAGCTGCTCGTGTCCCTCATCTATTTAATCTACTTTCTTGACGAAATTGAAATCGCCGGTATAAGAGTTTACCGCCGGAAAGATTATTTTCCAATACAACTTTCGCTCGTTATTATTTATTCGTACTTGGGCTATGCTGTTACCTTCAAAGTTTGCATAAATTATTTCTAGCGATTTTGGAGCGATTTTTTATCGCAATATAATCGTATAATAATAATAATAATAGTGGTACATTTTTTTTCACTTTATCTTCTTTCAGAAACATTTCATAAATATTTTTTTATAAATAAAAAAATGTTGCAGTCTCTGTAATGATTTTTAGTTTTCTAACAAATATTTTTCATTTACTTGTAATTTATTTCATATTTAAAAAAATAATACTAATTTCTTCTGCAATTTTTACTTTTTTTTTTGTCATTTTTATGGAAAAGCTCACTTTTTTTTTAATTTCAATAATTTTGTAAAAATTTTCATATTTTTTCTTCTCCACATCGTATAATAATAATAATTCGAAATTATTATTTAAAAAATAGATCTTTTTTAAAATACGCTTTATAAATATTTTCAATCAATAAATCTGAAATTCCATAGCAATTTTTGCAGTCTCCGGATTAATTTCACGATCGGTATAATTTATTTCACCTGGAAATTATGGAATCTTCTTTTTCGTTCGAACCGTTATGAAATAATTAATAACGCGTTGAAGGACGAATTGATGGCAGTTCATTTCAAGAATTTTCCTGGGTTGCCCCTTTTCCAAGCATCTCTCGCTCCCACGCGCCTATCGATCAAAGTCAGGTTAGGCAAATGTAAAATATGATCGTTGTCCTTCGTGCGATTTCTCATCGGGTCATACAACGCGCATATCTCGTGTCCGTCGCCCTCGTTTCTGCGAGATTATCTCGTCGTAGATGCCGACGTATAAATCCGTCTTCTGTCCGACATTCGCGTGTTGGAGAGAAATCCAAAAGCTTCATCCAATCGAACCAGTTTGCCTCCAACACGACAACGACAAAATTCTTCCGTTTGTTGAATATTCAAACGTCACTAAAAATTACAATATCACGCTGATACATTTTTTCGTTCCCAACGTTTTTCCTTTTTCTTCATTAAGTAGCAACTTTTAAGTCTCCTCCATTGAAAGAAAAGCTTTTCCATTTATGTTTGTTTTAATTCAGAATTTTTTTAGCAGAAAAAAATTAATTCAGAATATATATATTAATTAACAATTTATTTCGATTTTTTTTTGCAATTCGTTATTTCTGTCTCAAAGATTGTAACGAGAGTCGAAATTTAAAATGAGAAAAAGTTTAAAAAATGTAAAAATGCGTAAAAGTTGCATTAATTCAAAATGCAGATTGTAAAAAAAAAAATATACTCTACATTTCCATAAATTGTTGTTACCATTTTTTTCGAGGATGGCAAGAGTTCAAATTTGAGATATGTGACACAACAAAGGCACCCCGGGATTTGAGAAAAGAGAAGAGGAAGAAAGAGAGACAGAAAGTGGAAAAACAGAGAGAGGCTGTAGTTTGGATTAGATCAGGACGAGAAAAGCAGTAAGGAAGAAACGAAGGTGGAAGAAAGACAGATACGACGATGGATAGCAGAAGGTGAGGGAAGTTTTCCCTCGAGGGAAAGTATACGACGAGGGTTGAGTTGACTCCCCGTGGACTTTCTCTCTCGCTCTGATGCTTTCCTCTGAGGGGTGGTTCAACGTGGTGGCCGCTTAATCTGGTGCCAGCGCTGCAATTTCTTCCCATTAGCCGGCTCCTTCGCGATTAAACATTTGCATAATCTCAGTAGGGCCTCAGTATACCCCCCCCCCCTTTCTTTACCCCAACTCAGCCCTGCTCTTGCTTCTTTCCTCAGGATCCCGACCGTTATAATTTGCTGATATATTTAGGCTGTGTGTTACGTTACTAACATGCGGTTTCACGTCAGACGGCGAAAATTTTGGAATCTTAAGCGGGGTCAACAAATCTTAAGAAATTATTCGGCTTAATTTAAGCTTTGGCTCAAAAGCTTCTCGTCTTAATCTGAAGTCTCTTTCAAGTTGGGAAAGATTTTTTTTGTTTTTTTTTTTCTCAAGTGCATGACACCTTTTGCCGTGGAAATATTTGGATCAAAGAAATTCGATAAGTTTGAAGATTTTGTAAAAAAAAAATTGATCCGCCATTTTGAATTTTTTGGATTTTGACTTTGGTCTCGTGGCTGAGAGATACGAAGAATTCTTTTGTATCTAAATTAACAGGAATTCGATGAAATTGTAAAATTTTCAATCTTTTGGATACGCCATGTTGGACTCGCCATTTTGAATTTTCCAATGTTGAGTTCAGGTTCATCTTCAGCGATTCAAAAAGTCCACATGTGACTATATTGGAAAAAAATTCGATGAGTTTATCAATTTTTCAAAATTTATTGTCCGCCATATTGGGTCAGTGATTTTGAATTTTGGAATTTCGACTTCAGATTCGTATTCAGCGATCCGAAGAATGCTTTTGTACCTAAATTCAGCAGAATTCCATGAGATTCTAGATTTTTCAATATTTTGGATACGCCATGTTGGATCCGCCATTTTGAACTTTCCAATGTTGACTTCGGATTCAGCTTCAACGATCCAGAAAACCTATATATGACTAAATTGAAAAAAAATTCGATGATTTTCAAAAATTTTCAAAATTTTTTGTCCGCCAAATTGGTTCAGCCATTTCTAATTTTGGAATTTTGACTTCAGATTTGTATTCAGCGATCCAAAGAACACTTTTGTACCTAAATTGAGCAGAATTCCATGAGATTGTAGATTTTTCAACATTTTGGATACGCCATGTTGGTTCCGCCATTTTGAATTGTCCAATGTTGACTTCAGGTTCATCTATAGCGATCCAAAAAACCCACACATGACTAAATCGAAAAAAATATTCGATGAGTTTTCGAAATTTTTCAAAATGTTTAGTTCACCATGTTGGGTCAGTCATTTTGAATTTTGGAATTTCGACTTCAGATTTGTATTCAGCGATCCAAAGAACACTTTTGTACCTAAATTGAGCAGAATTCCATGAGATTGTAGATTTTTCAACATTTTGCATACGCCATGTTGGTTCCGCCATTTTGAATTTTCCAACGTTGACTTCAGGTTCATTTTCAGCGTTCCAAAAAACCCACATATAACTAAATTGAAAAAAAAAAATTTCGTTGAGTTCCAAAATTTTCCAAAATTTGTCGTTCGCCATATTTGTCAGCCATTTTGAATTTTGGAATTTTGCCTTCAGATTTGTATTTAGATTGTAAATTTTCCGATATCTTGGAAACGCCATATTGGATCCGTTTAAATTTAACATAAAAATCAAAGTTCAAGGCATTACTTTTAACATCGTTATTGTTCCTATATGATGTTTAATTTCTGTGATAAAGTATTGAATAAACTACAGGCTAGTTATGACGACTGTTATATCAGATATGATAACAGAGAATCTCGTAAATTAGCATTGCAATTTAGAGTATTGGGTATAGATTCGGATTATGGATTCTAGATTGACAGAATACAAACATTAGCGAATGGACCATACTGTATACCAAGAGAACGGACTAAGTAATAATAGACGAGCTTACAACGCGCTTAGGCTAAAGGCTGCGCCTCGTGTGCAGTAGCGAGACAATGCTTTGGCTTTGTTAGATGATTATTCCTATACTGAACTACCAGAAGCTACTTAACGTTGAGAGGATTGTTCTCCATCGTGATAATTATTCTTCGACATTTTTATTTATATTTCATTTTTTTTACTTCTACTTTAATACATTTTTTAAAAAATTTAACAGATTTACAAAAAAATGAATTAAAACCGAAGAAAAATTACTTCTTTTTTTCTCAAAATATCATAAAATATTTTGTACAGAAATACAAGATTTTTATTTGTTACAATAAATTTAAAAAAAACACTACTACAATTTTTGAACTTTTTTACAAAATGTTTTATCATTTTGACGAAAGTAGATGTCATTTTCCTTGGATATTTTTGTTTATATATATATATATATTTTTTTTTAATCTGTTTTAAGAGATTCTTTTCGTTAACTCAACAATTTTACAAATTCTTTTTGTCACTTCTAATTACGCCAAAAAAAATCTGTCAAAATTTAATACAACAGAGTTTGTTACTTCAAAAAACTGGCAATTTCACACAAAATAAAATTGCTTTGTGTGACTGCCAAATTATTCCTAGATAATTTTGTTAAATTATTCCTGTTTTCGTGATATAAAAAAATACCATTTTTTTCTTACAATTTTAAACAAAAAATGCTACCAATTTTTTTTTGTAACTCAACAAACTTAAACATTATTTTGGTCACATCTGATTGTACAGATTTTCGTTTTTTTCCCTGTAAAATAAACAACTTAACAAAAATTGGTTACTTCTCAGATTTACAAAAACAATTCGAAAAATAAAAAAAAGCTGGGGCTTTCACACAAACTTGTGGCTTGTGAAACTGTCAAATAATTCTTCGACAATTTTGTTAAATTATTCGGACTTTCGTGATAGAAATATTTTGATAATTTATCTTCTGAAAAATAATTCATAACTTTTGCTATATTGTAAGAAGAAAAAAATATTCTTCACTTTGGGGTTTATATAAAATTCCCTGTCACATTTTCACTCCTAATGTGTGAAAGTCGAGTGGAGGCAAAAAAAAAAAAATTAATCTGGAGATTTTGTTATCGAAATCTAAGCTTCGTACAGAAGTATGTAGGTGGAATTGGAACAGATTTATTCTCGACTGTGGCAAATCCGCAGACTCCCTAATATCCTTTTCACGGTGGTCGGCCACGGGAATTGAGGGTGAACGGCGTGCTGCGCTGGTGTAGACAGCGGGCATTGAAGGGAAAGGGTCATTGAGAGACAAGGAAAGGGTGAAAACGCGCCGAGTCAGTATATGTGTATCCCGATTAGCAACCCCAGTGTGTTTTCTGTGCGCGCTTTAACGCCACTGTGCTCTGCTATATGCCTAAGCTATATATATGCCTCGGCCAAACGTATCAAGCAAAGAGCAGCTGTGCGAAAGGACTGATATCCACGCATGGTTCGTCCGGACGAAACCGCATTACTCGGCGCTCGCCACGCTTTTCCAACCGGAAACTCATTTTTCTCAACCACAATATACTATAAAACTCACCCGGTTCAATATTTTCCTTACACTATTTTTTTCATTCTTTACTTACTTTTTCTATTATTTATCTAATATGATTTTGGATTCGATACTTCTAACCTATTGATGAAATTATCGAGGGAAACTTTCAAAATGGCGAACGTCAAACAAAGAAAAAATTCAAAAATGGTTAACGTCGAACAAAGAATAAATTCAAAATGGTGAACGTCAAAGAAAGAAAAAATTCAAAATTGTGAACGTCGAACAAAGATAAAATTCAAAATGGCGAACGTCGAACAAAGAAAACATTCAAAATGGCGAACGTCGAACAAAGAAAAAATTCAAAATGGCGAACGTCGAACAAAGAAAACATTCAAAATGGCGAACGTCGAACAAAGAAAAAATTCAAAAATGGTGAACATCGAACAAAGAATAAATTCAAAATTGTGAACGTCGAACAAAGATAAAATTCGAAATGGCGAACGTCAAACAAAAAAAAAAATTCAAAATGTCGAACGTCGAACAAAGAAAACATTCAAAATGGCGAACGTCGAACAAAGAAAAAATTCAAAAATGGTGAACGTCGAACAAAGAATAAATTCAAAATGGCGAACGTCAAATGAACGAAAAGTAAAAAATTGCGAACGTCAAACAAAGAAAAAGTTCAAAATGGCGAATGTCAAACGAAGAAAAGATTCAAAATGGCAAACGTCAAACAAAGAAAAAAATAAAAATGGCGAATGTCAAACAAAGAAAAAATTCAAAAATGGCGAACGTCGAACAAAGAATAAATTCAATATGGCGAACGTCAAACAAAGAAAACATTCAAAATGGCGAACGTCAAACAGTGAAAAAATTCAAAATGGCGAACGTCGAGCATAGATAAAATTCAAAATGGCGAACGTCAAACAAAGAAAAAATTCAAAATCAAGACCGTCGAAGCAGAAATCTCAAAATGGTAACTTTAAAATAAAAACGGCTGCTACGGGCGCCATACTGAATTTTTTATGAAGAAAATAAATGGTCACAATTCCTGAAATATTTGTACATTATTGTACAAATAAATGGCAATATAAATACAAGAGATATCGAAAAAATGATATTCTTGGCTTAACGGCCGCCATTTTATTAAAAAAAATTGAAATTCAAAAATCTATCCAATCCCAGTTCTTAGATTTATGTCTCAAATTCAAAATCACTTTTTTCTTCTCAAAACAGCCATCTTTACTTTTTAATAATAATAATAATAATAAGATTGTCTTAAAAATTCAAATGTACATTCTTTTGAAAATTAAAAAAAGACAAAAATAGCAGTACAAATACACCAGACGTACAAAAAGATATATCGACGAGCTTTTATTCACTTTTTAAAACTGATTCCTTAAGATAGCGAAGAGTTACAGACGAAACGATTGATAACAAGGGTTGCCAGGTTTCTTAAAAGAGTAAAATAGGATGATGAAATTTCTGCACAGCTAAAAAAGACACACACATATACCCTTAATAATATATTGTTAAGGGTAGAAGTTGAAATCATTACAAAAAAAAAAAAAGAAAGAAAGGGAGAAAGTGTGAACGGGAAATGGATGAAAGGTTGAGTAGGAGTTCGAACAGAAAGTGTAACGGGGTTACGGGATGTTAGTGGCGCACACGCGAGAGAACGGTAGGTGCTGTTTAAAAGGGGTGCAAAGCGGGAAATCGCTCGGATTTTACGGATTTTCGGATTTTATGCTTCCACGAATATCGCTCCCGAGTTCCGGACGAAATCTCCTGCTGCTGTTTGCCTGACTATACGAGTTGAATACTACTGCCGTTACTGGGCGAGAATCTAAAACCTTGTAGGTTTAACAAGTTTTTTTTTTTTTTTTTTTTTTTTTTTTCATTGCACAACTGGTACTATGTGGGATTTTTTATTCCCGGCCAACTTTCCTTCCTAATTCCATCCTTCTGTTTTGTTGGTAAAAACTACCAAGTAACACATTTTCAGTTCGTGAAATAATTCACCGTGCATGAGTTTAATAAAATCTGAAGAATTTTTCTTTCGCTGGTGCTTTTTTAATATTATTCTTCTATACGGTTTGTCTCTTTAATGCTTAAAATTATATTTTTCAACAGTACTTTCAGGGACGAATTTTAATTCCTTATCCTCTTAAAATATGTATGTATAATTATTAATGCAAAAATTTTATGAGATATTTTTTTCTTGAAAAATTAAACAAATTTTTTTAGATGTAATATTTTTGGGAAATACTTATAGAAGAATGTTGGGTATTTAAAAAAAATTTAAATGAACTTTTATTCAATCCGGAGTTTCTTAAATTTTTTATAAAATAATTATAATTATAATTATTATTATTATTATTTAATAAATTCTGAAGAATTTTTATTTCGCTGGTGCTTTTTTAATAATAATAGTAACAATAATAATAATAATAATTATAATTATTCTCCGGTAATTTACAAACAAAATATAAAACAAATAATTAATTGCATTTAATGCATTCAAGTTATGTTCTAAAAACACTTGATGAGAAATCCATACATATTTAACAACATTATGATGATGCTCAAACAAACGGTGAGTGAATTCTCAAATATCTCAACGCGGTTATATGCGCTCAATGTTAGTACCGTTGAAATTTGTATAATATACTTGGAGTGAAATTCGTGGCTGTTGAGGCTGTCTGTGCAATGCCGCGCGTTATTTACCGAAAGCGGTGGTGCGACGTATCGCAATGATGCCACACGGTAGAGCCAGTGTGCTGTGTTATAGGTAGAGAGTGTGGAAAGAGAGGAGAGAGAGGGTATATGGAGGGAAAGCAGAGTTGGATATGCGGTGGGGCGCGCGGGCGCGCGCGCGCGCGTTCTCTCGGTAGATAGAAGCAGAGACGGCCAACGGTTAACGATACTCGGGCAGTGGCGCGGACTGGTATGTGTTTATTAAATTCAGAATTGGGCGGGTTGGTGGTGTACACGGCCGCATCCTCGAATTCCAACGCATTTCACCATTGCGTTTCGACAGGGATGAGTCTCTTCGCTTATTGAGATATAGTCGTAAACGAGAGAGAGTTTTCGCGGTACGAAAACGTAACCTCTGGACATCGTCAGCGACGACCTTCACTGTTTATATATCAATCTTTCCGCATTATTGAATATATAGCCATATATATATATATCACGTTGTTCACCGGTTATACAAAATCTAAATAAACACTGAGGAGCTACGTAAACGAAATTCTTGTTGTAGTTTGTAGTGCTATATCTACATTATAGTATAGTACAAGATCACTAGAGAATCTCACCGACACTCACAGACACTCGAAGAGCTCACATAGGACATTGATAGAGGCTCACACAGACACTTGTCGATACTCACAGAGCTCACAGATACTCTCACGAACACTCACAGACACTCACAGAGCCTCTTAGGGATAGACTCTTAAACACTGTCACAGAAACTCACAGTTACTCACAAATAGTCAGGGATACCCTCACAGACACTCATAGAAACGCACAGATACTCACAGACACTCACAAACACTCTCACGAACACTCACAGGGACTCTCACGGATACTCTAATAAACACTGTCACAGAAACTCACAGTTACTCACAAATAGTCAGGGATACCCTCACAGACACTCGCAGAAACGTACAGATACTCACAGCCACTCGCAAACACTCACGGACACACTCACGAACACTCGCAGACACAATCACGGATACTCTCATAAACACTGTCACGAACCCTCACAGACACTTACAGGGAGTCTCACGGATACTCTCACAAACACTGTCACAGAAACTCACAGTTACTCACAAATAGTCAGGGATACCCTGACAGACACTCGCAGAAACGTACAGATACTCACAGCCACTCACAGCCACTCACAAGCACTCACAGACACTCTCACGAACACTCGCAGACACAATCACGGATACTCTCATAAACACTGTCACAGAAACTCACAGTTACTCAAAAATACTCACGGATACTCTCGCAGCACTCATAGAAACGCACAGATGCTCACAGATACTCACAGACACTCTCACGAACACTCACAGACACTCACAGAGCTCTCACCGATACTCTCAAAAACACTGTCATAGAAACTCACAGTTACTCACCAATAGTCAGGGATACCCTCACAGACACTCGCAGAAACGCACGGATACTCACAGACACTCATACACATTTCGTTTTTACAGATACTCACAGATATTCACATTCACAGACACATTCATATGAATTCCACTCACACATATACTCACAGACACTAATCGATTATATGAATTTCACTGATACCGATAATCGCAGACACTCAAAGATACAAAGCATATTCTCATGGACATTTATATAAATACTTATTCAAATAAATACTCATAGGTACTCACAGCACTTACAGTCACTCATGAACACTCGCAGTGACAAAATGTATGTTCAACATTAGAAATGCAAAAAATGATGCTACACCTTCTATATTTTTAAATATTACAATCAGGTGACTTTTTCACATGATAACAACATTTTATAAAAAATGTTTACCAAGCAACAGAAATTTCATATACTCAAGTCGGTGTTGAGATTTCATAGGGGTTGAAATTTTCTTCCATTCCATTGTTCCGCTTTTTATTAAACAGAAAATAATATTCCAAAAAAAAAAAAAAAAACAACAACAAACCCTTTCACAATTTTTTATATTTCTATTTTCATTCTTAGAATGGAATAAAATATTAACTACAATTATTTTTCTTCACCACAAAAATAAAGAAAAAAAATGAAATCTTTTTTTCTTCTTAATATTTGATAAAGCTAAAGCGCGACCAAAATTCTCACATTAATTCCATCCAAATGTTTAATTATCTCATGTCTAAATTATTCAGCTATTGCATTGAACATTCTAATATTGTATGGGGAATAAAAATTCCTACGATAATTCCAGTAATGAGCAATAAGATTTCGGTACCTGCAGCAAAATGAGATTCGGTATATCGCGGATAAAGGACAAGAAAAAAAAAATCCACGTAAAATAACAAAAAAAAACATTGAAATAGGGAAGAAAAAAAAAAAAAATTGGCAACTCGCCTGGCGAAACTGTAAATTATCGGAAAAGGTAAAAGAGCTCTTTTTCACTCTTTCTCGTTTTGTTTGCTGAGTGCAAAACTGCCCCCGGGATACGTACGTTGGATACGTATACCACTGATATCATCCCCAGTGGAAAGCTTATTAAACCGCGGGAAACCCTCGGCTTTTACCTCCGGCCGGCCAGCACATACCACTTTCCACCGTTCGCTAATGTAATTGTAAAATGTATTATGATTATTACATCTGGTCTGCCTGATAGTCGAGGCTCTACGAAGCAAAAATTTCACTTCTCTTCGCCACTTGCACGTGCTTAGCTTTTTCGTACTTAGCTATACGGAAATTTTTGCCACCTTGTTGCACTGAACGAAGAGGCCATCTGCAGTTCAACGTTATAATAATAAAATCTATGTATAATCTGAATTTTTTTGCCGTTTGAAAAGATTTTTTTGTTTTTTTTTTCTTTTTTCATTCTCTTATTCGTGTGTATTTTTAGAAATTTTTTAAAAGATTCATGAATAAGTAATTATTTTAAAGCTTACGGGATTTATTTATTTTACAAATAATTTGATGACAATTTTTTTTTTATTGCAGAAAATTTAATGCAACGAAATTTGAGTGTTCATGAAAATTATTTTTTTTAAATTTGTTTCATTAATTTTTGTATTTACAAAAACAAAGTCTAGAATAGAAATTTAAGATTGCTGCAATTATTTCAACGAATAGATTTTTAAAAAATTCTTAAAATATTGCCGTAAGTCGCTGATTGAATTTATTTTTAAATATTTTTAAAAGATTGTTTTGCTAGGTACGAAAAGCATGCGGGCAATGAGGGTCACCTACGACAAATTTTTAAAAAATATATCTTAATTCCGTAATCGATAAAAAAAAAATCTTTTCCTTGATGAAATACAAAAAAAAATCTAGATACTGGAAAATTGTTGAAAGATTAACAAACAAAAAAAATTTGAATTTCAAATAACGAAAATTGATTATAATTATAAAACAATAATATAATTAAAAAAATCAT
Organism: Perithous albicinctus; assembly: GCA_964016905.1. Taxonomy (NCBI): domain Eukaryota; kingdom Metazoa; phylum Arthropoda; class Insecta; order Hymenoptera; family Ichneumonidae; genus Perithous; species Perithous albicinctus. The sequence continues at coordinate 10,046,036 of OZ024698.1, read as the reverse complement.
TTACACACTTTTTTTTAGATTATCTTAATATAACCATAAAATAATTTTCCTGAAATGTGAATTAGGGTAAAACGGGTCAATTTGGAATGATAATCTCAAGACTAAAAATTATGCTTGGTGGCGAATGCATGTGGGCAATGAGGGTCACCTACGACAAATTAAAAAAAAATATTTCTCAATACCTTAATCGATTAAAAAAAAATCTTTTCCTTGATAAAACACAAAAAAAAAAACTAAATACTGGAAAATTGTTGAAAGATTAACAAACAAACAAAATTTGAATTTCAAGAAACGAAAATTGATTGTAATTATAAAACAATAATATAATTTTAAAAAATCATTCACACTTTTTTTTAGATGATCTCAATATAACCATAAAATAATTTTCCTGAAATGTGAATTAGGGTAAAACGGGTCAATTTGGAATGATAATCTGAAGACTAAAAACTATGCTTTTAGCATACATTGGCATCGACGAAGTGCTCGGATTATAATCTTGTGACAAAAGTGTGGCTTTGCTGGCAAAGCAAAGAGACGTAAAGCAAACGTGAAAGGAAAAAGGGTGGTTGAGGTAAATCGGGGGGAGTGCGCTCAGCGGCACAGCAAGGGTTAAGTTAATTCGAATTGAGACCACCGCGGGGTGGTTGTGATGACGAAACGCAAAGACGGAAGGAGCAGTTCTGAGAAAGACGAGACATCCAAAGACGACGAGGACGAACGACGACGACGACGACGACGACGACGATCTTTCGCTTCCTGTGACAGAGGCCAGACGCCTCACTGCCTCTGATTTGAATTATATTCTAATTATTCCACTTTGTATCACCTTGAAGAAGATATTACAATTTCCTGAAACTACGTCTTCTGTGTACACGCGACTCACTCGTGTTTTACTCCTCTTTGCCGTTATGCTTGATTTTCTTACTTCCTTTGCTCGCAATAATCAAATGGAGATATATATATATATATACTCATTTCAACCGCAAGCTCGTTTGATTTATTTACAGGATTATAAATCCATCCTGTGTACATTTAAGGGGAGGTCGTCAGAGATCAAATTACCAGATATTTATAAATACTGACATTTCACTTAGCCGCTAGTATTATTTTGAAAAATGTGTACTACTTGACGTATCAACGAGGAATTTTTTGCTTGGTGAGAAAAGCGTGAGGCAATACGGATCACCTACGATAATCTTTTTTTTTTGTTTTTACACTCTGCAGACCTTTAAAAAAAAAAAAAATAAAAAAAAAAATAATAATAATAATGATGTATTTGAAAAAATCAAGGATTTCCTATGACATTAAAAAAATCATGTTTTCTATCGAATTTGTTGAACAATTAATTAACATTTTTTTTCGCTACATTTGTTGACTTAGGCATTTATTAACTATTGTTTAAAAGCAAATATTCTTGGCTCTTGAAAAAAATAGTTAATTTCGAATTTCTCTCTCGTTTCAAACTTTAGATTTGAACCAGCAGGTTGTAGTTTCTTTTCTTTTTTTTCTCATGAATAAGTTCAAACGAAAAAAAAAAAGTTACTTTTTTTTTATTAACAACAATAGAAGCCATTACTAGTTTTTAAAATATTTGTTCTGTTCTCCAAACGGCGAGATTAATGTCCTTCGTGTGTAATAAAGTGTTATAAAATTACAATTTAGAATTCTAATATTTACCGAAACAGTAAATCGACTAAAATTGCCAAAGCAAATTCTCTCAATTTACTGAACATTCATATTTTTATGATGGATTAATTCCATTAACAACACTTTGTGTCGCACTTTCGCGCGTTATTATTCTTGAAAAAGGAAGTCTACGTCGTTTTCCCTGTTCTTTTACCGGCTCTGCATCTGCATTCATGACGTCATAAGCCCGTTCGGGTGAATTCGAGTCTTTCCGGCGCGTTGACATTTCCGATTTCCCGCGTAAATCTTAAAAACGCTATAACTTCAAGAGTATTGCATATTTTTTAACAAAAAAAAATGTATACCTAAACTCATATGTTGACTATCGAATGGTAATAATTTCAAAATTTATAACTGTGCAGAATAAAGGGCATTAAATCCTAAAACCTAAATAGTCACGTCTAGATAAATTTGCGACAAACGATTGACGGGAATGTTTCGGACGTGTCGTTTTCGTAACGAAATTGGTGATTGCAAAATTGACGGTCTGGGGCTAAAAGGTATGAAAACCCGGCATAGATGTCGGTACGAGTTTAGGTGGCGCCTTCCCCCCTCCCCCCCCCCCACCCTTCTCTAGTTCCCTCGTTTTCAGGTTACCTCGGCAATGTCCACCACTTTCTCATTCACGACCTTCTTCCAGGCTTCGCATTCAATTCGCTATATACTGAAACTCTGGATAACAGCCTTCTGGGTGGGGATAACCCATCGCATCTCGCTGGACCGTTATTTAATGGCCACTCTGACGGTCCGGGCTCGTATAACATTAGGATCGTCTCTGTGCTTATGTACGCCGTCAATGCTCGTGCTGCCCCCCTTCCCCCTCCCCATTCGCCGTGCCTTAAGCGCCCTCTATGTTCCTCGTACATATATTTTCACTGGCGACGAAACCATCTCGCTTTTCTCCCGTCTTCGAGATTTAACGTTGCTTCCAACCGTTCTTTATAACTGTGGCACTAAACGAAGTCAGCGCCATTTCCTTAGCCCCCGTTACTGCCGTGCTAAACATATGCGGATCTCTCTCTCGCTCTTTTCTTACTTGGTCGTAACCAAACTTCATACCAATCTTGAATTTTTCGAATCTAACCTCAACAGCAGTCGTTTAAAAAAGGGTGCAAATAAATTTGCCTTTTGTTTCCTCATTGTTCAAGATTGCCCATTGAGCATTGCTCGACGAAGAATATTGGTTTGTGATTGGCTTCCTCGTAGAGGAAGCTTTGTAAATTATAAATATGAAGAAAATTTCCTTTATGAGGAATCAAAACGAGTAATTTTTTTTTGTTTGTAAAAGCGATCCAAAGACTAATCCGTTCATAGTCCGTTCACATAGAAACGTTTAACTGATAGTTGAATAAATTCTTCACTCCCCGCGCGGAAAAGAGTAGTCTTGGAAGAAATCTTCATAAGGGCCGTGGAAAGTGTCGCTGAAATCTTGGAAAGAGTCTGCCGAATCTCAGAAAGAGTCTTTTATATCCTGGAAAGAGTCTCAGGAAGAGTAACGGATACGATCCGGAGCAGTACTTTTTCTCAGACTATCACTAAGACTTAAGAGTTTTGGTCATAGTCTGAGAAAAAATACTGCTCCGGATCGTATCCGTTACTTTTTCTGAGACTCTTTCCAAGATATGAAAGACTCTTTCCGAGATAGTTGTTTTCTGCGCGGGGGATCCCCGAAATAATAAATCAGCTGTGCAACGCGAGCACACTTTTTTTGAAGATTTCAAAATGTCGTGTAAACTGGATTTTTTTAACCAATCCTCACCAAATTTTAAATCATACATTTTTTTTATGTTAGTCTACCACTGGAGAAGATTTTAGCCCGAGAACTCAAAATTTGCGAAAGCTAGAGAGCAAACACACTTTTTTTGAAAAATTCAAAATTTCATAAAAGTCGTATTTTTCAACCGATCCTCACCATATTCGAACTCATCCATCGTTTGATGTTTGTTTATGATTTGACATTTTTTTTAGTCCCATAACTCAATATTTGCGGCAGCTAGAGCGCGAAAAAACTTAAAAAAAAAAATTCAAAGTCTCGTAAAATTTGAACGGGAGTCCCAATTTATTTTGTAAATTGTCCTAAATATAGAGGCCCAACCACTCTACTTGTATGCCAAATTTCAGCCCGATCGGTCTGATCATACTCGAGTTATAGGGGTTTGAATTTTGGAGACCTGACACACACATACACACATACATCCGGATATTTTTTCTAAATATGTTTTCTGGAAGTTTTGGGACATTCTGAACTCGTTTTCATGAAAATCTCGAAAAAAAAAAATGTTCATCATAACAAAGCTTCCTCTATGAGGAAGCAAAAAAATGACAAAGCAACCAAATAATCTATAACTATAAGAAATATCTGCGGGGCTTTTAAAAAAGTGTCTAAATTGACATATAAAAATGTCTGTACATTGAAAACTCTCTCATTTGTCCAGAAGTAAACAAGTTGAAACACATCTCCACGTCATCGCCTTGTCTTTCAAAGAATAATAATAAAAGTAACCAGAAACGTTGCGCGGAAAATCCAATAATTAACCTCCGATATGTGCAGGCCAAGTCATGCGCGATACAAATTAATCTGGGAAACATGATATATATATATATATATACAATCCATAACATATGAGTAATGGGCAATTGTGGCATTTCTACGTCGATTGGCATTTGGCAGCCCTCTCTCGGATTCGAAATCAGAGAAAATAAAGGGATCCTGACAGGCTGGACGTTTACCGCATATTATGCAACCATCAAGTATCCGCCGATCAAACTTCACGTTGAGCACTCCACGTCGATTCGTATAAATTCGAAATACCTTCCCTCGGAAATTAGCAACCGTCATCGAAACACTTGGATAATCAACCAACAGCTGTGTCGGAGTCCGTTCGTCGAACAAATGACGTTGAAATTGATAGAATCGCCCTCTACCCGTTGTTACCTTTCCGATCTTGCATTTGTGCTGCATTCTTTGATCAAATATTAACAATAATTGAGGGAACAAAGCGAAAACAGGACGGAGGTTGAAAAGTTGTACAGAAGTTGAAATGCGAACAAATCAATATTCGACCGATGTAGTTCGGTTTTTCAGCTTCATTCGTTTGAACGTCGATTTTTAATGCGTCTGTGTTAAAACTTCTAAATCAATAATAGCAACAGTTGACATATCAAAGTAATAAGAAGATTGGCAAGAAGTTGAAACGTTAAAACAAAAATCAGCACGTCTCCGAGAAAATTGGGCTTCTTAGCTTGATTCATTTCCATGTCCATTCTTGATCTGTCTCAGTGCCAACAAAAGTACAATAAATAATAACAGCAATTGAGGAGGCACCAAAGGTGAAAAGAGAGGAATGACAAGAAATTGAAACGTCGAGCAAATGAACATTCGTCCGTTAGAATTGGGCTTCTTCGCTGTTTTCATCCGAAATTCGCTTAAAATTTGTCGCTCCGATTACAAACGGGTTTCAAACGTTGAAAGGGTGTTGAAGTGGTGCGAAGCTTGGTCTGTCGGGCACAGTTCGAGTTGTACGATTGGGAGTGCTTCTGGTGATCGCATCGACACTTATTGGAGTAACGTTCAAACGGGATAGACAAAGCGGAAGTAGAGAGAAATCCCTCCCCTATCCACCATGTACCGTCTACTCGACCCAACCCAACTAACCGACCCTAGGTTTGGCATTGACCGGGGTTGGAAACGCCTCGCTGGAGTTTTCCAGAGTCCGTCCGATCGGAGTATCCAGTTACCGGTGCTTCTCACTCTCTCCAGTCATTTTCCCGACATCCTCTGGCTCTCCGATTCCGAAAGTTCAAATTAACCAGTGGGGAAATCCCCGTCTAAAATTGCTGATTTTCGCTTGCCACACGATGAAACGCGACGTTGTACATACGATACTTGTGGCTGTCTGCCAAGGAAATATAATTACCCAAACCTGACAAAACCTACTGTTACTCTCGCTCATGATGTTACGATCGACACAACCATATCTGACATTTTAGTTGATGAAGAGGTTGATGACAACAGCAACTGTATTTAAGAAATATTAGGCAACATGGAAAACGATTTTGTCTTTGATTGGGCCAGTCATGGATCAGTCAACGTTTTTGATTCCTCCATGCGGAAGCAAAAAAGAGTAAAATTGGTGTTTTTACTGTATTCAGTGATATTACGTCTCCGGAATTAGTGAAGCGATGTCTTGAAAACAAGCCCCGTTCTCGGATTATCATTGAAAATATATAATTCAATGTAACATTGTTTGTCGGTGAAATGGCGTTAATTAAAAAATTCCGATAATTATTATTCGTTGCCGAATATAGTTTCCACTCAACGAGTTAATAATACCCGGTTGCCTAATGGTTGATGGGGAGAAATACATTGGAGAGGGAATAATAATAATAATGGCTGACCAGTGGATTTCACAACGGTGCTATGGACACGATGATGCTAGCACGCGTGTATCCAATGTGTCCCTTTGCTTTGTTCCAGCATCATCCTGTTCACTTCAGCAAACTGCATACACACTGTACCTCGTGTGTTTACTCAAATTTATGTATTTGCGCTGGCGCCGGACGCACCGCACAAGCTGTAAATATTTCTGGGACACACTGTTCGCCAAGGGAGGAAATGTGACACGTGCATTCGATGTAGCCAATAGCCAGTACAAGAATTATACGAGATAAAGAGAGATACGTAATCGTAGATAGTAACAATCGCATTGTGAAAATGATTCTATCTACGTTTTACTTCAATATGGTTTTTTTTTTACATCTTTCATTCAATATTTGCTCAAAATTTCTTTATGGCTTTTATATTATAACATTTTAGAAATTATATTTTTTTTTTTGCCACTTACGTGACAATTAATCGTGGCTCATAATTTTCTGTGATACCGTATTGTCAGCCTAAGCGTTTTCGACCGTCAGTGTCCGCGCGGAATTCGAGTTTGCGGGCGGACACTAACGGTTGAAAACGGCTTACTTTTCTTTACAAGAATGCATTTGATCCGCTTATTGAGCTGTATTTTCTTGAGCTGATTCCGCCGTCAGATTTAATTTTCACGCAAGTGCGGGAAATGACCAAAACTCGTCGAACTTTTGAACGGACTCATTATCTCGGCTTTCCAAAGGGTTATCGGCAAATTTGAGTCGACCACCGTGTTCGGGAATTCGAAAACACACAATTCCATGAGCTCATAATTTTCCGGTTTTCGAAACCGCATAATCAGCCTAGGCGTTATCGACCGTTAGTGTCCCCACGGAATTCGAGATTGCGGGCTGACACCAACCGTTGAAAACGCCTTCGACTGTTAGTGTCCGCACGGAATTCGAGTTTGCGGACGTACACTAACGCTTGAAAAGGCCTTACTTTTTGTTGGCAAAAGAAATGTAGAACGCTAGTTAGAACAATGATTCTAAAGCGACACAATATTTTGCCTCATTCACACGAATAATTCTCAAAATGAAAACCCTAACAATACAATTAAAGATTTTGCAATATTCGATCACAAAAGCTACAATTGTAATATCGGAAAAAAATGCCTGCAATATGTCCGCGATATTCTGCGCTATATGGGCAAAGAGTTGTAAGGGGAAAAGAAAAAGAAAATAATAAAAAGAAGCTTCCGTTTTTCCCCCACGGGGTTGAGGACTACATAACCTATAAGCAGAGAAGTGTAGGCGAAGCGAAAGATATTAAGGACAGATGAAGGGTTGTGAAGCGCGCTGTAAAGAATGCTTGCGGAAAATCGGAAGTGAATACAGGCGTGGAAAACGCGAATATATATACTAGAAACATGGATGCACGGTACAGCGGTTACTGGTAATGGAGCCAAGATCAGGGTATATTATTGCGCGAGCCGGATACACGACCCCTACCATTCGAACCACCCTGGGTGCACCTATAAGAGTACAGCGCATATCACGATTCTTGTTCTTCTTCTCGTTTCAGAGGAAAACTTTTCACGAGCACAGCGGCAACGGCAACCGGCGCGCCGCTTCGTCTTCAGTCACCCGGTTATACGATGTATAGACGACCCGTAGAGTCTTCCTCAACTACCTCCAGGATGCAACGCTCGGTTGGTGAGTCCATTTTCTCATATTTATTCTCCTTATTCTCCTCACACTCTTCCATCTCCATTATGAAACCTCTCTTTTTTTTTCTCTTTCTCTCTCTCGCTATCTCTATTGCTTCAATTACTAACCTTGCAATGAAAAATTTGCACGTATTAAAAGATTAAAACGGTGTTGCATAAAATTCGTATATTTACATTTTGTATTATCGTATGTAATTATCGTATGTTTAGGGTTTAGTTTCTAGAAGTCTTGTAATGCAGCATATTTTGGTTCATGGCTTACCGAATAAGAATGTGAATCAGGGAAATAGCAGAAGTTTCGTCGATCATATTAAATAGGAGATGAAAAACGTTGTTAGGTAGATTTGTCATTTGGTAGATTTTTTTATGTGGTAGATTTGTTAACTTGTAGATTTTTCATCTGGTAGATTTTCCATTCGGTAGATTTTTCATGTGGTAGAGTTACCTTCTGGTAACTTTGCTAGATTTATAAAGGTATACTACTAAAATAAAATAACCATTAATAAACCAAAAGTACCACAATCGTGTGAAATTAGATAAAATTAAATATAATATTGTTCGTTACCAACAAAATCACAATTATTTCAATGGTAATGAAATAATAGAAGAATGTCTTTCATTGACCAGGAAATACCAAATTACTTCAACTGATTCATTAAACGAGGTGAAGAAAAAAAGGATCGCGTGAATTATTGCTTAAAATGGGTTCGCGTGAATAATCGTTAAGAAATAGGTTTGCGTGGTAGCGTGTCGATGAAACGTAAATCGCAAAGAGCCAAGAAGACCACAATGGTTGCGGGCTCTTTTAGCTGAGATATCGAACGAACCGCCAAGCCTGTGAAATACGGAAATCGTAATGGTGGCTTGCCAAAGAGTTTCATCACCAGGGTTGGCCTGGAGTATTTTCTTTTTTTTTCTCTCTCTCTCTCACTCTCTTTTTTCAACGTCTGTATTTATTGCTCTTTTTAAATTTTCCAATGTTTGACCCAGTTGAAGCAGATCCTGTAATGCCAAAGTCTCGAATATAGTTAGTACCAAGTATACTATGATTGGCTTGGGTCTCGTTGACGAGACACGTGAGTCGCTCGCGATCTCGACTTAATGTTACCTAACCGCGCTAAACGTGACACCCGCTTTGCTAATGCACACTCGCCTCCCCCTATATCCCATCGTGTACCACCGGCTCCACGTTATTACAGCACCAGTGACGTTTGTGCACCAGCCCTCTGCCCACCCGCTAACAACAAGCCTCTATATACAATATAGCTCAACAGTTTACCATGTACAAGGATTTAACTTTGCCCAGCGACGATTACGTCGAAGGTTAACAACCAGCCAGATCCAACCGTCGCAACCAAATTATATAATTACGGCGATTACGTGTTCCGAGGATTATTGACAAAGGATATCGTTTGGCAAATTCATCAAATTTTATTGCATAATTTTCATCTCTAACGAAATTACAACTGACAAAAAAAAAAGCAATCCATTGTGTCGGAAATCTACCGGATGATGAATCTACCAGTTGAAAAATCTACCGGTTGAAAAATCTATCGGATGAAAAATCTGCTGGTTGATAAATCTACCGAATGACTAATCTACCGTTTGATAAATCTACCGGATGACAAATCTACCGGTTGATAAATCTACAGAATTATAAATGTACCGGATGACAAAACTACCAAATGGTAAATCTACCTAATGACTAATCTACCAGATGTACGAAATTACAACTCACAAAAAAGCAATCCTTTGTGTCGGAATTCTGCCGGATGATGTATCTACTGGTTGATAAATCTATCGGATGACAAATCTGCTGGTTGATAAATCTACCGGATGATGAATCTATCGGTTGATAAATCTATCGGATGACAAATCTGCTGGTTGATAAATCTACCGAATGACTAATCTACCGTTTGATAAATCTACTGTATGACAAATTTACCGGATGACAAATCTACCGGATGGCAAATCTACCGGTTGATAAATCTATCGGATGACAAATCTGCTGGTTGATAAATCTACCGGATGATAACTCTACCGGTTGATAAATCTACAGGACTATAAATGTACCGGATGACAAATCTACCAAATGGTAAATCTACCTGATGACCAATCTATCAGATGATAAATCTTCGAGATGATGAATCTACTAAACGATAAATTTGCCAAATAGCATATCCGGTAGAGTTACCAGAAGATAAAATATGCCTCATTGGTACTTGTGTGTGTGTTTGTGTCGTAATTTAATACAAATTTTCTTTTGAAAATGTGAAAATGCGAAGACTTTTTAACAGTGTTGACAGATTTGGTGTTATCGACGTCATTATTCACCTTCCATCTCAACATTTTTGACACATTTACATTGATAATAAGAGAATAACATTTTTTTTAAATTGTCAACAATCTAAGGAGAATTGCCGCACGAATAAAATCAAAAAAATTCAATTCTATTTCATCGTTCTATTTTCAAGTAAATGGTGTTTAAAGATTTTAAGGTTGTAATCCAAATTAACGAAAGTAATAAAACACAATTTTTAAAGATTTATCGGTATGAATTTTTCTTCAGCAAGAATTTAAATTGTAATCCTACATTACCGACTAATGAAATTTAAGCGAGTATAAACATCAAAAATGATTTGTCTTATGAAGCCTCTCCATTTTTTTTTTGTATACATCGTCTTATTTGGACATCTGCTTTCGTAGTACGACGAGATATTCTTCTTCGTTTCAGAGATAAGATATAGAACATGCGACAACGTACCAGAAAGGTGGTTAAGAGACAGGGTAGTCGTCGACATAAGATACGTGTACCGAGGGAGAACAAATATGCGTAGTGTTTTCGTTTTTTTTTTTTTTTCTCCTTTTCTTTTCGTCGTAGCTAAGCGTGAGCGAAGGTGCATTGGCTCGAAAGATATAGTGGATGGCTCCAGAGGCAGAAAGAAGAGCTAGCAGAGGTTAGCGGTAAAGAGGGAAACTGCTATTGGTGCAACCACGTTATAAAGTTTGCTTACGTGACTTGGACCCGGAATGCGAATCGTGTGCCACAGGCCAAACTATAGAATCTTGGAAACGCGGTCACTTGACTATGTCGGATAGCTAACATTTAACCTGCTAGCTGTATATATTCATCTGTCTCACCCAAATTTTTGAAAAGTTAAAAAGAAAAAAACAAACATGTCGATAAACAATTAATTTTTCGAAAATAAAAAATTATTTTTTTGTCTCCCAGCTTCAAGTACAATTCATACTAATTTACAGCTACTTATTACAAAAAGAGGACTCTGGGTTATTAACTTGAAGAGACGCCTAATTGAAAACATTTTTTTTTTTTTTTTTTTTTCAGATGGGAGATAAATTTTATTTTTTGTTGAACTACCAAAAGATTTTCCATGAAAATACGAAATTCTGTTTCAATACGCAAAAACACAGTAAACAAAAAATTTGAAATACTTTTCAGAAATTGCAAACTATTCCAAGCCAAAAACCAACAGTTTGAAAAGAAATTTTCAACTTTTGTGTACAAGAAACGATTTTTTGAAAATATGTACGACCTCGCGTATTAGAAAAAGAGGGATGATATCGAAAAATGAATGTTTACCCGTTAAACCTAAAAAAGTGTGTTACAAAATGATGATTCCAATATCCGTTTCGATGGTTACATAACCTATCATCGAATTAATACGTTTGTGCAAGGTATTTGATGCGGTTTAATGATAATGGCTTAATGATCTTGATACAGCAGGAGGTAGAGTCAATGAGGTTTAACAGAGGTTCATTGAACAATTTTCGAAGGCTGGCCCTCGGGTTATTTGCGAGCGCTTGCGTGTTAACGCTTTTAATGACCGCCCGGTACCCAAAATTACCATATACACTAAACGGACACACTTTGACCATTCCGAAATATAGTTTAGCCTTGTACATACGCTTAATCTTGATTTAATCGACAACAATCGGGCAATGTTTCGAGGGGGTGATGGGGGGAGGGCTTGCAATTCGAATATACATATATATATGTGCTATATATAAGTTTGTGGTTTTGGTTTGACCCCAATGCAACACATTGTTGCATCATACATCTCGTCACATTGGTGTCGTTTGACAATTTTGATTCAATATGAATAGTCTGGGTACATGGGATTAACGCTCGACGCTGCTTAGGGCGGCAATCAGGGCGTTAATGTTAACCCTGGCTGCTTGGCACGATATACACACAGGGGCGCTGAAGCGTGACGTAAATGCACACAGTATGTATATTACGTAATCGATATGCCATGTATATATGGATGTGGATACTCTCCACGCCGGGCAAGTACGTAAAGCAGATACAGAGTATAGTGATACTGTCTGTCGATTTAAATACAGGACCGTAGAGTGTATCTGACAAGCTCTACCGGAATTTAACATTGGTGTATCAAATCTGAATAAACCTGGATACCGTTAATGTTTCGAGGTTGTTTTTGAGGGTCTTAATCTTTTTAGAACGTTGGGTTGATCTTTTTTCTTTCAGTCTCCGAAAATGTGCCATTTTTTATGCAAACCAAATTTTATAAATTGGGGACTGATGATGTCCGTTCATTATTTCTTCATTCCTCTTCAGAATGCAATTCAGTTGGTTCAACTAAATCCAGTCGATCCAACCTGCCAAATGAATGTTTACTTAAAACGACATATAATTCAGATAAGGAAAAATATTGTTGTGCCGATTATAAATTCATCTGAAAACCTTAGTCCTGTGGATTTAGTTAAACCAATCACTGTTCTCAATGTAGGTTTAGAGACTCTCATTACATACAGCATTGTGTCCTCTATGACTGTCCTATAAATTGGCTTAACTTTGAAACATTTCACCAATTCGGTACAGGAAAGCCAATATAGTGTAGGATCAATGTATCTCAAGTGTCCAATTCGCGTTATTTGTTGGAGGTCGATAGGCATTCATATCCCTTTTCACGTGACGTGCCTCGGTCCTTGATATCCCATCGTTCCCTTCCATCGTCCACATTTTAATTCACTTTGACGCGCATGACGCTCGCGCGAACGTAACGCGAGTTTCGCCCTCGGTTCTGTATTGGTTGGCGTTGTGGAATGTGAGTCCGAACCATTGAACGCCTCAATAAAGCCAGTCAAACCAAATCGACCTCCCTCGACGATCGATTGCCACCATGAATAATGCACCATAACCCACCAACGATAATCCTCTGTCCCACTAATAACGAGTATACCGTCGTATGTGACATTGCAGTCAGTAAACATTTTTCCCAGTGTTCTGTTTTGACACTAGGTTGATTAAAACTTCATTAAGAAGGTTGTGTAATCATTGGATTCTTGTGTTGCGTCGAAAGAGTCACCGAATATATCCCGGAGACTTTTTCTCTTCACCGATCGAATGAAGAATACGAGAATCCTTCTTTTTCCGACTTCGACAAATTACATGGAAAAGAGGTTTGGTTGGAATGACTAAAAACATAGTTAAAACTGTTACCACGATCTAATTGGCAATTCAAACTAAGCGATTGGTTAACACAATTACGTTCTTGAATTAAGCTTAACAAGTTTTTCTTGGTAACATTTTTATCCAAGTTTTTGATTGATCCAACTAAGCCTTCTTTTCAGGATCAGTGTACTTAGCATTTCAACCAATAGTTAATTGGTTGCTTTCACTTTGCTGGTTATCTATGATCACTAGTAGTAGTAAAATCGCTCTAAACTGCCAAGAGAATATTGAAGAGCAATGAAAAGCATTGGAGCTTTGCTCTAAGCTTCCTAACTAGGGTATACCAAAGTCCACGTTTCACGTTAAGCTAGGCCGACCATTAAGTTTTGTTCTGCATACTTGGTCAACGTTTAACTGCGTACCAATCAAAACGGCATATCATACAAGGCCATTGAATAAATCCGACTGATGGGCCGCACTGCTAATTTCCCCCGCATAGGGAAGCCCATTTGGTATGTGAAGCCAATTTCGGAATTTCAGGCAGCACCTATCATCAAGTTTCGATCTATTACGGCCAATGGAAAACGGTTAGGTTCTGACGACCCTCGACCGGGAGCTGAATTATATATGGTCTACACCGTCAACTAGTTAATAGCAAGCAAAGGATCAAGCATGGGGCAGTATACGCTGATTTTGAGGGAAAATAGAAGGATGGTTAAATCACCTTCCTTTTGTATATGTCCCACTGTATTCAAACAAATATTTATGATGCTTGAATAAAGTTAAAAAAAGAGACTAATTGCTGAGGCGTATTATCCTTTTTCATTCTAATTCCATATAATGCAATTGCAATTAGAACAGACAATGAAAATGATATATTCTTGGACGTCCTCTGATTTTGGATCTGATAGTTTTATCAGTTTTCATCTCTAATATCATGTCTGTGAAATGTATCCCCATCCCAACATGACATCAACAAATGAGCCTTAGGATTTTCATCGCAGATGCATAGTAGCTGCATTCCAGTTGCAGAAAAAAAAGAAATTTTGGTCTTTCCGTGCGAGATGAAGTATCAGAAAGTCGGGAGACACTGTTGGATGTCCGCGAGCCAGTAAGATGAGCCAGTAACGCGGACGAATTCCTTCATGAATATTAAATCAAACAATTTTGGGGTGCCAGAAAGAGGTCCGAGACTGAGTCGTCGTCCAGCCTTGTCATCTTCTTCCTTCTTCGCTCGATCCTTCTTCTCACTCTCTTGTCCCTATTCTGTCTTCTTTAGCCGCTGATGCCTCTTCGTCCGCATCGCCCCTTACGCCCGCCTTCAATCTTCTTCCTCTCGTCTTCGAGATTGGCACGATTCTCCCGTTGGGCCTTTCCTATCCCATCGGAGAATTTACTGTCTTTCATTACCGTTTTCCTCTTTCCCTCGATGCAATTCTTCATGTTGGACATGATGGGGAAAAAATTAACACCATATTGCATAATCTGTTTCGCTCATCTTTAAATTCATGTTCCGTCACTACAATTTTTCAGCTGTAACTGTCGGACTTGAATCTTTTATCATTGGCAATTTAACTGATCGACTTTTGGACCACTGTCATCAAAGACTTTAATCACCCTTGTAAAATGATCTTCAGATTGCTGAACCGCCTAGCTGACAATCTAGAAGCCAAATAGTTGATCATATCAAAGTTACAAATCTCCACAATTGCGAATGGAGTCTCATGGAGTCTGAGTGACAAACAGAGAGAGTAATAAGGCATTTCGATGAAGCGAACTTTACGACTGGAAGGATTCAGTTGAAGGATAATGCGATCGTCGGAGGGTTGTTGGCGCGCTTAGAAATCCCGTCTCTCTATCGCGCTCATAGTACAGAGAGCGTCGTACCAGGACGTGACCGCAGGTGCCCCTCGGCGTTTTCCCGATTATCCTAGGTGCAGTCACACTCCACAGGCCACCGACACATCTGTGCCCTCTCCGCTATAGTCCCACACGCTTCGTATCCTCGTTTCGGTCACCCGACTCGACGGAGAGTTTCCGGTTTCAACTCCCTCCTGATGAGAGACATCGGTAGAGATTGAGGAAAGGCAGTAGATGCAAACCGAGATAGTTTCCGAATCGTGTTGCGTGTTGTCCTCATTCACATCCTATTCCTGGTCCTTCCGCCAAATCTAACCTCTCTTGTGGATACAACGTAACGTTTCGTGAAATTTACCGTCTGTGATAACAATACTCCATGTTACGTAGCTACGGGATTGGCGCACATGACAATTGAGATTCTACCACTGGTACACTGATGATCTCAATTTCCTAACTTTCTAACTCAAATATGTATGCGTATTTTTATGTTTATGTTTTGAATCTTCAGACATTCAGATCGTCTGACTATCAATTTAGAAACATTCAATTTAAATCAGTGAAATAGAATTATGTTTATCTGGATTTTTATTGGAAAAATAGGTTAATAATGCGGTTCCAACGCTCAAGATAAATAAACTACAAAATGGAAGTACTCCCGCTTTGAAAATAATAGTTTCTTTTAAATCTTAAACAATCTTGAGCAATCTTGAAATGTCTTGAACAGTTTTTAGCAATCTTTAACTAAGACAGTTCAAGACTACTGAACAGTCTTGACCAGTTTTGAACAGTCTAGAACTGTCGTGAACAGTCTTCAATTGTCTTGAACTATCTTCAACTGCCTTAAACCGTCTTGAATTGTCTTGAATCGTTTTGAATCCTTTTGAATTCTCTTGAACTATCTTGGAGAGTCTTGAATCGTTTTGAACCCTCTTGAACTCTCTTGAACTATCTTGGACAGTCTTGAACCGTCTTGAACTATCTTGAACTATCTTGGATAGTCTTGAATTGTGTTGAACTGCATCTATTTTCAAATGTCTTCAACTGTCTGTAATGATCTTCAATTCTTTTCAATTGTTCTCATCTGTATTAAATTAACAAAATACAGATTCAAAGCAAAAAAAACTCTACTTCCCAGTTAGTTGCCTGGAAAAGTATTGCAATATGAAATCTTAAAAAAGTGTTTTGTGCATAAACAACTCTACCTTCCTTTTCCATTTCGGTATAAAAATGATTGTGAGTGACACAAGTGTCAACAGAATAAAAACGTATGTTGCAATTATTGGGTTTTGTTTAAAATCTGTTTTCGTTCCAATAGATAATTTAACAAAAGATTTTCGATAGACATGTCAATCGGATTCATCGTTCCATTATTCCGCCTCTGTCGATCTATTGGATAAGAAATAAGGGGGAGGGAAAAAAAATAGAGTGAGATTACACGATATAAATAAGGTGCTGGTGGATATCGAGGGCCGTAACGTTGAGGCAGTGAGTTGCCGAGAAAGTAATAAGTAAATCGATTAAAAAGTCGTCGCTTACGCTGTACACGCTCTGACTGGTATAACGACGTGGCAAGAGAAACAAGGATGAGGAATAAGATCGCAATATGGGAATCGATCGGGCGACGTGGTGTTCGAAGGGTGAGAACGTCTGTAATATATAAAAGCTGTCAGCCATGCCAAGAAGAGAGAGAAAAAGTGAGAGAGAGTAGTCCAGTGAACGTGCACCCGGGACCGCCTATTAAAGCAACTTCCGAAAGAAGTACCAAGTAATCCATCTGCTCATCTTCGAGTAATTAAAACTTATAATTCGCACCGGGCATCCAACCCTTGGTGCCTTTCTCCTTCTCGTACAACCCCTTTTTCAACACTCGCCACCATTTTCACAATTTCGTCGTCCCGCTCTCTCTCTCCCCCCCTCTTTATACAAAACTCGACACTTCGTTTCCCTTTTGCCTCTTGCATATTTCATGACGCGCAACAGAATTATTTATAACCCAATCATCAATTTCTGGTCAGAAATTGTCGTTCTTTTTTTTTCGTGTTTCTTTAGTTTTGGGTAAAATATGGATAGAATGAATCAAAGCACTTTTCTTATAAGACAAGAATGCAGGGTGTTGCATTAGTGTCGAAAATTAACCTTTCCCGATGGCATATATTTAACATGTGACCTTTTTTTTTGTTCTGACAATACAGTCTCGTGTATATCCTACAGCTTTTGACGTCTTTGGTTACCGCGACATTGCCTTCCCGTCTCATAATAAATACATTTCCAAATGTGTTTCGCGTCTACTCTTCACAGTGGCAGGGGTACCCGCGTCTACAGATTCTTCGTACAACAAAGGAGATATGATATCCTCATGGGAATATCAGCGAAGGAACACATCTACAATATGACAACGTCTGGTGGCATATTTGGCGCCTCGGTCTGTCGGGCGTTTTGACTCTGCCCACGTTGTGTAACACAATTTCGACGAGGTTCACAAGCACCTTCGATCGATGGTACTTGCGACATTTTCGAGATCTTGGAAAACCGTTGAAAACCATTAAAAACATACTTATCAAACTGCCAAAAGTACTGTTAAGCCTCAATTGTCTTTTTTAATGAGCACGACTAATTTCTATAACGGCTGTATTTTCATATTGCGGCTTTGCATTCAACGGCTTGCAATTGTCTTCAATTGGTTCCAATTGTCTTGAAGTATTTTTAACTGTCTTCAATCGCCTTCAATAGTTTTTAATTGTCTTCAATTGTCTTAAACTGTCTGCAACTGTCCTGAACAATCCGAAACTGTTCTGAACTGATTTGGATAATATTGAATTGCCTGAAACTGTTCTGAACTGATTTGGACAATTTTGAATTGCCTGAAACGATTCTGAACTGACTTGGACAATCTTGAATTGCCTGAAACGGTTCTGAACTGACTTGGACAATCTTGAATTGACTGAAATAGTCCTGAACAGTCCTAAACTGTTACGAACTGACTTGAACAATCCTAAACAGTCGTGAACTGTTCTGAACTGACTTGGACAATCTTGAATTGTCTGAAATAGTCCTGAACAGTCCTAAACTGTTACGAACTGACTTGGACAATCCTAAACAGTCGTGAACTGTTCTGAACTGACTTGGACAATCTTGTATTCCTTGAAACTATCCTGAATGGTCCTAAACTGTTTTGAACTAGTTTGAACAATCTTGAACTGTCTTAAACAGTCTTCAACTCTCTTCAATTATTTCCAATTTGCATGAGTTGTTTTCATTCGTTTTGAACTGTCTTTAATTCTTTTCAATTATATTTTTCAATAACATATTGTGTACATGTGGTGTAGAGAGAGCTTCACAGTTCCGTCATGAAAGGAAATCTCCGAAAAAAGGAAATATATAGTTTAAAAAAAAATGACGAAAAAAAACTGTCGAGTTTACTGGTACGAGCGATGTTGAAATAAGAAGTGTGAAACAAAATGAAGGAAAAGAACGAATAGTTGTGGGATAGAGAAGTGTCGCGCAATGCAAACACCCCGAAGGGACGTTCACTGTCGGATTCGTTCCTACAGTTAGATTGCTTAATTAACAGCAGAGGTCTGACATAAATTAACCTGGACTTTAAATCAGGATCTTCCGGTAGAGATAGAATGAAAGGAAGAGAAGGTGGAGTGAAGAGGGGGGAAGAGGTGTGGAGGGCGAAGAGGCGCAAGGAAAGGAAGCGAATTCGAGGCTTTACTGCTTGAGCATTGCCGGCAGGAAACGCCCAACCGTGCTTGCCGGCGTCTTAATTATATCGCAAGGTTTCACCTACTACAAGCCGATCACCTTCAGGCATTCCGCAAAGACGACGCAGCTCGGGAAAATTCGATAATGTCCCAGTACAGTTAAATCCAGCTGTTGTCACCAATTCTCAAACGAACAAAAAAAAAATATATGTATATAAATTCAACGTTCGATGCTCATTTTAACACTTTAAAATGTGACCTACTATACATATGTCAATTATACGAAATTCACCTTAAATTGCTGGATTAAACGAACCATAAGTTATTCGAACTTTTTAGTACGTCAAAACCTCCAGAAAATAGATTTCAACACTAAACCAATCAATACTGGATGTAATTAATAAATCATAATTATACAGTTTTTATCATTTTTAATAAATAAATAATCTGAAAATATGTGTAGAATTATTATCCAGCTCTTTGATGGAGTCGAAAATTTGGTGATGATCTGCTTATGATAAAATAGGCAGTGAAGATTTTTCAAGTCGTAAAAAGATAAGTAAAGATTGTGCCCTGATATATAAAAGAAAAGATTAAAAAATGGAGGGTTGAATATAGAGGGTCGTGAAAGATCGTTATAAAAATAAAAATTCTTTTTCATTTAAAAATTCAAACCTTCTTCGTTCAACGTCGTCGTCGTCGTCGTCGTCGTTTGGCGTGAAATGTTGTAACGAATTTTGGCGAAACAAAGTTTCAGATGCGGTTAAAGGGGAGGGGGGCGGGAGCAGATGGGTTTGTACGCTGCGTTAACTAGAATCTGATTACGTACGCCCGGGTATCGAATACCGTAATTACGCTAGCAATTAGATCAACGACAAAGTTTCGGCTTAATCCGCGGTACGGGGACTGTTGATGTGTTATTTTCTTTGAGTTCCAGATTAAAACCCAACAAAATAACCACTAAACCGAGCTTTGTTTTTATGATCGCGTTGCTTTTTCACCTTCAATTCAATGTTTGCGGACGTCGCAGTTGCGATTATTAATTGTACCTTTACTTTACGTGTAAAAAGAACAAGTGCATCCCAAATTTATGCGGGGTCCGCGAAATATGTACGTGACAAAGTTCCGGTAATGACACAATCTTTGACTTTTCGCGTACTTTCAGTTCTACGCGAAAAGTAAGTGAAAAGTAAGTGACAAATTTAGGCCGGAAATTCAACAACTGTCCCGAACTGACTTGGACCATCCTGAATAGTCCTGAAGTGTTCTGAACTGATTTGAACAATCCTCAACAGTCCTGAAGTGCTCTGAACTGATTTGGACAATCCTGAGTAGTCCTGAAGTGTTCTGAATTGATTTGAACAAACCTGAATAGTCCTGAAGTATTCTGAACTGACTTGGATAATCGTGAGTAGTCCTGAAGTGTTCTGAACTGATTTGGACAATCCTGAATAGTCCTGAAGTGCTCTGAACTGACTTGGACAATCCTGAATAGTCCTGAAGTGCTCTGAACTGACTTGGACAATCCTGAATAGTCCTGAATTGATTTGAACAATCCTGAATAGTCCTGAATTGATTTGAACTGACTTGGACAGTCCTGAATAGTCCTGAAGTGTTCTGAACTGATTTGGACAATCCTGAATAGTCCTGAAGTGTTTTGAACTGATTTGGACAATCCTGAATAGTCCTGAAGTGTTCTGAACTGATTTGGACAATCCTCAAAAGTTCTGAAGTATTCTGAACTGATTTGGACAATCCTCAAAAGTCCTGAAGTGTTTTGAACTCACTTGGACAATCCTGAATAGTCCTGAAGTGTTCTGAACTGATTTGGACAATACTCAAAAGTCCTGAAGTGTTCCGAACTGACTTGGACAATCCTGAATACTCCTGATGTGTTCTGAACTAACTTGAACAACCTTGAATTGCCTGAAACTGTCCTGAATAATTCTAAACTGTTTTAAACCGATTTGGACAATCTTAAACTGTTTGGAACTGCCTGGAACTATCTTAAGCAGTTTTCAACTATCGCGACAGTTAGAAAGAACACGAAAAATACGTGATAAGTCCATATTTGAAATGTTTGCGTATAAAGTTCGTACCAAATATAAAATATAGGTGACGTTAGTTCCGTCTGGTTAATTTCAATCCCAACCTTTAACTTGACTTCCATCCTAGAATTTGAAACTAAGAAATTATGAGACGAAATGAAGAAAAGGGCGCAAAAAAAACCAAGACTATTTCATTTCCTTCTGGTGCCTAGAATGTCGAATAGATGGTGCTTCCGTCTCATTTTTTTCCATCTCAGCTATTCCATCTTGAAATGGTCAATGTAATGTATAGTCCTACTCTGCGAAAACAGCCACCAGGGCTCGCAAGTGCGTCCAAGGTTAACCGTACATTGAAGCAAGAAAGAGCGTGGAATTATTTGCAGGAATGTCGGAAATCGTTTATGGCGTGGCCAGACGCCGCTTAACAGACCCCTCATAAGTTAACGAACTCGTATAATACAACGGTGAAAGTAGAGGAACGACTAGAAACGACGACGGTTTCGTTTCGGCAAACCAGACGCAGCGACCCTCTACAACATCCTAATTGGATTTTATTAAATGCATCCCCCACACTTCTCTGACGGAAGTTTCTCTATTATGTATGAGTAACACGACTCATGTATCTTCAGGAAATAGACAAAATTAGCAATTTTTATGACATTTTAATTAAGACTTTTAAGAGTCTTTTTTTTTAATTGTTTTACGCTTTTAACGCTTTAGCTTTGTTATATTAATTTGAGAAATGAATTATTATTCCACAATTCGTCTATATTATTTTATTTCAAGCATCGAGCCGTGAGTAATAAAAGTAACGAAAAATGGAAATAAAAATATGACGAGAGAGAAAAAAAAAAGTTTATCTGGACGACAGTATATCGGGATGTTGACATATTGCTGAGAGAGGGTGCGAAGGGTACCTTCTTTCCCACGGGAATGCTAAAGCATATTCCTCTTTCTTCTTCACGCATTTTATCGTACTTACCTTCCACTTTGCGTCATTTGTTCTGCTAACCCTGACTCGGCGTGCTTAAACGCATACACAGGCTTGATTACCGAACGTCAGTGGCATCGTCAAACACCAGTAAAACAAACGCGGAAAATGACAAAAAGCTTTTGCTTATCCAAAAAGGCGAAAATTCACCGAGTGAATACTAATTTCTTGCACACCGTGAAACTGCAAATATTCACATTGTTGATGATGAATCCCTGTCAAATCTTGAGCAACGAAGAATTAAAAAAATATATATATATATATATTGTGGAGAAATTAATTTTTGAGGGTAGAGCAAAGTTTCCTTACTTCTTAATTTTTTTTTTTTCGTTTATTTATTCATAAGTATAATTAATAAGAGCTTAAATGTCATTAGAAATATAAATTAAAATGTTGATTCACATTTGACAAAATATTTTTGCAAATTTCAGCAGGATAGATTTTTCTTTGCTCATGAGGTAGAAAAAAATGGAGGATGCGTGTTGAAGATCTATAAAGATAAAGACGGTGAGAAAAAAAACTTGAGATACTTGGACGAAACTAACGACGCCTTTTGTTGAAACGACGCAAGTCGAAGCCATTAACTTACCTACGTTTGTGGACTTCCGGTCATTGTTATTGTTCACGAGATCATCGTGACGTACTACAATTATTTTTTAGTAAAATAAAATAATAAAATAATAAAATAATAAAATAATAAAATAATAAAATAATAAAATAATAAAATAATAAAATAATAAAATAATAAAATAATAAAATAATAAAATAATAAAATAATAAAATAATGAAATAATAAAATAATAAAATAATAAAATAATAAAATAATAAAATAATAAAATAATAAAATAATAAAATAATAAAATAATAAAATAATAAAATAATAAAATAATAAAATAATAAAATAATAAAATAATAAAATAATAAAATAATAAAATAATAAAATAATAAAATAATAAAATAATAAAATAATAAAATAATAAAATAATAAAATAATAAAATAATAAAATAATAAAACAATAAAACAATAAAATAATAAAATAATAAAATAATAAAATAATAAAATAATAAAATAATAAAATAATAAAATAATAAAATAATAAAATAATAAAATAATAAAATAATGAAATAATGAAATAATGAAATAATGAAATAATGAAATAATGAAATAATGAAATAATGAAATAATGAAATAATGAAATAATGAAATAATGAAATAATGAAATAATAAAATAATAAAATAATAAAATAATAAAATAATGAACAAAACGCTTTGTCAAATAAATAATTTACGTCTACAAATTTTTAGCAAATTCTTTTGTATCACATTAATTGAACTAAAAAGAATCTCGGTAAACAATAAGTTGATAATACTATTTTTCGTCCTTCTTAACATATTTATAAGCGTTTGATTGGTCAATTGACGAAACAACTAAAATACATTAAATTTAGTGAAAAAGAGCAATAAAGACCTTTTTACTACACAGTTATCCTTTTCGTGGTTCCCATCAGGTTTCAAGTAAATACAAATTGAACTGTATCTACAATGTGTAGGAGGACACTGTGGAGGTCTAACAAAAATAAGCTCACCACAGCATAAAAGTTAATGAAGCAAAGTTGCGAAGCTCTACACCGTGAATCTGTCTGATGGTCCACTGTCTTACATTGTTCATTGTATAATATAGTTTCAGTGCTAGTCTCTTTTGCTCTTCTCCTAGCCATGGCTTTTCCTTGGGTAGTCTCTGAAGTCCAATATCCGTTGTGATGTTTCGCCTACGGCTCGTGTACCACAATTTCTCAAGTCTCTGTTCTGTCCCTTCGTCCTCTGCGATATCATCTTGTCTTTACTACGTCAACCTATTAACTCTCTTTAATGTCTAGTCTTCCATATTTGGCGCATTCGTAACACAGACATTTTCAACAGCAAAAAAAATCTTCTTAAATTACATTTTTTTAAATATGGACATTTTTTTTCGAAACCTTTTTTTTCCAAATTGTAATTGTTTAAAAAATAGCTTTTTTTCGAAATTGCATTTTGGACTCTATAATAATGTAAAGACTGAATTTTCAATTTAATCAAAATATATTTTGTAATAATTAAAATATGGCTGCAATATTGTGAATTTTTAATTTAGAAAAATATTATTGAAAACGAGAAAAATGATATCACTTGAGAAATATTTTGGAATAATTTTGATACATGAAAAATTCAGTGAGTAGATTTAGAAAAAAAAAAATCTAAAACTTAAAATAATTGGAAAAACTATACTTTTAAAAACACAAATAATTCCAACATTAATAAAAAAAATCTTACAATTTCTTCAATACTTTAATATATGAAAAGATCACTAATTGATTTAAAAAGAAACAGACAGTTTTTTTTACAGAAAAAAATGTACCTTTGAAAGGGGTGTAAAGAAATGTGCTCCACGTGTCGAATTTCATCTCGTATTCGTCGCTTCTGATTGGAGTCTCTAGTGACGAGGGATTTCTCACTTCTTTGAAGTTCCACCACGAGGGAAAAGAAATGAAGGAATAAGTTGTAGCATATAGATATATAAAATATACACAGCACACATATATATTCGATGCAATCGGAAAAGGAGTCTCTCACTTATTGCGAAAGGGGCGTTAAGAGAGCAAAGAAGGAAAAGGAATATAAAAAATGGACAGAAAGTCGGGTTGCGATCGAACTCCAATTATACGTCAGGCAGAACGACGTTGTACACTCGTCATTGAGCAAATCATCTCCAACCAGGACAGATTTCTTTTTTTTGCTCTTTTCCAGTCCTTATATTATAAAACGACGTGAGACTTATTATTTGCCGTTTCATGTTACGCTCCTTGTCGGCAAATCGGCGTTATATCGCTCGTGAGATTCCTTTCGACTTATTGGAAGAGGAAAAAAAACCCTGAAAAGGCGATAAAAAAATAAGAAGCAGGGTAAAAAAGATTGACGTTTTGAGTCATTTAATTTTTAATAATAATAATAGTAATAATCATTTTTTGTAGTGTTAAATTTAAAAAAAAAATGTTTTTTATTGTAATTTGAAAAGTATGGAAAATTTCGAGTAATAGTCATGTATTTTGAAGAAAGTTTTTCGAATTTTGTTTATTTATTCGAAAAATTTGTTTTTCTTCAAATTTTTAAATATAAAGTTTATACAAAATATTCGTCACGGTGAGAAAGATAATATTGCTAGAGTCACAGTGTTACGATTAATAACATTGTTGTTGTTTTTTTTTTTTTTTTTTTTTTTTTTTAAAGAAATCAGAACAAAAAAAATGCTGAATCAGAAAATAATTTTTGACAAAATTTAGTCTCTAATTCTCGCTAGTTAATAATATATAATAAAGGGCAATGTGACTTTTTGTTGGAAAATCAAAATAGATTTATTAAAAAAATATTTTTGTAGACAAATGTAGCATTTCGAATTTACAATATTTTTCTTTTACTGGAAATAATTTTTTTTTATCGAGTCGACATATACATGTTCGCCCATTTATGTATTTTTTTAAAAACTGTTTGCATCTCTCTCTCTCTCTCTCTCTCTCTCTTTCTCTTTTGGTACTTCGCAAGTGTATTGAGCATCACCTTAAGGCATAAGCTCGAAGGGTTAAGTGTCGACTATCAGGAGAATTTCAGGAAAGAAATTATGCTCCGACAAGAGTTGGGAGTGTTCGAAGAGGACTCTCTTTCGAGCCAGCCTGGGTCTCGATGAGGGCACTCAGGCTCTTAAGCCTGAACTACATAGAATAGTCGCTTTAGCGTTCTGGCGAACGTATTAATTTAAAGACAGAGAACAGCCACGTTACTATCACCGACTTTCCACTTCGCTTTTCTCTTACCTCGCTTCCTCAACATACACACACACACACACACACGTACACATTTATTCGGCACCCTTACTGTCGATTCTGTACTTAAAAGATCTTATCATTTCTATGCAGTCGTGGCTCCAACCTTCTTCGAATAACCACCCTTAAAAGAGAAACCAACCTACGGTTCCATTTTATTAAAATTCACGAATTAAAAAAAAAATTCGTATTAGAAATTGCGTAGATTTTCACGTAGCAACATTTGCATAACTCCAAAAAATGACAGAAAACCATTAAATTTGCGTATTGTGAATTTTTTTTTTTTTTTGCAAAAAATCCTATGTGCTTGATTTTTTTCACGTTTTTTTATAACGTATTATTATTAATGCTTTAAATAATTTTTTTGCACATTTTTCTTCTTAAAAATAATCACTTATTTTGGATAATATGAAATTATTAATATTATGTATTAACTAAAATATAAAATAAATGATCGTTAAATTTACAACAATTTTCGTGAATATTTTCTTTGTCATAATTTATCGATTTTATGTGCAATTAGGCTGCAATTCCGTGCCGTATGGTGTCTTTGGAATTATATAACAATGGAATATGTAACAGCCGGAATATTGCGAGTACGGTTGGCAATGAATAGAAGAGAAGCGATGAGATGTACGGAGATTAATATAGCAGCCACCGGCTAGCCAGACTCTTCTCATCTTTCGGTCCACCACCGGTCGACCATCGCGTTACGATATTCATTATATGAATGTAATTGAATGAAATACGGAAAAGAAAAAAAAAAAAGAGAAACGAAAAAAGTCGTGTTACATATTTCAACATTCCTTCTCTTCATTCCTCTGTTTCATATTTATCACGAATATATTTCATCCTCATCCTCCCAAAGTGAATGTTCCGTAATACTGCATTACAATTAATAACTTCGCTAATGTTTCAAGCTTTTTGCGTCTGTCAGTTTTACAGCTTTTTTTTTTTGTTTTTTTTTTTAACCCAAACACAACTAGTGAAATTCATTGAAATGCTGCAGGCAAGTCATTATTGAGTGATTTTTATTTATTTTTGTCGGTATTATTATATTTCTACGTTAACGGTGAAATCTAAAAATATTCTCTCTGCATTAACCGGTATTAAATAAATACTCATTTTTCTGCAAAGGTTTTAACAATATTCGACAGATTGTTTTATGATAAATAAATTAACTAAATGTGAATAAATGTTTCAGTTATCTCATGATGTTATTAAACACATGCCTAAAAATTTTTTGGAAATAAAATAAAATAAAGTTTTTTTTGTAAATAAAATTCGATCTTCACGAAATTTTATAAATAGAACCTTTGAATAGTAGTATAATGCTTTTTCGAGAAATTGAAAATCACATTACATACGATAGTTAAGTCCTCCAGAAGAAACCCTTCTGGTCCGGATTATTGAAAATTACACAATAAGCTGCCACACATTATTCTAAGTCCCACAATCATCCTCTTTTCCCAGCCCAAATTATTATAAGACCCACAATAATCCCCTCGCACACGACCAGATTATTCCAAGTCCCAAATAACTCACTATTCTAGGCCGAGATTATTATAAGTACCTCAATATTCCCCTCCTCCAGGCTCAAATTACTCTAACTCCCACAATAACCCCCTCCCCCAGAGTCGCATTATTCCAAGTCCCATAATAACACACTGATCCAGGCCCAGAATATTCTAGTTCCCACAAAGTATCCCCCTCCTCCAGGCTCGGATTACTCTAACTCCCACAATAACGCCCCTTCCCCAGGCTCGGATTATTCTAACTCCCACAATAAAACCCCTCCCCCAGGCCCGCATTATTCCAAGTCCCACGATAACTCACTAAGGCAGGCCCAGATTATTCTAATGCCCACAATATCCCCTTCCTCCAGGCTCGGATTATTCTAACTCCCTCAATAAACACCCTTCCCCAGGCTCGCATTATTTCAAGTTCCACAATAACTCACTAATCCAGTCTCGGACTATTCTAACTCCCACAATAAAACCCCTCCCCCAGGCCCGCATTATTCCAAGTCCCACGATAACTCACTAAGGCAGGCCCAGATTATTCTAATGCCCACAATATCCCCTTCCTCCAGGCTCGGATTATTCTAACTCCCTCAATAAACACCCTTCCCCAGGCCCGCATTATTTCAAGTTCCACAATAACTCACTAATCCAGTCTCGGACTATTCTAACTCCCACAATAAACCCCCTTCCCCAGGCTCGCATTATTCCAAGTCCCATAATAACTCACTGATCCAGACCCAGAATATTCCAATTCCCACAAAATATCCCCCTCCTCTAGGCTCCGATTATTCTAACTTCCACAATAATTCCCCTCCCCCAAGCGCGCATTATTCCAAGTCCCACGATAACTCACTAAGACAGGCCCAGATTATTCTAATGCCCACAATATCCCCTTCCCTAGGCCCGCATTATTTCAAGTCCCACATTAAGTCACTGATCGAGGCCCGGAATATTCTAACTCCCACAATAAACTCTTCCCCCAGGGCTGCATTATTGCATGTCCCGCGATAACTCACTGATCCAGGCCCAGATTATTCTCAGTCCCACAAAATATCCCCCTCCTCCAGGCCCGAATAACTCTAACTCCCACAATAACCCCCTACCCCAGGGCCGCCTTACTCCAACTCCCACAATAACTCACTGATCCAGGCCCAGATTATTCTAAGTTCCACAAAATATCCCCCTCCTCCAGGCCCGAAACAGTCGAAGTCCGACAATAACACCTAAATAACATTCTAAATCTCCCGATAGCTCTCTTTTCCAGGCCCGAATTATTCTAAGTCCCGAAATAACTCCCTCCTCCTGCTCCAGATTACATAAATTCTTCTTTAAGTCTTACCTCAATTTCTCTCACTGTCCGACAAATCCCATAACTTAATAAAATTTCGTCCATTCTTCTTCTTTATCTTCAAAATATTCTATCCGCACATAAAAATATTTTTATATCATATCCTCCTTTCTCATTTCATTGAAAACTCGATATCAACGGGGAAAAAAAAAGTGCACACAAAATGTCAAAGGTAGATCCCACTGATCCCCTTTGCGAAAAATGGTCCGGTGCATTGCATACCATCGTGTCTCTTCTTTTGCGTACCGGTTCGAACAGCTCCGTAGTGGACAGGAGAAGCGTGCGTTTCACCGTGCGAATTCCAGGAATAACCGAAGGATCCGGGAATAAGGATTCTAGGAGGGGGACGAAAAAAGAAAAAGAGAGAGAGAGAGAGAGAGACAGCGAAGGGGCGTTTCGGAATCCGTTGGAAGCTTTGGCGCGTTGGAAAGAGGCTTTCGAGGCTTTTGGGGAGGGCGCGCGCGAGCGGCGACGCGATGGCGCCCCGGGAATATGCTGAAGTATTTTAATATTGAGCTAGTCCGATAGAGCGTCGACGTCGTCTTCGTGTCTTAACCCTGCTGCTGATGCTGCTGCTGCTGCTGCTGCTGCTGCTGCTGCTGCTGCTGCTGCTGCTGCTGCTGCTGCTGCTGCTTGCAATAGTTGGACTACAGCGGTGTTGCTTGCGACTTCTCCGCGCATCAGCATTGAGAACCAACCTCTCTCGCTCTCACTACAAAGCATTGTCCCCATGGACGACCTCCCGCGTTGCATGTGCGAATGGATAGGAATGCGCCCGGTGGGCTTTTGTACCATGGCCCTTTATTGTTTGACTGCGTCCAGTACGAACCCAGTGGTTGTCAGTTCTAACCGGAAGTGCGTACACTCACAAAAATGATGCTACGCAACGACTTTTACCAGGCGCGGAAATTGACGCAAATTATTTACAACCACCCTCGCTTTAGACACTTAACAAAACAGGAATGTTACATTTTTGGTATAGTTTTAACCGGAACGTTTTTCCAGATGGATTTATAGTTTTTTTTATTTTAGTTAAAAAAAATAGTTTCAGGGGATTTTCTAATTTACTAACAAAGGTACGAAAGAATTTGCTTAGATTTTGCATTTTATTGGCATTTTTGTAAATAAGCCTCGATAATTTTATTTTGCTAAAAAAAAATATGATATAGTAATAACAAAACACTATTTAAAAAGAAAAATAGTACATCGTTGTTTCGTACGAAATATAGTATCAGAATTAATAAAAAAAAAAATGTACTGTGTTTTGTAGAGCGATTTAAAATGTTTTTTTTTTTGTTATTGAGCTGCTCATCGAGATTTTTGTTTCTTGTCAATAAAATATTTAATGATTTCCAAGAGTTTAATGCTAAATTTGCAGTTTTTTTGTAGTGAACAAAAATTTTTTTTTAAATGTGAGTTTTAGAAGAAAAAAAATTGTAAATCTGTAGAAATGTAATTATTGAAAATATTTTGCTTAAAAAAATCGTGAGTGATAAAATAATTTTTTATAAAAATGACAAACGAATTGGTTGGTTATTTAAGAAAATTATTTTTACAAAGTGTAGCGTTGGGATGTTATATAAAAAAAGAAACACTATTGACTGTATAACCGTGACGAATATCAAGCGGATGCTATACAAAATCTTGTCTACCTTCTAGTCACCCGAAGAATTTTTCGTCGACGCTTCTTTTACCACCCTTTCTCTGCTTTCACGTAGAGTTCGATCACCGATTTTTATTCAAGTAGCCGAAATATATTCCTGTGAATTCCTTAATATCCACGATTCCACGTTCCGCAGCGACAAATTTCTTTTTCCATCGAGTATTCAGAAGGCTGAAAAGCCAAAAAAAAGGAAAAAAAAAAGAGGATAATAAAATTTAAATTCGTGTTGCAAATTCACATTTAATAGTTTTCTTTTAAAAATAATTTCATAGACTTCTAAATTTTATTAATATACAAATAAAAATGTTTAAATACAATAAAATTATAGTAACATTTCGCGAAAAAAATTTGGTAAAATTTATGTTTCGACATTTCATTCGTAAATTAATTTATAAAAAGAAAAAAAGATCAGAAATTTTTGTAGGTTCATGAAAAATAATTTCATGTACTTCTAAGTCTTATTAATATTTAATATATAAATAAAGATTAGAAATAATAAATTGTAAGTGCAATAAGATTGCAGTAATTTTTTTTTTTTTTGGTAATTTATGTTCGGATAAAATTTAATTAATAAATTCATTTTAAAAAATGTCAATCTTCGAAACATATTGAAAAAAATTTTAAAAATGAAGAATAATGTGCAGCTTCGTATTTTTGTATATGACGCAAAGCCCGCGAACCGAACGTTTCTCGCCGCAGTCCCATGAATCTTGGATCTCACCGTAACACACCATCGAGTTTCTGTGATCCAAGGGGATTTTACGGATATGGAAATACCACTGTGTCGTATCGAGCCCGGATTTTCCTTCGTACGCTAGGGAAGTGTCCGGATTATAGATACTCCCGGACACGAAAAATTTCCTTTCAGATCTGTATTTTCCTTCATAGATGCGACAGCGTCGAAACGCAAAATCTCTTTACGCAAGCTTTCGAATATTTTTCCTCTTACAGAGGCTGCATCCTATTGATCCTATTATTCGTATATTACAAATTCCTGGTCTATTAAACTAAAACATCTAGAAGCACGAGAGGAGACAGAAAAATTATTTCCTAATAAAATATATTTATTATTTTCATTTAATATATTATTAATTATTATTATTTATTTAATTTATTTATTGCAATTTTACGGTGTTGCTGAAAGTACAATTTTTAATTCATTCTTTTTTTTATTATTAATAATATATTATATAATTATAATTTCATTTTTTCACCCTGAACATTTTTGTCTTATTCAAATTTTTTAAATTCGCCTTTTTCAAAATTTTAAACCTCACACTAAACATTTTTTCTTTTTTTAATTTTGACTTCTGTATATCCACTTTTTTTCCAATGAGCAATTTCACCAGAAAAATAAAGCATCGATTTCTTACAGTATTTTAAAAAATATAGTAACCTTTTTTTTGGTAACCAACTAAGACCAGATTTTTTTCACAATCTGCCAAATTTAATTGAGCCGAAACTGAATTTAACAATCACTTATTTAAGATGTGATAAAAATATTCAACACGCCTTCAAATATATTGAATGATTTTCTCACAATATATATAACTCTAATTTGTATTGTCAGCTCATTGGAAATTCGCATCAATTAAAGGGTGGAGGATTCATTTTGAGTTTGGACAAACAGGCCTTAAGCAACGCTTTACATGTTTCCGCAAGCATGAGATAAACGTTTAGGACCCTCGAGCTAACAGGTTTTGCTGCTCCATACCTGTTATATAAGATGAGGGTATATGAACTTCAGAGCAGGTGCATGAGAATAGGGCGCCTTGCATCCATTCTGCATCCCTCAGGGATATTTGTGCGGTAGTTCATCTCGGTAGATATAGTTGAAAATGATATATAGAACAGAGGCTTCTGCACTTTACCTACCAATTTCTCGGTCGAATGCCTCGAGCAAGTAACACAACATTCTTGTGTCTGTAATCAATCTCCTTGATCTTCGAGATACTTGACTTATTGAAACACTATATTGTCATTTAAATCAAGTCCTTTCCTTCTCAATGACATAAAAATCTGAAAATAATTAGACATATTGAAGGTGGTGCTAAGATCGATTTTTCATAGTAATAATAGAAAAATGAAAACAAATTAACGAAAAAATGAATTGTTCAACAAATTACCCGGTAACCCAACTTTTTTCAAATCGTAAATGACGCATTAATTTTTCTGAATACGTATGAATTTTTTTCAGAATTTTGTTTAATTTTTTGAAATTTTATTCTTCTAGACAAAATTAACGGTGAAAAGCGCAGTTTCAAAAAATTAGACAAACTTCTAAAAAAAATTCATGCTCATTCAGAAAAATTAGAAGGTGGCGCAAAGATTGATTTTGCATAATAATAATATAAAAATGTTATTATCAAATTAACGAAAAAATGAATTATTCAACAAATTACCCGGCAACCCAACTTTTTTTCAAATCGTAACTGATGCATTAATTTTTCTGAATACGGATGAATTTTTTCAGTATTTTGTCTATTTTTTTGAAATCACGTTTTTTTTTAGACAAAATTATCGATGAAAATCGCAATTTCAAAAAATTAGACAAACTTCTACAAAAATTCATATGAATTCAGAAAAATTAGGGAATCATTTTTTAAAAAAAGTTGGGTTGCCGGCTAATTTGTCGAACAATTAATTTTTTTCATTAATTTATTAATAACATTTTGATATTATTATTATGCAAAATCAATCATCGCGACACCTTCCAAATGCCTAAACGTTTTTGAGATTTTTATGTCATTCTTATTAGTTAATTTCGAAAATTCTTTTCTTCGCGCGATGAAAGTAATTTTTTTTTTTTTTTTCAAATTTCCAAAATTCTTCACCGAAAATTATTTTGCGAATAATTGGCCAACGGATTCTCTTTCAGACAAATAGCTTTTTTTTTACTTACAAAAGTTCTTCGATTTTACGAAATAATTTTTTTATTGTATCGTGATGAATATTTTATTGTTAAAAAAAAAGTTTTCACTCCAGTAGACTTTTTATCCTGGTATATAATTTCGTCACTGGAATATTTGTCATTCGGTTTCCGACTCGACTTTATTTACGGAAATTTATTCATAATGATGACGCGGCCCGACGCCTCGTCGAAGTTATATTATTATATGCGTTATTTCCATAATGAGTGAGCTTCGAGTAAAAAAAAGAAAACTTTTTTTTTCCACTACAATTTTGTTTCAAACATAACCTCAAGCGAACACAGCGGATTCGTGTGTTGAAGTTGCAAAAAAAGTTGGTAATTCATCTGCTTGTGTTCATAAACAAAACATAATCCGATAAAATGTTCGACATATTCGAATAAAAAAATATTTAAAAGTGAATTTATAAAAATATGCTGAAATCATAAATTTTTTTGTTGAAACAAGAAAAAAAAATAGCGAATAATTAATGTTAATAAATCCTATTATTGCTCTTTAAACAATTATCAAATTATTTTAAATTAAAAGCATTGTTTAATTCATTGTTATGAAAATAATTTCCATTTGTAAAAACTGAAAGGAAATCAAATATTTAAATGTTATTTTGATTATTATTATTTTTTTTTTTACCAAAAAATATAAAAGAATCCTGACAAATTCGTTGAAGTTGAAAACATGTAAAATATATGACGAAAAACGACAGGAGATTTAACAAAAAAAAATTGACAAAAGCATTATAAGCAAAAAGTAGGAAAAGGAAGAAGGGAGCTCTCGCGATTAGTACAGAGATGGCAAAGTGTCGCGGCCGAAGCTCTGGAATAGCCGGATAAAGTCCATTAGTCTGTCAGAAAGGTAGTTTCAAGAATGCGAGTAAAAAAAAAAGGAAT
This sequence comes from Perithous albicinctus, assembly GCA_964016905.1. NCBI lineage: Eukaryota > Metazoa > Arthropoda > Insecta > Hymenoptera > Ichneumonidae > Perithous > Perithous albicinctus. Next base: position 10,012,018 of record OZ024698.1, on the reverse strand, counting down.
GAGAAAGAAAAAACGACAAAATGGTCGAAATGCACGCGAAAATGTCATAAGCCATAAGTCGGACGTAATAACCATAGAGGCGTTGCGGCTATGGCTCAGCGAGGCAGCATGTATGGAACTGGCGAAGGCTTCTGTTCCGCCACAAAACGTCACTGCGTTATATTCGATAAAACCCAAATGTACCGCAAGAGACCATTTTTTCTTTTTTTTTTTTTTTCACCCTCGGTATATACCGCATTCCTCTAACTTTTCCTCCACGACTTGTCCTCTTCCTTAGGTACATCTTTCTGTATCACGATTTTTTTCTATTAAGTCTTGAACATTTTATCCTGAATTCCTTAAGGATCCATTACACGTACATTCGCAATTTTAGCACTTTTTGACACTAGCAACAAATCTAAAAAAAGAAAGATATTAAAGTATAATAATAATAATAATAATAATAATAATAATAATAATAATAATAATAATAATAATAATGAATCGGATCCCTGCAGGGCCGGTCGGGCGCTTCTGTAAAATAAAAAAAGAAAATAATAATAATAATAATAATAAAGGAGGGCGAATTTTAAAGCGGGAAGATTTTTTTTTAAAGTCTCCAGACCAAAAATTTCCACTGATTTAGAAATTTAGGAAATAATATTTACACGGGCAGAGATCTCTTAAAGCTTTAATTTTTTTTTACATTTTCTTCGCTTAGCTGGTTTAGAATGTTGTTACAAAGAAAACGAGACGCCATATAGACTTGAATCCTATAAGTGCTTAATTCTGAATCACGAGTTGAGAAATCCTAAAATTGATTCACAATAGTATCAGTTAACAAAACGGATTTTAATATCGACGGAAAAATAGTTCATGAATGAAAATAGTGAATGAACTATTTTTCCGTCGATATTAAAATCCGTTTTGTTAACTGATACTATTGTGAATCAATTTTAGGATTTCTCAACTCGTGATTCAGAATTAGAATATGTCGGATGACTAGAATAAAAAATATGAATCTCTGAAAATCATTTTTCTTACTGACTCGTCCGCCCTCCCTCCGTTAACCCTTAACTATCCCAAAGCTTTGTCTACGAGAAAGCTAAAGAAGCCTAAAAAGAGCTCCGATTGAGACAAAAATCTCAACTCATTACAGTTTTTTTTTTTTTTTCATTTCTAATAGAAAGGAAAAAAAGGTTGCTACTTGTCAGAATGGACGAGTTGCATCGATAGGGCGAGCTCTCGTTCAACCCGCTACTGAAGGGAGAGGTGCTGGGACGGGGTGGTGGGGGGAGGGGCTGGGGTTTGCTTCTGCTCGTAGTATAGGAACAAGGTGGCTGCTGTCAACCCTTGAGCAATTTTAAATGTAAATTAAAGTATTGGCTCGGTTGGGCTCTGGCGTCTAGATGCGGACTCGCGAGAGACAGAGAGAGAGCGAAAGAGAGAGCGAGAGAGAAAGAGAGAGTGAGAGTGAGAGAGAGCGAGCGAGAGAGAAAGAGAGAGTGAGAGTGAGAGAGGGAGGCACACCGACACCTTCGGTGCATTTACATATTAAGTGGCCGCGACCCAATAACACCCTCGTACCACTGAGAGTCTCTTTCACTCTCTTCCTCTCTCTCAGTCTCACTCTCTCTCTCTCTCTCTCTTTTTGCCAACCCTCTCCGCAAGCGACTAGGAGTTTCACGAGCGCGCCTCTCTCTCAACTTATACTCCAGAGACTGCCCTGCTTGGTGCTATCTATATATATATGTATATATATATATATACAGCAATACAACACTTGAGCACGAGGCCCTTTGCACCCTTCGACGTCCGCTTCTGCCAGTTGGTGTGTCATGAAAATAAAACTGCACGGGCAAGAGGAAATAGAGACGAAAAGGGAAATGCAGTGAATGTCTGATAGCTAAATTGGCCGTGTCATGAATATATCTCACTTGGAGCTATTTGGCAGTAGATTTTTAAGAGACCTCGCGTTTTATTTAAAGGATAATCAAAGATTCATTGATTTTGGCGATTGGAAGGCTGATATGGAATGAGAATTAAAACGACAAAATTGTAGGAATATTTATATAACTCGCAGTTATTGTTATGATTATTTATTTATCAAATATCATTAATTTGTGTGTAAAGCATGATTACGAATTTATTTTGTTATTTCATCTGCTCGATAAAATACTTTGATCCTTTTTTTTTTGTTTTTGTTTTTTAAAATTATTTTCATGAGCTTTTAATTTTATTTTTGAATTTCGAAATCTTCGCCTCCATTCAATAGAAGGAAACTATTCGATTTTAAACGATTTAAACATATTATTAGTTTTTTATTCGGTAGAATAATAATTGTAATTTATTGGATTTCCGAAAAAAATCTTTTCACCAATCGGAGTGTTGCCTTTAACAGGTATACTAACAACAAAATATTGGAACAAATCGGAGAGGATCAGTGAATATTTTTTTTTTTTTTAATTTTCAGAAAGTTGATATTTGAAAATTATTAATAATTTTGTGGTTCAAAATTCATCTTCCTAGGGACAAAGATAAAAAGCGGCTTGATACCATTTCAATTTATCATCATTAGCTGCAATTTAAAAGGTTTCGCCTTCAAGTTTCCATCAGAATACAGTGTTAGTTTCGTATGGCAGTAGAGATATCATCCAGAACCGTCGTCAAAATCGCACCGGCGAAGGTATTATCGCGGTCGAAGTTGCCACGCAGAGGCAAACCGAGAAGGGAGGGGGAGGGCGAGGGGGGTACGATCCTCATAGCTTGGAAACAAGGCGCGTCAGTGTTGGTTATGATGGCTGATGGTTGGCGTGTGCCGAGAGTCGTGTGACGCGAGAACGATATCGCCGTCGAAGTAACCTGAAATGCGAAAGCGTCACGCTGCCAAATCCTCGCGGACGAACAAAAAGCACGACTGGTAAAGCTTCTCTAGCCCGGTACGCGAGAGACCCACCACCGTGCTTTCTGTTTGTTCCAAACAGCGGATAGATAGAAAGAGGAGCGCGCGAACTGGAGGTTGGGTTTGTGTGTATGGTTTGCTATTGGTGCGTTGGTTGGGTTTTCTCGCTCCGAACGCGCGCGCCCCGACGTACCAACTCACGCACCAATCCAAATAACTCAACGCGTCTGCGATGAGTGGAAGGGAGGGAGGGAGGAGGGAGGTCGAGGTGAGAGTGCGAAGAGACGACCAAATACACGCTGGGGCGGAAGTGGGTTGTGTAGCTATTTTCCCGCTGCTCACGAAACTGGCCAATAACAATCATGGCAACGAGGGAGAACACACGTGCGAGGGATCATAATGTTAATGATAATAACAATAGACACCATCGTGACGGTTTGACGAATCATCACTGGCGGCTTATAGCTCAGAGGGTTTGATAGTCATGCTTTCTAATCCAGAACACTCCTATATTTTTTGTTCATTTTCTTACAGATGATAAGTATTTGTTCACTAATCCTTTTTCGTTCTGCAAATTAACTTTTGTTATTCTAACGAAACGGTGTTTTTTAACACTTTGTGAAATTACGTTTTTGTGTGTCCAACAAAAATATATTTGGTTTATGGTTTTGCAGAAGAATGTGCGAAAATAATTTCATGAACATTTGTTTATTTATTTATTTGGTATTTATACACGAGTATTATTTTTTTTTTTATTGTTTTTCTATGTTAAGGAAAATGTCTCAGCAAAATATAATAATTAACAATTTAATCCAATAGCGGTTTGAAAAAGAAAAGTACTTTTTAGTTAAAAAAATAGTCTAAACAATTTTACTTATCTAATAAACAAATCATGATGATTAAAATGTCTCAATACAAAGTTGATCGAACAATTGTTTTTCAAAAATGCTAACACATGGTAGAAGCATACAAAAAATTGAATTCTTTTATATATTCGAATGTTACGCAACTAATTTCATGCTAAAACATTTTCGTACTGAAAACTCGGCGTTGCGGCGAGATTTTAATAAGATGTGCTTGGAAATGCTCTTCAACTTGGCGTTTTCCAAGAGATTTCTAAGAGATGCTCTCACCAGTTTCATCGGCTACAAAGTATAAAACACAATGAGTTACTACATTGTAACGTGAAATGTCTTGTGAGCGCCATACACGTCTCGCTTTTCTAATATGAACTTGACGTACTCGACTCCACTCGCTGGGATATATTACGAAGTTTCGTCTACAGCGTTTCCCGGAAAGTTATGAGAACTGGTGTAGCACACAATATCAGCAATACGCCAAACAACAGCGGTGCTGCCTCTACAACGGAAACTCCTCAATCTTTGCCTAATTATCCACGAGGGGCACCGCTAGCGGCATCTAGGGAATTTTATGCACTCGCGAAAACTTTTGGTAAACGACTCTCTAGATCTGAATAGTCGCATTGAAAAATTATGATCTCAATTGGTGGAGACGATTGAAAGCCACTTATTGTGGTTATTCTGTGAATTTTTTAAATTTATCCTCCAATTATGTGTTTTATGTAATAAAAAAGTTGTTTGGTAAGACCATAACTTGGGGTACCTTTTATTCGTTCTGCTATTGGAGGAAATAGATTGACTTTGGTGGTACCACGAGTGTTATGCTTGTTCAAAAGTTTACATTTGTAGTTAAATAGTAGAAAATATGGAGTTTGGATGGAGTTTGGATGTAGTTTGATTGTAGTTTGATTGAAGTTTGATTGTAGTTTGATTGAAGTTTGATTGTGGTTTGATTGAAGTTTGATTGTAGTTTGATTGAAGTTTAATTGTAATTTGATTGTAGTTTGATTGAAGTTCGATTGAAGTTCGATTGTAGTTTGATTGTAGTTTGATTGTAGTTTGATTGTAGTTTGATTGTAGTTTGATTGTAGTTTGATTGTAGTTTGATTGTAGTTTGATTGTAGTTTGATTGTAGTTTGATTGTAGTTTGATTGTAGTTTGATTGTAGTTTGATTGTAGTTTGATTGTAGTTTGATTGTAGTTTGATTGTAGTTTGATTGTAGTTTGATTGTAGTTTGATTGTAGTTTGATTGTAGTTTGATTGTAGTTTGATTGTAGTTTGATTGTAGTTTGATTGCAGTTTAATTGCAGTTTAATTGCAGTTTAATTGCAGTTTGATTGTAGTTTGATTGAAGTTTCATTGTAGTTTGATTGAAGTATGATTGAAGTTTGATTGAAGTTTAATTGTAGTTTGATTGAAGTTTGATTGAAGTTCGATTGTAGTTTGATTGTAGTTTGATTGTACTTTGATTGTAGTTTGATTGTAGTTTGGTTGTTGTTTGGTTGTAGTTTGGTTGTAGTTTGATTGTAGATTGATTGTAGTTTGGTTGTAGTTTGAATGTAGTTTGATTGTAGTTTGGTTGTTGTGTGGTTGTAGTTTGGTTGTAGTTTGGTTGTAGTTTGGTTGTAGTTTGGTTGTAGTTTGGTTGTAGTTTGGTTGTAGTTTGGTTGTAGTTTGGTTGTAGTTTGGTTGTAGTTTGGTTGCAAATCAGATGTAGTTTGATTGTAGTTTCATCATAGTTTGATTGCAGCTAAATAGAAGAAAAAATGTAGTTGAATTGTAGTTTGATTGTGGTTTTTTTTTTAGTAAATTCTTTTAAAAAATATGTTTGAAAAAATCGTAGAATTTATTTAATTAAAAAAAGAATTATGGAATATATTAATTTCTTGTTATATAAAATCAACTGATACTGATTTTGGTGTTTTAAAAAGATGGATAAGGGTTTTGAAAATTTTATAGTATGTAATCATTTCACCAGACTGTACCTACCGACCCACGTTAATTTTTCAACAGCACTTGTGCACTTGACATGCAGCTGCACCATACCGTCGACACCGTAATTTTCCATTTTTTTTTCAACGCCGTCAACACTTTTTTTTCCTCGTCTCTTTCGCTTCTTTTCGTCCCTGCATTTTCCTCTTTTATTCTACTAGTCCTGTCGCAGGAACCGGCACAATTTCGAATGGAAAAAAAGAACATTAAAAATATTACTGTCAGATAAATAATAATAAATTAAGAGATATAAAAATGTTTACACTTTCGTAGTAATTATGTTCACTTTGGTGTTTCCAATACTTTTTCATGCGATTTGTAATTTCTGTTGTTCTAATTGTTTGCCGCTAGGGATTAATTGAACTTTGAGTTTTATCTCGGGTCTGATTTTTCAGGTTTTTCGCCCTGTCGCTCATCGACACGACACACCAGCTTCATCTTTGTATTCTTTGATACTGACCGGACGGCGCCAAACATCAGTCTTCTCTGTACGAGTGAGTAGAACGAAATTTTACACCTATTGCAAGAATCAATCATTTCATTTGTGAGTTGAATTACATATTTTAGCAGTCGGATTGATTTAAAGTAATTTTTTTTTTCTTGTAAGCTTACAATTCTGAAATTAATTTCTCTAGCAAAAAAAAAAAATGTCATATTTAATTTCCCTAGTAAACACATTTCTAACTATAATGTCCCTAGTAAACACATTTCTAACTATAATGTCCCTAGCAAAAAAGTGCTGCCTTAAATTTCCCCAGTAAAAAAAATTACCATAAACTTCCCTAGGGACTATAAATACCACCGTAAATTTCTCTAGGAATAATAAATTCTTCTATCAAGTTCCCTAGGGATAATAAATGTTATCCCTAATTTCCCTGGGATTAATACATTCTTCCACCAATTTCCCTAGCAATAATAAATTCTCCCATCAATTCCCCCTAGGAATAATAATTCTACCATAAATTTCCCTAGCAATAATAAATTCTCCCATTAATTCCCTAGGAAAAAAATGGATCATTAATGTCCCTAGCAAAAAAATCACCTTTATTTTCTCCAAGAAAAAAGCACCATTAATGTCTCTACGAAAAAAATGTACCATTAATTTCCCTAGGAAAAAATTCTACCGGAATTTACTAAGAAAGGCATTTTCATCATCGTTTATCATTTCGAATACAATGTCTGAAAAACCTACAGGAAAATTTTAAAAAAATATGATTCTTTATGTTACGAATTATTGTAATCTGGGACTAAATCGTAGTAGAGATGTTTTTATGTTATTATTATTGATTTATTTTTTTTGCAGGTAGATTTATAAATTTGCTCTTTCACTGCATTTCTCGTTCCTATAGGCATTAAATATATTATTATGTTACGGCTGCTCGTAACCATTATAAAATATTAAAATGTGTACATACTATCAGTTTTTATCATCATATTCGCGTATTAAACGTGCTCATCCCATATTTCAAATTATCTTCCTTGTTAATGAGTATTTGATGCTCTCAGCTTTATTACGCATTCCGTTGTATCGTCCCAATTTGACTCCCAATTGATAAAATATATTTATTTATGGACACGAAAACGAAATGACTCGTCAATTTTTTTTGTCATTGTAACAAACAATTTATCATTCTATAAAATAAAGCCTTTGTGAAAAAAATTAATCTGCCTAAAATTGAACATTAAAAAAATCTGGAGTTTCAAAATTCGACGGAAAATTTTGGAGTTTCAAAATTCTTACAACAATTTTGGATGTTCAAAATCCATACAAAAATGTTGAAAGTAAAAAATACATACAAAAATTTTGGAGTTTCAAAAATAAAAAATGAAAAATGATTTAGTTTGAAAATTTATAGAAAAATTTGGGAGTTTCATTTTAAAAAATTCGAAAAGAGCGACCCTTAAGCAGGATATGGTTAAAAAAAGATAGATCGGGTCTGTAAATTTAAAGTCTAGGTGAACTCGAAAATGTACACAGACGCGAATATTCTATCCTTTAACCCCGTTGTTTGTATTTCTGTCTCCTTCTTTTCCACGGTTCCTTGAACTCAACTGCTCATCGGATTAGGCATCGGGTAACCGATTGTAAATATAGTAAGAGTGGAAATAGGGGAAACGCCGTCAAGGCGCTCGGAAGGAGCGCCTTCGGAGATAGAGAGAGGTTGGGCTGTGGGGATTCAAGTTTACCAAAGATGTAAGAGGAATGGCTGGTAAATATCGTCGTGCTCTTGGCAACCTTCCTTCCTTCCTTCCTTCCATCCGTGTTCGATCGACACACTAACACTCTCGTCTACTCTGTGTATTCATCTCTATTCAGACATCAATATACCAACACTTTTGTATGTCGTGTACTCATCTTTGTCATCGATTTTTGTCGTGCAAAATTCTCACCAGATGGCGTCACTCGATTTTTTGTGAGGTTCGATTTTTACGGAATTTTGAATTTGTGTTGTCATTCATCAATCGAACTAAAATTCTAAATTAATTGAAAAATAAATTTGACATAAAAGAGAAATGGGCAGAAAATACGTCTCATGATTTCATGACGTTAAATCAAATTATTTTTTTCTTCTTTAAAATTAAATTTCAATGAAAATTGATTGCATTTTAAGCTTCCTAAGAATCTTGCCTTTAAAAAAACCAAGATTTCACTTCAATCTTAAGACTCAGTTCTAACACATAATTTAAAAAAAAAATAATCCACGTATTTGGAAAAAAAAAGAAAGAAAGAAAGAAAGAAGAAAAAATCCAGAGCAAGAAAACGAAGTTACGATCTCACGAATGCACATTTCCAGGTGATACTAAGATTCTGCAGTACATTCGTTTATGTGCGTGCCGCGAAGAGATTTCGTATTTTATTTCCTCCTCCCATTGAAGGAAAAGCGTCTGGTCACGTTTTCTTCTCCTTTTTTTTTTTTTAACACCATCGAACCATGTTGCATAGTGTTTTTTTTTCTTCTCCGCTGGTACATGGATCAAGTATTTATGGCATATCGGAGAGAATTTCCAGAAATACGATCTGGAAAAGAAAAGTAGAGTATCCACGTCCATGCACGGATTTACAACTGGATGTTGAAACGCATTCGCGCAATGCTATACTATTATACGTGTGATGCAAGCAGCAGTTGGCTTTCTAGCCTTTATGGAGATAAAAATATCTTGATGCTCTTTATACATATATATATATTATATTTTTATATATGGGGCATTCCAAGTCGATTCACTTGGCCGTCGGCGTGACCCTCTCGGATTCAGTTGACGAATTTTTTTTTTTGGCATATTTCGGTCCAAAAAAGAGGATATTTGTTTTCAGATTTTTATCACTTGTTTAACACATTAAAATAATTTTTTTCCATAATTTTTAAGTAGAAATGTATTTCGTCCAGATTTAAAATTCGGAATTTTTTTTTTTTATGAAATTTAGGACTAAAAACAAGTATTTCCATCGTAGTTAGAGAGTTGACCGAGAATAATTTCTATTTTTTTTTGTAATTTAAGAAAAAACATTTTTTCCATATTTTGAAACTTAAAAATTTCAATAATTGTTTCTTGTTGAAAAAAAAAGAAAAAAAGAAATGTCCGATATTTTGAGAGTAAAACGCTGAAAATTCGGCGAATAATTGATATAAAATTGAAACAAGCTATTTCAATTAGAACAAAAATTAGGGAAACATTTTTTTTTTTTTCTTAAAATAAGAAAAAATATATAAATTATTCTCGGCCCACTCTCGAACTACGATGGAAATAGTTGTTTTTAGTCCTTGATTTTATGGATAAAATCTAGAATTTTAAAACTGTTTGAAATTCATTTTTACTCAAAAATTATGGAAAAAAAAACATTATTTTATAGGGTAAAACAAGTGATAAAAATCTAAAAAAAATATCCTCTTTTTTGGACCGAAATATGCAAAAAAAAAAAAATTCGTCAACAGAATCCGAGAGGGCCGATGACCACGTGAATTGACTCGGAATGCCCCATACATAAACGTAGTTTTTGTGTCGTCGCCGTGTGCGAATCTCGGCGTCGACTGTCTGCTAAACCCTGTTTCTTTTTCGTTCTCATCCCATTTCTCTCCAAACTACATAGGAATATTTCCGCAAGCGGCTGTCCTCTACGAGAGTCACGTTGCTGAAGGAAAACGTTACGTGTACGGCAAGACGATTTACGACAGCCTGTAACACACAGCCCTCGCGGCCCTCGGCTATTGTCCATGCATGCACTAGCTTTTATTGTCACATGTCGTTTCTCTCTGCATCTGTACAGGAAAAGTAATAACTGCTGTTAAATAATATTGTTGCGATGCATTTTTCCGGACTCCATGAATTTTGGAGACGGAAAAATCACCGTCTTAATGATAACGACCGCCTTAAATGAGGCATTCCATCTTCAGGTTTCGACATGGTTCTGACCCTTGACTCTTCTGATGGGCTCCAGAATTTTTTATATGATTAACACAACTCTAAAGAGCACTCATTTTTATTTTGTATTTTTTACACCTTTTTCATTATCTACGATTTTTTAAAACAAATGATCGAATAACACATTTTTTAAATCTGAAAAATTGTTGAAAGACCTCTTTTTTTTGGAAAATAAAAATGTTTGGTAACCGAGCCGAAGTGGGCCGGCGATTACTTCTATTTTTTTCGACCGTCTTTCGACGAGAAAAGATGGAATTTTTGTTTTCCAAAAAAAGCTTTTCCGAATTTTTTTCAGATTTAAAAAATGTGTTGTTCGATAACTTGTTTTAAAAAATCGCAGGTAGATAAAAATGTGTAACGAATTTAACAAAAAATAAATTAGTGCTTTTCAGAGAGATTTTAATAATATAAACAATTGGAGACTCAATTGGAAGGGTCAAAGGTCAAACCCAGATCGAAACCAGGTGGAATGCCTCATATACTGAGGTTCTAGGACTAAATCACATTGATGAAATTTCACTACATGAAATTTACTCAAACAAAATTTCACTAGATGAAATTTACTCAAACAAAATTTCACTACATGAAATTTACCCAGAAAAAAATCACGATGAAATTTACCCAGAAAAAAATTCGCTTCATGAAATTTACCCAGAAAAAATTCACTTGATGAAATTTACCCAGAACAAAATTCACTTGATGAAATTTACCTAGAAAAATGTCACTACATGAAATTCACCTAGAAAAATTTCACTGCATGAAATTCACCCACAAAAATTTTACTACATGAAATTCACCTAGAAAAATTTTACAACATGAAATTCACCTAGAAAAATTTCACTACATGAAATTCACCCAGAAAAATTTCACTAGATAAAATTCCCCCAGAAAAATTTCACTAGATGAAATGTACCCACACAAAATTCACTAGATGGAATGGCACCAGAAAAAATTCAGTCAGCTGTAGAAAAAATTTCCCTAGATTAAATTCCCTCAGACAAGATGTCTCCAGATTGAATTTCACCAGACAAAATTCCCCATATAAAATAGCCCCGGAAAATTTTCACACACAATGCCGGTCAGATCCCCAGACGACATTTTTCCAAATAAAATTACCTCCAATAGTCCTAAAATCTTGTGAAATGTTCAAGTGCTAGAAAAAAAAGTTTCAAAAAAAAAAAAAAAGTATATTGACATAGAATGCCTCATACAAAAAGAAACTATTTTTGCAACAACAAAAAGTTTCCAATAGAAATGCGTTTATCCGACTCCCACTACAATTTATACCAATGAAAAAAAAAAATGATATAATTTTTATTCCTTGTTAATTGCCCTTAGGCAATTTTTTCTCTTTCTTCGTCTTGTTCTGAAGATTCTTCAACTTGCGTTTTGCGCTGCGGTATGTACTATCGTAAGTTCTACGGGCAAGGAAAGAGCACGACGGGTGAATCCGCTCAAACAATTTTCCCGGAGTCTCCTCAGACAGCTAAGACGATTACGTCAAAAAAAAGAATTAAAAATGTCAAGTTAAAAAGTCGCAGAGTCCTTTCGTGTCTCTCCTTTTTTTTCTTCTTTTTTTCTCCCTCTCTCTCTCTCTCTTTGCCTCTTTTCTCTTCCACTAGTTCCATTTCTTTTCGTCGTGCTCTCGTAAGAGCATATTGAAAGGAGCATAAATTTATAAAGGACTCGGTTTATACGTGGCGTTGGCAAAAGAAGATGAGGACAACCCCGTGGGCGACGGTGCGATGGTTGGAAGGACAAGACAGACAAGTCTTTTCTTTTCTCAAGTTACAAACGTCGTAGAGAGAACAAAAAAAAAAAAAAGAAAAAAAAGAGAGGGAAAGATGAAAAGACTGTGTGTTGGCTTCGAGGGCATTGGGGAAAGAAACTCTCGCTAGAGCGAATATAACCGTAGAAGCGATCTCTATTCCTCTCCCCCCCCCCCCCCTCTACCTTACCCCCTCCACTCTAACCTCGACGAATTCATCCTGACGATGAGAGATATGGTTTCTCCTACATTACACATTTATTTTACCTGATTTGTTCGAGGAAGTAAAGCCGGAAAATTCATTTTCATACTTTCGTGAAAAGATAATATAATTTTTTTTTGTTCTTACCGGATATCTAAACACAATTAGCTTTTTACAAAAATCTTGTCTACTAAACGAGGTTATTTCGAGCTCTTGATAGAAAAGAAGTGAGGAGGCTTTTGTCTGATAAAAGAAAAGGCAATGTTTAAAAAAAAAATGTATTCTAGTTTGCAAGATTGTTGCATTGTTTTCAACAGAAATTTATGAAAAAAATTACTTACATTAATTTTCATGATTTTCCTTAAATAAACTTTTGCGTAAAGTAAGAACCTAAAAATTCTTTCAAAACTTAAAAGTGCTGTATACATTTGAAGTAGTAAATTCCAATAGATATTTTTCAGCCTCTCTTGGTGTTTATTTATATTAGCGACCTCATACCGTTTTTGTAAAAAATATATATATATATATATATATATATAAATCATTTCCCGTAACATGAAAAATGAAAAAAAAACCCTGTCGAATATATTTTATTTAAATTTTTGCTTTTTTTAGAGTAGTCTAAAAAAATGTTGTTTTTTCAACAGATAATTTTCTGCGAAATTAAAAAAAAAATCGATTATGTAGTTAGATATTATTTTGATTGAAAAACGATACTTTTTAGTTTAAAAAATTTCCCCATATAAAATTTCCCTAGATGGCATTTCTCCAGACAAAATTTCCCCAGACGAAATTTCTCCAAACAATATTTCCCTAGACAAAATTTCTCCAGACAAAATTTTCCTAGATGAAATCTCTTCAGACAAAATTTCTCCAAATGAAATTTCCCCATATGAAATATCCTCACAAAAATTTCCCCATATAAAATTGACCCACTACGAAATTTTCCCAAATAAAATTTGCCCGGGACAAAATTCCTTCAGGCAAAATTTGCCCGGGACTAAATTTCTTCAGGCGAAATTTCCCCGGAACAGAATTTCCCCACATGAAATTTCTCCAAACAAAATTTCCCTACATGAAATTTATCCAAACAAAATTACCCCACATGAAATTTCTCCAAACAAAATTTCCCTGCATGAAATTTATCCAGACAAAATATCCCCTAGACAAAATTTCTCCACATCAAATTTCATTGCCATGACTATATTCAGTTATGAAAATAACGACAATTTTATGTATAAAGTTTGTAGAAAATTAAAAGTTGAAAAATATATTTCAATCAGTTCTATATGTATGAAGAAATTTGTAAATGACAAGTGACTGTTTGTTGATGCAAGGGACGCAATTTGTTGCTTATTTTAGAAACGTAATTTAATGCTGTATAGAAGACGTCGTGAGAGTTCCTCTTGAACTACCTGACCCAATCTAAGTCAGGACTTGCTTGGCCACCTATTTAACAACCACCCTTCGTCTAACCTCCTTGCATTCATCAGGAATAATGCAACACACTTACAACTGTATCCCCTCGATTTCAGCACGAAGTTTACTTGCATTATTCACGAGTTAGCCGAAGTACCCAACTACTGCTATTAACAGTTGCTCAATGACTTACAAATTCTCTACGAATTAGATTGAATTAATTGCAAACTAATTAATAAACATTATCCTCTAAGTAATAACATCTTAATATAAATTTCAGAATATATATTATGTTTTATTAAAACCATTAATAATATCTATTAATTTGTTAAAATTAAACAGTAAGAAGATGAATTTACTACACAAATATATTTATTTAATTCTTTTATTTATAACTATTATAAATAAATGACTTTCAAATGAATTTCAATTCAAATGACTTTAACAAAATTATTCAATCAACGAAATATTTTATTTAAAAAATCTTGAAAAAATTAAATATTTTATAGATTCTATTAATTTCATGAAATTGTCCTCTAATAATTAAAGATTGGTATAAATCGGAAATAAAAGTTCTTATTTGAATGACGAGTCCTCAGGGATATATCTGATGCTTCGTACCTTCTCTGAAAGTAAATCCCTCTTAAAATTCAAAGGGTCCTTCATGAATGTTCTATTCTCAAGCAACATGGATCTATTATTAGACGACATCAGAATATGAATTATTTTTTCGTCAAGTTACGAGTATTTTATTCACCACTCAAAGAAAAATTAATTTGGCAATAATATTAAATTTGCTAATGATGTTTATTTTTCGAGTTGCTAAAAAAATTAACTGTTTTTATTTATTTCTATAGTTTTTAACATTATCGATTTTAAAAACTCCGATTTCTTTACAATTTCAATAATTTAATTTTTTAATTTGGTGCATCTATTGGTTGCCACAGAATATGATTTTTAAAGAAATTTGGTGAATTTCTTTTTGTGTGGCGAAATTTTATAGATAAAACTTATAGATGATAAAAATATAAACATATAATAAAATAAATTTTGTTTAAATAAAAAATTCGAAAAAAAATAGATTTGCAATTTTTCCACAAAATCAATGAAAGTATAATGATACATTTTTTATTTTTATCTTTTTTTCTATATACTCGCAAAGAAATAAAATTAAAACAATAAAAACCATCAAATTGTAGAATTTCTATGAAAAATAATTTATTTCTAATTCATCAAATATAAAATCTAAAAAATTAAATAAAAATATATCAACATCAGAATAAGACCCTCTTTTTTAATTAAATTTGAAGAAAATTTTCTTTTTTAATTAAATTTGAAGAAAATTTTCTTTTTTTTTTCTCCATTCATGAAATTTAATTTATCGATTGATCTTAAATTATTAATGATTTTTTAGAAAAAATTTCTGTACAAAAATATGGTTACGTGCCGCAGGAACGCTCTGTTTTCTACCGAGATATAAAAGTAAATTGAAGAGAAAAATAAAAATAAAAAAATAAAAGTGTAATCATTCGATTTTGCTGTGCGGTTACAGCGAAACACGACGAAAAGTGATGCTCCCCTTGAGCGTTCACTGGAAAGCAATAATGTCCTACTTGCGGGCCTTCAATGTATGCGGTATATACAACCCATACAACGCATACTAGATGCCGGCACGCAGCAATGCATTTGGAATGTAGTTTTCTCTCTACTATTTCCGATTCTTCTATTTCCTCCCTTTATATACTTTCTTTTGTCTCGCTTTCGTAACGCGACTGCCATCTAGATACAACAAAATAAATAAAAAAAAGAAAAAAAAGGAAAACCTCAACGGAAAGACATTGACCCAGGATCTGGGAAATACGTACAAAATATTCCGAATCTCCTCGTAGGAAAAATATAATGGAAATACACACAAGAGTTCTTTTTATTTTTTTTTTAATAATTCGTTTTACAAAAAACATTTATAATGCTATTTAAAATTTGTTTACGGAGCGAATTTCATAGTTTACTGAAAATAATCATAACAGTTCTAGCGAATATTTAAAAAAAAAATTCATGATTATTAAATTGCAGTGTTGACATTTTTATAGTCTAATTAGTAATTGTTGTTATATTTAGCTTTAATAAGTAGGCACGAATAATTTGTTGTCAAAATAAATAATCATAACAATCGTGTATATTATAATAATTAACAGTTGCAATATATCTCTTTATATTATGAAAAAATCTTGCCGCCGCTGTGTAGGATATACAGGGCATTCCATGTCAAATGGACCTCTCAAGTCCGAATTTTTATAATATAGAGATATAAACAATGGGGGGAAGCCCCCCTAGTATATATATATCGTTTCTATAGTCGAAAAAATAAAACAAATAAAAAAACAATTTTTTTTTTCATTGGAACAGAAATCTTTTCTCGACAATCAAAAAGGTAGAAATGAATTTTCGAGCAAAACTTCGTAGTCGATATAATCATAATTATAATTCGTTATTTGTTTTTGTAATGAAATGTGTGCGCGTAAATTTGTTGGCGGCGGATCAGACATTTGCGAAATGCTCGGAGCTCAGTTCTATCAAGCCCAATATTGGCTTACGAATAGCGAGCAGTGAACTCGCTTCACCGCTTATATATACCGTTCGTGTCTGAGTTAACCTAGCGGTGGCTTCGGGTCACACCCAATAGTACTGTTCTACACGCTGGGATTGGGATAGGTTGGACGTAGGACAGAGGGCGAAGAGGTCGTCCCTATATATACATATATATATATGTATTTATATAATAATATATATGTATATATATATGTGGCACTTTATGTATAGAGTCGGTGAATCGCCGAGCGCGGAAGTGATATTTCATATACAAAGCTTGTTGAGCTCTGGCGCATTAAGCCGGGTAAGTAATTATCGGCTGAATCATTGACCCGCGGGCTAACCTCTAGCCGGCTGGGCACTCCCTCTCGGGTGTCCCAGTGCGTGTTCTCGCCGCACTTACCACACATGCATATAAATTCTCTGGGCCGCATCCTCGCCTCAGTCTCATCGAATTTTATATAGACTCACCGTGTTGAGCTCGAAACTTTTATCAGTGACAAGACAATGCATGAATTGCATTCTGTACGCATAAAAAAGTGTTTTTTTTTTGCAGATTTTACACATAATCAATATGGGATCATCGATACCTACATAATAATAAAGGACACATTTTTGAGATTCATTGGGCAATCACACAAACACTCACACACATTCACAGTTTGTCACAGACACTCTCACAGGCACTCTCACAGACATTCTCACAGACATTCTCACAGACATTCTCACAGACACTCTCACATACACTCTCACAGACACTCTGACATACACTCTCACAGACACTCTCACAGACATTCTCACATACACTCTCACAGACACTCTCACATACACTCTCACATACACTCTCACATACACTCTCACAGGCACTCTCACAGACACTCTCACAGACACTATCACAGACATTCTCACAGACACTGTCACATACACTCTCGCAGGCACTCTCACAGACACTCTCACAGACACTCTCACATACACTCTCACAGACACTATAACAGACATTCTCACATACAGTCTCACATACACTCTCACAGACACTCTCACAGACACTCTCACAGACACTCTCACAGGCACTCTCACAGACACTCTCACAGACACTCTCACAGACACTCTCACAGACACTCTCACAGACACTTTCACAGACACTCTCACAGACACTCTCACAGACACTCTAACATACACTCTCACAGACACTCTCACAGACACTCTCACAGACACTATCACAGACACTGTCACATACACTCTCACATACACTCTCACAGACACTCTCACAGACACTCTCACATACACTCTCACAGACACTCTCACAGACACTCTCACAGACACTCTCACAGGCACTCTCACAGACACTCTCACAGACACACACAACCCCAAATTATAAAATTCCCATGTAAAAAATCAGGGAAGAAATTTCCAAAAATGTATATAACAATAATAATAAACTTTTTGATAAGATAAAGGGTCGTTCGCTTTATCTTATCGAAGATAAGATATCTAATTTTGTTGCCCTTTGGCGAAGGCAAAAAAATCAGAAATATAGTATCTTTTATCGACAAAAAAAATTTATTTGCATAAAAATAAGATTAGAAAAAAATGAAGTACGAAAAATCATAAAACATCCATTAAAAAAAAATTAAAGAAGTTAAAAAAAAAATTTACATAAAAATAATAAAATAAAATCTTGATAAGATAAAAATGATATTTAAAAGAGAAAAAAAAGATTGAAAAAAAAGAAGAAGAAGAAGAAGAAGTAATAATAATAAAATGCTCTCTCTCTGAAACATTTGGCTGTGTTTCTATGTTTGGTCGAAAGCCGTTGTGTACCAAAGGAACGTTCTTGACGAAGGGAACAAAACGGACTCGCTGGCGTGACCAAGCGTGACATAAGCCTCAAGTATACCCAGTTATCGAGTTAACAAAGGCCGAGAACACGCGCGCAATGCCCTTTGCGCGAAACAGAGCGCGAGATAAGAGTTAAAGCTGTGAGTAACGAAAAAAGGGGAAGACGAAAAGAAACGGAGAAAGAAAGAGAGACGAGAGCTTATGGACGAAACTGAACACCGAGTTCGGCCGGCGTCCGTTGTGGTTTTTCTCCGCAGAGTCCACTCTTTTTTATATTGTAATCTGTTTCTCGTTTGCCACTGGGCTTTTAGACACATTCTACCCGTGCCAACCCAGTAGACTCGAAGGAAGAATGACGAAGGACGGAAAAGAAGAGAAGAAATTAAAGGAGCGTAAAAGAGAAATAAACTAACGATGGAAAGAACAAAAGGACACATTTAATATTAAATTATCCGTGTACAACGTTAATTTTATTTACTGCCTGTGATTTGATAAGACATGTCAGTTCGCAAATCCGATTTAGTAAAAAAAAAAACTAAAATATCACTTTTTTTTAAAATTCAATTAAAGAAAGATTTTTTTTCTTTCTTTATTTTTGTTTAATACTATTATTATTATTTTTTATTTCATTTTAAAAATAATGTTGTCATTCGATTTGCTATATTTAAAAATGAAAAGTTTAATGTTTCCGTGTTTTTTTTAAAGCTAAAAGAGTCATTTTTTAATTCTCAATCATGTCATTAAATTTCTTACGTAAATGATAAGAAAAAAGAATGTTGCGATATGTTTAAAGTACAATACACAATTTTTTCGTTCCAACCAAACCGAAACATTTTTTTTTTTTTTAACAGCAGCCATTTGAAAATATATTTAAAAAAAAACTATAACTTATAAAATTCTACAATATTTAAAAAAATTAAAATCAACACAATTTTGATGCTTTAAAGATAGATATATTTTTGTGTAGACGAGTCAAGAATAGAATGGAAAGAAGAAAAAAAAAACAAGGCTGGGTCGCTGCAGTCCTTTTCCAATTACAGACATAAGACTGTGTTGCGGAAAGTGCGCGGCAGTGAAATAAAAAAAAAGATGGGAAAAAGCAAGAGAAAGTAAAAAAAAAAAACTTGTAGTAAGGTATCAGAGTCCGTCTGTTTCGAGTCGAGAGACGCTTGAGCCAGACCCTCGAATAGTCTCGAAGTGCATGTAGTACCCATCCACGAGAGCTTTAAAACTACCTTTGGTCGCTCGAAAGATTCTCAACCATCCTTTTTTCCTTTTTTTTTCCTTTCCGGAACCCGGAAGTAATTGATAAATCGCGAAATTAAAAATCAGCCAGGCAAGTGCATTGGGAATGAAATCGGCAGGGAATCGATGGATAAACCAGTCTGCAATTCTGCAAAAAGAAAATCTGCTGGAAACTTTCAGTCTTCACAATTTGAGTTTATTGCAATTTTATTGAAATAACGAAAGCGATGAAATAATATTCGAAACAGTAATAAAAATAATGTATTTTATTATTTTATTATTTTATTATTTTATTATTTTATTATTTTATTATTTTATTATTTTATTATTTTATTATTTTATTATTTTATTATTTTATTATTTTATTATTTTATTATTTTATTATTTTATTATTTTATTATTTTATTATTTTATTATTTTATTATTTTATTATTTTATTATTTTATTATTTTATTATTTTATTATTTTATTATGTTATTATGTTATTATGTTATTATTTTATTATTTTATTATTTTATTATTTTATTATTTTATTATTTTATTATTTTATTATTTTATTATTTTATTATTTTATTATTTTATTATTTTATTATTTTATTATTTTATTATTTTATTATTTTATTATTTTATTATTTTATTATTTTATTATTTTATTATATTATTATTTTATTATTTTATTATTTTATTATTTTATTATTTATTATTTTATTATTTTATAAAAAAATGAATATAGAAATTTTTAACAAGGTATGTTTTTTTTAAATGTTATTTTGTAAAATTAATAATAATGAGTACTTTTTATTAAAAGTAACATATTTTATTATTCATATTTTATTTTGTTTTAGATTCATTTTTTTTACTGTGCATAAAATTAATTAAACGATTGAAGGAATTTTTTTTTAACCAGAAAAATGATAATACAAATAAATTTTTTAAAAGTATAAAAAGGGATCTATAGGACTGAGGGCTGCAAGACTGAGTATCGTGGTATTCGCAGTCCTGATGAAAGAAATCCCACCGCATCCACTAGCCAAAGATCCGATATAACCGGAAAAGGAGTCTTGAAAGAGGACGTGTACTAGCTTTTGCCACCCCCTTATCCCCTTTTCAGACAGCCTAGGCTACTTATACTTTAATTAATAAACCAATTGCCCCTCGGTTCTTGGATGTGGAAGAATTTCAAGTACGAGATATATAAAAAATGGGGCTTCGCTATTTCTCGGTGCTAGAATCTCAGAACTCGATCCTCGTTGACCTCACTTTTCAAATAATACATTTATTGCATAAACAACAATTCGACCATTTTTATTTATATAATGTTCCATAATTAATTTCGAGATTATTCATTATATTTATTTATTTTTCATGTGTTTTTTTTATCAGATTCAGGAAAAAAAATGTTTTTCATTTTTTTATCGGCAAGAAATACAAAAAATGATGTGAAACCATTTCTGAAGAAAAATTGAAAATATATTAAGAAAAGATTATATATTCAAAAATCAAACTGCTGTAAGTGAAAAAAAAATTCTGCCGATTTTTGTATATGTTCATGAAAATTTTTAGACGATCAAGCACATATGGGATCGTTCATATGATTTCTTTTTTTTTTAGATAAAAAAATGTTTTACTTATTCTTATGTTAAAAAAAAAATTGTATAAAAAATTCCATGCTCAGAATTGTCTTAAAAAAAGTTCGTAATTTTCTTGTGGGTGGTTTAGAGTACCTAGAATAAGTACAAATTATTTCCGATTTTTTAATCCTTATATTTCAGCAAAAATTAAATATACCATTTTTTTATTTGTGTGTGTGTTTTTTTTTAATTTTCGCTGTACATAAAAATCGGTCCATTGTATAAACAAAATGTTGTCGCATAAAACGTAGATCTTTAAATGTAGTTTCTACCGAAAAATTTCTATATTTTCGAAATATAATTTTATAATTTCTATATTTTTTTGAAATTTTCAAATTTCACGCATTTTTCAGGGCAACTAAATTTTTGAAAAAGTTTCGAACTCTAAAACCACGCACAAGAAAATTGTGAACTTTTTTTTTTTAGACAATTTGAAACAAGGATCCACTTTGTGTGGATTGACCCAAATACAAAAATAAATATAGAACCATAAAAAAAAATAGAATATATTTAGAAAATCGTAATTTATAAAAATGTAATCTGACGATTTTTCTACATGTTCAAAATATATTCTTATAAATAATCGAACGCTTGAGACTTATTAAACTATTTTTTTTCCTAGATAAAAATAGGAAATAGAAAAAAAACAGAATACAGTGCCTTAAATTGGTAAATTGACTAACGGAGAAAAAATGGCATTTCTTCGCGGTCAGAAAAATACTGTCGGTAATCATAATCAACGAGGCAAAGTGTCCTCTTCCTCCTTCCGTCTCGGCATCCGCGAAGTCAAGTTACCTTCCGGAACTGCCAGGTTTGTGGTAGCAGCAGCAGCAGTAGCACCACCACCAGGACGTCGTAATTTCAATTAGCAAACACAATTACTAGCCAATTACAGGCGAGCCATCTAGCCGGCGAGTGCCGAGCCTGGCTGTCTGCCAACCCGGTCATCGTGGCGCTGCTGCTGCTGCTGCTGCTGCTTCTCGACTCACATATAGCCCGCTGCTATTGGTACTCTGTGTGCAACGCTGCCCAAACCATCACTCACTCTCGTTGTCTCTCCGTTGCACTTTGCTGTTCATATTGCAGCTGAGTAAGTGCACCCAAAAACTCACTTGTCCCTTTCAGGTCCAAACAAATGTCAAGCAACTTTTTCCATTGGAAAATATCTCCTTGTTTGTATTTCACATATCTCGACAATATTTTAAAGCGAATTTTGAAATTTTGAAATTTTGAAATTCTGAGATTTTGAAATTTTGAAATTCTGAAATTTTGAAATTCTGAAATTCTGAAATTCTGAAATTCTGAAATTCTGAAATTCTGAAATTTTGAAATTTTGAAATTTTGAAATTTTGAAATTTTGAAATTTTGAAATTTTGAAATTTTGAAATTTTGAAATTTTGAAATTTTGAAATTTTGAAATTTTGAAATTTTGAAATTTTGAAATTTTGAAATTCTGAAATTCTGAAATTCTGAAATTTGGAAATTTTAAAATTCTGAAATTTTGAAATTTTGAAATTTTTAAATTCTGAAATTCTGAAATTTTGAAATTTTGAAATTAAGAAATTCTGAAATTCTGAAATTCTGAAATTCTGAAATTCTGAAATTCTGAAATTCTGAAATTCTGAAATTTTGAAGTTCTGAAATTTTGAAGTTCTGAAATTCTGTAATTCTGTAATTCTGTAATTCTGTAACTCTGAAATTTTGAAGTTCTGAAGTTTTGAAATTGTGAAATTCTGTAATTCTGTAATTCTGTAATTCTGTAATTCTGTAATTCTGTAATTTTGTAATTTTGTAATTTTGTAATTTTGTAATTTTGTAATTTTGTAATTTTGTAATTTTGAAATTCTGAAATTCTGAAATTCTGAAATTCTGAAATTCTGAAATTCTGAAATTCTGAAATTTTGAAATTCTGAAATTTTGAAATTTTGAAATTGTGAAATTCTGAAATTTAAAAATTTTAAATATTTCGGCAGCATTTTCGATATTTTATTTCTTTAAAATATGTTTTCTATTGATATAAATAAATACATAAAATATAGTTTCAGATACATAGAATTGCCGTGCCAGTCGACAGTACATATAAGTTAGTGTATTCTGGGTTGAAAAAAAAAAAAATATCTATCTGTTCGAGGATTCCTCTCGTTTTTCCATGTTTTTTTTTTATCCCTTGTGAAATTGGAAACCGCGTCTGTGCGTTTCAAATGATCAATTTAAAAACCCTTCAACATCGGGTATCGTACTTTTTTCCAATTGTAACCATTACTCGATTCTCTGAAGGTTTTATAGTAATTACTAGTATCGGTATTTCGATGTTACGTTAAGTGGTTTTCGCTCGTTAATGAAAAAGAAATCAAATTTCACTGTTTTAGATATTGCACGAGCGACTAATTAAAGTATACGTTTAATAAAAAAAAAAAAAAATTGCTGCAAGGAATGTAGCATTAAAAAATAAAAGTATAACATCGGTATGAAAAATTAAATTTTACGCGATAAAACTATTCCAAACCATTTATACGATTATAAATTTAAATTTTCAGATGTCATTGACTCTTTCCTCGTATAAATAAATCACATTTAACGATCGTTTTTTTTTTTTGTAAATCCATTGATAGAAATATTTTAATGTCGCATATTTAATTACAAGTTACGTCACAAAAGAGAGTTCTTGTCGAGAACTAGACGATGTCGTAATTCAACGACCTTTGAGAGATGTCGACAGATGATTTTATACAAATTTGCATTTTCGTAATCCAA
This sequence comes from Perithous albicinctus, assembly GCA_964016905.1. Taxonomy (NCBI): domain Eukaryota; kingdom Metazoa; phylum Arthropoda; class Insecta; order Hymenoptera; family Ichneumonidae; genus Perithous; species Perithous albicinctus. The sequence continues at coordinate 9,988,418 of OZ024698.1, read as the reverse complement.
CTCTAGATCGGTTGAAGCAACGCATCCAAAATTAAGCACAAAATTTAATTAGTGAGAATCCAACAAAGAATAAATATTTCAAAGAATTTTTTATTTAATAAAATCAACAATAATAACGAAACAGTGTGCAAAATTCTAATTTGCATCCTTTTTTTTAGCTCACGTTTTTTAAATACACGAAAAATTCTTTACACTTCAATTTATCTAAAAATTAATTCTCACAGCCTTAAGATATACTTCTAAATAGTCGCTAATTAACAAAGTGACCTGGTATGCTGAAGCCACTCTCACGAAGCGTTTCGTCTTCATCAAGCTTCTCAGTTTTAGTTGGCACCTTGTGGCAATTTAAGGGTACAAAGGAACGAGGACAAGAGGAAGAAGGACCCTGTCGCTATATATACCAACCGAGCGTTTAAGCAACTGGCCGCGAGATATTCTCGCCGAGACACTTGCGTAATAGCACCTATTTAATAATAATTATTACTGGTGAGGCATGGCGATACCTGTGCCAGTTTGCTTGTGCACGCTTTACCAGGATTTATGGCAGATCTTATTTCATCCAGATTGGGCTGTGGATAAAGCACATTGCCACAGCTATATTTATATATATATATATATTTAATGGCAAAATAGAGGGGGAGGGTGGCAAAAGTGTTGACTTCAGAGAGTTCCTTCTTACCTGGGCGAAAGATTTTCGCCCTCGCGGTTTAAAATGAAAACTTGCATAGACTTTGGCTTGGCCAGCTGGTGTGGGCGATGCTTTCTCATTGTCTATCCCTTCGTTCTTCTTCTGCGCGTATATAGTACACGGAGAAAGAAAAAAGAAAAGAGAGAAAAAAATAATCTCAGTACGCTTGGGTGTCTGCAATTCAGGTGGTACAGCTTTCTTATTGTTTATTCCGCATCGTTTTTTTTTCTTCTTCTTTTTTCTTTCTTCTTTCTTCTTTTCATTCTCATTATTTTTGCGCTCCTTGCTTTATCTCATGGAGCTTGGGCATAAGCAGCAATAGTTTTCAGGTACCCAGTAGTCATTTGTAACTCGAAGCCAACGAAGCTAGCTTGACGGTTTATTGCACGTCATAAAGATCTACGCTTATATATATCGCAAACTACTCCTTTTCGTATACTCAACTCAACACTTTTTTAACTTTCATTTTACTACCTGGCCAACACCAACAACGGAGCAGACATCAGATTGTTGGCAAACGACAAAAAAATAAGGTTTTGACTTAACCACAGAGCGAAACGTGGGATTTATGTTAATTATAAGTGGGGGTGAAATGAAATTTGTTGATTTTGGAACAACAAAAATTATTTTGAGTCTTAATAATAATTGGGTTTTTTTTTAGATAATAACGTAAACTCACTTTTTTTAGATACTAAGAGGTTAATTTATGCTAATTCCAGGATTTTGTGATTAAATTATGTTTGCTTAAAGATCGGTGTCATTTTGTTTTCTAGATTTCAAGAAACTTCGAAGATGGCTTGAATCTTTCATTTTTAGCCACTAAATTTATATATTTTTTGATGTTGGATTTTATTTGTATTCGATATTTTGAATTGAAAAAATTTGGAAGTGAATTTGCATTCCGCGACTTCGAATACTACAAACTATATATTTTTATCGAATTCCAATATTTTTCCAATTTTTGGTACTCCGTATTGGATTCGCCATTTTGAATTTTAAAAATCTGGTATTCAATTCAGATTCCGCTCCGTCAAAAACTATAAAATATATATTTTTCTCAAATTCCAACATTTTTATGTATTTTGCTTCGCCATATTGGATCCGCCATTTTCAATTTTAAAAATCTGGTAATCAATTCGCATTCCGCGACATTAAATACTACAGAATACCCATTTTTATTGAATTCCAACATTCCTCCGATTTTTGATACGCCATATTGAATTCGCCATTTTTTATTTTTTAAATCTGGTATTCAATTCGAATACCGCGCCTTCAAAAACTATAAAATATATATTTTTATCAAATTCCAACATTTTTCTGTATTTTGCTTGGCCATATTGGATCCGCCATCTTGAATTTTTTTAATTTGCTAGTCATCCCGCATTCCACGACTTAAAATACTGCAGAATACCCATTTTTATCGAATTCCAATATTTTTTTCAATTTTTCATACGCCATATTGGATACGTCATTTTGAATTTAAAAAATCTGGTATTCAATTCGGATTCCGCGCTTTCAAAAACCATAAAATATATATTTTTATCGAATTCCAACATTTTTATATATTCTTCTTCGCCATATTGGATCCGCCATTTTGAATTTTTAAAATCTGGTAGCCAATTATTTTTCCAATTTTTGATACGCCATATTGGATTCACCATTTTGAATTTTAGAAATCTGGCATTCAATTCGGATTCCGCGTCTCCAGAAATTCTAGAATATATTTTTTTATCGAATTCCAACATTTTTCTGTATTTTGCTTGGCCATATTGGATCCGCCATCTTGAATTTTTTAAATTTGCTAGTCATTTCGCATTCCGCGACTTAAAATACTGCAGAATACTCATTTTTATCGAATTCCAATATTTTTTCAATTTTTCATACGCCATATTGGACTCGCCATTTCGTACTTAAAAAATCTGGCATTCAATTCGGATTCCGCGCCTTCAAAAACTATAAAATACATATTTTTGTCGAATCCCAACATTTATCCGAATGACGATACGCCATATTGGATTGACCATTTTGAATTAAAAAAATCTATCTGTGAGTTGGTGACTGTACAATCGAATATGTGTTATGTCGATACCGTGGTGAATTCCGTCGGTGTACAGCTTTGCCATTGTAGAGTTTTGTGATTGTGTCGAGTTGGGACATGTGTAGAATTGCTGTTGTGTACAGTTAATGGTGTAGAGTCGTTGACGTGTAGAGTCAGATTCTGTGGAGTTGCTGTATTGCCACATTTTTGCCATGACACGCTGTCTTCCACCTGACAGCGGCGGGTTTAAATAGCTTATATCAGTAGGACATGGTCCAGCCATGTGTATCTATCCAAAGTGTCAAAATCGCCAGATTGGATGTGTCCATAGATGGGTGGTGATGGTTCTTTGGTGTCGCGTCTGTTGAACCGTCCCGGCTCTTCCTGGTGGTATAGTGACACCGATGTTGGTTGGCTGCTGGGACTCGTACAGTCTCGACACCGCGTTCAAATTTACTTTAGCCGGAGAATATTAAATTTCGATCGAGTTGGGAGGCCACGGCCAGGCGACCGACGCACACCTATATGTAGGAAACACGGACAACAAACATGAGTGGACAAGGTTGAAAAGGACGAACCGGGTTGGAGGCACAAGAGAGAGAGAGAGAGAGAGAGAGCAGAACCAATAGGAAGAGGAACAGACAAGTCTGTGTGTGTGTCTGTGTGTGTTTTGTGTATATGTACACCGCAGTCATCGAACCCCTGTCCTTGTTACACTTCTCTCACCCTTTGCCGCACTCCACTATAACTCATATCCTTCGTATCGTGCACGTTTCGCATACACCTCCCACTCCATCACTGTGTCCAGAGCATCATCATGATGCTTCACTTTAGGCTCGATACACTTAACGGGTCAGATAGCATCGATGGCAGCCACGCGGCAACGATGGTTTCGCACTGCTCTATTACTTCATTGCTATCGCCATTACGATCAGGTAGGCTCGGTTTAATTGAACCGGGCTACACTGCACCTGTAGCTACACGACTGGCAGACCCAAGTCATCTAGTTGCCTGTTTAAGGTTTAACGCACCTATCTGATTACACATCAATGTAATTTAAAACAAAAAACAAAGTTAACGCGTTTATTATAATTAAGAAATTTAAAGTCAAGTTTTTGGCAGGTTTGGATGAAATTTCATTCACATGTGGATTAACCTGGAATAAAGTTTGGATAGAAAATTCTATGCAAATCGATCGAGCAATAAAAAATTTGCGCAATTTATGTTCGGTAAATTTAGTTAAACCAATCTCTTTTTACAATGTACGCAGAAAAGGATTTAGTTGAATATATAAATCTCATTGTAATGTAGATTCATTTCTGGTAGAAATTATTTCCTGATAGCGCCGTTTATGCGTCGTTAGATTTATCCACAGTAAAGCAACTTGTTCATCGTCATGTGGATGGAAAAAAATTCTAACACGATACGTATCACTCTCAACATTTTTTCTAAGTATATGTGTGTCCCTGTGGCAGAACACGTGTACACTCTTGAGAATACTGCTTACGTCATAATATAATTCTCGTGTGTCTCGTTGATAGACCGGTTAAGATTGCGGTCAACTACGTTTTTTTTCTGCAAGGTCTTTGCCAGCAAAACACATTTTGTTAAAGCAACTACTAATGATTATCCTCTAGGCTGAGTCATTTTTCTAAATTGATTCTGTTACATCATTGCGTTGTTAGGAGTGCTCGAGGTGTGAGTCTGTGGAAGGGATAGCATTGCAACTCATGGAGAGACAGCGAGAAGTAAACAACGTTGAACTTGAACGCCTACAGATGATTGGAAGACGATTATTGATTGTATTCAATGTGTGCGTTCGTGTAGAAAAGATAGAGTTGTAAGTGGATAAATAAAGCAGTGTAATCATAAAAGTAGCAAGCGCAACGGATTTTCCTCAGTCTCGTTCAGTATCACAAGATGAACGCGTCTAATTTTCTCGACACTTCGATATCTCATGAAATTAAAACAGATTGAGTGATAGAATATTGTCGAAGAAAGTTTGAATAAAAGTGATAAACAATGTTAAGCTTGTCCATAATCGTGGCATTAGTGGCAATCGCCCTTGCAATTTATTACTACCTAATTGGAAATCTCAAGTTTTTCGAAAAAAGTGGAATACCTTATTTGAAGCCGAAGCTATTGGTCGGCAACAGTGGTCCTTTGGTTTTGAAAAGTTACTCCGCAGCCGAACATGTTAAAATTCTCTACGACAGTCATCCCGAAGCTAAATATTTTGGTTTTCATGATTTTATGTTACCGACGATAATGCTACGTGATCCGGAGATAATAAAATACGTGACTGTCAAGAATTTCGATAATTTCGTAAATCACACGATGTTCATCAATGAGGATTTGGATCCTTTCTTTGGGAAAAATCTGTTTGGCCTGCAAAACGACAAATGGCGCGAAATGAGATCAATATTGAGTCCTGCTTTCACATCGAGCAAGATGAAGGGCATGTTTGACTTGGTGTCCAAATGCGGAATTAAATTTGCTGATAACCTTGCAACGCGACCTAAACCCAATCAAGTGGAGCTTAAAGACAATTTCACAAGATACACAATGGACGTTATAGCCAGCGCTGCTTTTGGCATCACAGTGGATTCACTGAAAGAACCTAACAACGAATTTTACGTATTGGGACGCGAGGCAACGACCTTTGATTACATAAGAACAATGAAATTGTTTTTATTCAAAGTAGTGCCAACAATCATGACCCTCCTTCGCGTACGTGTGATCAGCGACGAAGTTTCAAGATTCTTCACGCACATTGTTTCCTCGACTGTGAAGTCTCGTGAAACCGAAGGTAAATCGCGAAACGACATGATACAATTGATGATGCACGCCAGAGATTCTGGAAAAGTTCCTAATCTCAGTGTGGAAGACATGACTGCGCAAGCTTTTATATTCTTCTTTGGAGGCTTCGACACAACTTCAACAGCAATGTCTTTTGCTGCTTTTGAGATTGCCATCAATCCACATATTCAAGAGAAATTGCAGGAGGAGGTTGACGCTGTGTTGGATGAATGCGACGGAAATCTCACGTGGGAAGCTTTTCAGAAAATGCATTATCTTGAGGCGGTGATCTATGAGGCATTGCGAAAATATCCACCGGCTCCTTTTACCGATCGAGTTTGCAACAAGACCATCGAAATTCCACCAGCTGTCGAAGGCGGTAAACCCTATTTAGCCAAACCTGGATCAATCTTTTGGCTACCGTATTATGGACTTCATCATGATTCGCAGTACTTCGAGGAACCGGATAAATTTGATCCCGAGAGATTCATTGATCCCTCGACGGGCAAGACAAAGGAACCACTTGGATTTTTGCCGTTTGGCATTGGTCCCAGATTTTGTATTGGACAGAGATTCGCCATGATGGAAGTTAAATTAGCTATTTTCCATATTGTCGCCAAGTGCCAATTGAAACCTTGCTCGAAAACACCTGTGCCTCTTGTTCTCAGCCGAAAGACTTTTAATATGACGTCTGAACATGATTTTTGGGTGGAAATAGTGCCAAGAAAATAAACGTCACACATTATTATAAACTTGTAAATAAGTGTTATTGAAAAAAATGTATCGCTTATTATTTTCCTTTAACATTATTGTGTAGATCATCGTAGTTGCTGAATGTTGCCAAAAATATTTCCTGACTTTTCCCTGAATTCCTGTGAATGAAATATCCGTTGCAATTGACAACTTGTATTTTTGTATTAAAGTATTGAAAGTCAGTATGTGTAATGAATAAACATATATTTTGTACCAGCATAAATTGTCAATTTCCTGACATTTCTTGATTTTTCCAGGACTAAAAAAAAACTCTCCCGACACGTCCTTGACGATTTTTAACCATTTGGTTAAAAAGCAAAATAAAAATAACTTTTTAACCATTTATTTGATGAATCTACTGTGATGGAAATGTTAATTTTTCCCTTCGTCTTGAAGTGACTGAGACGTCTAAAAATCATGAACATAAAATATTTAAAAAAATATTTGAATCAATGAACTTAGTTACAAAAAATATCATCATTTGTGTTCGCGTAGTAGTAATTTTTATCAAGGTTTTATATGTCCGCCGTTATTTTTTATGATTTTTGGGTGACCCGGTCCTCTTTTTTTTATGTGGCGTTGTAGAAGAGATTATGTGCAATTTATCAACGCATACAAGAGATTATGAAAGCTGAGCTCAGAAGGCAATCGATGTTTCACAACAAAATTAACACGTTGTTTGTTCGTGTTTCGAGAAACGATAATTGAACTTTTGATTACGTAATCCAATGAATTTATAAAAGCAGAATTGCTCGCTGAAAGCCTTTAGTAGCTAACAACATTGCAACGTGGACGTATCAAGTATCGACGATATTCCGGAAATATATGAAATTCAATCAGGTTAGACTGTTTAGATTGGACAAATTTACAAATCCGAATAAAGCGTAGAAATGATAAACTCGGCCATAATCCTGTCGGGAGTGGCGATCGCCCTTACATTTTATTACTACGTCATCGGTAATCTCAGGTTTTTCGAAAAAAGTGGCATTCCTCATCTGAAACCGAAATTCCTGATCGGCAATCAAGGCGCTATGCTTTTGAAGCGTCGATCAGTAGCCGAACAAGTAAAGTGGATTTATGACAGTCATCCCGAAGCTAAATACATTGGTTTTCACGATTTTATGGTACCGACAATCATGCTACGCGATCCAGAAATCGTAAAATACGTGACTGTCAAGAATTTTGACAATTTTGTTAATCACACGAAATTCGTCAACGCGAATTTGGATGCATTCTTCGGTAAAAATCTCTTTGGTTTACAGAACGACAGATGGCGCGAAATGAGATCAATTCTGAGACCAGCATTCACATCCAGCAAGATGAAGGGTATGTTCGACTTGGTGTCCAACTGTGCAGCAAAGTTCTTGTCTTGTCACAAGATGCCAACCCAATGAAGTTGAGATGAAAGACAATTTTACAAGATACACAATGGATGTCATAGCCAGCGTGGCTTTTGGCATCACAGTGGATTCTATCAAAGAACCCAATAACGAATTTTATTTATTGGGTCGCGAGGCAACGACCTTCGACTTCATCGAAACACTGAAAATCTTTTTGTTCAAATCGTCACCAAAAATCCTAATGATTCTTCGTATGCGCTTGATTAGCGAACGAATCTCGAGATTCTTTACACACATTGTTTCGTCGAATGTTAAATCTCGGGTGGCCAACGGGGAATCACGTGACGACATGATACAATTGATGATGCTTGCCAGAGACTCTGGAAAAGCTCCTAATCTTAGCATTGAAGACATGACTCCACAAGCTTTTATATTTTTCTTTGGTGGATTCGACACAACTTCAACAGCGATGTCTTTTGCCGCTTATGAGATTGCCATCAATCCACATGTCCAAGAAAAAATGCAGCAAGAGATTGACGCTGTGTTAAAAGCGTGCGATGGAAATTTAACGTGGGAGACTTTTCAAGATATGCGTTATCTCGAGGCTGCTATCAATGAGACACTACGAAAATATCCACCGAACAGCGCTACCGATCGAGTATGCAACAAATCGATTGAGATTCCATCTGCGGTTGAAGGCGGTTGTCCGTATTTCGTGAAACCGGGTACAGTTTTTTGGGTGCCATTTTATGGACTTCATCATGATCCGCAGTACTTCGAGGAACCCAATAAATTCAATCCTGATAGATTCATCGATCAAACAACAGGAAGAATAACGGAACCTCCTGGATTTTTGCCTTTTCGAATTGGACCAAGATTCTGCATTGGACAGAGATTCGCAATGATGGAAGTTAAACTTGCGATTTTCCATGTTATCGCCAACGGTCAATTGAAACCTTGCGCAAAAACTCAAGTGCCTATTGTTCAGAGCAAAAAGACTTTTGTTCTGACGTCTGAACATGATTATTGGGTGGAAATAGTGCCAAGATAATAATGGACTAAGATTACAGACTTGGAGTTTGATAATATAAGGAATCAAACAATTCCAATGATTGTGAATTGTTCATAGAAATTAAGAATGTACTATTTTTGCTCACTTCATTATTTGTTCCCTTTTCAGGGTTTATTCCATCTAATGTTCGCTCCCTCAATTGTAACAAAGAAATTTTCATTTCGAACCACATCAGAGGAAATATTAGGAACTGCGCAATTTCTCGTCAATTATACAACAATAATAATCTGATCTCACGTCTCATGAACTCCGTAAAACTTGGCTCTAAGCTTGAAAACTGATCAATTTTCGTTATAGAATCCAGTGTGTCGATGTCTGACATGGGAATATGATCGATCGTCATCATCAACCATTTTGCCACATTGTGAGTTTGATAGGTTGCATTGGCGTGCGCTAGTTTCGCAAACGAACACCACGAAGGCTTTATTTTTATTGTGTACTTGAGTTTGACAGCCGTCGTTCAACCTGAGAGTTAGATATCGAGCCTTTTTTTGTCTGTCATTGACGCCTTCATGCATCCCTTCCATTCATATCTTTCCGTTTATTCATTCAATAGCATCTTTTGAAATTCTTTTATATCCGCATTCACAGCCTTCAAAGAAGTACAAGGACCTATAAATAAGTATGTATGAAGTTAGCTCCTGGTAGTCTGAAATATTAAGCAGATGCAGTCTTAAGGTGAAGCGGTGACTCTGTTTGCTCAGTACTTAAACCGATTCTTGATGCTTTTGGTGTTGCTTTCTGTAGCACTGCTTGAATTGATGCCATTCCTGACGTGTTGGTTGCCTTAAGGTTGATTTCACTACTTGAACCAGCTTGAGATGTTAGGTGTGGGACATCCCTGACTACTTCGTTTGATAAATAATGCTCGTGAATTTGCACACGAGTACCAAAGCCACCGAAACTTTCTCGAATGAGCACCAAAAACTATTTGCCAAGTTTCGTGGTGGTGGCTGGCCTGGGTTCGTTGAATTTTACTTGCTGCGAAAAGGCTCTCACAGACACAACAAACATGAGTAATAGATTTTTTTTTTATTACACGTAAAATTGTTCTTAAACTGAATTAAAAAAAGTACAGAGTGTAAAAAATAATTTTATAAAAACGTTTCACCATATTTAAAAAAAAAAAATAATTAGTCGAATATTATTCACGTTGTGTTTTTTGTTAAACAAGAAATGCCACGTTAAGTTGACAAATTTACAAATTTTCCACGCACTTTCGGTATCAAATATTTTGATAAACGAATATTGCCATTGGAGCAAGAAAAATATTATATTTAATGAAAAAAATAGCTAGATTTTATTAAATACAATTTTTCCATATAATCGTCGAATTTCAGATATATTTTTGTAGTGCTTCCAACGAGGAACTAAACAGTTTGTTGTAGATAATCATTTAAAAAAAAAGGTAAAAAAAATCATTTTACACAAATGTCTTGAACTGCATAAACTATATAATAATAATCAAGCCCGTTGTGCCATCTCTAAATAAATTCGTACAAAGTTTTACTTGAACGAGATTCAATGTCATGGTCCAAACTATAGTTTCATGACGTAGGAGATACACATTTTTTTTTGAGACAGTCTAATGCACATAGTATAAAATTAGACAAATGAAACTGATTTTAGTCTACAGAGGGCGCTGAAGCCAAAACAGCTTAACAGAGTTTTCGGTTTTTGTGGCAAAGATTACAAAGTTTCATCGCAACGAAAATCCGTATAAAGTCTGACTTATTATCCTCCACGAGCCAACTGTCAAAAAGGATTCAGCGTACTTTTTGTCCCATAGTTGGTAGATGTCGCCGTCGTTTATATTCGCTTGAACTCAAGAAACGTTGGCAGAGACCTCTGATGGTCTAACCCTACGAGAAGTGAGAAGTAGAAACGTCGAAATACCCGTTTGAAAGGACGAGAGATGCTCTTTTGTCGGTAGCCTCTCTACCACGTCCTTCTCCTTTCTTTCATTGCCATGGTTGCACTGCGGAACTTTATTAATTGCGCGTTTTGTTATGCAAATTCTCGAGGCAGCCACGCGACGCGGAATCCAACCACCGCACTGCCGCGCCCTCTCTCACCCCATTATTTCCCATTCCTTCACGCCGCAGCAGCAGCAGCAGCAGCACCAGCAGCAGTAGCAGCGGCGATTGCGACTCCAGCGCCACCACCTTTTAAAGATTACCCAGAATTCATTGCCTTCAATTGGGAAAACTTTAAAGCGTCTTCGACGTTACCTCCGCCTCTTTTATTTCATTATCCTACCGTTCTATAATGGAGCTTTTGGGGCTGCTAAAGATTTCCCAAAGTCCAACTGTGGACGCATATTCAATTTTTCGATTGGGAATCTTGTATTTTTTTTTTTTTTTTTTTTTCGCAATTAGTACTTTTATCAGTATTGAATGTATAATTTTTTTTTTAAATAAAATGTATTGAGTAATGTTTCTTTTTTGCAAAATAAGAAATGAAAATCATTTAAGAAAATGAAAAATAATGATTCTAGTTCTATAGAACGATTTAATTTGGCAAATCCTAACGTAAAATTCTCCAGGATTTTTTTTTCCAAATTTTCTCAGGAATCAATTTTTCCAGAATTTGCTAAATTTTAGTTTTTTTAAAAATAGAATTCGCTGTTTTTATTTATTTTTTCTCCACAGTTTTATCAATATTAAAAATCCTAAAGAATATTATAAGAACATAATTTAATTCTTAATATCTACTTTTTCAAATGAAACATTTTCAAATATTTCGATACAGAAAAGTGTGGAGCAAATAAAAAAGAAAGAAAGAAAAAAGAATCCTCAATTGTTTCGACACTTTTCATGCCATTAAGATTGTTTCTGCTCGCATATAAACGAAATATCAGTCCAAACCTTAATTACAGATTTCTGTAAAGATATTTCGTTGTATATATAAGTTGAAAGATATCCGAACGACTGATGCAGAGCTTCAGCCAACGGTTATTATGAGCTATTTCTCGAAGGAATATCTCGTTTTGTGTGTTTGACGAGACTAATGACTGCTACCTCGAATGGTTGGCTGAAGCACTAAGCAGTCGCAAAAGCCTTGGATACTTCTTCTCCTTTCTTTCCTTTTTTTTTTTCTCTTCATTTTCATTGCTTCTTCTCTTTGCTCTTAGTTCGGCACTCATATTTCACTTTCTATCTTGCAGTCGTGCTGCTTTCATCGCTATATATTCTCAACCTCCTCTTTCTTCCTTCTATTCCATTCAGCTTGCCGTCCCACTCGAAATCACCATCAACCTTCTCACTCAATTCTCAATGGATCAAACGACTTATTACGCGGTTGAGTGCCGCATTGTTACAGAAACAACACTACTTTGCCTTAGCGTTTGCTGCTTTTGAATGTGCGGAGGGTGAGAGACGGGAGACGTCAACGACGTACCTTCCAACCAGGAATTATTCTGCCCCTTGGGATTATATAACATTTTTTATGTCTTCAATTTTTTTTTTTTTTAGTTTTCGATATTTTTACCTCTTTTTTTTACGTCGGTCTATTTTACCTAAAGAATTATTTATTTTACCTATTTTATTTATTTTATTTATTTCAGGCACATTTCTTTTAAAAAATTATAATTTATAATTTAAAACCTCTAAAAAAATGATATAAATATATACCAGAAAACTATGTTTTTGGAAAATTGTCAAATCATTTAAAAAAATCACATTTACAAAAAAAAAAAATACACCCATTAAGTTTTTTTTTAAATTGAGTTTTATAATTTTTCAAGCACTAAAATGTTGTCGTCGTCGCAGAGTTCAAGCTTGTATAATGCTTTCTCATTATTTTCAATTTTTTTGCACAGCTTTCACTGCTAGAAAACCAAAGTTAATAAACGCACTTGTCCATAGAGGTGGCTTTGTGAAAAATGTAAAATATTGAGGAAGCAATGTGAGGAAGCAGTTTTTTTTTTCAATCAGTGTACTGCAGAATAAAACTGCAGAAAGTAAAATTACTCGTGCCTTTAGGAATGTCAGACAGAGCGAAAAGCGAGAAGAGAAGAAATTCGCTTTCCTTCTCTAACATACAATATATAATGCATTCTCGAAGCTTATTGAAAATCTGCCAATAGCCTCGAATACAATTGAACCAGTGAACCATGCATTTTTTTATATAATGTAGTGCGTTTATATATTGAGCCACGAATTTATGAGGTGTCTTTTTTTCTGCTTTTAGAGTCGTTCTGCTGCAGAAGGAAATTCTTCGTCAAATCTTCAAATAATCATTCGAAGATTCATCAAATTTATTATCCAGTCGAGATCAAAAGAACGTGAGTATTTATTGCCGATTTTATACATATATCAAATAATTTCATGCAATTTCACTTGATTTTAAATTATTTATTTCAACTAGAAACACTGTGTAACTATTTCTTAAAACAGACGAAATTTAATTTGTACACTAATTTCGAAAAGACTAATCTCAAGCAAAACTGTGAATTATTTGAGAATTTTTGGCCTATTGGGTCTCTTTCAAAAGAGTGACGAATGTAAAAACAAAAAAAAAATTATTCTAGGTGACCCGCATTACCCATCTGCTTTTGCCATCTGGCAAAAAATTCTTTGTTTGTCAAGTGAATTTTTCAAGTAAACTTTTCTTTTTTAAATATCTTTAAATTTCACCTGACTCCGTCGAATTAAGTGAATTCCGGAGGATTTGATTTCGCGCGATTTTAACGCTGTTTTAAACTCATGTTTTCTTCATTACTTGCTTCTTTTTTTGTTGTAATTTTAATTCAGATTCAATGATTTCAAGAGTAAATAACACCGCAAAGGTGTTTCACTCTGTTCTTCCGGTCTGCGTTTATGGCTTTGTAGATCCATGAGCCAAGTGAACTTGGAGCCAATTAGAGCAGACTGTTAGTCGGCGTTGATATAATGAAGAGCGACAAGCAGCCAGTGCCGAGAAACCGGGATAGTAGCTAATACGTTTCCAAGTGCTCGCTTTGTTTCCGTACGCTGATCCCGCATCGTTTGCAATATCCTGAGCTTTAGCTTCAAGTGGCGACGGTGAAGAGCAAGTTGGTTACAGTCGAATGGACAATTAACGTCCGTCATCAATAGGGGGGTAAAAAAAACTTCAGATTCTATGCACAATGTTCCACTTGAATCGGTCTTCATCGGTGTTCGATTGATTGTTCCCAACAACGATTATCTAAATGACTTAAATAGAAGCAATTCTTGTTATTTTATTTGCCTTTAATTCTATTTCGGGAATATTAGTAATCATTTCATAGGTTTTCCACAAATTTGTTCAGCTTCCAAGACAATTAAAATACAAGGTTTCAAAGTTTTCGATTGCATTATTTGAATGTACACCTTGACCTTGTTTTCTATTATGTTTTAACGTGAGCTACATCGGCATCGATGTAATTAATTCTGTATTTGCAGCTTAATCAATACGCAATTCAAACCACAGATGTCTTGTATTGACACTTGTGTTTGGTGTTGAAGGTTACGTGACGGAATTCGTTAGTTTGAGCGACAAGTTGTCCGTTAAGATTCAGTTCTGTCTGAAAAAAAGTAGATGAATACGTGTCAAAATTTGATCATCCAGTGAAATTGGTGAAATCCGAGAGGAAAGTCGTTCAAAAATGCAGTATTTTTGGCCACTTCTGACGTCCATCCTAAGCGCTATAATTGTTATTTATCATTTGTGCCTAAGACAATGGAATTACTTCAAGAAAAATGGAATCTTGCATATACCACCACTGCCAATAATCGGAAATATGGCAGTGCCGATGTTTCGTCGTAAAGCTATGGCGGAACATCTGCACGACATTTATTCTCTCAACGAAGATGCAAAGTACATTGGTTTTCACGAGTTTGTCACGCCAATGATAATGATACGTGATGTGGAATTGATAAAATCAGTGACAATGAAGAATTTCGATCATTTCACGGATCGTTTAGGATTGGCAAGTTCAAGTATAGATCCACTTTTTGGAAATATGCTGTTCTCCATTCACGGCGACAAATGGCGTCAGCTTAGAAGTCACTTGAGTCCACTTTTCACATCGTCCAAAATGAAAACGAGCTTCCATCGGATTAATCAGTGTTCAAGGAACTTTGTGAATCAATTGGTAGCAAAGTGTGCCAATGAGTCCTGCATCATCGACACTAAAGATGCATTCACAAGGTTCACAAACGACGTTACAGCTTCAGCAATCTTTGGAGTCACGGTGGATTCAATGAAAGAGCCTAACAATGATTTTTACACACTTGGTAAGCAAGCAACAGCCATCGATGGTTTTGCATCAGTGAAATATGTTCTCGCTCGAAGTTTTCCATTATTGGCACGATTGTTGGGCGTTAGTTTGGTGAAAAACAAAGCTAGGAAGTTCTTTTTGGATATTGTAAGAGATTCTGTGAAGTTAAGAAGCGAAAATGGTATCAAAAGACATGACATGATTCAGTTAATGATGCAAGTCAATGAGGCTAAATCAGACGATTCCGATAGGCTGAGTATCGAATTGATGACTGCATTGGCTTTTGGATTTTATTTTGGTGGTCTTGACACTGCTTCGACAATGCAATCTTTTGTCGCACACATGATTGCCGCCAATGATGACGTTTATGAAAAGCTTCAAGCTGAAGTGGACCGAGTAATGGAAAACTCCAATGGCGTTCCAACTTTTGATGACATCGCTGAAATGCAATATTTGGAAGCTGTGATTCTGGAAACAATGAGGATGTATCCACCTGTGCCGTTTTTGGACAGAATTTGCACGAAGGACTTTGAACTACCGGCATCATTGCCAGGCGGGAAACCAGTCAGAATTCAAACTGGCACCTGTATTTGGATACCCACGTATTCCGTCCAGAGGGATCCGAGAAATTTTGAAAATCCTGGGAAATTTGATCCCCAACGATTTATCGGTAATAGAAAGACACACATCAATCCATCCAATTATTTTCCATTTGGAATTGGACCAAGAATGTGTACGGGCAATCGTTTTGCTTTGATTGAGTGCAAAATTTTGTTTTGTTATCTACTCTATCACTGTCAATTGAAGATAAGTCCGAAGACTCAAGTGCCATTGAAGTTAGGCACCAATACGGTGCTTATGGCTGCTGAAGGAGGCTTTTGGATCCAATTAGAAAGCAGAAAGACGCGCGTATAGTGAATTTTATGGATTCTGTTGGAATTGAAAGGAGACGAATGAAAGCGAGAAGGAAAAATGTAGAAAATAAATGTAATCAAAATGCACATAGCACAAAATGAAGAATATTATTGTTACATATATATTACTACATAAAAATACAGGTATCTCGTTTGGAAATTTCACAGAACAATAAAATATTATTTGATCATTGAAATTTACAATGTTTCCGTAAATCCCTTTTCCGCAGATCTGGATTCAAGATGAAATCGAAATCCACTTCCGGCTGATAAAGTTAGGCTGCTCTTGCTCAATTCCAGAGGCACCGGCGTTTTAGGACTCGGTTTCAAATGACACTTTGACAGAAGATAAAAAATCACGACTTTTGACTGGAGCAAAGCAAATTTCGGCCCAATGCAGGTTCTCGGCCCGAGACCAAAAGGAAAATAACTCGATTGGTCAATATCGTTTTTTCTGCTACCCAAAAATCTCTCGGCATTGAATTCATCCGGATTATCAAAGTATTTCGGATCATGATGTATTGCGTAAACGGGTATCAAGAGATTTTGACCAGGTTCCAATATCACTGGTTTGCCACCAGGTAAAGCTGGTGGTAATTCAAACGTCTTGATACAAATTCTGTCGAGAAACGTGAGGATCGGATACATCCTTAATGTCTCAGAGAAAACTGCGTGGAGATATTTCATTCCATTGATAGCCTCGTAAGTCGGTTCACCGTTGGTCGCTTTCATCACATCGTCCACCTCGTTTTGAACTCTCTTTTGAATTTCCGGATTAACAGCCAATATGTGCGAAACGAAACACATGAACGAGGACGATGTGTCGAAACCACCGAAGAAAAAGACAAATGCTTGAGCTGTCATGGCTTGAAGCGTTAATTCAGAACAGTAACCCGTTTTCTTTCCTCTTGCGTCCAACATGAGTTGAAGCATATCGGGTCTTGTTATACCTTCTCTGTCTCTCGTTTCTATAGTTTCCTTCAAAACACCCTCGAAAAATGTCTCGATACTCGTGTCGATGAGCTTGACATTAAAGAATTTTGCTATGTTCGGAAAGCTTCGTAGGAGTAAAAATTTTAATGACAAAATACCCTCGAAATTGATTGCTCTTCTGCCAAGTGTGTAAAAATCATTTTTTGGATTTCTCATTGAATCGACGCTTATGCCAAAGGCGCATGTCGCTATCACGTCAGTTGTGTATCTTGTGAAAGCGTCTTTTGAATTTATGTCGTTGTTCTTGTCGAGCGACTGTTCAGCCAAAAAATCGGTAAATTTTCTTGCGCAATTTGACATCAATTTGAACATTGCCTTCAGTTTGCTTCCTGTGAATGCTGGACTCAAGAGGTTTCGCGCTTCTCTCCATTTGTCACCACGGAGGGAGAATAAATTTGTGCCGAACAGAGGATCCATCACTGGATCAACGAAACCCCGATGATCGACGAAATAATCGAAATTTTTGATTGTAACATTTTTTATTAACTCGGGCGATCTTAACATGATGACCGGCTCACTGAAGTCGTAGAAACCAACGTAATCTGCATTCTCGTTCAATTTGTACAATCTGTTTAGCACCTCGACCATTGCATATTTTTGGAATATTGCTGCAGCAACATTACCGAATATTGGCAATGGTCTCTCGTGTATTATTCCCATTTTCTCGAGTCTGCCGATTTTTTCAAAAATTAAATAATAAATTCCAAGGGCAATAGCGAGACAGCTCAAAATCAATATCCACGAATCCATGATTTTATTTTTTGGTTTTTTTTTTTTAACTTTTTGTCGATTTTATTACAATAACTCTGTGTAGACCATTTATCGAAGTGGCTTTAAGTTAAAAATCGTTGATTTGTCAAGTGATTTGGCGAAAAAAATGTTTCCTCATCGAGCTTCTGTCATTGACTGAATTATTTTCTCCCAAAAGCCTCCAACTCGTTAACTGAATGTCAGACAACTGATTAATTATGCACGTATTCGATGACCAGTATCAAGGTGATTTAAGTGCAGACGTATAAAATTATTTGTAATTCGGATATTTTTAAACTTATAAATAGCTTGTCATTTGCACACTAGTTGTGATTACTGTCGATTTCGTATGTGAATAATTTCGCCACATTTTTATTTTTTAATATTGAAAATTATTCATATAAATTAACTTGTAAAAAATAAAAACATTCTCGTATTACATTTTTTTAAATGTATTTTTATTGATCTACAACGTTTTTTTCCTTCTGTAATATTATTTAAAAAAGCATCTTTTTGTTTTGTTTGAAACTCAATAATTTGGTAGGAGCGTAAAAAAGAAAACGTGGCATCGAAAAAAATATTCTATAATTTATTCAGCCTCTATATACTTAATGAGTGCTAATAACGCACAACATTAAAACCCAATCGAGGAGGTCGATGTACAGTCGCTGGTTAATATTTGATGAAATAATCCATATGTAGTATTTTTAAAACATTTTGATTTTAATGTAATTTATGCTACGATATATATATATATATATATATCGAATCTTTATATAGTCTTCTTATTACCAAACAGTTAAATTCTTCTCCTCGAACAACATACAGTAAAAAAAAAAATTCTGGAAATATTTTTGTGATGCAACATCTCAGCACTCACGATTTTATAACATTTTTGGCATTAACAATTTTACATGCTTCATTATTTTCAATTAATTTAATTTATTTCATGAGATCAACAAGTAAAAAAAAAAATCCAAAAACAGAGCTTCTAATACTAAACTGAATATAGACGAACATATTTTATTTTTTATTATTACTCACCGTACTTTTTGGAAAAAGTAATAACTTTTTAAAATTTTTCTAGTGTTGGAATATTAGTGACACATAAAAAGAAATGTTTGGATTTACTGTAGATTTAATGAAAGAGATTTTAAAAAATCGAGCTAATAATTTTGCAACAATTTTACACACGTTTTGCAACTGTAAAACATTTGTTCTTGGCCAGAATATTTCGGTACATTTTTCCGGTGGTTTGATCCCGGACATCTTGACCCTTAATAATTCAGCTGTGGGTGATGATCTCAAGTATATTGTTTCTTTTCGATAAGTGAATAAATTAAAGAGCTCAAAGACCTCAAAAATGACGATCACGTCGATCGAAATCTTATAATTCGGTGGATCTAAAATCCAAAAACTAGAATTTCGATGAAGCACGAAATGCAAGCAGAGCTCAACTGCATACACAGAATTAGAAAGGAAAGAATAAATTTTGGAGACACGCAAAATAAGGAGACAAGGAAAATAAGGAGACAAGGAAAATAAATCTAACGATTTAATAAGAGATGATTTAAAAATAAGTATAACATAACATTTCAATGCATGACAAATTTACAAAATTCATATACAAACTGTCACACAGCGTCTAAATCTCTTATTTAAAATAACGTAGTTTGCATTTTTTACATTGTAATCCAAAAATACAAATTTACCATTGATGCATTCCAGCTTAGAGAAACAAGTAAAAAAATATATATATAATTGTGTCTTAAAAAATAATATAATTTTGTCTAATAATTCGTAGAGAACTATTTAAGAAATTTGATAAAATCCATTTTTTCTAAAAAAAAAAAGAATATTAACACAATAACGTCGTTTGCATTTTTTACACTGCAACAAAAAAAAATACAAATTTACAAAAAAAGTGTCAGCTTCTCAAAAAGCTGTTATTATATTTGATCATACGTCGACGACTAGTTTAGAAATTTTGGAAAATCGATTTGTATCATCGCTAGTTCACGACACTTTTCCGGTTGTCTTATTTCTCGATTCGAGTTGAATCCAAAAGCCACCTTTGGCTGTCATAGCGAAGCTGCTTCTGCTCAATTCAAGTGGCACAATTGTCTTAGGACTTGGTTTAAAATGACACTTTGACAGAAGATGAAAGAACACGACTTTTGTCTCGAGCAGTGCAAATCTATTTCCAATGCACATTCTCGGTCCTTGTCCAAACGGAAAATAGGTAAATGGATCAATGTCATTTTTTCGGCTACCCATGAAACGTTCAGGATCAAATTCCTCTGGATTCGAAAAATATTTCGGATCTCTGTGCATCGGATATACGGGAAACCAGACATTTTGACCAGGTTGAATGATCACTGGTTTGGCGCCGGGCATAGCGGGCGGTAATTCAAACGTTTTGACACAAAGCCTGTCGAGAAAACCACCAATTGGATAAACCCTTAATGTCTCATTGATAACTGCGTCAAGATATTGCATTCCATTGACTGCCTCGTAAGTAGGTTCGCCATTGGTAGCTTTCATCACGTCGTCCACCTTTTCCAGAAGCTTCATTTGAATCTCCTCATTCACTGCAATGACATACGCAAGGAAACACATAAGTGAGGACGATGTGTCGAAGCCACCAAAGAAAAAAACGAATGCCTGAGCTGTCATGTCCTGAATCGTGAGTTCAGGACCTTCGCCAATTTTTTTTCCTCTTGCATCCATCATGAGTTGTATCATATCTGGCCTGGTGATTCCTTCCCGGTCTCTCGTTGCAATAGTATCGCTCACAACGCCCTCAAAAAATCTCTCGATCTTCGGATCGATGAGTTTGATATTGAAGATTTTAGCGATTATCGGAAAGCTTCGTAGAAGGAAAAATTTTAACGACAGAATGCCATCGAAGTTCGTCGCCTCTCTGCCAAGTACGTAAAAATCATTTTTCGGATTTCTCATTGAATCGACGCTTATGCCAAAAGCACAAGTCGCTATAACGTCATTGGTGTATCTCGTGAAAGCCTCTTTTGAGTTTAAAACATTTGGCTTATCGATCGATTGTTCAGTCAAAAAATCGGCAAAATTCTTTGCACAATTTGACATCAATTTGAACATCGCTTTCATTTTGCTTCCAGTGAAAGCCGGAGTCAAGAGATTTCTCACTTCCTTCCATTTGTCGCCACGAAGGGAGAATAGATTTTTCCCGAAAAGTGGATCCTGCGCTGCGTCGACGAAACCACGATGATCAACGAAATAATCGAAATTCTTGATTGTAATATTTTTTATTAATTCCGGTGATCTTATCATGATTACCGGTTCACTGAAATCGTAGAAACCAACGTAATCCGCAGTGTCGTTCAACTTGTACACTTTGTTCACCAATTCGACCAATGGCAACTGTCGGAATAATGCCGGTGCCATGTTACCAAAAACTGGCAATGGTTTCACGTGTAATATTCCCATTTCTTCGAGCTTGTTGATGTTTCGAAAAAAGAAATAATAGATTCCAAGAGCGCCACCCAAAATGCTCAAAATCAGCATCCAACAATCCATGATTGTTGTATTTATTGAAACGTTTCGTTGGACTTTATTCGAACTCTCTGCACGTTACTGACGCTGCTTTAATGCAGGAGTAGTTGTGTGTTATAACTGAATTGCTTTTGACAAGGAAGTTTTTTCCTTGTTGGCTTCCTATCGTCGACTGACGCTCTTGCGAAGGAAATCGCAGTCTCATTGCCTCTCTGAAATAGAAGATAGCAACTCGTCAACTGATTATCAGGCGCCTCTAACCACTTCTTATATTTCCTATCTAGTCTTAAGGTCATTTAGAGATACACGTATATAAACACTTGTTCGTCACACTAGAATAATATTATGTACGACGTATAATTAAATCGCCATTAGGCATTGCTGTAGTATACATTGTAATATACTCAAATGTGTATAAGTCATTCCAACGAAAACTTGCTCAGTCATGACGCTTGGAGAAAAATATATTTCTTTTAATATGTTGTAATGTAATGCCCTGTAAAAAAAACTCCACATCAATTTTTAGATATTTTTTATTTTTGATAATTGGTTTTGGCCGCGAATACAAAAAAATGTTGTACACTAAAAGAAACTACGATTTTTTATACACGACTTTATATACACTAAAAGAAACTACGATATTTTTTGAACATTGAGAAAAAAAATCCATAAAAATGTACTCGTGGATTTATTTCATTTACTGTATCACGTAGAAATTCTTTAAATCAAAATTGCTTTGGTGTACACCAGTTTCTCGTTTAAAAATCTGGCAATCTGCCAGGATTAAAAAAATGCTACAAAGGAGAACTTTTCGCATTGATTATTTGAAAAAAAAAACGAGAATGCAAATTTCTATAAAACCTTAACTACTTTTTCGATTCCACTTAAATTCAGTACCAAAAGTTTCGCCACTCTGATAAAGTTTCGCGCCAAGTTTTGCGCCTGATAGCTGAAAATTTGTTCCAGCTAGAGAAACATTTTTCAAAATCTTAAAAATCCGATATAATCAAAAGGCTTCAACTAATTTTCATGAAATGTGTACCAAAAAGAAACATTTCACTCTACTGTATATGACACATGAAATTTGAGACGATTTGGTCGAGTAATTCCCGAGTTATCGTAATTTAAACAATTTTTCTCAATCTTTTACACAATTTCGAGTACTCAAAAATGAAAATATCGAAAAAAATTTGTTATGAAACCAAAGCTTCTTCTACGAGGAACCAATAATGCAATTTTATTATTCTTAGGACAATTCAACTAGTTTTAGAAAATCCCCTTCAAATCTCTCTAAACTTTTCTTCATGTCGTATTTCTGGATTCAACTTGAAGCCAAAAGCCACCTTTGGCTGTCACAGAGAAGCTGCTTTTGCTCAATTCCAGTGGCACAAGAGTTTTAGAACTTGGTTTCAAATGGCACTTTGACAGAAGATGAAAAATCATGACTTTTGTCTCGAGAACAGCAAATCTGTTTCCAATGCATATTCTCGGTCCGTGTCCAAACGGAAAATAGGTAAATGGATCAATATCATTTTTTCGGCTACCCATGAATCGCTCTGGATCGAATTCATTTGGATTCGAAAAATATTTCGGATCTCTCTGTATCGAATGTACGGGAATCCAAAGATTTTGGCCAGGTTCAATGATGACTGGTTTGGCTCCGGGCAAAGCGGGAGGCAATTCAAAAGTCTTGACACAAATTCTATCGAGTATTCCAACAACTGGATACATTCTCAATGTCTCATTGATGACCGCGTCGAGATATTCCATTCCATTGATAGCCTCATAAGTTGGATCACCATTGGTCGCATTCATCACCTCGTCAATCTCCTCCTGAAGCTTTGTTTGAATGTCCGTATTGATCGCTATGAAATACGCAAGGAAACACATATGCGAAGAGGTCGATTCAAAACCACCGAAGAAGAACATTAATGCTTGTGCTGTCATATCGGAAATCGTGAATTTCGGAACGCCCTGATTTTTTTTTCCTCTTGCATCCATCATCAATTGAATCATATCTGGTCTACTGATACCTTTTCTCTCTCTCGTCTCAATTGTTTCCCTCACAATGCCCTCAAAAAAATGCCCAATTCTCGTATTGACAATTTTGACATTTAACAATTTGGCGATTCTGGGAATGCATCGTAGAACAAAAAATTTGAAACCAACTATACCATCGAAATTCGTTGCCTTTCTGCCAAACACGTAAAAATCATTATTCCGTTGTCTCATCGAATCGACGCTTATGCCAAAAGCACAAGTCGCTATTGCGTCATTCGTGTATCTCGTGAATGCGTCTTTTGTGTCAATAACGTTGGGTTTCTCGATCGAGCTTTCAGCCAAAAAATTGGCAAAATTTCTTCCACAATTTGACATCAATTTGAACATTGTCTTCATTTTGCTTCCAGTGAAAGCTGGACTCAAGAAATTTCTCACTTCTCTCCATTTGTCGCCACGAAGGGAAAATAGATTTTTGCCGAAGAGTGGATCCTGCTCTGCGTCAATAAAACCACGATGATCAACGAAGTAATCGAAATTCTTGATCGTTATGCTTTTTATCAGATCTGGGGATTTTATCATGATTATCGGCTCACTGAAATCGTACAAACCAACGTAATCCGCCTCGTCGCTCAAATTGTACACTTTGTTCAATAGCTCGGTAATTTGTAATTTTTGGAATAACGCTGGAGCCATATTCCCGACAATTGGCCAAGGTTTTATATGCAAAATTTCCATTCTCTCGAGCTCGTTGATTTTTCGAAGAATAAAATAATAAATTCCAAGTGCGACAGCTAAGAAGCTTAAAATCAGCATCCACCAATCCATGATATGATTATATTCGTTGAAATCGCTTTTGACAATTTTATTGCAACACCTCTCTGTTATCGAAATTTGTTTTATTCAGAAGGATTGGCTTGTTACAAATCAAGTGTTTTGATGAGAAGTGACTTTTCTTATCGACTGTCTGTCGACGACTGAATCTCTTTGCAACAAGAACTGAGATATAAATTTCCTTGCAAACTGATTGTAGTACCACGACAGACTAGATTGAGCCTATTATGCATTCGCGGTACAATATCAGGGTCATTTAGAGTCAAACGTATAACAGATATTGACTTCTTATATTTGAAGTGCGAATTGTACAATTTTTTCTTTAACTTGTCAGCAACAATTGCTTTAGATTCTTTATAATAAAATTTTTTCAATCTTGTGCCGTCTAAAAAAAAAGATCGCATATTTTTTAAAAGTGAATTAGAGGATCAAAAATATTTAAGAATTATTTTTAAAAATTTAATAATTTTTTGCTTCATTCAGTACTAATTTATATTGATGACTGTTCTTCGTTCTAAAAAAAGGTCCAATTTGGGCTGTCGAATATATTTTTTTTATTTAAAAATATGCCATCGATGTCTAGAATTGCTTTCATGCATTTTTGAGGGGAATAAAATAATAACATTTTTGTTGTTGTGACTTGACAGAATTTGACATAATCAATTTGATACGTTGTTGAGAAAAGTGAAGTAATAATATATTTTTGTCTCGTCGTAATATGACAGAATTTTCGTTATGTTGTTTACAAACACCAAAAAAAAATTGTTACGATGGCTTGTCTGTATCTATGATAAGCTCCGATGGCACGTGCAACTGTCAAGAGGTATTATCTGAAGTCTGCATTAACAAGATTAAAAAAAAAAATTCTTTTCTTTTTTAATAGAAGTAAGAAAATATTGTTCAATTTATAGATAATTACAAAATTTTTGTTAAAGATTACTCTTCTTACATTCTTTCTAAAATGTTGATAAAATTTTGAGAACAGTGGAGTTATATTAGAAATGCATACTAAATTCTTATTTCATTTAAAAATCATGTATCTGAAACTACTTAAAAAGTGCCATTTTTGAACTGTTTTGATTTAGAAAAGTAACTTAATTTTTTTTTCACATTTATCACCAAAGGGTATCTTAAGGATCGGAAAATAAATGTTGAATAAGAAACAGTGTAAAAAAAAGTGTGACAACAAAAATATAATAAAGCCTTTAATTTCTCATTTATTATTGTTATTGAAAATATAATACAATTACGCTTAAAAAATATCATTATGTATACAGTAAAGTAGGTTGGATTTTTGACGCAGTAACGTATATATTGAGGCATTCTACCTCAAACAAAATTTACAAAAAAAAAAAAAACATCTCAAAATCTAATTGCATTTGACTAAATTCGTCGAATATTTAGGAAATTTTTGAAAATCCATTTGTCTTGACATTTCCATCGTCACAAATTCTCGATTCTTTATTCGTTTTTCTGGTTTCAAGTTGAAGCCAAAAGCCACCTTTGGCTGTCATAGTGAAGCTGCTGGTGCTCAATTCCAGTGGCACAAGTGTCTTAGGACTTGGTTTGAAGTGACATCTTGACAAAAGATGAAAAAACACGACTTTTGTCTCGAGCAAGGCAAATCTGTTTCCAATGCAGATTCTCGGTCCGTGACCAAATGGAAAATAGGTAAATGGATCAACGTCGTTTTTTCGGCTACCCAAAAAACGCTCCGGGTCGAATTCATCCGGATTTGAAAAATATTTTGGATCCTTGTGGAGCGAGTACACCGGAAACCAGAGATTTTGACCAGGTTCAATCGTCACTGATTTCGCACCGATCGATGCTGGCGGTAGTTCAAACTTTTTGACACAAACTCTGTCGAGAAAACCGGCAATTGGATAAATCCGCAATGTCTCATTGATGACCGCGTCAAGATATTCCATTCCATTGATAGCCTCGTAAGTGACATCACCATTGGTAGCTTCCATCACCTCGTCAATCTCTTCCCGAAGCTTTGTTTGAACGTCGGCATTAACGGCTATGATATACGCAATGAAACACATGAGGGAGGACGACGTATCAAAACCGCCAAAGAAGAAAATGAATGCCTGAGCGGTCATGTCCTGAATCGTGAGTTCAGGGCTTTCGCCAATTTTTTTTCCTCTCGCATCCATCATAAGTTGTATCATATCTGGCCTGGTGATTCCATTCTTGTCTCTCGTTGCAATTGTTTCCCTGACAATGCCCTCGAAAAATGTCTCGATTCTCGTATCGATGAGTTTGATATTGAAGAATTTTGCGATTCTCGGAAAGCTTCGTAGAAGAAAAAATTTTAGGGACAAAATACCCTCCAAGTTTGTCGCTTCTCTGCCAAGTACGTAAAAATCATTTTTCGGATTTCTCATTGAATCGACGCTTATGCCAAAAGCACAAGTCGCAATAGCGTCATTCGTGTACCTCGTGAAAGCATCTTTTGAATTTACAACATTTGGTTTGTCGATCGATTGTTCAGCCAAGAAATCGGCAAAATTCTTTGCACAATTTGACATCAATTTGAACATCGCTTTCATTTTGCTGCCAGTGAAAGCCGGACTCAGGAGATTTCTCACTTCCTTCCATTTTTCGCCACGAAGGGAGAATAGATTTTTACCGAAAAGTGGATCCTGTGCTGCGTCGACAAAACCACGATGATCAACGAAATAATCGAAATTCTTGATTGTGATATTTTTTATTAGCTCCGGTGATCTTATCATGATTACCGGTTCACTGAAATCATAGAAACCAACGTAATCCACTTCGTCGCTCAACTTGTACACTTTGTTTATCAATTCGACCAATGGCAGCTGGCGGAATAATGCTGGTGCCATGTTACCAAAAATTGGCAATGGTTTTATGTGCAATATTCCCATTTCTTCGAGCTTGTTGATTTTTCGATTAAAGAAATAATAGATTCCGAGTGCGACAGCCAAAAAGCTTAAAATCAGCATCCACCAATCCATGATTGTTGTATTTATTGGAAAGTTTCCTTTGGATTTTATATCAACACCTCTGCAGAGACTATTTTTTCAATGTCGCTTAACTTCAGTGGCACTGATTTGTTACATTTGTTAGTTTTTGTAAGTAGTATCTTTACGTATCGACCTTCTATCATCGACTGAACTCGTTTGTATCAGTACTGCTGTATCACGCTGCTCCTCTGCACAGACCATAACAACGCGGGTGCAGATGATTGCGTCAGGCGCCTCTGATCACTTATATGTTGACTACCAAGTATCAAGGTCACTTAGAGACAAGCGCGTAAAAATAGTTGCACGTCACAATTGAATAACCTGATACGAATATGTTAGATTTGCGCTCCGCTGGAATTACTGTGTATTGCGTATATGAGGCATTCCCTGTCAACTGAGTCAGTGTAACTATTAATTTTTTTTAAACCTTCAAATATGGTTTGCATACTCTGATAATTTTTTTATAGGTTCTGTAGAACCTATAAAAAGACTCTGTAGGTACCACTGCAGGTTATATCAAATTAGGAGGAAAATAAAACGTGTGGGAATTTTTGTAATTTTTTGTTTGCTTTTGATATTAAACTTTGCACACTTTTAAAAGAGAACGAGTAGGCCAAATATTTCTAAATTTTACGAATGGAAACCTAAATGGACCCAGAATGGAAACCTAAGTGGAATTCAGGATGGAAACCTAAGTGGAATCCAGAATGGAAACCCAAATAAAAACCCAGATGGAAACCTGAAGGGAATCTGGATGGAAACCTGAAGGGAATCTGGATGGAAACCTGAAGGGAATCTGGGATAGGAACCTGGATGGAATCCGGGTTGGAAATCTGGATGAAAACCTGGATTAAATCCAGGTTGGAAACCTGAATGGAATCAATGGTGGAAACCTGAATGGACTCAATGATGGAAACCTGAATGGAATCAATGATGGAAACCTGAATGGAAACCTGGATGAAATCTAAAATGGAATCCAGGATGTCATCCAGGATGTCATCCTGGATTCCACATACCCTCCTAAAACTCGAAACCCATATGAGGGAAATTTTTCCGAACCCGGATTCTCCGGTTAAACCCTCAAGATATTCGCACCAACATTGAATTATTTTTCTATAACTACAAATTGTTAATTACTTAACCATTTCCATGTCTAATTTCTTCCAATTTAGTATTTTCTTTACTATTTCCAGTTTGAAAACATTTTCACGAGAATTCGAGTGAAAAAAATGAAGGTACGAAAAATTCGTAATTGAATATATGAGGCAATGACATTTTTCTAAAAACATGACAACCGAAAAATATTTTTGGGTATGAAACGCGGCTGTGTTGGGTATGAACGCGTGGTATCGGTATTTGGGTCACGTGCCAGTGAGTTTCGAAGCGCACCCAGCGACTGAACGTCGACAGGGCTTTGTGACATCGCATTGCTCTGCTTCCATTGGTAACGCTCTCTCTGTACCATAGAACCAGCGGATCATGTACAGCCGCATAATATATTCATGCTCTCCGGGTTATTCCCACGTACGTGATGCGTGCACTCGCGATAGACTCACCGTGAATGGTCCTTTAATGAGCGAAATTCCAACTGCGAAACAGAGAGAGTATGAACATCACGCTCGACAACTACAACCTCAACTAAATCCACCATTCACGTTCCCTTTCCCTTCACGAGTCTTTCCTTTATTCCAGTTTTTCGCCACAAACAAATTTTGTTTTTTTTTTTTTTTCGAACAAAAAGATAATATAATCATGTAATTATTAAGATTTCGAAAAAAAAAAATTAGTCGACTGAGCGAAAGACTGATTTTGTGAAAATATAAAAATAATACGCAAACAATATGAGACTTTCTATATTATTTAAAGGAATAAAATATTTTTTCTCATTTTCGTAGGGCTTTTTCCAAATTTTCAGTTATTAGGATTTTTTTGTCTTTACCGATTTTTTTCTGTTTTCTTGTCGATTTGAAGAATCAATCTTGGAGGAGACTAAAAAATCATCGATTCAAAATGAATTCCTTTTGAGTGTTCACAATAAACAATTGAATGAAAAAAAATTATGATTCTTTCGAAGATGCGAAAATGTCATCTGCAACATATAAAAAATTTGGAATCTAAAAAAAAAAAGAGGAAATTATTAGAATTTGAGGTATCGTGAGAGTTGCGAGATCGTGCCGAAGGCGGAAGCGAGGATAGCGATAACTGTTGGAAGCGCGTTGTGCACGTCGCAAGGTAGACGCAGGACAAGAAGGGTCCTTCGACCAGAATTGATGAACTCGAGGCGAGAGATCATAGCGGTGGGTGCTACCGGCGGTGTATTGTCTCCCGGTTTCGGTATTGTATACACTCCCGTGGATCTAGAGTGCGTTGTCTCGTCACACTATATACCATCGTAGAGTTCACCGTGTATATATATATAAAACATATGGGGCATTCTATCGCAAATCGTCGAGTATCGTGAAATTCATTCTTCTTAGCAATGTAACGGTTCTACAGAATCTGACTCTACACCATCAACTCTACACAACAGCGACTCTACACAACAGCGACTCTACGCAACAGCGACTCTACACAACAGCGACTTTACATAACAGCGACTCTACACAATAGCGAATCTACACCATCAACTCTACACAACAGCGACTCTACACAATAGCGAATCTACACGATCAACTCTACACAACAGCGACTCTACACAATAGCGAATCTACACCACCAACTCTACACAACAGCGACCCTACAGAACAGTGAGTCTGCAGAACAACGACTCTACACAACAGCGACTTTACACAATAGCGACTCTACACCACAGCGACTCTACACCATCGACTCTACACCACCGACTCTACACAACAGCGACTCTACACCACTGACTCTACAAAAAAAATTCGACGTAGTTTTTTTTTTTTTGTAAATGAGTTTTTGGATAATTGTAACCAAACCAATTATTTTTATATAAACGTACTGCAACATACTGAAAGGAGAAGTAGAAATGCAAATCACGATAGGGTCGTTTTGAGCCGAAATGGCCCATATATTCGTGAAGGTCCTCCTACTACCTTCAGGAAACCAGGAGTTGCAGGGCTTCTGATGCCGTTGTTATAACATTATTGGAAACATAGAGTCTCCCGCGTGTATTCCCTTCCGTATGTTGCTCTGTAATTTGCTGGCCAATATTCCATATATCCCATCGAATACGTTATAGAACAGTGAGTACAAAGAACACGCGACTCTCAAAGGCTTAACAAAATATCCGTCAAAAGTTTAACACCTGTAGAAATATTGTCTACATTCGCTAACAAATACTGTCTACATTCGATAACAAAAGGTTCGACTCCTATTAAAATCTAAAATATAATTAATTAAGACCAAAAAAAT
Source organism: Perithous albicinctus (assembly GCA_964016905.1). Classification (NCBI taxonomy): domain Eukaryota; kingdom Metazoa; phylum Arthropoda; class Insecta; order Hymenoptera; family Ichneumonidae; genus Perithous; species Perithous albicinctus. Next base: position 9,958,114 of record OZ024698.1, on the reverse strand, counting down.
TGATTTTGTATAATAATAATAATAATGCTAAAAGGTTATTGAAGAATAAGTTTTCGAAAATCTTGATTAACAAATTTGACAATTAAAAGGTCAAGTCATACAAAAAAAATTAATTGAACATACAAAAGACGCTGATTTTGAATAATAATAATAATAATAATAATAATAATAATAATAATAATAATAATAATAATAATAGTGCTAAAAAGTTATTGAGAATGTAATTTTTTTTTAACTTTTTTTCACCACACTTAAAATATTTTTTAAAATAATATAAAATTAAAAAATGAAGGTTTAAAAAATATTTAACTTACTAATTTTTTAGTACATTTAATGGATTATTATTTTTTAAATTTTTATCAGGTTGCAAAATGTTTAAAATGTGAAATTTCGACAGTATAAAGTTTTCATGATTTTCCGATAACTCAGCCTCCTTAATATCCGACTGATGGCTGAACATATAATTGAGGATAATTATTATTTGAACGCACGAGTGAATATGATAAATGAGCGCGTTCATTTCACTTCGTCAATAGAAAATAAATGTTGGCCAAATTCGATGACGGCGTTAATATGCCAAACCGTTGAATCGAGACAGGTATCGAATTACCAACTCTGGATAATACCGATATGTTCGTGCAATATTTGTTTTCGGTTTTGGTTAAAAAAATAAAAGGGAGGGGGGAGTGAAAATGTTTGCAATACTAAGCAAAAATCCGTGTTTATCCGTTACACTGATATTAATGCACTTCGATAATGATGGGAGACTAATAATATTATTCGAAAATATTTCCATATCATGGAATTTGCATTTGAATTAAAAGCTTTAATGCTCACTTTTAAATATAAATTTTGTGCCTTCGGAAATCTAAAGTTTCGTGGTATATAAAAGTTATTCTCAATATTAAAAGCAATTAATAAAAGAAATACATAAAAATATATTTAGAAAATTAATGACTATTTTTTAATAAATTTTAAAAAATTACCAATCTCACAAATTTCCAGTTCTCTCGATTTTATTCTTATTTAATTTTCGTTGAAACGTATAGCATTTTTTTGTAAGCCCCTTTTGACGCTTTTTTTAAAGCCTTTCGCTATCACGAAATTGAAATCCAATTCGCATGAGACTCGATGACGAAATGATCAACGTGCCTAGGGCGTTGTAATCACAGGGAAACAAATCCGAGGCGAATTGACAAGCTACTTCGAATAACAACAAAAATCCTTCAGTCATTTTGAACAATGGAATTTCATACATTTGTAAAAACTAATATTCACATTTTTTTATATATCGAAAAATGCATACACGGCTCTATATATATTATTATTATTATTTGTTGATCGAAATCGATGTTGTGAAAACAAATATTATGTGGGAACTCAAAAATGGCTGATGATTATTTTTATGTATTTTTTTTTAATTAAAAAAAAATTAAGTATATCTTTTAAACAATTTGTTAAACTCGCACGAAGTAGTAATTAATTATCACGAAAACATAAGAAGGAGAGAAAGAAAAAAAAATACACATAAAATTCACGTTTTATTTGTATTTATTTTTGTTTATTTATTTATTTTTCGTTTTATTTAACTTATTTGTAAAACACGAAAAGAAAACAAGTTAAGAAAATATACGAAAGCATAGAAGGGTTTACTTTTTAATTTAACATTTTTAAAGAGATTACATTTTTTTTTATTCCTATTCTGAAAGGACCTAATAAATTATACAACAAAATGGTAATTAATTATACAAAAGACATATGAAGGCAAAAAATATTTACTTTTTAATATATTCTAGTTTATTTTATTTTTATTACATTTTTTCCACCACCAAAAATAATTATAAAAATTATAAAAAAGAAAAGTATACGGATTCGACTAATCGATGTATACTTATGATGTACGATGTATACATCATAGATTAATTTTTTTTTATCATGAATAATTAACTCGAAAGTGGCAACATATAAGTAACAAAATTGGTGGATCTTCGCATAAAATCATGTTATAAAATAAAATCAGTCCAGTTGCTTAAATAGTGACTGTAAGTATCTCGTCACTCATGATACGATAGATCAATAAACGACGTTGGAAATATCATAATTTGCATACAAGACGTGCCGTAAATTTATGGAGCGCCAAGAGCAGCATCAATTCAAGGTAGGCATGACGACAAGTAAGCTATTAAGCTAGAGATGCTGCGCAGTTAGCCTCAATAAAGAAATTCCGTTCAGTGTCACGTCTATCATGAGAAGTTAACGATGATTTGTCGAAAGATATGAATTACTCGTCTTTATAATAATTATTTATCACTAGACGAAGAAAACGTTAATAAAAAATGAAAAAATTATTGTTTTATTAATGAAGAAAAATTTTTATTTTTTGTTTTTTCGTATAGAAAATATACATTTATATAAAAATTAATATACATTAATTTTTTGAACACTTTCGAAAATAATCGAGGGACAAAAAATGTACTAAATCAAATATTATTAATCATTAGTTGGAAATAAATTTTCTGCTTTCTTAATGAATCGTGTTTTCACTTCGTTAAAAAGAAGAAATTTTTTTTTTTTTTCGTTAGTTCACCCAATTGTTATGTTTCATTGTTAATACACACACTATAAATTGGCATTTACATATTACCTTCTTCATTTAACGAGGAACGGAGATTCAACGAAAAAGCTTTCAATTGTCTGTCGGAAACAATGGCTTTCAAAAGTTAATTAATAAATACTGTAAAGAAATGTATATCGGTGAAATAGATGGAGCATGTTTCGACAAACAAAGCGGACACTGAAACCCGTGAAATCCAGAGCAACTATCTGAATTATTCTTTAAACAAAACGAATATCGACATAAATCAGATAATCCGTTTTCAAATAAACGGCTATTATCATTATTAAAAGCCGAAATTGTGCACAATAAATTATTATTTTAAGTCATATGTCATTTATAAATTTTTATGTTAAACTCATAAAGTGACTGCGAAGTTTGTAAAATCTGAATGCTATGTTATATACATTTGTTTACAATTTTCAACATTTCTAAAATTAAAATGTTTTTCAGAACTTCCAGAATTTGTGAAATGTTAAGATTTTTAGATTTTTCAAAATTTCTAAAATGTAAATATTTTAGATTTTTCAAAATTTCTAAAATGTAAATATTTTAGATTTTTCAAAATTTCTAAAATGTAAATATTTTAGATTTTTCAAAATTTCTAAAATGTAAATATTTTAGATTTTTCAAAATTTCTAAAATGTAAATATTTTCAGATTTTTCAAAATTTCTAAAACGTAAATATTTTCAGATTTTTCAAAATTTCTAAAACGTAAATATTTTAGATTTTTCAAAATTTCTAAAATGTAAATATTTTCCGATTTTTAAAAACTTCTAAAATGTAAATATTTTTAGATTTTTCAAAATTTCTAAAATGTAAATATTTTTCGGTTTTTCAAAATTTTTTAAATGTAAATATTTTTCGAATTTTAAAAACTTCTAAAATGTAAATATTTTTCGAATTTTAAAAACTTCTAAAATGTAAATATATTTAGATTTTTCAAAATTTCTAAAAAAATTTCAAAAATTCTTGAAAATTTCATTTTCAGATTTTTTTAAATTTCTAAAATGTAAATATCTTTAGACCTTCCGATGTTTTGCAGCTTTTTAGCCATGAAATTTGTAATATTAATTCGATTTTGATGAACGACAACTCATTGTATTCGTTAAATTATCTTTTAAAAGTCTACCAACTACTCTACTTCATATCGTTTGTTAATTAGAAAAAAATACAGTTACCTTCGTAATTGCAAGTAAATTTAAAAAAACGACAAAGCAATAGTAATTTTGAAACAATCGAAATTATTAAAAATGTTTATCGCTGAATTCCTAGTACATCTTTCAACAAACAAAATAGACTCACTCTTCTTAATGTTAATTAATAAAATATCAAATTAATCATACAAAATAAAATAAATAAAGTTTAAATAATACTTTTTCCCCAGTTTATTATTTTATAGTTATCAGCATTATTTTTAATCTACTCTTAAATGTATCATTCTATTTACAAAACAAAACAAAAAATGTACCGTAAATACAAAAATAGCAGGAATAAAATAATATCAATTTGAGAAAAACAATTCTATTTTCTCGATTTCCTTTATTTTCATTCTATCGTTATTCGCGAAGAAAATTCAAAACAATTTGTTGTTTATTAATACAACTCTCGATATTTCGATATTTATATCTGTTGTGTCTTCATTTACTTTGAAATTCGTAAATATATATATAAAGTACAATGATAGCCAAGCGATAAAGCGAGGACAATAAACAACAACTCTACTATTTTCTTATTTCCCTTTTTGCCCGTTTGCTTCGTTCATTTCTTTTCTTTGGTTTCGTACGTTTTTCCTCTGCGTTATTTCGTATTGCATCTCTAGTACGGTATCACTCGGCTATCTCACTCGCTCTTTCGATCTTATTATCACAGAATTGTTTCGCTTTCCGGAGTGTGTAGCATCGGCGGTTGGTACAGAAAACCCTTACAGGCGAATCCAAACTAAGTGTATTGGCAGTTGCGTCCAGGTTTTACTCTCATCCAATCGAGCCGGACCTTTAAGACCTTTTCTATCTTACTCTCTCACACCACCATTAGCTACCAGCGGCTTCCTCGCCGCCATTCTCACCCAAAACAAAAGAGAGTTCGGGACAACGAAAACCTTTTTCACCCAGTAGTTGAATTAACACTTGTGAATCAAATTTCAGTCTGATTTTTTTTTTTCTAAATTATTACTTCATTTTCAAAGACGTGTCATTTGGTCTAATCGTTTTGCTGAAGTCAAACAAACTATGTGTTTTTTTCATATAGAGAATTTTATTTTGACGAGTGTGAATCACACGAGTTGAGACAAAGTTTCTCGCACGTTTCGTATACAACTTTATGCCACGCGGTGCGAGAAGTGCCCACTTCTCGCACTAGTGCGACAGTCGTTAAGAAAAAGTTTTATCGCACTTGTATCGTAATGTACTATTATCGCACTAGTGTCGAGAAGTGCCTACTTCTCGCACCGCGTGGCATAAAAAACTTTGTTTCACGAGTGCGAGAAGTAAAGGTTCTCGCACTCGTGAAATTTGTTTCGTTTATCGTGCGAGAAGTAGGCACTTCTCGCACTCGTGAAATTTGCATTGCTTATCGTGCGAGAAGTAGGCACTTCTCGCACTCGTGAAATTCGTTTCGCTTAGCGTATGAAAAGTAGGCACTTCTCACACGCGTGAAATTTGCATCGCTTAGCGTGCGAGAAGTGGGCACTTCTCGCACTTGTGAAATTCTAAAAATTGCTTATACAAAATTGATGCACTAAATTTCACTTATTCCTTGTAATAAAGGGTTTACTCGAAAATTCTTTGAACTACGAGAAAGAAAAAATAAAAATACAGGAATGAAAGTTAAAACACAGAAATAAGAAGTGAAGTATGAAGATTAAAATACCGTTTTTTCTTTTCTTTTGCGTGAAAATCACTCTGTTATATCCTTTGAACTACGAGAAAGTAAAATTAGTCGAACGCGTTTTATTCAAACAACCGAGAGTAACCTTTAGTAGCGAAGGTTAGCTCAATGAAGGAAGGTTTACATTTAGGGCCAAGTCGAGGGATTTTAGGCGGAAATGGAAACGCGAAAACGGTGAACCCTAAAAGATACCTTTGCACATGAATGCTGAGCTGGGCTTGGAATCCAGTACTGCATATATAGTATATACAGCACTATATATGTACATATAAATATATATATATATATATATATATATAGATCTGCTCGAGAGAGCAGACGCCACGAGAAACGCCCCACCTGTAGTAAAAGCAAATATGATTACCGCCCTTTGGTTCGTAATCTCCGTGAGCAGCTTCCCAACTCGGAACCGGCTTAGCTTCCGCAGCCTCTCGAATTATTAGGCGATGCTTTGGCAAACCTACCATCTATCTTTGAACCACAAATTCTTTTTGCACATCGAAAAAATATCACTTAATTTATCATCATTCAATTTTGTGGTTACTTCTAACTGAAATCATTAATACTAAAAACATTGATTTTGAATAATAATAATAACAATAATAATAGTAATAAAAAATAATAATAATAAATATTTTTCAACAAAAAGATAATATAAATAACAATAATAACAATAAAGAAGAAAAACATTAATAACTTTGTAAAAAAAAAAGTTAAACTTTTGCAAAATTCGCGACTTCAACATTGCCTTAAAAAATAATATTTCGCAATTGTAGAAAAATTCTTTTCTATTTGTTTGTAAACGAATTAAAAAAAAATTATTTGTGGAACATATAAACAAATAGAATGAATTTGTTAGTAATTGGCTGGTTATATAAGTTTGTTCTAGCATAACAAAGCACTTTATATCTTCTTTAATTAAACTTGCAGCGAAATAAAATTGAAAATATGACCTATCATTTTTACAACTTGTAGTATAAAAAAGAAGAAAAAAAAAAAGAACGTGTGTGGAAAGACTGCAGTTGGCAGCCGCCAACCGTTTTTATGAGACACTCACTTGATTCGAAGGGATCGAGAAACGGAGCCACTCTTTTTCCGAAACGAGGAATGATGTCGTTTCGGACTGGTTGGACTGCGGCAATGAAGCGAAGGGTGAAACCCGCGGGTCGTCAACCCTCGACAGTACTTCGGGTTTCTCGTCACCAATGGAACAACTATACGATATATGGTTTTACTATTGACCGAACAATAATAATAATGTCCATGCACGTCCATAACTTTTTTTTTTTTAAGAAAGGGTTTTGTGGGCTTTTAAATGATATTAGGCCAATAACTAGATGGAATCAAAATGTGTACCATTTGCTCTGCTAGATAAAACGGAAGTTGACATTTGAAAATTAAAATTGGAGTAATTTTTTAAAAATAAAACAATTTAAATTGAAACAAAGGTTTTTTTAAATTGAAGTGAAGAAATTGTGACTGTAGTAAAAAAAAATTAAAATTGGATAAATAAAATTGATAAAATTAAAAGTGGAGTGCTAATATAAAAATGAGAAAACTAAAACTGAAGTGGAAACATTAAAATTAGAATAGAATTTGGAGTGCAAAAATTGAAATCAATGAATTAAAATTAAAATGAAAAGAATGTAAAGCGGAGTGAAAAAATTTTAATTGAAACAATAAAACTAAAATTGAAATGACAAAATTAAAAATAATTTTTGAAAAAAAAAGGTAATTTTCCGCTATATCTCTTTGATTATTATACTTCTTCAAATGTATAAAATAATGAAGAAGCAAAATTTGCAAAGTTCTGCTCCGTAAACTTTTTCTCTGTATTAATAAAATCGTGTCTATAAAATTCCATTTATCCTGAAACTACTCCAAAAGACGTTTTCACAAAATATAGTAAATAAACGAAGTTTACGCATTACTTTTTTTTTATTATGCAGTTTAATGCAGTTATATAATGACAATGTTGTAATAGGTGATGTATATAAGGCTTAAAAAGGAAAATGTAATGTTGTCTTCTAAGAGTAAACCGAATTGTCTTTATATGCCTGAAACGAGAAACAAAGATCCATAAGTTGGCCACACCGCGGTGTAACGACTCGTCAACAACGTACAGCTTGGCTTTCTGCGCCATCATTAAGTCTTCCCCCTTCCTCTCGCCCCTCATAAATGGGGCTCATGACGTGAGCGTAAAACTAATGGAATACGGGTGTACTATGACGTATATCGTGGCCCGTTACTCGGGGCTTTTCTAGACTCGGCATATATTTTTTTTTTTTTGTTGAAATTGTTTTTATATACTCGAGATGCAAGTATTAACACTAAACTATTGTCCCTAAAGAATTGATCTATGATAACGTTGGATATTCGTGCCAAAATATAAGCTATAATTAAAAATTTTATATTTTTCTATATCAAGAATGAAAACGATTGAAAAAACAATTATATTCTATGAAAGAAAGTATTTTTTATAAAACTATAAATTAATATACAAGTAATATACAAATTAATATTAATTATTGTGCCGTTAATTATTGTAATGAAAATTGTTTCGACGGAAATGACGACAGATGGCGTAAATGGCAGTTCTTTTCTCGATTGTACAACAGTCGTTCAGTTCTGTCGACATCTAAAGGGCAGAAATTTCAAAATTATTCATCGTTTTGAATGAAAGAAAAGTAATTTCAGATAATTCATTGTTAATACATTTTATTATTGCTCGTTACTCGAAATTGTTTAGTTGTTTAAGTAGAAAAGTATTTTTAATACATTTTTATTCAAATATTGTCGTATTCATTTTAGTACGTTAATAATAATTAATTAATTAATCTATATTGAATAAGTATTTTATTGATGAATTGACATGATTTTTATTGGATCTGAAAGACTGGAAGTAGGATCATTCGTCTGAAATGAATTATTGTAACGCTAGTTGTAATTATGCCACTGAATTATAAAAATTGTTTCAGTGGTAATGACGACAGATGGCGTAAATGACCAATCTTTCCTCGCTTGCACAACAGTCGTTCAGTTCTGTCGATTATTAAACACCAGAACATTGAAATATATCATCTTTTTGAATGAAGAAAAGTAATTTCAGATAATTAATCTTTAATAAATGTTATTATTGCTCGTGGTTAAAAAAATTATTTAGTTATTTAAGTTGAAAAGTATTTCAATACATTTCTATTAAAATCTTATCCAACCCATTAAATCACAAAAATAAAATTGAAAAAAACTATATTGAATAAGAAATTGTATTGTTGATAAATTAACATGATTTTTATATCCAAATAAAAAAATGTAAGGTTAAATAAAAATGGTATTTTTGATCAATGTAAACCATTTTTTTTTTTAATTCTAACTTTTAAGATGACATTGCTGTTTGAATAATGAGGAACTGCAAGATTTGAAGAAGAATATAATTTATCGGAAATCACCGGATCAACAATGAAGAACACCATCGTCTGAATATATTGAGGCCAGGTTTGCGACGCGTATTCTTGGGGAATTAACACACATTCGCGATGTTATTGCTTGAGAATACACAGTTGTAACTAGGAATCCGACTCGTATCAATTTATCTTTATTTTCCAACGAAGGAGATGAAGAGATCCCAGCGTGAACGAAGGAAGAGGAGCACAACAATGAAGAGATTGAAGAGCCACCATCGAACGATTACTGAGGCCAGGTTGGCGACGCGTATTCTTGGGGAATTAACACACATTCGCGATGTTATTGCTTGAGAATACACGTATTTGCCTGGCCGATAACACCGACAGCACACCAATAGAAGACTACAGTAGTGCGATCTTTATTCTTTATTTCTGATGCTCTTCTTAGGAATCATCAATTCTTTTTTATTTCAATAAAATAAAAGTATAAATTTTGAATGAATTATTTTGGTGAAATAAAAATCTAAAAATAACCATTTGTGAAACTAGTACGTGTCATTGTAATTATTATTGTAATTGTTAAAATAAAAATACAACATTTTTAACAAATCATTTATGTATAATTAGATACTTACAAACCACAATTTGCGAAGCTAGGAAATTAAGATTAATTGTTATAGAACAAAAAACTGTGGAGGTAAAAATATAATTAGCAATAGAAATAAAATACATCGTTTCATCGAAAATTACATAGATGGCGTAAATGAAAGTTCTTGATTCTCGAATGCACAACTGTCGCTCAGTTCTGTCGATGTTTTTTTTTTTCTTTTTTATCAAACGCATAGCGAGAAACTCTGATAATACATTTGTTTCTGCTCTACTTTTTTTCTCTCCCTCTTCTTTTTATTCGCACTTTGCTTTCTTTCATCTTTTTGTTTCTCTCCATCTGATGCTCTTCTGGAATTCATCAATCTTAGATGTGACTGAAACTCGTGGGATTCTTTTTGCAAGAGTGGACCAACACCATAAGTTGTTGGGCGCCACTGAGGGGGTTTCCTCTCCTCCCTCCACTTCACTGTATAGCTCCACCCTCTCACCGTTGCAGTGCTTTCTCGCGCCGGATGAGGGTGAGAAATTTACGGTCGGTGAGTTGGCCGCAAGTATAAATCACTCTTTAACAGAGCTTTCGCGCTTCCACCAAGAGCAGCAGCCGCAGCAGCAGCAGCAGCAGGCTTCGTTGAAAACTTAACAAGCCGAGTAATGAGGGGGATTTGAGGGTGTTCTTTTCCTTTACAGTATAAAGCTTGGAATACGCACAAACGTAGCCGGAATTTTTCCGCTCCTTGACATCTTTGAGTATCGTGTTAAAGAAAAAGAAAGCTGTAGGGTTAAATGCTGGAACTTATTAAGGAGGCGTTTCTTCAAATTCATTCTTTTTTAAATATACATTTTTCGTCGCTAAACAAAAAGTCGAATAAAAAATTGAAATATTTGAACAAATATTTGTTCACTACGTTCCTAGCCTTAAAATAAATCAATTACGAAAATGAAAGTGGGTATTTCGAATTTTTTTTTTTTCAGGCTTCTGGAAAAAATCCCATTGTCACTGAAACGTGAAATTGTCAGCATACATTGCGGTATTATACGACAGTAGGTCAGACACGATCCATTTGCCACTTATGATGAACATGTCACAGACTTAGTATCCAGTACCAAACAACCATCTACATGTGCACATATTCGCATATATAGCCTGAAGCACTATAGACATGGATGACAAGAGGGACGAGAGAGCCATAAGCATCATGTACATAGGGATATGCGTGCCTTTGGGAAAGCTGTTATTAGAGACCCTAGTGTCCAAATATCATCAAAGGCGAAGGGCCGATATATATAGTATACCGTAGTAGACGTCATCCTAGTTGATTAACCATCGTAATACGAATTACCTCATTATAACTTCGCCATTTTTCAATCTAATCATTTGATAATTTATTCTATTTTACTATACATTTCCACAGTGAAAATAATCTTTTTTTTATTGTGGCATTTTGACTGAAAGATATTGTGTTCAAAAACATCGACAGAATTTTTTTGGCAAGTTTGCAATTTTATTTTTAAAAAAGTAGATAATTTCAATTTATCACTTTTAGCTGAAAATTTGAGATTATATTCTTATGATGATTTTCAGATTAAAAAGTCTTATCTTTGTATGTTATATAAATATTTCGAATCGAGACTAGTCTGACATTTTTTTAAGTCCCTCAAGGGATCCTTGGGCCTGAATTTTTTTAAGTCCCTCAAGAGGGTCTTGGACCTGATTTTTTTTAAGTCCCTCAAGTCAGCCTGGGTCTGAATTTTTTAAAGTCCCTCAAGAGAGCATTGGGCCTACATTTTTTTAAGTCCCTCAAGAGGGCCTTGGGTCTGAATTTTTTCTAAGTCCCTCAAGGGATCCTTGGGTCTGATTTTTTAAAAGTCCCTCAAGGAATCCTTGAGTCTGCATTTTTTTAAGTCCCTCAAGAGGGCCTTGGGCCTGAATTTTTTAAAGTCCCTCAAGAGAGCCTTGGGCCTGAATTTTTTTAAGTCTCTCAAGAGGGCCTTGGGTCTGAATTTTTTCTAAGTCCCTCAAGGGAAACTTGATTCTGAATTTTTTTAAGTCCCTCAAGAGAGCCTCGGACCTGAATTTTTTTAAGTCCCTCAAGAGGGCCTTGGGTCTGAGTTTTTTCTAAGTCCTTCAAGGGATCCTTGGGCCTGATTTTTTAAAAGTCCCTCAAGGAATCCTTGAGTCTGAATTTTTTTAAGTCCCTCAAGAGAGCGTTGGGCCTGAATTTTTTTAAGTCTCTCAAGAGGGCCTTGGGTCTGAATTTTTTCTAAGTCCCTCAAGGGAATCTTGATTCTGAATTTTTTCTAAGTCCCTCAAGGGAAACTTGATTCTGAATTTTTTTAAGTCCCTCAAGAGAGCCTTGGACCTGAATTTTTTTAAGTCCCTCAAGAGGGCCTTGGGTCTGAATTTTTTAAAGTCCCTCAAGAGAGCCTTGGACCTGAATTTTTTTAAGACCCTCAAGAGGGCCTTGGGTCTGAATTTTTTCTAAGTCCTTCAAGGGATCCTTGGGCCTGATTTTTTAAAAGTCCCTCAAGGGAAACTTGATTCTGAATTTGTCTAAGTCCCAAAAGGGACGCTTGGGTCTGAATTTTTCGTAAATCCCATAAATAAGCATGACCGGGGTGAAATGACACACCATGGCTATAGCCACAATAATCCGCTAGTAAACATATATTAAAAACAAGGGCATTTAAAAAAATCATACATTTTTTAAATTCATTTTTATTTTAGCAAAAAATTTGACAAAATGGTAACTATTTAATTTTGTTTAACTTTTATTTGTTTCATTTAACTAAAAGTTTAGTTACAAAAGTAACTTTAAAAAATCATATCTTGTTTTATTAATTCTTTTTTGGTAAAAAAAAAAATTCGGTTACTTAAAAAAAAAAAAAGTTTACGTTTTTTCGCATTTTATTCAGATATGATACTTTTTATAGAGTGGAAGTTGAATTTAACTAAAAAGCTTACAGTTAAGTCCGAGGCTGGGTCCCTCTGCACATTTCCAATGCGTCCGCGTTGCATTAACTTCAAGTGGTAGTTGGCAATATATGCTCACACGCACACTTTTCCTCACCGTATACATATTTATTACCGGCGGTACGTTCAGGTAGCGCCATCTCAGGGGACGCATTGCCTTTAAACGACTGCCGTGCGCTTTTACGTTTCTCATATTTACTCGGCAAACGCCTGTGGGCACATAAAAGTTCATTGAGAGCAATTATCCAGGAGGCCGGCGAATGAGAACTTTAATAAATATTACAACAACAACAAAAAATAGCATAGAAATCGTTGAAAGGGCACTTTAAAAAAAAATAATTCTTTCATAAAGTCGCAGACAATGTCTAGTTTAAAGTTGGTATTATTTGCTAAATTAATTGAATAATAAATTTGATTTCATTCATTATTATAAAAAAAAAATATTTTGAAAATATTGAAAAAAAAACATTCGCTGAAGTTGTAGACAATGTTGATTTTACAGTGAATTAAATCTTCAAATAATTTCCACTGGATTTTAAGTTGGCACTATTTGCCAAATTAATTTAATAATGTAATATAATAATAATTTGATTAAAATTATTATTAAATATTTAAAAAAAAAATGGTTAAATAGATACAAAACATACAATAAAATTGTATAAATTTCAGTTGTCTTGATACAATTTTTCTTTAATATTTTCTATATTTTTTCAAAAATAAAATACCCATCATTTTTTATATTCGAATAAAAAAAGAATAAATTGCTACTTAAAAAAAAATGGTTATTAATCCGTGAAAAAGAAAGCACGACTTTTACAAAGTCTCCGCATAGTTATTTCAGATTTTGCAGTTCAACATCCAAGTAATAATAATTTTTTTTTTATTTCCCAAAGTGCACAGGAAGGACAATTGAAGTAATCGTAAAGTGCCACTCTGGCGGTCATAATCAAGACTTTATTGTCCGTTTTTTTTTTTTTTTTTTCTTCTTTTTTTTCACTCGTCTTCCATCGCCGTACGTATCACATTACTTTCTGCAATTTTACGTTGCTGCAGAAGAAAAGCGAGGAAAAACGAATTCAGCGCATCTTCGTCGTCGGTATATTGTGGAATGGGGTGAGGTCGAAGAAGGGGCGGAGGGATCGAGGGGGCAGGGGGCAAAGTAGAATGGTTGCTTTTCCTGCAGAATCGAGGTGGAACGAAGTGGAGGATCGATTGAACGTGACAGAAATGCTTTCTGCCCCGCGGTGAAGGTTTTCTCGAAGCACGGGATCGTTAAGAGGAACGATGACTGCAACGAACGACGCCGCTTTTGCGACTTATGTCCTCACTTATTCGCAGATTCAAACGTGTATTATCGTGCTTATGCTATATATTCAACATTCATAAGTTTCATGGAGCCAAACGGGTAATGGCTCACCGAAACGACCTATTCCTTCAGCCATTTGTCAATATGCAACAACTTGTGAAATTTATCATTTGCAGAAACATTTGCAAATCTCAAATTACTAAACGGCCTTATTTTATCTTTTGCAAATTAGATTTTTAAAAAAGTGTATTGTGATAAATTTTATTTTATTTTATTTTATTTTATTTTATTTACGTAAAGAACATATTATTTTTAAACTTTATAGCAACGTCTTATAAATTCTGAAAAAAATAGAGTCCATCAAGACTGCATGGCGAAAAAAGTGGTAAAAGTTGCAGAATTGCATGAACAATTTAATGTAATTAGAAAAAATATATTAAAAATACCGAAATTTGCGAAAAGAAATTGTTTGAATTTTTAATTGTTTATAACAGTGTAGTTTGATATTTTGCAAATATTGAAAAAATATGTCACGAAAGCGTGTTCTTTTGGCTTCAAAAGGCGCTTTGGTTTATCGTTCTACGGCAGATAGAACCAGAGATATTAATTTCTGAACGAGAATTCGCGTCAATTTTCCGAAAAAATGGCATACCCCATGATTTTTGAAAAAAAGAAAAAAAAACTTGCCAAACAAAAAAATACGGGTCTCCTGTTTTCATGTATAGATAACGTAAAAAAAGTTTCATTTGATTAAAAACAATATGCGTTCGAAAAACACACAAATTTGGCCGATTTCAAGAAGAGTGCCCATCAAACGTTCGTGAAAAGCACAAACATTTGATGGATTTGAAATTACGTTAGACTAAAGATGGTGCCCGAAAAAAAAAAGATTGTTCATGGCCAATTAATGAGATTTCTAGATTAATGAAAAATGTAAATAATTTTTTTTTTTTTTTTCTCCAATTTTACTTAATTTAAATAATAAAAATCAGGCCCTAGAAGGTGGATCAGCTTCACCGTGTAGGCGAGGGATTCCGTTTGATGAAGCTGACCTCCTGCCCTGCACGGCAACAGGGACGAAATATTTGTATAATATAGAAATATTAATGTAATAATATCAATAACAATAATAAATAATATAATAATAATAATCATGTACATAATGTAGGTTCATCTAAAATAGACTAAGTTTAGTACATCGAGTCTCCAAAGATCGACAAGAAATTGAGTCGAATCAATTTGTAAGAGAACAGGGGAAAAAAAAACGGGGGAAAGAAGTTTACGGGGTTCCGATGGTGAAAATAAAGACACTGTGGTTTCGGTGCTGCACTGAATCATCGGCCCCCGGGGAGCAACCAATCGAAGCGCCACTGGCTTTCGTTTCGCCAAGATAAACTCTTGCCACGTCTTCATTAGAGTTTTCTCGGACTATTTGTGGCTGTTGGTGGTGGTGAGGACCAGAAAGAGTAAAAGAGAGGAATGGGAGAGAGAGAGAGAGAGAGAGAGAGAGAGAGAGAAATGAGAGGGTGAGGAATATATATACACTCTTGGCTCTTATTGCCACACAGAAACAACAAGAACCCAGAGCTCGTTCCTGAAATCGGCTGCCGGTTCAGTTGCAGTTCCAGCAGAGGGAGTGTGTTGTGCTTTCGTCGTTTGCCAAACTCCCTCTTCGCTCTCCTATAGCGTCGAATCTGCCCTCTGCGCGTCCAACCGATAGCTTGGCTTAATAGTAGTTTAACCGAATCCACTCGGCAACATTCGAGGCAGTGGGAAAAGGGGAATAGTAGTCCCGAGCTACGAACGTATTAAATCCCAATCAAAACAATTCCAACCGTTCAATGACTGGATTGACCAAAATGAAGACAAGAAACTTTTGGAAGGATTTTAGTGGAGGGCAGTAAAAATGAAAGAGGCTTTTTGTCTGCAATTATTTACTATTTTTGTTTTTTTTTTTATTTCACAAGCAAAGCAATTCCTACTGTTGGCAGTGAATTCCAATCAAAATCACTCCAACCATTCAATGGCTGGATTGTTAAAATTGAGACAAGAAACTTTTGGAAGGATTTTAGTGGAGGGCAGTAAAAATGAAAGAGGCTTTTTGTCTGCAAATGACTACTACTTTTGTTTGTTGATTTCACAAGAAAAGCAATTCCAACTGTTGGCAGTGAATTCCAATCAAAATCACTTCAACCATTCAATGACTGGATTGTTAAAGTTAAGACAACAAACTTTTGGAAGGATTTTAGTGCAGGGCAGTAAAAATGAAAGAGGCTTTTTGTCTGCAAATGGCTACTATTTTTGTTTGTGTATTTCACAAGCAAAGCAATTCCAACTGTTGGTATTGAATTCCAATCAAAATCACTCCAACTATTCAATGACTGGATTATTAAAATTAAGACAACAAACTTTTGGAAGGAATTTAGTGGAGGTCAGTACAACTGAAAGAGGCTTTTTGTCTGCAAATGACTGCTTTTCTTGTTTGTTGATTTCACAAGCAAAGCAATTCCATCTGTTGGCAGTGAATTCCAATCAAAATCACTCCAACTATTCAATGCCTGGATTGTTAAAATTAAGACAACAAACTTTTGGAAGGATTTTAGTGCAGGGCAGTAAAAATGAAGAGGCTTTTTGTCTGCAAATGACTACTACTTTTGTTTGGTGATTTCACAAACAAAGCAATTCCAACTATTGGCATTGAATTCCAATCAAGACTATTCATTTCTTCAATAACGCTAATTTTTAACCAACTACTCGTATGGATGCGTCCTCTTTATTGGTCAAAACTGCGCAATTATTGCATCCTTATCAAAGGACAGAAAGTGCCTTTTCATCTGATGTGAATTTCTTCCCTCGCTTCCCTCGAGAATCAAGCTTCACGCTCAACGAAAATCTCCCACTTTCCTCCCTTCTAACACAATGCACTAATTTTAACCTCTTCCTAATCGACAGATACCTACAAAAACCTTCAAAGCTTCACCGGCGCCTGAGGGGTAGCTTTCGTTGCCAAAATAAGCTACACGAAAATCTTGAGTCCTTCCTGATTGCATTAAAAAAGAAAACCAAAGCAAACGACCCACGAGACACGTACAGAAGAATTTTAAGAATAAGGAAATCGACCAAGTGGGCTAAAGTATAAGGCAAGAATGTAAAAAAAGAAGAATGGTGGAGGGAACCAAAGATTGAACAGGGAAAAATACTTCCTGAAAAGGAAATTTCAATATCCTGCCGCGTATAACACGGCGTGGACGATGCACAGCTCCCTCCTGCCCTTCCCTCCCCCTCTCAGAAGCGTCGCAACTCACATCGGCACTCCAGGCTAGTAGAAGGTTGCCTTCCCTTTTTTTTTTTTCGTTCGTGACTTCGTGAGACACCGAGGGATCACTTCTTCTTCTTTTTCGCCTTCTTCCCTCGTTTTTTTTTTCACTTGGTCTCTCGCTGCGAGACTTGGTCCCGAGGTCTCTTCAACATCTCCCTCTCTCCCTCCCACTCTTCCCTCCCCCTTCGACAAGGGTATCGGCTAATTTAATTCGTAAACCGAGGGAATATAAAAGTGAGCGAGGTGGAGGATATCCCAGCGTCGTGAAGGTGGAGGTGACGTCGGTGGTGGGGAGGGGGGCTTCCTCCCCCTCCTTCCAATAGAGCGCTGTCTGCAGGCATTGGAAAGAAAAAGAGTATAAAGCCATTGTCGTGTAAAGAGGAAGAGAAACGTAACCATTCGCTCTTGCACACTCACTCGGTTTAGTTTTCTTTTCTTTCTTTCTTTCTCTCTTTTTTTTTTACTCCAGGTCGCGTCGACACGATATTTAAAAGGGGCGTTTTTCCTTCGTTCTTCCTTTGTTTCTTGGTTTCCGTGGGTATTTCTTTTTTTACGATTTTTCACCTTGGTCTTGTTCACCCGATCTCGAAATAGAGGCGTGAAAAAGGGTTGGATTGAAGTGACATATGCAAGCATTTATGTATGTTTTTTTTTTTCTTACTTAATCTGCTTGTTTTTGCTGTTTTAGATAAATTAGTGATTGATGAAGTGAAATTGACGAATTGAATATTGTGAACTCGTAGAGTAAAATAAACTGCAAAATATCAATTAACTTACCAAACGAATCTCCCAACTATGACACGCGAATGGTTAGTTAATTATTTCACAATTTTTTTCGTTTACCCAACTTGTTCATTAATTAAGCTCCTTTTTCAGTCAGGAGTTGTTTTAAAATTCGTTGTTATTTCTAAATGAATACAGCAGCATTATTTTGAATTTCTTAAGAAAAATGTTGAAATAAAAATTAGAAATTAAAAAAAAAAAAAAAAGAATTCATATAACATTTTTAATAAATAAATAAATTAGAGAGCAATTTTTTTAGAGTAATAGGATGGTTACAACTGTGGGCTGAAACGTAGCTCAGAGGACGTAATAGCGACGGACTAGGATGAGAAGAACGATGTAGAGGATAGAATAACGGAAATCTCGAAGACGACGAGACTACTTCCTCTCTAACAAAGGCGACATAAGTTACGTAAAGTGGCCCTCGTACGCTCGCTTGGCAAGCTCTATTCTTTACTACCAGGCTACTTTGCCCTTGTCCTGTCTTTTGCCGTGTACAGTGGACACTCTTGAAAGACGTACCTTACACCATACATATATACTATCGGTATTACATGACTCTGCCATATATGTATAGAAAAAGCTATAAATATATTTTCACCATACAATGAACACGTACAAAGAAACAATCTATTTAATTTACTGGCATATGAGGCGTTCCATACGAATTTCACCTGCCAAAAAAAAAAAAAAAAAAAAAAAAAATCTCAAAAATTGCCTAATAATTCGATGATTTTTAGAATTCTTTCTTTAACCCAAGATTCCAATGTTGCGTGTACCTGTAAAAGTGAAAAGACGTTGGCAACACGGATAACGAATGTTATTGATGTCCTTATTCTGGTATATCCTAGAAAGCAAAAGCACACACACTGGTGGCACTCCCTTATTGTCATTTTATACGATACCATATACTCACCATCCCTTCAGCGTGGATACCTTCACCTCCTGTCTCCTGGCTGACCGCTTTTCGGCCACAAATATCCGATAACGGCGCATACATTTCTCCCGCCTTTATACAACGCAGGCCGGTGGTTCTTCGTCGTTACAGCGCCCTCTGACGTTGAAGCGAAAAAGCACTTTGCTGCATTGCCTCGTGTCTACTTGTTTTTTTTTTTTTTTTTTTTCTTTTCATCAACCTTACAAGTATCCCGGGCAATATTGCGAATATTCAGAATTCTTCGGTGAAGATTGTCATAAAAACGAGAAAAAAAAAACTAATTAAACAGATTTGTTATTAAAGACTATTATTATTCATTTATATTGATCTTTACTGGAATTTAAAAAAATATATTTACATCAACAAACAGCATATTTTAAACACTCTTAATACCAGTAAATCATTACTACCAACTACTCTACTAGTGTAGAGTTTGGAAGTAGAGTCTGAGAGTAGGGTTTGAGTATAGAGTTAGAGAGTAGAATTTGGGTATACAGTTTGAGTGTGGAGTTTCAGAGTAGAGTTAGAGAGTAGAATTTGGGTATACAGTTTGAGTGTAGAGTTAGAGAGTAGAATTTGGGTATACAGTTTGAGTGTAGAGTTTCAGAGTAGAATTTGAGAGTAGAGTTTTAGAGTAGATTATGAGAGTAGAGTTTCAGAGTAGAATTTGAGAGTAGAGTTTTAGAGTAGAGTTTGAGTGTAGAGTTTGAGTGTAGAGTTTGAGTGTAGAGTTTGAGTGTAGAGTTTGAGTGTAGAGTTTGAGTGTAGAGTTTGAGTGTAGAGTTTGAGTGTAGAGTTTGAGTGTAGAGTTTGAGTGTAGAGTTTGAGTGTAGACTTTGAGTGTAGAGTTTGAGTGTAGAGTTTGAGCGTAGAGTTTGAGTGTAGAGTTTGAGTGTAGAATGTGAGAGTAGAGTTTAAGTGTAGAGTTTGAATGTAAATATTCATACGGTGGCTCAAATTTTATTGCGATTTCTAAGAAAAAAGACGGAATGCTTATTTTTTTTGTACAATAGAATACAATTCTACATTGTTTACTATTGCCAATAGTAGCGAATCTATTATTGATTTTTTGTATGAGTGTACATATGATGCGGATGTAAACACGAGGGTCTGTCACGATGTGTTCTATATATATATATATAATAGAGAGGAAGGTTTGAAACCCCCCTTCATCCTATTAGAAGGGCCACTGTGGATGGTGCGGTTGTGTTTTGGCGGTGTGCTCCTGTAGCTGATCGATGGCGGATATCGACTGCATCGTTTCTCGCATAGCCAAGAGAGGAGCTTTCTCGGGTTCAAGCCCATCCCGATTCGCTTTCTCATTTCACAAGTCCCGGCAATGAGAGACACGGGTAAGATGGCGACAGGAATTGGTGGGTGTTCCGGCGGAACGGGAATTCGCCCGACTTTCACGGAGACAAGAGAGATATGGCGTGGGATTCGGGTATAGGAAAAAGAGCGAGATCGGGAATCCACTCCTGTCGAGCTTAGTCGGGGCGTTACGTAATCCTGTATCGCGAGGATTAGTTGTACGATGAGAATGCCCAGAGACACACACAGCGTGTCCTCGAAAGCAGGGGGAATCGGAATTAGATAAGATTAAGTAAAATATTTATTATTTGCCCACTAAAAACTACACGAATCGCCCAAAAAGTTTAATGTTGTGGACCTTTGGGAATGGTAAAAATGCAGCTAAAAAGGAAAGAAAATGAATACTTATTTGACGATTAACGTGAGTGACCAGATTTTTCTTCTTACATTTTAAAAGAAAAATAAAATGATTTCTCAATATTGAAATATTATGAAAAAAAAAAAATTAAAATGTCATTTATTTTTTAAATATTTAATGGAAGAAAACATCATAAAATTCCAAAATATAAATATTAGAAAAAAAATACAAATACTTATTTTTTTCTAGAAAGTCGAAAAACGTATTATAAATGTGAAGGGATTTAAATAAAAGAAATATGAATTTACATGTACTTAATATAATTTTCGCCAGTTTTTGTTGGAACAAAATTATGACTTTAAATTCGAAAAGACGATTCAAAATTTATTTTACATCTTTCGTCAAATGTGATTTTAGGAATTCTCGTTTTTATATATCTTTTAATTCAATAAAACTCTACATTTTATTGTTAATTTGAAAAATATGTGAATTTCAACAGATTTTTCTTTTCTCAGATTTCAAAGGAATATTTTAATAATATTCTCTAAATATTGATATATTCAAAAATTAACTATTGTATTCAACAGTTCGTCACATAAATAATATTAAAAAATCATACATTTAGCTATAAAATCGAGAATTAAATTATAATAATGAAATTAATTCGTAAACGATAAATTAAATTGATATGATTCTCAATTTTTTAAAATAATTTTTCAAATTCAAAGTCAAAAGAAGTCTTCTTAAAATATGATTTAAGGAATTTTCTTTTTTTTTTTACCTTTTAAAATCAAACCTTCCACTGATCTTAATCTGAGCAAATATAATTTATCGACGGTAAACGCGATTCGCACAAATGCAGATTAAACACCAAATCGACTGACAGGATATTGGATCGGAGTTAATTAATTAACTGCAATGCCTACACAACCAGCGAACAATAATCAGTTAATCGCGGAAGCTGAGGTAAACCTATTATCTATACTCAATAGCGAATCACGAGTGGTTCGATAAAAAAAAAAAAAAGAAGAAACAAACAAACAAATATTTGATCTGGTCAGTAAACATTGGGGTTGACTTCTGGCGTTGCGCAAAACGGCATGTGAGAACGGTTATCGTATTTATTGGATTAAACAAAAGTAATTGACGTTTTATTTTTCAATATATAATTTCCGCCAAAACGGAAATATGAAAAAATAGAATTTGATTGAAAAAGCATTTATTCATGTATTTATTTAAAAAATTCTTTCAGTATTTTTTCAATAATTGTAAACTGCATTTTTTACAACCAATTTAAATATATATATTTTTTTATCATACTGTTTAATTTTTGAATTCTCATAATTTTTTATTGTATAATAAATACGAAAGATTGTAAAAAAAAAGTGTAGCAGTTTTTAATTGAATTTTAGTATTTTTAAATTTTCAAGATTTTCGTATTTTCATTTATTTATACTTTTTCACATGTTTCAAAAAACAACAATAACTAATTTTTCATTTACTTTTTAAATATATATTTTTTTAATAATCTGTTATTACGTTAAAATTGTTGTTTCCAATTTTCAACTAACAGGAGGCAAAAATATAGAATAAATACATTTTTCGTAAATTAAATTCATTCGCAATTTTTCGCAATGTTTCGTGACATTATTATGATCATAACGTGGCCCCGGCTCGTAAAGAATTTCGCTAATATGAAAATGCCTGTAAAATGCAACTTTTAATTTTCTTGCTGGTTGAAATCGACTACATATAAGGCATTCCATGTCAAGTGGGTCACTTTATTATTACTTCTTTTTCTCCAATAACAGCGAATAATATTCATAAATATTTATGGCATATTTTTATACTGTCAAGAACGAGAAAAATATATTTCGAACTTTGTAAAAGGATAATATAAACCCAAAAAATATTTATTTCCTAAACCACGCCAATTAACATTTCTTTTTTTCTTAACATTAATAATAATTCACTTTTCTTTGGAGACAACAATCGGCTGTCCAACGTCAGCAGATTTTTTTCTTTGTTTAAATATCTGTAATAAGAAAAAATATTGACACGTAAATAATCAATATCAAAATAAAAATCCAAATGAAGTACAAAAATTACACAGCAAAAAAAAATTGTGAATAAAGATTTATTTTCTTAAACAAAAAAAATGGACAAGACACAATTCAAATTTTTAACAATTCTTCTGTATTTAAACATTTTTTTTTTTTCGAAAACTTTCTAGTTTTACTTAAAAAATGTTGGTTACTCAAATTTTTACCTAAATTATTTTTTAAAAAAGATGAATGAAAATTGAAAAAATTACTCACAGTGTAATTTGTTATTTGATTTTTCCATTTTGTTTTCTTTGTGGATTTAATGCTGTGCAGGATTTTTGAGAGAACCATCCTCGTTATATACGCCTTTTGGACATTCCATTCTTGTGCAAGCCTCGGAAGAACCATCAACAGCACAGGCACAAGTGTTGCAGTACTTTTTGTAATTTTTACCAGGCTCACAAATCTTTGGTAGACAAGCCATCATTGTGCAACCCCATCCAGAACCGTCAGCCAAGCAGAAACAGCTATTGCAGTCTTGTTTTTTAGTTTCACCAGGCTCGCAAATTTTTTCGGTTGATTGACGACGATTTCTGACCTCGGGAACGTTCTGAAGGCACATCGCCAATGTACAGACCAGCGATGTACCGTCATTGGAACAAATACAGCTATTGCAACCCATTTTTGAACGAGTTCCTGGCTCACATATTTTTGGCTTAACATCATCCTCTGTACTAGCTTTAAAAATAAAACAAAATAATTTCAGGGAGACTATATTAATAAATACAACAACTAAAGAGTACTAAATGTTCCTGACAATAACTTTTTACTTTGAAATTTAAAAAAATGTTGCCATTAGTATCTTTTAACAATAAAAAATACTGAATTTTCCTCATGTTTATTTTTTTCCTCGAAATTAATAAGAATTATGGCATTAGTAATTTTTAACGAAAAAACATACTAAATGTTCCTCACAATATTTTTTTTCTGCTTTGACATTTTTTTTATGTTACCGAATGTTTCTTGAAAAAAATTTTTTTTGGCATTTCTTGTTTAAATGTTGCCAAACGTTTCTCAAAATAATTATTGTTTCGACTATAACATCTTTTTTAAATGTTGCCAAATTTTCCTCACATTAATTTTGTTTTTCGTCTTTATTTTGGTTTTTTTTTCACTTGCCAAATCCTTCTCCATAATAATTTTATTTTCGGCTTAAAATGTTGCTTTTCACTCAAATGTTCCCCAGAATTTTTATTTTTTTTACTTTGAACTTAAAAGAAAAATTCGCTAAAATATTTCTTACAATAATTAATTTTTTTACTGCTTTGAATTTCCAGAACACTCGAATATTCTAACATTAAACTTTCCAAATTTGTATTCAAAATAAAAGCTACGTATTCACTAAAAAAAAAAAAGTGAAATTATTTAGTAACTGTAATAATGCAAAATAAATTTCTCACCAGCAGCAATTGTTATTGCCAATAACAGAAATGCTAAATATTGCATTTTCATTTTTCCTGATTTTTTTTCCGTTGCACTACAAATGAATAATTGTCACACTTGATCACCGTCTTCAACTCCGAAGAAAATGCTTGTGCGTTCTGAGCAGACAAACTGTAAAATACGTAATGCGATGGAACTTACCCAACGATCAAGTGTCAAGATTGTCCAATGAGAAAACGAGTAGAAGGAGAAATAAAGCCCAGAATAATTATTAACGTATGATGATATTTTTCAAATAAACTTTACGTAAACGTTGATAAGAGACACTTTTTTTATGACTTCTGGACCTCTGTTATAAGATAGACTTGGACTTGGATGTCATTAAGATATTTTGATCCATCTTCGTATATTATCAAATAAAATTTTTCGCTGCATTCCACATTATAATAATTGGCTTTAATTAAAAATTCTACGAAAATGATGTCATTAACAACAGCATTTTTCCATCTTATTATACATTGTCAATAATTACACGGATACAAATTAATCAGCGAAACATTATTAAAACTGGATATGAAAAGTCCGCGAATATAATAAAAATTCCAAAAATATTTTTTTATCGTGAATATATGATAATAAAAATGTTTGAATTAAAAAAAAAAATGTATCATACATACATTTTAATCTGTAGTTGGATTAATATTTTAGTAATTCACCAAATAAAAAACATTTGTTTTGAACAATAATAAAAATGTAAAAAAACAAATTTATCCTGAAATTTGATTTAATTAATATTTCAATAATTCGCAGAAGAAGAAAAAAAAATCAATGTTATTAACAAATATACTAAGAAATATGTTTAAAAATAACAATAATAATGTTAAAAATGTATCAATAGATTTTATTTAAAAAATTAGTTTCGTATATAAAATACAGAAAATAAATATGAAAAAAAATTATCACACAATATTTATTTATAAATCCATGTGAACCAGGAATTCTTTTTTCTGAACACTAACAGCAATGAACATTTTTGATGACTGACTGAAGACTGTTCAAAAATTCCATCAGTTTTTTAAATATCTGCAACAAGATAAAAAAAACAGACAATATAAAGAATCGATGAGTAATTTAATACGAAAACAAAGTCCGAAGCGTTTACGTACCACGTAATGTCTTATTTGTCTTTTGTTTTTAATCGACAACGGCTACATATGAACTTGTGTGATTGGCACGCGTTGTTTGATTAAACGTTTTGTCCGTGGCGGACAAGGCATAAGTGCACATTCCCACGTTAATCCGTCCTTCGAGCACGTACAATCGTTGCACCAAATCATCTTGTGTTCACCGGGCTCGCACATTTTCCCAGTTTGCTTTTGTCCTTGATTTTGATCCGGGACTTTTGTAACTGATTCCTGTTTTTGATTTTCATTACGAATTTGTACAATTGGTTCTTCTTTTGGATTATCATCTGGAAATTTTATATCTGACTCCTGGTTTTGATTATCATCTGGAATTTGTACAACTGGTTCTTGTCTTTGATTTTCATCTGGGATGGGTGTCTGTGGTGGACAAGGCATAATTGCACATTCCCACAGTAACCCGTCCTTCGAGCATGTACAATCGTTGCAGGAAAACATCCTGTGTTGACCAGGCTCGCATATTTTCTCAGTTTGCTTACGTCTTTTATATTGATCCAGAACTTTTGTCACTGGGTCCTGTTTTTGATTGTCATTAGGAACTTGTACAACTGGTTCTTGTGTTCGATTATCATCTGGAAATATTATATCTGGTTCCTGGTTTTGATTTTCATCTGGAATTTGTACAGCTGGTTCTTGTCTTTGATTTTCATCTGGAATTTGTACACCTGGTTGTTGTCTTTGATTTTCATCTGGAATTTGTACACCTGGTTGTTGTCTTTGATTTTCATCTGGAATTTGTACAGCTGGTTCTTGTCTTTGATTTTCATCTGGAATTTGTACAGCTGGTCCTTGTCTTTGATTTTCATCTGGGATGGGTGTCTGTGGTGGACAAGGCATAATTGCACATTCCCACAGTAACCCGTCCTTCGAGCATGTACAATCGTTGCAGGAAAACATCCTGTGTTGACCAGGCTCGCATATTTTCTCAGTTTGCTTATGTCTTTTATATTGATCCAGAACTTTTGTCACTGGGTCCTGTTTTTGATTGTCATTAGGAACTTGTACAACTGGTTCTTGTGTTCGATTATCATCTGGAAATATTATATCTGGTTCCTGGTTTTGATTTTCATCTGGAATTTGTACAGCTGGTTCTTGTCTTTGATTTTCATCTGGAATTTGTACAGCTGGTTCTTGTCTTTGATTTTCATCTGGAATTTGTACAGCTGGTTCTTGTCTTTGATTTTCATCTGGAATTTGTACAGCTGGTCCTTGTCTTTGATTTTCATCTGGGATGGGTGTCTGTGGTGGACAAGGCATAATTGCACATTCCCACACTAACCCGTCCTTCGAGCATGTACAATCATTGCACGAAAACATCCTGTGTTGACCAGGCTCGCACATTTTCTCAGTTTGCTTATGTCCTTTATTTTGATCCGGAACTTTTGTCACTGGTTCCTGTTTTTGATTGTCATTAGGAACTTGTACAACTGGTTCTTGTGTTCGATTATCATCTGGAAATATTATATCTGGTTCCTGGTTTTCATTTTCATCTGAAATTTGCACAGCTGGTTCTTGTCTATGATTTTCATCTGGAATTTGTACAGCCGGTTCTTGTCTTTGATTTTTATTAGGAACTTGTAGAACTGGTTTTAGTCTTTCATATTCATCCGGAAATATTATATCTGGCTGTTGTCTTTGATTTTCATCTGGAACTGGTACAACTCCCAACTGTTTTTCATATTCATATGATGATTTTATCAATTTACAATCCCACTTCCACTTTGTTCCTTTCAGTACACAACTGCAGAAACTACCATCAAGATTCAACGTCTGACCAGGGTGACAATGTTTTTCGGCTGCCGGATAACCACCGTCACAACGTCTAAGCCGCGGTGAACAACCTTGTTTTGTACAAACCCAGCCTGATCCATCCTCCATGCACGAACAAGTATTGCAGTCTTGCATTTTGGTCTCACCAGGTTTGCAAACTTGTCCGATTGCTCTCTGGGTAGAACGTTTTCCCCGATCTGGACACAACTGTAACCCACATATCCATCTTGATCCATCCTTCGAGCATGTACAGTCAGCACACAATATCGTCTTCTTTTGGCCAGGTTCACATTGGCGGCTGCGTACTTCACGACGAATCCTCGCTACAGAAATAGTTGGAGTACACGTATTTGTCGTGCAATCTTGAGATGTACCATCCATCGAACAAACGCAATCGTTGCAATCGACCTTTGTGCGAGTTCCTGGCACGCATATTTTCGACTTGGCTTCATCTTGCGAGGCTTTAAAAATGAAAACAAAACAAGTAAAAAATGTGTCTCAACGGTTTTCGATCCCTGATCAATCCGACGAGGGATCGAAGAGTGGACAAAAAAAGGTATATCTAAAAAAGAAAAAATATATATCTATGACATATATTCACGATATTGACTAATAATAAAAATTATATGCTCACCTGTAACGATGCCTACAGTCAGGAGTAGAAATCCCAAAAAACGCATTTTCGTTCTTTTTTTTGTAAATTGTCATTTACAATCCGAACTAATTCTGCACTGATCACACCGACTCGACTCCGAAAGATATGAGCATGCTTGTCTGAGCAGACAAACTTAAATAGACGCGCTGAGCGTGTATATAGAATACATAAAACCGGTAAAAAAATAAAAAACAGAAACCGGTCCTGTGGCGCTGTGACTGTATTTTCCTCTTAGACCAGAGAATCGGTAAGTAAATGATTCGAATACCAGTGGGATAGTTTCGCTGCAAATAAAAAATATTCATAAGCTATGTATAGCTCCAGTGTATCCAAAGACGAGAACCATGTGTATGGGTAATTCCATATGAATAAAAAAAATCGTCGTGGTCCTCATGCTTTTATTTATTTTATTATTATCAGACTTTTAATCGCAATTTTTATTTTAATTTTATTTTTGCAGCGTTTGATAAATTAAAAACCTAACTTTGAACATAATTTTAAAAAATAGTTATTAATAATGTTTTAAAAATTAGAAAAATACATTTTGTGAAAGAATCTCTGTTTTCTAATAAACACATTTCCGTTTTAATCGAAATTCACGAGTTATTGAAATATCAAAAAAGGATAGGAAATGAGTTTTTCTTTCTTAACTCGTATTTATTGTTTATGATGACAATGAAATTTCTGAATAAAAAATATGTTCAAAAAGACAAATGAAGATGTTTTATCGTAAATGCATAGGCAAAT
This sequence comes from Perithous albicinctus, assembly GCA_964016905.1. Lineage (NCBI taxonomy): Eukaryota > Metazoa > Arthropoda > Insecta > Hymenoptera > Ichneumonidae > Perithous > Perithous albicinctus. The sequence continues at coordinate 9,929,750 of OZ024698.1, read as the reverse complement.
TCATATGAACTAATTTTTTGGATTTCTTTTAAATGCTTTAAGAAATTTTTATTCAATCTGAAAAATATTTGAAAGCTGAACATTTTTTTTCAAATTTTTTAAATATTTTTTTAATAACTCGATTAAAGGTCTAAAAAAATGCACAATACTCGTGGTACTATACCTAATCATATCCTGGAGTTACAATCCGATCGATGACCTTGAATTCCACGAGTGTCCTGTTTATTTAAAGAATAACCTGTATGCACTGTGTGTAGTGTCCGAGTGTTAATATTCTGAGCAAAACGCAATTAGCTCTGGCATCGTAAAGCAAACTCGAGGCCGACTGCTTCGTCGGCACGGGTTTTACGTACTTTCCCTGTGTCTTCTGTTGGCTGCAAAGGTAAACGATGAAAAAAAACATATGAGGGGTTCATCGTCATTCAGTAAATCTGTAACTTAACTTATGAGAGGTTTCAATTGTTTAACAATCCTGTAACTTAACTTATGAGATGTTCTCATTGTTTAACAATCCTGTAACTTAACTTATGAAAGGTTCCCATTGTTTAAATATTTTAATTTTTTTTTAAATCCTGTATCTTAACTTATGAGAGGTTCCCATTGTTTAGCAATCCTGATGTTACTTAACTTATGAGGGGTTCCCATTATTTAACAATCCTGTAACTTAACTTATGAGATGTTCCCATTGTTTAACAATCCTGTAAGTTACGAGAGGTCCCTATTGTTTAACAATCCTGTAACTTATGAGAGGTTCCCATAGTTTAACAATCCTGTAACTTATGAGGGGTTCCCTTTGTTTAACAATACTGTAACTTAACTTATGTTCCCATTGTTTAACAATCATGTTAGTTAACTTATGAGATGTTCCCATTGTTTAACAATCCTGTAACTTAACTTATGAGAGGTTCCCATTGTTTAACAATCCTGTAAGTTAACTTATGAGAGGTTCCCATTGTTTAACAATCCTGTAAGTTAACTTATGAGATGTTCCCATTGCTTAACAATCATGTAACTTAACTTATGAGAGGTTCCCATTGTTTAACAATCCCGTATCTTACCTTATGAGAGGTTCCCATTGTTTAACAATCCTGTAACTTATGAGAGGTTCCCATTGTTCAACAAACCTGTAACTTATGAGAGTTTCCCATTGTTTAACAATCCTGTAACTTAACTTATGAGAGCGCCCCGCATTTGACAATCCAGTACCTTAACTTATGAGAGGTCTCCCTCGTTTAACAAACCAGTATCTTAACTTACGAGAGATCTCCTTCGTTAGCAAACCTGTACCTTAAGTTATCAGAAGCCTCCCTCATTCGGCAGTTCTGTAACTTTACTTATGAGAGGTTTCTCCACGCTTAGCATTCCTGTATCTTAATTTATGAGAGGTACTCATTTGTATCTTAAGTAATTCTGTAACTTAAATAATTTTCTGAGTTTTCCAGATTTTTAATGACGCAACTAGCCTAGCAAAAAAAGTGTTGATAAACGTTACAAATTCATCATCGGAACTGTATTATCGTTGTGTTGATCACTAAACATCAGCTCTGTTTGACAAAAAGTAAAATCTCTCATCCTCCCATTTATTCCTTTCGATAGACAATCAGACAGAGTGTCATATAGGTAATTTCATACAGACAATATTGAAAACAATTCACACAGTTAGGCTACTAATAAAAAAGACACATTTATATGTTCTGCAACAGATTCATATATATTTATTGAAAAACATAATCGATTTATGTCGCGATAATCAACAATCTTCTACAAATATTCTGGTACTAATTTTATCGCTGTGGTCACTTTTTATAATCCTTCAATATCACCTCGCGATCTTGACCAACCGTCATCAACGAAATACCAATTGGATTGGATTGGTTGGATTATGAAAGAAACCAACCCGCAACCCATCGAGTTCCAGAATAGATCCAACTTTGTAAAACTTTTTGTAGAACCAACCATCAATCCTACTATCAACTGTGTGTTTTGGGTTGGTTGGAACCCATTTGACTTTCATCATATGCCAATCCAATTTTGGGCTCTGTATTTAATTGTGGAAATTCAATTGGCTTTTTGCACAAATCGATCGACACAAATTCAACGAAACAACATTTCATCTCCAATTCCAAACCCAAGCAAAGTGACTGATCAATCCGCGAGGGAGATATTTTATTGAATCATTATTCTGAAGTGTTTGGATTATCCTTGCAACTTAGATGCAACTTTGCTCGGTGCAAACCCACGTCAGAGGTTTGCCTTCGCATGTACAAGTGTTACAGTCGTATTTTTTAGTCTCGCCGAGGACATCGCATCTCTCACTGTCATCACACTCGGTCATCGTGTCGTCGATGTGACTTTCCTCACGCTTAACTCGCGTCCCGTCTTCTTTCCACATACCTTCGGGACATCCAATTTTTGTGCAACTGGCATTTTCGAGCAACCCGTCAGCTGGACATAGACAAGTGTTGCAGTAGTGCTTGAAACTTTTGTTGGGTTCACATGTTCGTTCGGATTTTGGACAAGCCATTCGTGTACAAGCCCAACCGCTGCCGTCAGTGTTGCAGTGACAACTGTTGCAATCTTCCATTTTGGTATCGCCTGGATTACAGACTGTTATCATCAAACCCTCAGTTGTCCTTTTTCCACGTGATGGACATTCGTGAGTGGTGCATTCATAACCGGTACCAGAAGCAATGCAAGTGCAAGTGTTGCAATAATCTGACGTCGTTGAACCAGGCTTGCAGGATTGTGCGAGATAGGCTACTCTGGCTGTTAATGAAATAACAAAATGGATTGAAAAAAAAAATTGTAGTTTTAATTTTCTGACCGATAAATTAAAATTCAAGTGGAAAAATGCTGAGACCACTTTAGTTAGAAAAAAACTGATAAAACTCTACATTGCGGAAGGAAACATATCGAAGAGTGGCGAAACATTATTTAAAATGGATTCTGAATTTATTCATTAATTTATGTTATTCCAAACAAATTTTACAGTTATTTTCGTCGATAATTTAATATAGCTACAAAAATCTATCAGGATCCCCTTTTAATTTTTTTTTCAAGAAAAATCAACTTATTTTATCAGAAAAAAGAAAATTTAAAAATAGATAAGATCTCAGTATTTTTTTATAAAATAAAATGTACAAATGATCGATCAACTTACCAGAAACAACAGCAACTGCGACCAACAGAAATGTGAAAATATACATTTTCGAAGTCATCATTATTTTTCTTCTCGCGATTGATGTTTCTATGACTGATTGTACAGCTCTGAATTGCGCGTCGCTTGAGTCCATGGAGACTAAATAGTATCGCGAAGACTCGACGAACGTGGGGATAAAATCAATAACGAATTATCGTGATTCGCTGACACGACAAGAGGAAAGTTTCTGCATAATTATCAACAATTTTCTTGTTCTTTTACTCATCACTGAATAGATATCATGTGGCTTAGAAATTTCAGACGCTAAATAATTATTCGCAAATTTTTGTTACTCAAATCTATTATCATTAATAATAAAAATGATAAAAATCTTTTCTTTTGTACAAACTTAAATATTTGATTAGATAAAAAGATAAAAATATTGTATGAAATATTAAATCTGACTGGAAAAAATGTGTGTAATATAGTGAGTTTAATTTTATGAAAATAAAATATACGAATTGATTCTTATATATATATACATAAATAAATGCCATGTGTAGTAATTTCAGTAAATGTTTTCGTGCCTCCTCTTCTTATTTAATTTTTGTTATGTGTTTTGTAATCTTGTCTGTTACTATTATTACGAATTATTGCTGCAAAAACACATTGCGCAATTTCAAACAAATTATAATGACATAATCTAATGACCTTCGAGCGCGTAATCGCAAACACAGTCATTCAAAGTTTCATTCGGTTCAGTTTGTGCTTTGGGAAGATTGACAATCATTTCTGAGCAGCCATTTTGGGTCTTTCCAGGAGTTACGCAATTTTTATATAATAATCTACTATTGTAACCTGTGAATTGCAGATATAATTATAAGTGACGCCGATTATAAAAATCATCAACGCGATCAGATAATTATTTATGCCGTCACGTGCAGAATTCAAGATCTACGAAATTGTGATTTCGTAATTTTTTTTTTTCTTATACGTTCATCCTTTTTTATATTTTCACCTATAATAATTTTTCACGAAATTCGCGATGAAAAAAAAAAGTAGAAAATAATTAAGTTCTTCTGAATAGTTTTCAAAATGTACAATATTTATTAGAATAATTGTGTCATTTTTTTTTTTACAGCACCCGTTAATTCAGATAATTTTCGCCAGATATGAAAATTGAGAAGAACCACAGAAAATGGTATAATTCTTGCAGAACAGGAGAAAAGTATATTGACAGTTATAATTTAATCTTCGTAATGCCGTTTCGCTGAATGGATTCTAACTTTCCGAGAGTTTTATAACTGTGAAAAAGACGGAGTACTATGCGAAGGCTGGACAACACACATGAGTGCATTTTTGCCGCTCCTTCATCATTGTCGTTTCCACCTCGCCAGATTTGACAGATTAAGTCGATTAATAGATTTTCTTCTGGTCGGTTCGTTGAATATAAAAAAGAGAAAGTCCGAGAATGTTGATATTCGGAAGAAACACTAGCTGAATGTATTTTGAGCGCATAAAAACAAACAATACATACATATATATACACATAGTATATTTTATATTTTATATTTTATATACATATATATAATACAATTACGTAAATTAAGGATTTACAGTAGGCACTAACATTTAAGATGTTGATTTAACATACTGAAAATATAATAAGTTACAGTTACAAAATGTGAAGGTTTATGTATGGTTAAAAAATCATAACGTCATTAAGCTATCGTTTTTGTCGTAGCACTCTTCAAACTGCCGTCAAAGTTGTACATGCCTTCGGGACAATGCATGTACGTGCAAGCTGCCAAACGACCATTAGTTCCACAGGAACACGTGTTGCAATACATTTTGAACGATTTTCCAGGCTCACAATGTATATCTTCGCTGATCTGCCGTTTTTGCCTGAGTACCGGAGTGTTCGAAACCTGTTCGGGGTTCTTCAGACTGCCATCGAAGTTGTACACGCCTTCGGGACAAGCTATTTCCGTGCAAGCTTCCAAACGGCCATCAGATCCACAGCCACACGTGTTGCAAAACATTTTGAACGTTTTTCCAGGCTCACAATGTACATCTTCGCTGATCTGCCGTTTTTGCCTGAGTACCGGAGTGTTTGAAACCTGGTCGGGGTTCTTCAGACTGCCATCAAAGTTGTACACGCCTTCGGGACAAGCCATTAATGTGCAAGCTGCCATACGGCCATCAGATCCACAGGAACACGTGTTGCAATACATCTTGAACATTTTTCCAGGCTCACAATGTACATCTTCGCTGATCTGTCGTTTTTGTCTGAGTACCGGAGTGTTTGAAACCTGGTCGGGGTTCTTCAGACTGCCATCGAAGTTGTACACGCCTTCGGGACAAGCCATTGCCGTGCAAGCTGCCGTACGGCCATCAGATCCACAGGAACACGTGTTGCAATACATCTTGAACATTTTTCCAGGCTCACAATGTACATCTTCGCTGATCTGTCGTTTTTGTCTGAGTACCGGAGTCTTTGAAACCTGGTCGGGGTTCTTCAGACTGCCATCGAAGTTGTACAGGCCTTCGGGACAAGCCATTGCCGTGCAAATTCCCAAACGGCCATCAGATCCACAGTCACACGTGTTGCAATACATCTTGAAAATTTTTCCGGGCTCACAATGTACATCTTCGTTGATCAGTCGTTTTTGTCTGAGTACCAGAGTGTTTGATATCTGGTCGGGGTTCTTCAGACTGCCATCAAAGTTGTACACGCCTTCGGGACAAGCCATTAATGTGCAAGCTGCCGTACGGCCATCAGATCCACAGGAACACGTGTTGCAATACATCTTGAACATTTTTCCAGGCTCACAATGTACATCTTCGTTGATCTGTCGTTTTTGTCGGAGTACCGGAGTGTTTGAAACTTGTTCGGAGTTCTTCAGACTGCCATCGAAGTTATAGACGCCTTCCGGACAAGCCTTTACCGTGCAAGCTGCCAAACGACCATTAGATGCACAGGAACACAAGTTGCAATACATTTTAAACGATTTTCCAGGCTCACAATGTACGTCTCCGTGGACCTGTCGCTTTTGTCGGAGTACCGGAGTGTTTGGAACCTGTTCGGGGTTCTTCAGACTGCCATCGAAGTTGTACAAACCGTCGGGACAATACATGTAGGTGCAAGCTGCCACACGGCCATTAGATCCACAGGAACACGTGTTGCAATACATTTTGAACGATTTTCCAGGCTCACAATGTACATCTTCGCTGATCTGTCGTTTTTGTCGGAGTACTTGAGTGTCTGAAACCTGTTCGGGGTTCTTCAGACTACCATCTTCGTTGTAAACGCCTTCAGGACAAGCCATTCTCGTGCAAACCACCGAAAAGCCATCAGATCCACAAGTACAGTCGTTGCAATATATCTTGAAACGTTTTCCAGCTTCACATGGTCTATTGTGACTGACCTGCCGTTTTTGTCTAAGCAGCGGATTGTTAGGAACTTCTTCACGATTCTTTAAACTTCCATCTTCGTTGTAAACGCCTTCAGGACAAGCCATTCTCGTGCAAACCACCGAAAAGCCATCAGATCCACAAGTACAGTCGTTGCAATATATCTTGAAACGTTTTCCAGCTTCACATGGTCTATTGTGACTGACCTGTCGTTTTTGTCTAAGCAGCGGATTGTTAGGAACTTCTTCACGATTCTTTAAACTTCCATCTTCGTTGTACACACCTTTGGGACAAGCCATTCTCGTACAAGCCACCGAAAAGCCATCAGATCCACAAGTACAGTCGTTGCAATATATCTTGAAACGTTTTCCAGCTTCACATGGTCTATTGTCACTGACCTGTCGTTTTTGTCTAAGCAGCGGATTGTTAGGAACTTCTTCACGATTCTTTAAACTTCCATCTTCGTTGTACACACCTTTGGGACAAGCCATTCTCGTACAAGCCACCGAAAAGCCATCAGATCCACAAGTACAGTCGTTGCAATATATCTTGAAACGTTTTCCAGCTTCACATGGTCTATTGTCACTGACCTGTCGTTTTTGTCTAAGCAGCGGATTGTTAGGAACTTCTTCACGATTCTTTAAACTTCCATCTTCGTTGTACACACCTTTGGGACAAGCCATTCTCGTGCAAGCCACCGAAAAGCCATCAGATCCACAAGTACAGTCGTTGCAATATATCTTGAAACGTTTTCCAGGTTCACATGGTCTATTATCACTGACCTGTCGTTTTTGTCTAAGCAGTGGATTGTTAGGAACTTCTTCACGATTCTTTAAACTTCCATCTTCGTTGTAGACACCTTTGGGGCAACCCATTCTCGTGCAAGCCACCGAAAAGCCATCAGATCCACAAGTACAGTCGTTGCAATAAATCTTGAAACGCTTTCCAGCTTCACATGGTCTATTGTGACTAACCTGTCGTTTTTTTCTAAGCACCGGATTGTTCGAAACCAGTTCAAAGCTCTCCGAACTGTTTTTACCAGTCTGACCAACATTTTCAGGTATCTCCTGATGAACTGTAGGATCTGACAAATCAAGCGACAAACACAGCATCAACGTGCAAGCCTGGAAAGTGCCGTCTTTAGAACAGATGCAATTATTGCAATCCACCTTGCTGGATACTCCTGGTTCGCATATTTTCTTCTTTTGCAGACTGGCTTCAACAGTCTGGACATTTTCTTCGGTTAAATCACGACGAACCCTCAGGTCGATTGAAGATTCAAGCTCACACGACATTAACGTGCAAACCTCTGCGGTACCGTCCTTTGAACATATACACTCGTTGCAGTCCTTTATTGAAAGAGCTCCGGGCTCGCAAATTTTCTTCGCTTCATTACCTGCAATAAATTAAAAAAAAAAAATAGAAACATCGTTAGTTTTGGTAGAAAATGTAGATAAAATATATTTTTTATATTATTTTCGAATATTAATTATTATACTGATATTAGTAGTAAATAACATGTCAACAACAAATAACATTAAACAAAAGTTGTTATTTATTTTAATAAAAAAAATCTGTGCTGTATATTCACTATAACCTTAAGATAAATTTTGATATTTCTAAGTTCCATGTGTTTATCTAATATCAGCAGTAAATAATATAAATAATTAATAAGACTCACAAATCACGTTAAAATTTGTTTGTTACTGTTAACTTTTTTGATTTTTACACTGTTTCCTTAAAATCAATTTCGATATTCTTAAATTTCACGCGCTCGTTCGATTTTAGATGTAAATAAAATAAATGCTTTTCAATAATTAATACGTAAATATAATTAATCTTATTACATGACGATAAACAATTTAAAAAATGTAATAAATAATAACAAAATCTTTTGTATTAAAAAATGATTAAACAATTTTTCTTGGAAAATATTTGAAAAGTATTTTAATTATTGTACATACCAGACACGATGGCGATAGCCACCAAAGCAAGCGCTAAAACACGCATTTTCGTTTATCAAAATATTTTTAACGCTGGAATCCTCGTTACACTTTCATCACTCGGTTACGAATGAGTTGACGATTGTTTCTACAGCGACTAAATAGGGGCCCGCATATTCGTTAAAAACGGGGGGTACGACGTTTGAAAAGTGAGGGCAATGTAAAAACCCAAGCGTTTATCTCAGATTCTTACCCAGAATTATGAACGTCGTGAAGCAACGGTGATGACCCATTCATCTTTGTGCGCAGATAAACATAAAAGTCTCTGTCTATTGACTGTACGTCGAACTGCTTTATGATTTGGAGTTTCGCTATGCGAATGACGCACTATTTAAACAATTCTCACCACACGACAAAAAAGCAATTCCAAGACGAAAAATATCGTTGATTCAAGAACAGTGAACATTGCGGGCTGCCATTGACATAAGTCATCAGTACACCTTTGTATGTAGTTTAACAATTATATATGGAATTGAAACATTAACACATTTTCTTACAAATTTCTTGGACATTGTTTTTGAATCAATGATATTTTCTTTTCAGTGTAAAATATGAAATGTGAAGTGTGAAGTGTGAAGTGTGAAGTGTGAAGTGTGAAGTGTGAAGTGTGAAGTGTGAAGTGTGAAGTGTGAAGTGTGAAGTGTGAAGTGTGAAGTGTGAAGTGTGAAGTGTGAAGTGTGAAGTGTGAAGTGTGAAGTGTGAAGTGTGAAGTGTGAAGTGTGAAGTGTGAAGTGTGAAGTGTGAAGTGTGAAGTGTGAAGTGTGAAGTGTGAAGTGTGAAGTGTGAAGTGTGAAGTGTGAAGTGTGAAGTGTGAAGTGTGAAGGTTGTGAAAAACACTCGGATGATTATGAAAAAATTGTCTGACCATACTCAGCTCTTTCTCCTAATTTCAACATTATACACAATAAAACTACAATTATCAAGAGACGCGGTAGCGTCTCGATGCCAATCCGGTTTTCAGACAAATCAATTTGTTTTTTTCGTTCAACTAATCGATGAAACTTTCTCTAGGTTCTTATAAGTCAGTTGGTTAAGTTAGGCTTTTTTGGGTCAGGTTATTTTTTTATTTTCTTTCCTGGCGAGAGGAATCGCAACTGTTTTTTACTTACGGCGAATTATTTAAAAAATCATAATTACAATGTGTCAAATTCTCAAATATAAATCAATAAATTGTAATCATCAAGACTTGCAAAAAATGGAAAATTCTGTAATTTTTTTTTTATTTTAATTTTTTTATTTTTTATTAGTAGACTTTCAGTGAAAATAAATATGGCCTAGTTTAAAATTTGTTTAGCGACAATTCTAACATGGCTACGTTCAGTGTTTTATAAAAATTAAGAAACGAAGAGTTAAATCATACTATCAGCGATTCTGGATAGCAGCGGTCATCAGGTCAGACCACTAAAACGTGTTGGTTATCTCAATTGCTGGTTGTATACATGGCTAAATGTTTGGGGAAACACACTGTTTACGTATTCTGCTTTCAGTCCTCACTTGTGGAAGCCCCGCAATGTTATTGACTCAAACTTTTTTGTTACTCCGTGCGTGACGTCCATTATCGTCTTCTCATAACTGACTAATGAGAAATCACTGTATTTTAGCGAGAAAAAAAAATGTTTACATATGCTTGCGAAGAAAAAAAAAATTGCGTGTCGTATGATAGGACAATAAATATTTACTATCTTCTGTTTATTACTCGTTGGTATTCGTTTATCTTCCTGTTGTCTGAAAGAAAAAAATGTGGTTGTACAGATTGATATTTGTTTGTCTCAAAACAAGTCTTGGAAGTAGGACATTTATGTAACGGATTTATTAATTCATTAATTCATTGATTCATTGATTCATTGATTCGTTGATTCATTGATTCATTGATTCATTGATTCATTGATTCATTGATTCATTGATTCATTGATTCATTGATTCATTGATTCATTGATTCATTGAATCATTGATTCATTGATTCATTGATTCATTGATTCATTGATTCATTGAATCATTGATTCTTTGATTCATTGATTCTTTGATTCGTTGATTCGTTGATTCGTTGATTCGTTGATTCGTTGATTCATTGAATCATTGATTCATTGATTCGTTGATTCGTTGATTCGTTGATTCGTTGATTCATTAATTCATTCGAGTCTATGCACGGCTAAGCGGTCACCCATCCAAGTAATGGCAGCACGAAATTCCGCTTAACTCGGGTGACTCCGGAAGATTAAAAAATAAACACCAGTATTGGTTATTTAAAAAAATGTAATTATTTAATTTCGCGTGTGCATTGCAAATGGGAACCGCTGGCAATAAGCGAAGTACGTCGGTCAGTCGCTGCTGAATTTCCGGGTTTAGGTCGGGGTCTATTAAATCGGCCAGAACCTAGGCACGAATGAGAATAGAAATGGAGAAATGGACGATGAGTGTGAGGGCGGATGCTAGAGAAAAATTTGCACTGGTACAGAACAAGGTTTAATTTTTTTTTACTCCTTCGTAGAAGCTTTGTATTTGCAAAAAAAAAGTCAAGACTTAAATGTCGCGATACTTAAAATCGATCAAGATTTACAAAAGATAAAAAAATAATAATAATAATATTGAAAAATTTCAAGGTTTATTGTTATACGATTTTTTTCCAATTAACTTAATTCACGAATTTTCTCAATGAAAAATTATTAGCACATTTAAGAGTCAGAAATTTAAGGTAAGAAAATTATCATGAAAATGCTATTTACGACTAATATGAACTTAATTTTTTTGAAAATAAATATGGGAATGTCTTCATATTGAAAAAATTTCCATTGCTGCAAAAAAAAGCGAGATATAAATGTCATGTTACTTAAAATCTATGAAATTTTGTGAAAGCTGAAAATAATGAGAAAATAAAATGTACAATATTTAACTTTACAACTATTTTCTTTCTTAAGAATTTTTGAATGTCGAAATTTTTGGCCCATATTAACAATATTAAAAAAAAAAAATTCCAAAATATCTGCCCATTTTCTGCATAAGCTTAAAAATGTTGCGATCTTATATCCGATTTTTAAAATGTTCGATTTCCGATCTTTACATTGGTGAAAAAAAGTGACATTTAAAAATTCATAGAAATATTTTGGACTTTCAAAAAAATGTAAAAAAAAGAATCAGTATTTTTTTTCGTTTGTCATTAAAAAAGGGTCAAATTAGAAGGAGTCAATACCAATAATATTTCGAGTACTGTGGAGTAAGAAAAAAAATTAAAGATAAAATTTCTGTGGTTTCTTGTAAAATATTTAATTCAACAAATTCGGTGACTTTGCGGAAAGGTTTTATTCTATATGAAACTGAGAGCCCCTGGCAATATGCGAAGAATGTAAGGATGTCCACGGGCTCTCGGAGGGTTGATTAACTTCGTGGCGGGTAGGCGAGAGCAGGCTCTTTGCTGCATACTTAGCCGTTCAGAGAACACCTCGTTCACCCAGCCGATTGAAATGGCTTTTGGTGGAACTGAGATGAGTCGTCAATTCGTTTGGAACGAGCTTTTTAGTGGCACTACTACATCATCCACTTGGAAATACTTTTGCCCAAAATGTTTGTCAGTAGGTCAAGTCAATTAGACTCTACGACCTTATTTTCATCATTATTTCTCATTTATTCGAGAACCAAAACATGAAATCTAAAATTATATTTTTTTTTATGAGTTTACGATCTTTAAACACGAAATAAAAAATTAGATTTTTTAAATGATTTTACGATTTTATAAATAAATGTTATACATTTTTTTTTGTCGATTTAAAATGAAACTTACAGATTTTTGTACCTTCGATTAAAAAAAAATGTTGCATATTTTTTTTTCGCCAATTTTCAAATTGCTTCACATTCCGCAAAAGATGAGGAATATTAACTACAAGTGATTTAATCAATTAACAGCGTATCAAAAGTAACGTGTGAATTTTTTAAAAATAATGTTAGTTATAATTTTTTTGTTTTTTTTTTTTTTTTTTTAGTAAAATTCTTGTTTTTCTTTGGAATAATTCTGCGAGCTTTCAGAGCTTTCTGGACTATTTCTGTAATTTGGTTTTCATGGTTAGACTTTCGCGACATAGGAGAGGAATATTGTTCAGCCGAGTTTGACATCTCAGCCAAGAGCACAGTGGCCTATTGACATTAGGTCTCCATTTACTTAAATCATAAACGTTACCAGTCTGCATCTGGCTGAGTGGAGTGCAAATATTGTATAGCCAGGGTCGAACCATCTCTCTTGACCCTCTTGCCATTGTTTCACTGGTCCATTCGCGCAAATTTACAATCATTGGCTCTTCCACACCTTCGTTGCCTTCTCATTGCCACTTATTGTTATTAAAAATAGAAATACGTGTGACAGATGTCACCGGTATTTTTACTGTATCTTTTTTTTTCTGCACAAAAAAGTTCTATTCAGTTACGGTGAAATGAAAAATTGAATTTTCGTCTATTGTTTTTTTGTGCGGTAAATTAATTTTTAAAATAAGTGGTGTCCGGTAATTTTACCGTATTATTATCGTTAAAAAATCGTTAGGGAGAGATTTGTTTAATTTCGTGGATATCAAAAGTGAAATCTCATTCAAAATTTTTTACGATAAATATATGAAAGATATGATGATCGGTAATTTTACCGTATCTTTACCGTTAACAAATCGGTACATTAAAAAAAAAAGTTAAATTTTATTTCGTTGAAGAATGAAGTTCAATTTCATTAGCTTCTTTTTACGGTAAATTTATGAAAAAGAATGGAGATCGGTAATTTTACCGTTTGTTTACCGTTAACAAATCGGTACATTAAAAAAAAAGTTAAATTTTATTTCGTTGAAGAATGAAGTTAAATTTCATTAGCTTCTTTTTACGGTAAATTTATGAAAAAGAATGGAGATCGGTAATTTTACCGTTTGTTTACCGTTAAAAGATCGGTACATTAAAAAAAAATTAAATTTTATTTCGTTGAAAAATGAAGTAAAATTTTATTACCTTTTCTTTTTACGATAAATTTATGAAAATGAATGGAGATCGGTAATTTTACCGTATCTTTACGGTTAAAAAATCGGTACATTAAAAAAAAGTTAAATTTTATTTCGTTGAAAAATGAAGTAAAATTTAATTAACTTTTCTTTTTACGGTAAATTTATGAAAAAGAATGGAGATCGGTAATTTTACCGTATCTTTACCGTTAAAAAATCGGTACATTAAAAAAAAGTTAAATTTTATTTCGTTGAAAATTGAAGTAAAATTTTATTAACTTTTCTTTTTACGATAAATTTATGAAAAAGAATGGAGATCGGTAATTTTACCGTCAAAAAATCGGTACATTAAAAAAAAGTTAAATTTTATTTCGTTGAAAAATGAAGTTAAATTTAATTCATTTTTGTTACGTTAATGAAAAGTTAATGAAAAAGAATGGAGATCGGTAATTTTATCGTATCTTTACCATTGAAAAATCGGTACACTAAAAACAGTTGAATGTCATTTCGTTGAAAAATGAAGTTACACTTCATTTAATTTTTTTTACGGTAAACTTATGGAAAGATAATGGTGACCGGTAATTATATTGAAATTTATCGTTGAAAAATCGATACATGAATATTCAGAAAAATAAAATTTATTTTCGTTGATTTCAAACGTTAAATTTCGTCAAACTTTCTTGGCAGTAAATTTATTTAAAAATATGGTGATCGGTAAAAAAATCGTTTCAAAGAACTTGAATTCGATTTCATTGAAATAAGAATTGAAATTACATTTAACATATTTGATGATAAATTTATTTAAAAAAAAAAATCTTTACCATATTTTTTTTAACGCTAAATGATCGGTACATATTAATTTAATTATTACCAACTTCAGAAACACATTTTTTTATTCCTCATTTATTTCGATTAATTTATAAATTATAAATTTTGAGGGCAAATAAAGCAGCTTTGCCAATTCTAAATTCATTTGATTCAGTTTGTATGTATGTAACTGTAAAAAAAAACGAAGATTCGCATGATAGTGAAGAAACCGAGAAAAGCAAAGGAATAAGAAACCAAGGCATTGTTGTGGATATAGTATACGGATAATCCGAAAATAAAGAAAAGCATTGGGACGCTAGGAGAAGTTGAGGGCGACATGCGAGTAATGGTAGGCTTTTCTTTCGTGCCAGTAAGCAAAATCCATATATCTCTTCACCGTTATATCTCGTCTCTTATTCAATCCACGTATGTCGGATATAAGACTTATACAGAGTGATGAGCTATGTGACAGAATATAAAAGAATATTCAAAACACACAGCAGAAAAAAGAATCATTTACCAAGAAAAGAAGAAATCAATTAATATTCGCCGGCGAATAAAAATTCTTTTAAAAAAAAATCAAACACAACAAAAAATTTAATATGAAATATAAATATGATTTTCATAGAGAAGTTTTGATTCGACGACAAAAATTATAATTTTTCAAAAAAAAAAAAAAAGAAAAAAAAAATTAATATAAAATTTAAATATGATTTTCATAGAATAAAAAATAAAATTATAATTATAAGAAATAAAATTATAATTTTTCCAAAAAAAAAAAAAAAAAAAAACCATAAAAATTGCGAAACAAATAAAAAAATGTATATAAATAAAATGATCGATCTGAACAAGATTCTAATTTGTATAGAAAAATATATAATCTCGTTATTTTTGTGATTAATCGGCTCCCTAGGATTTTAGTCCAAGTGCGTTTGGCATGCGAAAAGTTACCGAAGATCGATCATGTAACTGGAAAAGCACGCGTGATTTCACTCGGCAACAGACGGAGAATGAAAAGAAGCAGCTAGGCACCGATTCGGCTAAGCATTCAACCGTAAAATGCCCTTTCAGATACATCTCCAAATGCTCCAGGCTCACTTTTACCCCCAACTTTTTTTTTTCTCCTGTCTTTCTTTTACATTATTGGACTAATTTGCTTTATCCCCCCAAGCAGATAAAGCATATTTATTAACATGAAGACGGTTGTTTAAGAAATAATAATATCAACCATGAAAAAATCAATTATATGAAAAAAAAAATATTTTGACGTTTATTTTATCAAATTTAATATTTCTAATCAGAGTCAAAATGTTTATCTTGCGTTTTTTAATATCTTGAATTTTTTTTCATAACGATATATTTATTAATATTCAAAAATGAGATAGTTTAAAAAATAATAATATGCCTCGTAAAAAAAAAATTCATGAAAAAAAAAATTCTTACCTAATATTTGATATATATTTTTCACGATAAATATTATTATTAAATATGTATTAAATAAATGTTTACGTGTTATTTTAGAATTTGTGTAGAATATATTAAAAAATAGACTTTTTCTTGAAAAAAAGTCGCGTTTTATGTTTTTAATCAAATCTAAAATATATTTTATTTTAATATTTCCAAAAATTCGTTTTTTTATTTATTTTTTTCGAAAAATACCTATTTTTTTTGTTTAATATTGAATTTTAGTGAAATGTGTTGTAGATGAAATAAAGCAAAATCTATTAAATAAATGTTTACGTATATTTTAGAATTTATGTAAAATATATATAAAAAAAAAAGTAGAATTTTTCATGAAAATATGTACCGTTTTATATTTCTAATTAAAGCTAAAATAATATTTTTTTATAGACTTTTAATATTGTGAAAATTAATTTTTTAATTTTTTTTTCGAAAAATACCTGTTTTTTTGTGGAAGATTGAATTTTAGTGAAATGTTGTGTTGTGAAATTAAAAAAGAAATCTATATTGAGTCTAAAATAAATGGATATTGTATATAATTGAAGGACGAGAAAAAGCTTAATGGATGGAAGCTTAAAACCCATCGGATGCTGTGGTTTGGTGAATTCTTGATAAAAGTTTCTTCTTGCTTCAAAAGATATTAGGATGTCTGAGTACTGTCTGTTGCTATACGCATCCAATACTTCAACTTTTTTTAACTGACGCTTCACGCCATAGCACCTGTTTTTCTTAATATTACTTTTATCAGCACTCTGTTTAACCAATTATCGGAATTCTCATTGTCCGTCATCTCCGTTTCCCGTCTCACCTCGAGACTAACAGAAGGCAGAGCTTAACTTCCGGATATTTTAGTGCACTTTACACAACTGCGAAATCATTAAGCTGCTAAAAAAAAAAAAGTCACTAATCGAGCCTACTGATTTTATTTTTAATTCGTATACTTCAAGTTATATTTATTAATAATTTTTTTTTTATTTAATATATATCGAACAAAATTTTGTTTTAATTTTTTTTGTGCAAATATCGTTTGATCATTTTTTGAGTTTAACAGAAAAAAAAATCGAAAAAAAATGTTATTGCAGTTTACAATTCTTTTTTTTTTTAATTGTGAATGAAAAAGAAACTTTCTATTGAAGGAAAAGTCATGAATTTGTTACGTATTTAATAATTTTTACAAAATGTTGCACTTTGAAATTAAAATTTGTTGTGTAACTAAAATTGTTCTGGAACGAAAAAATTAAAAAAAAAAAAATTAAGCAATACATGGATTTGTTAGCTATAATTTTTTTTCATGAACGTTCTCATAGACATTATGAAAAATGGAAAATAATGAGGAAGGAAATTTAAACCTTGCATTTTTCTTTTTTTTGTTAACGAGAAATTCTTTTTTTTTTTTCATTTGACTACAGAGACACACAATAAATCGTGGTTTAGGTATCTGTAGAGATACGAAGGAACGAAAGTAGAAGTGAAGAAAAGGGAAAGCATTAGAGACAGAAAGAGAATGAAGGGCGAGTTCTAAGCGGAAGTCGGGCAAGAGAAGGAAATTCCAGCTTTTGGGGTGCGACTTTTCGACTTATTGGCACTGCCTGAATAAATTTAATTCCGTCATTCTTGGGCCTCAAGAATCGAAGGAACTCGCGGCTGTTCAAATTCTGTATTTTCCCCCATAAGAATTTCATGGACTATGCGTTGTTTTTTTTTTTTTTTTTTTTTTTTTTCGAAGAACCGATTTTAGATTGAAAATTTAAATTGTTAAAACAGTGAATTATTTAACCTTATTTTTAATAGGCAATAAAACCGAAATTCCATTATTTCAACTTTCAACAAAAAAAAAAACCACAAACATTCACAATTTTTTTTTTAGTTTGTAAGAAACTAAATTTTGTAAATTTTTATCTTTTTTTAAATGACAAAATAACAAAAAAAAAAAATGTTTCTATTTTTTTCTCATTTTTACACAAAGAATGTGAACGAAGTTGTAAAAAATTGTTACTTTTCTTACATATTGTTTTTTTCCTAGTTACATTCTTTTCTTGCAATTCGTCGGGTTTTATTTAAAATCCAGGAATTCCTGTGTAAGTGGAAAAACTATTTGTCCCGACGCTTTGTCAAAGGTTGAAGATCAATCTGTATCACAGATCATTAAATCAATTAGGTGGATTAATCGAAGATGCCGGACGAATGAGGAAATGGAGGAAGCGGAGAGACACCGAGGAGACATACGCCCGACACTTACTATTCTCACGCAGTTTAGTCCAATGGAATCGACAGGGTATTGTGCAGTGGTTATAAATAACGCGTTGCGCCACCACACCTGCTATAAGCTGATAATCTCTGTAAGGTCAGCCAAGCAAGAAACAGATGATAAGTTTGACCGGTCTTGCACGATCTGCAAGATGCCATGAACTGTTGCTATTCGATGACATTACAAACCAAAATAATCAGTTTGCAGATCAAAAATGAGCTTCGTACCATTTTTATTTTTAGACATTGTATATAACTCATTAGAAAGATTTGATGTTTCGTCTGAATTTCTTTACCAAAATTACACAAAAGACTCCAGACCAGACCAGACCAGACCAGACCAGACCAGACCAGACCAGACCAGACCAGACCAGACCAGACCAGACCAGACCAGACCAGACCAGACCAGACCAGACCAGACCAGACCAGACCACTATTATTTTATTCGTCACCATTTCGGTGCTTTATTTTGTTCACTTGTGTTTTAAATAATATAAATACATTTTGGAGGTCATCATTTTTTATCCCACCGATACTATCGCCTCACAAAAATGAAAGGGTGGGTATTGCATCTTAGTTATTCAGGATCAAAGTAATGTTACATTTCCGTGTTATCAAAATTCAGGAAAAATCCTACAAGTGTTCCCTCAATTCATAATTTATGGACCTCGTTGTACGTAAAACGGGTGTTTTCTCTTCTTCCTTTCCAACGCTGACTAGAAATTTCTTTGGCTGTTAGTTTCTCTTTTCACTCCTTTTCACCATAGTACCCCTCTTCGTGGCTCGTGCGTTTCGTGCTCTGCTTTTTTTTTTTTTTTTTTTTTTATTATTATGCCGCTATCTGCCCGACTTTGCAGCCAATACGCTCGTAGCCTTCTTTACAAGTCCAGGCAATTATTTGCGACTTTCGATACCGATCAACGTGAAACTTGCGATACCCTCACAGAGGTTCGCGCGTCGTCAAACGTTCAAACGAATGAAATTCTTTGATGGAAGCCAGGGCAATGCTTTAAACGAGAAAGGTATTGCTGCATCAAAAGTGTCACTCTTTCATGTATAGATGTGTATATATATATATATATATATATATATATATACATTTTTTTTTCACAGAAATTGGACATGGACGAAGGCACCTTTTTTTAACGTATCTGCTTGAGAAGCTCAAGAAAAGTACAAGGACATTACGGAAATATTGATTTATTGCCCCGAGGAGAGGAACGAAACGCAGAGTGACAATGCTGCGAAGGCGAGACACGAGTTTGTAAAGGATAATGAAATATCCGAGAAATTCGAGATTACTCGACTCGTTGTATAAATAACCCACGTTCGGAGCATTTTATAATATGTTTTACCGTGTTCTATCGAATATTTCCATTTTCTCATTTCAGAAAAATCGATCAAGAGGTTGCAGAATAATATACATGGGACAATCCAAGTCAATTCACGTGGTCATCGGACTCACCCTCTCGGATTAAGTTGACGAATTTTTTGTTTTACTCATTTTGGTCCAAAAAAGAGGAAATTTTTTTTTCAGATTTTTGTCATTTGTTTTACCCTGTAAAATAATTTTTTTCATAATTATTGAGTAAAAATAAATTTCAACCAGGTTTAAAATTCTGAATTTTTTTTTCCACAAAATTTAGGGCTAAAAATAAGTACTTCCATCGTAGTTGGAGAGTGGGCCGAGAATAATTCATACTTTTTTTTTTTATTTTAAGAAAAAAAAAAGTGTTCCCTAACTTTTGTTCTAATTATTCGTTTTTTTTTTTTTTAATTCATCTGATCCTTAAAAAAAAATGTCAAATATACCTGAAAAATAATAATGTCAGTATGCTCTAAATATGTAATATTGTGAATTAATATTTCGAAATATAATTTAATAACGAAATATAATTTCGAAATATTATACAGTACGGTGATAATAATGTGACGAACGTTAGATTGTCGATAATGAAATAAAGAGCAGGGTGAAAATTGAAAGATCGAAAGAACCCCCTCGTGGCTGGTCCCGTAGTAGGATTATTCGCTTATCGGTTCATTGTGGATTCATCCAGTCTTTTATGAGCAGCGCTACACTTGCCTCGCATGTTAAGCATCTTCATTTTACGCTGCAACTTTAAAAAACCCACGATTTCATATTTTGCCACGTCTATTGTAAATAAATAAGAAAATTCTTTTGATAAAACGAAAATCTAACGGAAAATTTTTAAACACCACATAAATTCTTCAATTCTTTATAAAAAAATAATAAAAAATTCGCGACAGAAATGGTTTTGGTTTTTTTTTAGTAAAAAAAAAATTACAACACACAGCGACACGTTACTTTTACCAAATTCATCTTTGATAATCAATAATCGTGAAGTGTTTTATTATTAAAACATTTTGAAGAAAAAAAATTAAATTTTTTAAATAACCTTTTACACATAAACTGAAATATTAAACTTAATATACAAGTGAAATATAAAATTAAAGTAAATTAAATAATTTGAAGACGTAATTTTAATTATGTATTTCATTTGGTATACCAGCTAATTAATAAAATGTTAATATTTAACACTTTAATAATTGCCACAGGAATATCATGATTTCGTTGAGGGTATTACTTTTTTTTTTTTTTTTTTTTTTTTTTTTTTTCGTTCTCTTTAGTCGATAAACCTCCCATTTAAGGCGACTTTAATGTCTCTTCGATATCGTCCAACGACAAGAACAGAATGTGCCTCCAGCTACATAATTATCAACAGTTTGCTGCATGAACGGATAATCTGCATATATTGCGAATTTTTTTTTTTTTTTTTTTTTTTTCTTCTAAAAAGTACGAAAGGACATTTAATTATTATTATTATCTACTCGATGCACATAGTAATATGCATGAGGATGGTTCTTATATGGGGTCTGAAAAAAATGTCATGTTGCAGTCCGTCAAATCGACTCCAAACGGTAAAAAAAATGCTCTAACGTTTTTCCAATTTTTATTTCAATCCCTACGTCTCCCTGTTTGGACGGAAATTTTCAAATGATTGAAAAACACGCTTATACTTCATACTCAATTTTATTTAAAGTGAAATTCATCTCCTTATCGGTGAATTTTTTTTGTAAAAGCAGTAATTGGAATTGAAAAAAATTAAAATTCTAAACAAAATTAAGGATTTTGGGTTTTACGATTTGGAGCCGATTTGACGGGCTCCAACGTGAAATTTTTTATACAAATAAGGGAAAAAAAATTGACGACATGAAAAAAATTTTATGCCACTAAATTGGCACTAAATGGTAAAAGACAAATGCCCTATTTTTTTTCAGAATTTTACTTTTTTTAATTCCAATTGGCGCCTTTTTTAAATTTTTGCATTTTTTAAGTTTTCCCTAAAATGCATATTAACAACTCCATTTTTAGAAGTTACATAACATTGAAAATAAAATGTAATTTAATTACAAAAATAAAGTATGATTCAATATACAAAAAAAATTGTTGTTTTTTTCTTGTTATATTCAATATTAAAACAAAACTCCCCGACTTTTTTTTTGCCAGAAATCGACAAAGCAGTGGACAAAACATTTTTATTAAATTGATTTAGAATTGATATTAACAGAAAAAAAATGTGTTTTATGAGTTAATACTTGCAGAATTTGTGAGTTAAAAAGATTATTCAACAAAATTGGTGCTGCATATATGCATTAAAGTGTCGAAAACATTGGCGTTGCAAGACAAAGGAGTTACTGGAAAGTGAAGCAATAGAAAAGCGGATGCTGGGAAGTTGGATGACGTCAGAGGCAACAAGGATAGATATATATATATGACGGTAAAAGGAAGAGATATGCCGTTGGCTCTGGCTTGCTGTGCATGATAGCCAATCTGTCGAGGCTGTTCTGCGAGCGACAGTCTATTGTTTCCCGCAGGATAAGCCGTTTTTATTAAACCGGATGATTATATTCGGCGTCGACGATCGGCCTGGACCGACCGATCCCTTACTTGTGTTTCGGTTCGCCGCGGTACATACCGTCCGTTTGAGACACAACGAAGCATGGAAAATCGATTGACGGCTTTATCATTCAAACTACCACAAGCATTAAGTACACGAACGTCCAGACAGTTATTTATAAATATCGAAACTTTATTTAGAAAAAAAATGTAACAACTTATTTCAATTTCAATTTTTCAGTAATCAAAGGATATTTAATTACAAATTTCTACAACAATCATAAACTGGTAACAAAAATGAAAAATTCAAGCTTTTGTGTTTTGTGTTTTTGTGTTTTATGTTTTATGTTTTGTGTCTTATGTTTTGTGTTTTGTGTTTTTGTGTTTTATGTTTTGTGTTTTGTGTTTTGTGTTTTGTGTTTTGTGTTTTGTGTTTTGTGTTTTGTGTTTTGTGTTTTGTGTTTTGTGTTTTGTGTTTTGTGTTTTGTGTTTTGTGTTTTGTGTTTTGTGTTTTGTGTTTTGTGTTTTGTGTTTTGTGTTTTGTGTTTTGTGTTTTGTGTTTTGTGTTTTATGTTTTATGTTTTATGTTTTATGTTTTATGTTTTATGTTTTATGTTTTATGTTTTATGTTTTATGTTTTATGTTTTATGTTTTATGTTTTATGTTTTATGTTTTATGTTTTATGTTTTGTGTCTTATGTTTTGTGTCTTATGTATTGTGTTTTGTGTTTTGTGTTTTATGTTTTGTGTTTTATGCACGCAAAATTCAAACGTCAATAACTCAAGAACAGCTCGAGCTACAGCGCTGAAATTTCTTTAGTTTTAGTTTTGAAAAGAAGAGTGTAAAAGTTCAATAATATATTATCCTTGTTGCAAACATAATGAATTTCATGATAATTGTTAAACATAAGAAAAACATAATAAATTACATTTTACGTTTCTATGTCTTGAAGCATTATTGAGGATCAACACGAGAAGTATATAACTACCTTTGTTCTATGATTACATATGGTGCATAGACGTTCATGATGGTTCTCTACGAAACTTATTCATGCTTGTTGATCGTTTGCCTTAAGCTGAAATTCCGTCGTACTTACCTATCTACCTACTAATATCGTATAGGACACAGTGTAGCCTCGGGAAATTTCAGTAATTAGCTAATGGTTACTACTCAGTGACGGATCCACGGCGACTTATGTCGGATCTATTCCCTGGTTTCACACAAGCCACTAATTAAATCAGGATACAGTGTTCTTTCGTTCATCTTGTCTCGTTTGAAATTTGTCTCTGTTCTGCATCCACCTTAAAATGTTCAGTCTTCAACTGTCTCCTGTCTTTTCATTGGTATTTTTATATATACGTCGTTTCATGTCAAATTGACTCATTTTTTTTACCTAGCATTTTTTAAATAAAAGCAAAAGTGATTATATATATTTTTAGTAGCAAATATGATATTTAGAAAACACATTAGTGATAATGACATTTTTCAAGTTTTTTATAAATATGGGTCGTTTCATGCCAAATCGTACTTTCTTTAAAGCAATATTTAAAAAAAATAAAAGTATAAAAAAATTGTATCCCTTTTGAAGAGGAAATGTGATACAAAGAAAAGCTCATTGCAATAATGAAATTTCTCATAATGTATATATTTATATGGGTCGTTTCTTCTCAAATCAACATTTTTTTCCATCTAATTCTTTTTAACAAAAAAAAAAAAATCCAAAGTTCCAATTTTTTTGGTAGAGAATATAAAAAGACGTAATGAGCGACAATGAAAGCTTTGATTATATTTATATATATGGATCGTTTCATGTAAAATCGGCGTATTTTTTTTCAAGTAATTTTTCAAAACTAAAACTTTTGAGGCTAAAGTGTGATGTAAAGAAAATCTCATTTCAATAATTAAAGTCACCATGGCATTTATAAACAAATATATACGGGTCGTTTCGCCTCAAATCGAAATAAGCTTCATCCTTGATGTAGAATGGCCCATATTGTAGTGTATCAACATGAGTACCCTTTGTACACACAATATGAGAGTATGGACATATTAGTGTGCACATTTGTCTCGACAAGGGTGTACATTCGGTGTGCATCGATCATTGCCGTGAACAGTCGATTACTCTAATCGCGTTTCCTTCCGCATGGGCGTCATTCCAAACACAAATGTTTGTCATTCGTATTATGGCATTAATACATTTTTTCAGTTGCCAGAAAATTCACCAAAGTATTTTTACATTTGTGGATTTTTTAAAAAACAACATTATTTATTTTACAAATTTAGGAGTATTAAAAAAAAACATAATCCCTAAGATTTTCGAAAAAAAATCCGAAAACACACAGAAAATTTTATGAGGTAAAAATAAAATCTTTAATCATGAAATATATCTGATAGGATAAAACTGCGGGTTCAATTAACAAAAAAAAAAAAAAAAGACTGGAAATTAGAACTTTGCACATCTTTGCGCTTCTTCATTATTTTTGAATTTTTACAAAGCTACATAATCGAGGACGTTTCGTAAAAACAAAAAAAAAAAAATTCTCTGCAATATGATCTCTTCGTTGGATTCTCACCAAATTCAGTATAAAAAAAATGACACATTCTATTCAAGTTTAACGCAAATTTTTGGATCAGTTGCGTTAAGCGTTCTCAAGTCATAGCATTTTCAAAAAAATTACAAAAATTTTAAAACTCCACAAAATTCGAACCGCTTTTCCGATTTTAGCCAAATAAAATTTAAAAAATTTTTTTACGAAACCAATGTTTCCCAGGAAGCAAAAATGCCTTCGTGGAATTAATTTTGAATTTCGATGTTAGCCATGTTTGCTCCGCCAGTAAAAAGCTCGAGAGTAACGAAATAATTGTTAGAAAAACGACGTTTTTTTTGTCTGGCAATAAAAAATTCGTAGGTCAACGTTACCTCGGTGAATCGATCGCGGGTAGCCGGAGCCTATTATCTCTACGCCTGTGGCGCCACGAGAGGGCGACTACGAGTAACATGACACGATGATGACAGGGTCAGGTGGGTCGTGTACCCGCTAACCTCAACGTGCGAAACAGAGTCAGAGGACGAGAGCGTGGTTTTGGGTTATCGGATGCTATCGGAGTGTGTAGGAATGGAAGGTTGCGGTGCAATTTGCCACCGAGCGAGTACCGTTTGTTGTCTGGCGGCTCTGCTATCGAAAATCTCCTCTCAGTCTTTTAGCGAAAAGCAGCATCGCAACATGTTCAAAATGCCTCGTAGCATGTTTTCCACGTTCCAATGGTTGGATAGCAGAGGCGTTATATTTCTTTTTAGAAATTCAAAAAGCCATAAGACTTGAGTCACTGTGTGAATACACAAATCAGAGCAAACAAGAAGGTTGTACTGCTTTAGTTTGCTACGAAATTTCAACACTGTGACTCGAGTCGTTCTCGAGTTATGAACGTTTGAATTTTTCAAGCCACGAACACGAACACAAACCACAAAACACAAACACGAACCGCAAACCACAAACACACAAAACACGAACCATAAAATACAAACCACAAACCACAAAACACAAAAAAATAAACCACAAAACGCAAACCACAAACCACAAAACGCAAACCACAAACCACAAACCACAAACCACAAACCACAAAACACAAACCACAAAACACAAACCACAAAACACAAAACACAAACATAAAACGACAAACCGCAAGCACAAATTCATTCGGACATTGTTTCTGAATGTGTGTGATTTCTGGATGTTTTGATAAGACGTCTAGTAGAAGAAAAAACGTAGGAATTTTTTCAGAATTTTTTATTGCATATTCCTGCCATTGAAAATCGCTGAAAATAATCATTGTTTATTTTTTAACGCCAATACTGCGGCTCGCAAAAAAAAATCATAACAACATCAAATTTTGGATTTTCAGCGTACTTCCCAACAAAGTTTTTTGTGAAATTCTCCGATTTCATTTTATGCTCTTTTTCAAAGAAATAAACTTGTCACATTTTTCCCTCCGAAACGGCATTTCCGATTTAGTTGAAATTTTCAGATTTTGTTCGTTGAAATGCCTAGAATCTTAGAAAAAATTGGCGAGATGGGCGGCAATTTCGATCCAGAGTTACAGCTTTCACTTTTTTTTCAGATTTTTTCTAACATTCCCAAAGAACAAAATATGAAAATTTCAGCTAAATCGAAAATGCCGTTTTGGAGGGAAAAAGGTGGCAACTTTATTTAACTGAAAAGTAGCATTAAATAAAATCGGAGAATTTGACAAAAAATGTTGTTGGAAAATACACTGAAAATCTCAAATTTGATGTTCTTATGATTTTCTTGTGCGAGCCGTAGTATTGGCGTTAAAAAATAAACAATGATTATTTTCAGAAATTTTTAATAGCTGGAATATGCAATAAAAGATCTGAAAAAATTCCTACTTCTTTTTCTTCAACCAGACCAACATCCTGAATACATTTGAGGACGTTTCGTTAACATAAAAAATTGGGTTGGCCGACTTAACGTGTTTTGCCTCATATTCTCTACTAAAACGTGAAATTTATCGAAACAGCTCGTGCTAAATACGACTGCCTTTAAAAAAGGCATATTTCAATTTAAAGTATTTTCGTTTATAAACAGTGAAGCCGTTTCTGATTCTTCCAGATTGTGCAGAATATTTCAATCTACAATATATATTAAATGTGTAATATTTAATCTTCCACATCGATACTCGAAGATGCCTCGTAAAATAGCTCGAAATATGTATAATTTTTGTTATGTTTCCCTCTTTCTACTTTAGCTGGTTTAGACACACTATAAAGTTTATAATAAGTTTCGTTATAAGTGTGAGTTGGATACACTCGGCTCTCACTCAGTCTGGCAACTTACGGACGTCCGCCACAGATATGTGACCGCGTCCCAACGGGGAATCCCCGTCCTATGTAACAGACCCTCTGAAAGTTGCACTGTCGAATTCTATCTGGCTTGGCTTCGTTTTTTTTTTTTTTTTCTCTCCCACTCCGATCTTTTGGCTCTTGATTACCTTCGATCGGCCGACTTTTTATACTGTTCTATATATACAATCTTTGCTGTCTGACCGTTGAACTGGGAGAGATAATCCCGTGGGATAAAATGTGAAAGATGTGTCGGCCCTTACTCAATCCCACCGATACCTTCAAAAAAGGATTTCTTTTTTAAGATTCCGCTTTTTTGTAACTTGAAAAAAAAAAAAATAATATTATTTTCGTTTAGAATTTTTTTTACATCACTAATTTCATTTACAAAATCTGTAAAATACAAAATAAATGTAGTTAAAAAATGTAACAATTTACAATGAATACTGTTGTTCCTTTTTATTAATTCTACAAATTCCTAATCGTCAAAAATAATAATAATAATAATAATAATAACAATAATTTATTAAAAATATGTATTTTCCTAAACGAAAATTAACCACTAAAACAACACCAAAAAGTTCTTCCTTCAAAAAAAAAGGTAAAGTAATTTTTTCCTTTTCGAATAAAATTGTTCACATTTCTAATTTAACATTTAAAAAATTCCTCTCCAGTATCTATCTTCTCTTAAGAAATGTGTTAAAACAAAGAGTGTCCGAAAAATTCTGTAGCAGTTCTGATAATAATGTATAACCATTAGAGCACATTCAATATGGGCCGATAATGTACAAGAAGAGTGATGTATACACGGTAATAGAGGCTGCATGCAAAAGGGCGGCACGGGGGGCAGGGGGGGGGGGGGAAGAAAACCCTACGGCACACGAAGTAGATTGTGTCGTGACGGTTCGTTCCCGCGTTCGTCGCGATCCTATCGAGTGTGCCTACAAGTATTCAAGAGTACATTGGTGTGGCAGAAAGTTGGGGGCAGGGGCGAGGGGCGGGGGGGGGGGGGGGGGGGAGGGGGGGGAGGGGGGCTTCGTGGTTTGGATGCAGCGCGGCACACATAATCATATTGGCATTCTATTAGGGGACGTCTTCTGCCTGCCAGGTTCCCCCAGCCCTATTACTCCACCCTGTTGCTCCCGTTCTATATCCCCCCCCCCGCCCCACCCCACCACCTCATTTCCTCGGTCTCATTCAACAGTACATTGTACATATAGGGAAGTAGAGGGGCGGGAGGGGGGGAGGGGTGTCTATTTCTAACCTGCCTGTTCGACATGTTTACATATCTTCCTTCCTCGATTTTCCGGCTTCCCTCTGCTGTCCCTCTAATTATAATTATGATATTGCTGTTACATGTCTTTTGTCCGCCCAGAGCTGGTGAATGGAGAGAGTAAAATATTTTCGCTACGGGACACACAGTGTCACTGAAACGAGCGTCAAAAAACACATTATTTTTCGACAATAAAGAATTAGGAAAGCGGAATTATTTTCCGCGGGAAAAAAGTTAACTAATTTGCAAAAGAATTTTTTTTTTAATTAAATCATAGTTTTTTTTTAATTTTTATTAAAGTATGTTTAATATTCATGTGTCGATATTTTGTTGAGAGGTCGAAAATATCGAAATTTGTAATTCTGTGAAATATTGTTGAAAATTAATGAAATTCCGGGGTGGAAAAAGTTAAGTAAATTGTAAAAGAATTTTTTTTTTAATTTGCAATCATAGGTTTTTTTTTTATTTTTATTAAAGTATGTTTAATATTCATGTGTCGATATTTCGTTGAGAGGTCGAAAATATCGAAATTTGTAATTCTGTGAAATATTGTTGAAAATTAATGAAATTATTTTGAAGATTTTTGCAATGTTTCGATGAAATATTTTTACAGCGATATAAAATTAGTATTTTTAAAAGAATCCAGAAACATGTGAATTTATATGATAAATAATATTTGTTTATAATTTGGCTATTTTTTTAAATTTGGATGAAGAATTTAATATTAAAGTTAAGACACGAAAAGATTTACGATATTTGAAAAATATTTCAGAATATTTTCCTATTTCAGAAGATACCTTAATTTATATCAAGCAAATGAGAAAATTCCCCAATATTAATTCCAGTGAGAAAACACAAATCAATATTGAAGCGAATGAAAACAGACGTAATGTCAATAAGTTAACTCTCATTGGTGGAGCAAAATGCAAATTTACCTAACCCGATTCGTATTTCTTTGATGAAATGTGCGTGAATATTGCAAAGAGAGGTCGCCAAAGTTCTCACACAGTAAACTGGTGGCGCCCTCTTTGCTCCTAAACTCTATTAAAATGAGGTTATGCTTAAATCTTGTATTCCTGAAATACAATTACTGTAAAAAGACCTTAATTTAAAATTCACGTTTTGCAAATGAGAAATTCCAAATATTAATTCCACAACGAGAAAATACAAATCAATATCGTACCATACACGAATAAACGTGAATATCGATAAATTAACTCTCATTGGTGGAGCAAATGCGAATGTACCCAATCCGATTCATTGACGAAATGAGAGGGCGCCACTGTCCTCACACGGAAAACTAGTAGCGCGCCCTCTTTGCTCCTAACTTGTATTAAAAAGAGGTTATGCTTAAATCTCGTATTACTCGAAACACAATTGCTGTAAAAAGACTTTAATGAAAAATGTACAGTTCTGCAAATCAGAAATTTCAAATATTAATTCCACAACGAGAAAACACAAATCAATATTGAAGCATATACGAAAATAGACATGAATATCGATACATTAACTCTCATTGGTGGAGCAAATTCAAATGAGAGGGCGCCACTGTTCTCACACGGAAAACTAGTAGCGCCCTCTTTGCTCCTAACTTGTATTAAACAGAGGTTATGTTTAAATCTCGTATTACTCAAAATACAATTGCTGTAAAAAGACTTTAATGAAAAATGTACAGTTTTGCAAATCAGAAATTTCAAATATTAATTCCACAGCGAGAAAACACAAATAAATATTGAAGCATATACGAAAATAGACATGAATATCGATACATTAACTCTCATTGGTGGAGCAAATTGAAATGAGAGGGCGCCACTGTTCTCACACGGAAAACTAGTAGCGCCCTCTTTGCTCCTAACTTGTATTAAACAGAGGTTATGTTTAAATCTCGTATTACTCGAAACACAATTGCTGTAAAAAGACTTTAATGAAAAATGTACAGTTTTGCAAATGAGAAATTCCAAATATTAATTCCACAGCGAGAAAACACAAATAAATATTGAAGCATATACGAAAATAGACATGAATATCGATACATTAACTCTCATTGGTGGAGCAAATTCAAATGAGAGGGCGCCACTGTTCTCACACGGAAAACTAGTAGCGCCCTCTTTGCTCCTAATCTGTATTAAAAAGAGGTTACGTTTAAATCTCGTATTTCTCGAAATAAAATTACTGTAAAAAAAACAGAAAAAATCACATTTTTTGTGCGTTAATGAGAAATCACAAATATTGAATTGCTAAGTTTTCAGTATTACCCGATATTACTGTGTTACTATCTCGAAAATTCTGATAGTTTTAATCCGCCGGTTTGCTACTGGCTATTTGCCTGAAACTTCATTGCCTCTGGTGGTGATATTTCACCCGTTTATCGCTCCCTCTACCGATCCTCCTTCTAAAACAGTTGCCGTACGAACAGACGATCGGACAGCCAATCCCTTTGACCGTCCGAGTTGTATTTGCCTTGGCCGCGAATATTATTTAGGTAGGAAAACCGTCGAAATTCTCAAAACGCCTCGGGCGCACTATTTGAGGATTGAAGGCAACTTTTGAATTTCCATTCGGGCTATAACGCTAGACTTGATGTTCCGATATTTTATAGCTTTTCGGCTATCTATCATTATTAAAGATAAAAAATATATATGGAAGTGAATTGTACGATATTATGATAAAAACCGGAACTGTGTTAAAATAGTATATACGGTATTCCATGTCAGATCGAACTTTTTTTTATATGTTTAATTTTTCAATTTTTCAATATAGTCAATAAACTAATAATTTATTTTACAAATACTAAAAAAAAAAAAATCATTTAGCGACTGATGACGTCAAAATCACAAATAAATTAATCGATATAAGAATAAAATCTACTTTTTGTATTTCTCCAATAATGTCATTAGTATTTTATCATTTTTGCAACATAATAATAATTTAGTATAATAATAAAAAGCTTGCAAAGTAGAACCTTGCAAATTGCTTCCTCATTATTTTACATTTTTAAAAAATGTTTACATGCATGCAAAGTAAAACTTTGCAAATTGTTTTCTTTACAAAGCTTCCATTATGAGGAAGTACGTTTATCTACTTTGACTTCATCGTAGAGGAAGCTTTGTAGAGAAAATAATTTGCAAAGTTCTACTTTGTATACATATAAACATTTTTTTAAACATGTAAAATAATGAGGAAGTAATTTGCAAGGTTCTACTTTGCAGGCTTGTTTGTGCATAAAAAAATTTGTCTACTATAAAAATCACATTCACAAGATTTTTGAAATTTTAAAATCGTCATAAAATTTAAACCTCACAACCGATTTTCTTCAAATTTGTACTCAAGCCTTGTTTCACGATGCAAAATACCTGAAACAAATTTGAAGCCGGTATCTTTTAATTTGTGCAAGCTAGTACGCAAACGAGATTTTTCAGAATATAAAAAATGTTATAAAATTCGAACTAATCGACCGATTTCTGCCAAATTTGAATTAAAACCTTGTTTTATCATAGTCTAGATGTAAAACAAATTAAAGCCCGATATCTCGCAATTTGCGCGAGTGAATGGCCGAACGACATTTTTCAAAAGTTAAAAATCGATATAAAATTTGAACCGCTCGATCGACTTACGCAAAATTTATACCAAGACCTAGTTCTAGAACAATCCACATGTGTGGCAAATTTGATTGAAATCTGCGTACAAAATTCGAAATTTCTTTTTTTCGCGACAGCAATATTTTGCTTTTTTTTAAAATAAAATTGAAATTTATTAACATAGCGACCGTTCCTTAAAAAAAATACATCTTTGATACTGAATAATTGTGAAATCACGTGGTAAATTGCAGCCGTTCATCCCAGAATTTAGAAAAGTAGAAGTGTTTACGGACATTAAAAAAAATAAAATAAAATTGCAATAAAATTTGAGCCACTCTATCGATTCTCGCCAAACTTGGCACCAATCATGGTTCACAGTAAGTTCGCTTGTGTTCAAAATTTCAGCCTGATATATCGTAATTTACAAAAGTTATAGCGTGAAAACGATTTTTTCCAAATTATCAAAATGCTGTAAAATTTGAATTACTCAACCGATTCGCGTCAACTGCCATCCCAAAAGTTGTTATATGATAGCCCACTTGCGTACCAAATTTGAGGAAAATACGTGAAAAATTGCGGCAGTTATCCTGTTAACAAGGCAATTTGCATACATATACACACACACACACATACAGACATTTCGTACAAATCACTCTTCTCGACGTTTTGGACCATTCTGAGTATGCTTACATGAAAATCTCGAAAAAAAAAAATTCACAAAAACAAAGCTTCCTCTATGAGGAAGCAATATTTCAGCAAAATTGATTACTGATTTCAATTTTTTATTTTTTTTACAATATTGCTATGTTTCATTTTTGAAAAATATTCCTGTGTTTGTAATCATTTTACAAACACAAACAAAAAACTGGATGGCTGATGACGTCAATACCACAAATTGAAAAATAAATATATTGAAACCTACGAATAGTGTTTTCTTTGATAATACAAAATCAGCCATAATTTATGTAGAGTAGAAAAGCGTCTGGCTAAACTATCTCGCAGGCGTTCAGCTTTAAATAGTACGTAAGCTTTCGCATACGTGAAACTCCAGAAAAAAAAAAAAAGTATATACATATATCGTCGGTATGTCTGAATGCCATCGTCGAAATGAAGCTGCCAGTGTGGCTGGTTGACAGGCTGCTAAGTTGCCCGTGGGCAGCCAATCAAATAAAGTAGTCCGAGGTTGCTTTGGCTGAATGTAAATTCGGCCCCTGCGGAGCTTTCTCTGTTTTCCCCCTGGTGAAGAGCGAGCCAAGTACATTCTTGCCTGCATGAACGCCTCGCGGGACACTAAATTCACCGTTAATACCGGAGGAGTACCTCGGGTATATCATATTGCCCAGCAACCCATCCGATCTCCAATGCCCTCTTTCGCTATATTCCTTCGATATGCTCTCGTCCTAATGCTGACTCTTCTCTTCAAAATTACTGGATCAATATTATTGAACTGTAGATATCGACGATCTTCAATGATGAGCCAAAACACGGAAAATCGATGAACCGAAAAAAAGAAACAAAATTATTAAAATCTTTCTAAATATTCTTCTGGCTGATCAAAACATTCACAATTTTTTTTCAGATTTTTAAAAACAAATATTCAAATGTACAATTATTTTTTATTGAATTTTGAATTTTTTGAAAAATTCTGTGTGTTCTCTGTCTTTCGCGAATTTGAATTTATTTTTAACAAATGAAGCTATGTTAAAGGAGGATCTGGTTTTGAATTTGGAACGAATTGACAAATAACTTCGGTTTTTATGAGATTTTGAATATTTCGAAAAAATTTCTTTATTCTCTGACTCACGTAAAATCTCACCAAATGAATTGAAATTTTCTACAGATGAAAAACAATATTAAACACTGATACGTTTCAAATTTGAGGATAATCGATGAAGCAGTTCGAATTTTACGTGAGTTTGAATTTTTCCAAAAAATTAACGTTTTGTTATAACTCATCAATTTTGCAAAAAGCTTCCTCTATGAGGAAGCCAAAATTGATACATAGGCGTCATCATAGAGGTGGGTTTGTGAAAAATGGAAATTAAAGAGGATTCAATGTGCAAAGTTCTACTTTGCAGCCTTTTTTTTATTTATTAAAGCGAAAAGTACAACCGAAAAAAAAACAAAAAAGTGGAACTTTGCACACTGCTTCCTCATATATCAAATTTGGTTAAAATGATAAAGAACTTTGAAGACTTCCATTTTTCGCAAAGCTATCTCTATGAGGAACATCAATCTAATAAATATCAATTTTAGCTTCCTCACAAACGAATGTAAAAAAAGGGTGCAAATGAATTTGCATTTTGCTTCCTCATTGTTCAAGATTGCCCATAGAGCATTGCTCGACAAAGTACATTGGTTTGTGTTTGGCTTCCTCCCAGAGGAAGCTTTGTAAATTATAAATATCAACAAAATTTCCTTTATGAGAAGGCAAACCGAGTAATTTTTTTGTTTGTAAAAGCGTTTCAAAGTCTATTCCGTTCAAAGTCCGTTCACATAGAAACGTTTACTGATCATTGAATAAAAATCCTCCAAATAATAAACCAGCTGTGCAAAGCAAACACACTTTTTTTTTAAGATTTCAAAATGACGTATAAACTGAATTTTTCAACCAATCCTCACCAAATTCTAAGTCATACATTTTTTTATTTTAGTTTACCACTGGAGAACATTTTAGCCCGAGAACTCAAAATTTGCGAAAGCTAGAGAGCAAACATACGTTTTTTCGGTAAATAAAAAAAAAATCCTTGCCAAATCTTCATCTGTTGACCGATTCTCACCAAATTTCGTACCGAAAGTTGTTCAATGTTAGTCCAGTTGTCTCAGAAATTTCAATCCGACACCTTGAAATTTGCGGCAGCTATAACGCAAACACACTTTTTATTAAAAATTCAAAGTCTCGTAAAATTTGAACGGGAGTCCCAATTGTTTTCTAAATTGTCCTAAATATAGAGGTCCAACCACTCTACTTGCATGCCAAATTTCAGCCCGATCGGTTCACACATACATCCGGACATTTTTTTCTGAATATATTTTCTAGACATTTTGGGACATTCTTAACACGTTTTCATGAAAATCTCGAAAAAAAATATGTTCACCATTACAAAGCTATGAGGAAGCAAAAATACGAATAAATGAAAATGTCACATAATTAAATATTGTAAAATCACAGTTCTGAAGACTAGTTGAAGTAATCGAGAGAGAAACGTGTAAAGCACGGAAATAGAAAATAAAATAAAATCGATGGAAGCTTCGGGGAGTTGATGTTGACTCGACGGGGTGACATTCCAGAGTCTCTGCGATTCACTCCGAATTATCCTGTAATGGAAATAAATCGTTGCATTTGTCGGAACAGGAGTTTCCTTATCCATGGCCTGTGAGTTTCGTGCTGTCTGTATCGGCGCCTACACCCTGCAAGGAGCTCTCCCTTTCCTGATTTCTCAGAGGTCTTGTGCCAGAGCTATTTGTCTATTTCGGCGTGTTCGTAAGCCCCGGATCAAACGGACTTGCTCTTCTTCGTCTTCTTCTTCTTCTTCTTCGACGGTCGCGCGAATTGCGATCCCGTGACTCGGCAACCTCTTTCCCTTGATCTTAAAATGAGAAATTTCTCATGTAACGGCTTGCCAATTACTTTCGATTAGATCTCCCTTAACAATACAATTAACATTATTATTTATTATTATTGTTGTTATTTATATTGTATATTATAAAAAATTGATAAGATTTTGAAGAAAAATCATAAAATTGTTAACCTTCGAATGGCTGCTTTGAACTCTGGAAAAAAAAAAACAAAGAATAGTTTTAAAAATTCGTAAAGAAAAATTTTCAAACTAAATAACATGTGTTTTAATTTTTTATTTGGTTCTAAAATGTAAACAGAAAATAATTAAATAAAATGTTGGATTTAAAGGAAAAAAAGGTTTTTTTTTATAGAACGGCTTATCGATTACCTTTCATTAGATATTCATTAATAATATAAATGAAAATATTTATTTTAATCTCTTCTTTATTTTCAAATAAATTATTAAATTTAAATTGATTTAAAAACCTTTTTTAAACAAAAAGATATTTTTTTTGTTGGCGTCAAGATTTTAAAAAAATGAATTTTTCAAAAATGACCACTTTCAATTATTATTGATACCGAAAAGTGTGGAAAAAATACTTTCATTTTATTTATGAAGTGCAGCTAGAATTATTTTTCAGCTCAAAAACAAGTAAAAAATGTCCTTATGAAAATCGATTATTTCCGACGATTTTTTTAACGAGATGAATTTTGAAACATTAATACAAACTTTAAAAAATGGTGTTGAAAATTAATCAATAATGTTGCGTATTCAGGGCAAATACAAAATCATTTTTTTGTTGTCGACAATAAAAAACTTTTTAGCAAAATAATCGTCACAGATACGATTTTGAATGATCATTACTTTTTTTTACTCCGAAATGTCGAGAAAAAAATGGTATAAAAATTTCGTCATAAATGTATTTAAAAAAAAAGAACTTACATATTATAAAATACAAAATATTACAAAAATACAAATTGTAGATTAGGTTTCAACCTAAATCCTAAAGCAAGCCAAATTTTTTTTTTAGTGCAATTTTTTTGCATTCCCGAATGTCTCAACAAATGAACCCTAAAAAGACGAAAAAAAAAATTCATAGATTTTAAGAAAAAACACCTACAAAAAATGTGTGTCTAAAAAATTGTAGAAATAAAAAAATCATTGTAGCCCCTTAAAGTAATTAAATCAATTCGGGGTTCGTTTTCCATTTCTATGTATTCCGCTTCACTCCTACAATTGTTATTGTTGATATTCGAGAGCTTAATTAAAAACTTTGCAGACGTATTTGCAGCGGCTTCTGTGGAATCCGCAGAAACGTTTAATAAGCAAAAGACACTGTTTTCCATTTCAAAAGGAAAACAGACAAAAGAAGATCTGGGTGTAAATAAATCAAGAAATAAACAGGATACAAATTTGCTTGAATGAAAAATCAGTTAATCATAAAATGTGAAATTTCAGAAAACCTGGAAAATCGAGCCTAGTATTTTCGCAAAGGAAGTGAATTGAACGCAAAATTAACGACAAACGACGTTACATTCAGAGCATTGCGTTTATTGTATAATATATTATAATAATTATTAATAATCGTAGTAGGTTTTTTTTGTAGGTAGAATAAGGTCGGGTAGTTATCATTATGTACAACCGAGAAAAAAAGAACAAAATAATCGTCTTAGATGAACATATAAATAAATTGGGGGAAATTATTTTACAGAGGCGTATATTACCTACTTAATTTTTATAGTAATTTGTAGTTAAGGGACGATAAAACCTAAAAAAAAAAAAGCAAGAGGCACAAAAATGTACATCTTGTTTTTCTCTCCTTTTTTTTTTGCTTTTTTTCTTCTTAAACAAGCACTAGTTTAAGTTTTACTTCCATTTTTTTTTTCTTATTCTCTCTCTGTTCAGTCAAGCGAATTATATATGATTTAAAAACCGTTTTCTTCTGACAAAATGAAAAATTGCCGGTTTTAGCAATGGTCAGAATATTATAAAGTTACAACTCGAGATTAAGATTACGAATTTTCTTGGTGACCGAAATTCGGTTACGAATTTAACAAAAGTGCAATAAGATCGGTGTTTTTTTTTTATACGTGTCTAATTTTTTTATCAATACAATTAGACGATGGAAAAAAAATTGCAATTAATTTTAAAAACAATTATCTTTTGTATTCCACGCGTAATTTTTTTTCCGGTTTTGTAGAGAATTTTGAGAATTTGATGTGGAGCTTAAATTACAAAACTTGTTTTTTTTTTACTGTTTTTAAATTAATCACATTTTTTTCTTTTTTTTTTAGTTTTGAGCGTTGGAAATTAGAATCGTTTCGATGAAACTTAAACGATCGAAATTTCAACGCTGAACGAACTTGTTCGTTTAAATTCTCATTTTTTTTTTCAATTTCCATGGCTTTTCAAGTTTTTTTTTAATTTTATTTTTTTATTGAAAAGACACTTCCGCAACCACATATACTTACACTAATTACAACATTACGCTGTGGCGACTCCAGTTCACTCAAATTGGCATTTTTTGCTATTTTCGGAAATACACATTTCGTTTAATTCTACAATTTATTTATTTATCATTAAATATTTAATAAGCGTGCACGTTTTAAATTTATGAATTCCACAGAATATTAAACAGCGGCTGTACTTTGATTTTGATTTGGCTGTAATTTTGTGGGATTTTTTTGTGTTCTTTTTAAAGGGAACTCACGATTTTTTTGCAGATTAATTTCCACGTTTAGTTTAATTTTTTCGCGATCATAGAATTTCTTTTTTATTTAATAATTTTATAGCTTATATTAAAATCTTAAAACATTTCGAATTAAAATGTATTTTCGCTTTAAAACGTCTCAGTTGAATAATAAAAAATATCCAAATTTCGACATCAGAATGTGATCAAATTATTGAAAGTAATATTAAAGATTTAAAATGTAATTTTTAGAGTCTTACAGGTGTTTTATTTATTTTTTTACATTTTTATTGGAAACCGCAGATTTTTGCTTTAAGACACATGAATGTTTTTTCCAATGATTTTTATATCTTTGTTTTCCATTTTTTTAAAATTAGAAATAAATAAAAAATAAATAATCATTGTGAATTTACGGGTTATTGTCCTTTGCATAAATTCTTGTTTTTTAGTGTTAAAAAAATCGATGCTTTTCAATAGAAATACAAGAAAAATAAATAAAAGTTCCTGAAGACTGTAAAAAACTCACTTTCAATAGTTAATTAAATTTTTAACTAATTTGTCAGATTTCGATGTCGAAAATGATATCTTTTATCAAAGCTGACACTTTTTTTAGATGCAAATACATTTTTTTACTTAAAAAAATGTCTCGAAGTTTTAATATCAGCTGTGAAATGATTAAAAACGAGCTTTTTAAAAATTTTATTGACTCGTAAAAAAATTAGAACCAAATATTGGAAAAATCTTTTTGAAAAATGTTGTTTCTTTATAAAAGGTACAAAAATTGTACAAAATTACAGCGAAATCGAACTGTAAAAGCCTTCAGACAATTCTTTTTTTTTTCAAGTATTTCATGAAAAAAAAATATGTAAAAATCGTTACTTCATCTTTCTTTGCATTTTGACCATTTTAATTCATGAAATTTATTGCAAAATCGTGTTCTTACGACTTAATATAAAGTTAAAACCTGCACATTTATCTTTTTTGCAATAAATTTCACAAAAAATTCAAGAAAATAATATAATAATCGCTATTTTATCGTAATTCGCTAGATTTACTTTTCAGAATTTTTCGTCATGAAATTCACTGCAAAAAAAAACGTATTTCAAGGATTTTATATAAAGTAAAAAGAAAACACGCACTTTTATTTACTATTTAATATCGGACAAAATCAAAAGATAAATAAACAAAAAATGCATATTCAAAAGTTGCAAAAATTGTCAATCTCTGTCCCCGCTATTTTTCATTGCTCGTATCTTTTTTTTTTTAACCACCGGGAACTTCTAACCGAAGTTAATATTTTTTTGGTCAATATCCCGATTTTCACCGTCTCTGATAATGGCTCAGTTTTGTACCCGGAGACCGGCTTTTTCTTTTTTTTTTTAACCACGTTTTCAACACTCAAACGAGAATCAAAATTTTCAGCTTTTTATCAAGAAATTTTGATAATTTTCTTCTCTTGATTCCCTATATTTTTTTAAAATCTTTTTGGCAATGTCATCCGATCGATCGTTCAATGATAGAATCTTTTTTCGAGCTCATATTCGAATCAAAAAAAAAATATTCGTATGACTCACCGAACGGACGAATAATTGCCTCTTACCGATCTCCGATTTCTCTCCTTTTGCGATTTTAATTTCTGTTTTCTGTTTTTTTTTTTTTTCAAACTTTTAAGCGACTAACGCAACTTTTTATTATGCCTCGTCAGTGTTCGAATGTTGAATTGCCGTTTTCGCTTCTTCTGTCGTTTTTATCGCTGATGACGTGGTTTCAGACGACGAATCAATCACCTCAAATTCTTCGGTTGTCGATGCCTCTTTTTGTACGGCAGTTAAGACTTCGGTTGCCGATTCTGGTGAAACCGAGCTTGAAGCCTCTTCTTTTATCACTGAAGTTGTTTTCTCTGTAGTTTCTGGCGAAGAAATTGCTTCAGCGGTTTCATCACTTGGAGCTAAACAGACATTTTAAAAAATCGCTATTAATTAATTATTTAAAATTGTGATTAATACCATTTTAAAAAAGAGAACATTTTTATTTTATTCCACGGACAAAAGTATTTTGTGTCAAGCTCAAAAAAAAAAAAAAAAAAATTGTAGGATTTTGTGGGACGATTTTTTATTGATCGTAACCAACTGTCAATTTTGTTTTTACTGTTCAGAATTAAAATCTCGAAATTTTTGTAATACGATAAAATAAATAAATGGCATATTTATGAATGCGTTTTACAATAAATGTTACAAAAAAATTTCATCTCTGAGTGTACGACCTGATTATGGAAATTTAGTCGTTGGGGGAAATTCCATGAATGTACCGACGAGGCAAACGGGTCGATACAGTGAAGATACAACGATCGTGATGGAAATTCAGTGTAAAATCATCCGGGGTTCGCTGCACGGTTGTCCAGACGACCGTTGTGTTTATCCGTTTCGGTTAACATTGTAAACGAGCACGTCGAGAGAGAGAGAGAGAGAGATAGGGAGAGAGGGATAGAGAGAGAGGGAGAGAGAGAGGGATAGAGAGAGAGAGAGAAAGTGCATTTACGCATGCATTTATGTCTGTGTATTGTACCGTGTTTACACGCTTGTAATGGGAAATTTCACAGGGAGGACGAAATATCGTTCGTAGAATTGATGAGAATCCATACAGATGACGCCGTCAAAGAGCGAATCAACTGAGATGGAATATTTTATTTTATTCAGGATTACGTCGTTACACGATCGCTAGAGTTGTTGACTCTTTGACCGAAATTCAATTTTACTTACAAATATTTTTTTATTGATTTGACAGTTTTACAAAAAATATTCGATTAATTCGATTAATTCGATTAATTCGATTAATTCGATTAATTCGATTAATTCGATTAATTCGATTAATTCGACTTATTCGATTAATTCGATTAATTCGATTAATTCGATTAATTCGATTAATTTGATTAATTTGATTAATTCGATTAATTCGATTAATTCGATTAATTCGATTAATTCGATTAATTCGATTAATTCGATTAATTCGATTAATTCGATTAATTCGATTAATTCGATTAGTTCGATTAATTCGATTAGATCGATTAATTCGATTAGATCGATTAATTCGATTAATTTGATCGATTCGATTAGTTCGATTAATACGATTAGTTCGATTAATACGATTAGTTCGATTAATACGATTAGTTCGATTAATACGATTAGTTCGATTAATACGATTAGTTCGATTAATACGATTAGTTCGATTAATACGATTAGTTCGATTAATACGATCAGTTCGATTAATACGATTAGTTCGATTAATACGATCAGTTCGATTAATACGATCAGTTCGATTAATACGATCAGTTCGATTAATACGATCAGTTCGATTAATACGATCAGTTCGATTAACACGATTAGTTCGATTAATACGATTAGTTCGATTAATTTTCGTTTAACCAAGGAAATTTATTGTCGTAAATAGTCTTACCTTCTACCGTATTACTCGGGACCCTGTCTCCAGGATGCTCCGGATCAGGATCAAGCTGCGACAATTCGCTAATGTAATTCTGCTGCGTCTGTTCGGTGGTTGGAGTCGAAGGGCTTGGACTACCCGATGGCGTTGGCGTTGGCGATGGTCCAGGAGTCGACGGCGCTGTGCTTGGTGTCGGTGGATGTGCCGCAGGTGGTGCGTGATTTCGCAATAACAGATGTTGCAATTGAGCTTGCTGAAGTATCACCGGAAGCTCGTAGTGATGAAAGAAGTAAACCATCGAGTGCTACAAACAAACAAAAATAACAGCGAAATTTCAAATCTTCATCGCATAAAAAGTTGCTACAAAAATGATGAATTAATTGCTCGAAAATGATCGATTAAAAACATTTATACAATAGACATGTTCAAATTTATCGGATATTTATTTTTACTCAGATACGACGTTCTCTATTATTGCAACTGTTTATTTTTTTTTTTTTTTTTTTTTTTTCACACACGTTGGTTACATGATTTACTAGGACATGCTGCGATATTCTTCAACAAAGATTCAACATCCTCTCCTTTTATCGAGTTATAGTACAGAGACACTATGTTCGTACCAGCTATGGTATATAGCTTGGGCCGATCGGTTGCTGCTAGACATACACGAGGGAAGCTCCACCGGCGAGCATCCGGCGTTGGAGAAAGATAGAGGAGAGATAGAGAGACCCTACTACGGCACTGAACGAATTTGGCGAATTTCCATATAAATTTGTTGGCCGCTCGCAGAGCTCGTAGCCGAGGTGCCACCCGATGTTCACGGACCTCGGCGACCAGGGGGATTGCGCTTCTATTGGCTACTCCTGCTGCTGGCTATGACACCCCGGGACGCACACACGCACACACACACACACACCCGACAATCTCGCAATCAACCTGTCCAGTTTCCGTTCTAGACCCCCCCCCCCCCCCTGCCCCGGATGTCGCGATTC
Organism: Perithous albicinctus; assembly: GCA_964016905.1. NCBI lineage: Eukaryota > Metazoa > Arthropoda > Insecta > Hymenoptera > Ichneumonidae > Perithous > Perithous albicinctus. Next base: position 9,887,405 of record OZ024698.1, on the reverse strand, counting down.
TCCGATACAGATCGAATATAAACTTTCCGTTCTACTTTTTAGACCCTCAATCAAGATGCATAGTCAGGCATTTTTACAATTTACTGTTTCTTATTGCGCTGTTACATACACTGCTTCTTCATAGAGAAATACTGTTTTCACCAAAAAAATCAAAATAATTCAAGATTTTCATGTCAGTACACTCAATATGGTACAGAACATCGAGAAACGGAGAGTTAGAAGAAAAAAAAGTCTCCGAATTTATGTACAACGGTAGAGTTTGAGTGTAGACTTTGAGTGCAGAGTTTGAGGATAGATTTTCAGTCTAAAGTTTCAGAGTAGAATTTTATGGTAGAATTTGCGTGTAGACTTTGAGTGCAGAGTTTGAGGATAGATTTTCAGTCTAAAGTTTTAGAGTAGAATTTGATGGTAGAATTTGAGTGTAAAGTTTTAGAGTAGAATTTGATGGTAGAGTTTGAGTGTAGATTTCGAGGGTAGAGTTTGAGCGTGGAGTTCGAGGGTAGAGTTTGAGTGCGGAGAACGAGGGTAGAGTTCCAGGATAAATTTCGAGTGTAGATATTGAGGGTAGAGTTTGAGTGTAGAGCTCGTGGGTAGAGTTCGAGTGTAGATTTTGAATGTAGAGTTGAGTGTAAAGATTTAAAGTAAAATTCGCTTGTACTGTTTTAGAGTAGAGTTTGAGTGTAGATTTTTAGAGTAGAGCTTGAGTGTAGATTTTTAGAGTAGAGCTTGAGTGTAGATTTTGAGTGTAGTGCAAGCAAATTGGAAAAATATTTCCTATTTACTGAACTTTTTAATGAAAAAAGGAGGATATATAACTTCAGTAGAACAAAATATATATTTTTTTTTAAACATACGACCACGTGATTATTTTTTCATCGGTACAAAAACATTACAACCTGCTCCTGCAACATTTGATGTCGTTCATATTTTGCTTATAAAGTGATAGCAGATACCAGCGTTTGTCAAAATTCAATAACTTTTTTTTTTGTACTTTGGTGAGTTTGCAACCAGAAACCTAAAGGGGTGAAAAGCTGCTGTTTTGCAAAATGTATGTACGTAGGTAATGATGATAAGCTCCTGTCTGTAAGCTCTTTTCATGGTGCAATACCGAAACAAAAATACGGTTCATATTCATGTATATATTCATGTATCTCTATCAAACTGTCGGGCATAAAACGCACTTTTGAAGCAATGCATTGATTTATACGTCTGAACTTTTTGCTCCTCCCACCACGATTGAAGCTTTTTGGCTTTTTGACTGGTCTCCGACGATAAGCTTTTTCAATGCTAGCGATAAAACGGGTTTTTGTATATTGTTTCGGCACAAACGCATAATATTATCAGGTATAAATTCTCGTAAATTTTAGTAAAAATTCCTAGATTTACAAAAACATAATTCGTCAGTCAATTATCGACGCAATTTTAATTTGCATGAAAAACATATTTTATTAAATCAAATAAAATCCATTTGCAGTGAAAATTTAAATAAAATATAACAAAAAAATAAAATAAAATAATAATTTAAAAAAAAACAGAATCAATTTCACACTAAAAAAAAATCCTGTCAAATTTATTAAACGAGCTTTTTTAAGAAATTGAAAAAAAAAAATTTATTAATGACAAAAAAATAATAATGCCATTACTATTAAAAATTTTTTTTTTCTCTAACGCTCTTCTTGTGTGAAAAAATATTTTATTCGGGGAAAAAAAAAAACACCTCAGCAGTTGAAGCATCAAACTGTCAGGTGTTTACAATCGTGATTTTACAGGATTTATCGTGCGCCTTCAGAAATTCAATATTCGGTCATCGATAATCGGTGACGAGGGAATTGATATCGGTTGGTGCTGAGGGTGTGAGAAGAGCAGCAGTACCTGTGATATAGGAGGAGGAGGAGGAGGAGGAGGGGAGGGGGGGAGGGTTGTAATCGTAGCCGCAGGGGTAGTCGCGGATATAGCGCAGAGGAATGAACTTCAACCCAGTATCGCAAATCGCAATGACCGTCGAATGCCCGTCGGGCACTCGTTAAGTTAGTTACTCGTCAAATAATTGTCAGTTTAACGTAAAAGTCAACGGTAACATCGCGACCTCGTTATCGAGGTTTTCCAATGCTTTTCCAAAACCCGCTCGAATATCGACCAAAATTTTCAAACCAAATCAATTCACTTTCAATCCATCAAGGACGAAGGCATCCTTACCAAAATACGTTTCAATAAAAAGATAAAATCTCATTGATGAAATTGTAAAATAATTCATAATTGTCGCTATTAGTTACCTGAAAATTGTGAAAATAAATATGTGTTGCACACATGAAATTTTCACACTTTTACCATTTTTTTTTTTTTTTTCTGGAATTTTTTTTAAGTGATAAAAAGATTAACCTGAAGTTTTTCGCATCTGCAAATTTCATATTTTCGCCAGCGGGAACTATGTAAAATTTTTAAATAAAAAGAATTTTCATTGATAAAATAATTCAAAATTCTCATTACGAGTTATCTGAAAATTTTGGAAATAAAAATGTGTTGCACATACGAAATTTTGCTATTTTTTTTTTCTGAAATTTTCTTAAAGTGATAAAAAGATGACCCTGCATCTGCAATTTGCATACTTTGACCAGCCGTAACTATGTAAAATTTTTAAATAAAAAAAATTCTCATTGATAAAATTGTAAAATAATTCAAAAAATTCTCATTGCGAGTTACCTGAAAATTTTGGAAATAAAAATGTGTCACGCCTATGAAATTTTGCAATTTTTTTTTTCTGAAATTTTCTTAAAGTGATAAAAAGATGACCCTGCATCTGCAATTTGCATACTTTGACCAGCAGTAACTATGTAAAATTTTTAAATAAAAAAAATTCTTATTGATAAAATTGTAAAATAATTTAAAAATTTCTTATTACGAGTTACCTGAAAATTTTGGAAATAAAAATGTGTTGCACATACGAAATTTTGCAATTTTTTTTTTCTGAAATTTTCTTAAAGTGATAAAAAGATGACCCTGCATCTGCAATTTCCATACTTTGACCAGCCGTAACTATGTAAAATTTTTAAATAAAAAAAATTCTTATTGATAAAATTGTAAAATAATTAAAAAATTTCTTATTACGAGTTACCTGAAAATTTTGGAAATAAAAATGAGTTGCACATACGAAATTTTGCTATTTTTTTTTTTCTGAAATTTTCTTAAAGTGATGAAAAGATGACCCTGACGTTTTCTGCTAAATTTAAAAATTTAGAAATAACAATGTGTTGTACATATGAAATTATCACAATTTTTTTTTTTTCGTAAATTACTAAAGTGATAAAAAAAAATAAACCTGCGGTGAATAAAATTGTCTGTTGGCAGATTGTTGCGTTTTACGATTATCTAAAGACACCTTTTTTTAGTTTTTCTTTTTCGATGATCTTTAAAAATTGGCAGTCATTCTCGGCATTTCTTGCTTAATGACAGTTGTACCATTTCACCTATTTGTTCAATTAATTTTTTTTCCCAGACAGTTTATTTCGGTTTTCGCTTATCTAATGGCACGTTTTTTTAGTTTTTTAAAAAATGATCTAAAAAAATTGAGAGTCATTTTCGTCATTTTTTGCCAATGGGTAATTGCACCGTTTCGCCTTTTCGTGCAATTACTGTTTTTCCAAGACAGATTTTTTCGATTATCTAGTGGCACCTTTTTTCTATTTTTTTTTTAAATCACTCGTATATTAATTCATTTTCTTCTCCTACAATCTTTAAACATTCAAACGAAGAAAAAATTGTCGAAATAATTCAGGACTCTTTTATAGAATGAAAACAGAAAGATTGTCGTTTTTCGTCAGTGAAATGCAAACGTGCGTAGAGTCGGTGAGTAAAAAGGTACGACAGGGCAAACAAAAAAAAAAAAAAAGAAAAAAGAAAAAAATGTCTACGAAAAGGTGGAGGTACTCGAGAGAATGATACTGCTAGTCGAGATATTGGATATTCTCAGTTAAAAGGAAAGCGCTACTGACTATACTGTCACATTTTGTCTCGGGGGCAAAAGCTCTGCCACGGACCACCAACGACACACAAAAAAAAAAAAAAAAAGAGAAAAAAAGAAGAAAAAGAAACAACTAGAACGAGTATGACGACGCGTTGACGGCAGGGGAAAGAAGAAATAGGAGAGGGATTTCAACTCACCTGTATGAAGAGCCAAGATGTGACGAGCGCAAGACTGCTGTATTGTCCATTGAAACGATAGTGATACGCGTAGAAGCAGAAGTGGTACAAGTAGAAGAACCTGAAACACGAAACAACAAAGGATTCTTTATATAAAAATACTCTTTCCCCCACCATACTTTCTTCTACGCTCCTATATATATGTAAATATTAAATATAATATTTATTTTTGTGTCGAGACACTTCATGTCATTTCAGCTCAACGATTCTGCACTTTTATGCCATTTTCGTTGTAAATTTTGTTACATTTCAATACGACTTAACAATTAATTTAATTAAATAGAATTAAATATACATTCTTATTTTTTTTTAAATAATTATAAGAATGGAATTAATTGTTCTAAATTATTTATTGTGAGTAATAATAATGACAAAAATTTTCTTTATATAAAAATACATTTTTTGCCACCCCCCCCCTTATTTTATTGCCCTATAAAACAAAAATACATTATTTTATTTGTTCATTTGTGAGACTTCATGATTATTACGAAATCGGTGAAGTCGATTCTTTTTTTTTTCTTTTTTTCTTTTTTTTTTTTGTAAATGGACAAAAGCAGGGTAGAAGACAGATAAGCTTGGAAATATCGTTACGAGAATGTATATTCTCTACGAGGGTTCTTCGTCACCTTCTCAGCTTCGTTTTTATGACGCTAGGCCAACTATCACACCGTTGTGTGTCTTCCTTCTACGACTGACGCTCCAATAAAACAGATCGTACTCGTAAAACCAAACGATAACTTACATTAATTCGCTACAAAGGGTGTCGATAGGTCGCGGTACAGTTTCTTCACTGTATATTCCTTTCATCCCTCAGCCAATAATTTACGAATCAATGAAATACTCAGCCAATAACAATAAAGAAAAAGTAATAATAAATAGAAAAAAGGTACAAAGGGTAATAATAAAAATAAAATTAAAAAAAAAATCCAAATGAAAAATTAATACACCTAGTTTAGGTGGAAAAAAATTATCGAAAAATTACTGGCTCTTAGCGATTGATAAAATAAATATAAATAAATAAAAAATAAATGGAACAAAAATAACAGCGAAATAGATCAAAAATATTGTAGTAACTGGCTCTTGTTTAGAGTTTAAGATTTTACAACGAGATGGATGAAAATTGCCAAGTCATCGATCCACTCACGGCTGGAAAATTAAATTTCACTTTTTTAGAAACGTCTTAACGAGAATTCAACTGAATGGGGAAAGTGCAGCGGAGATTTAAGTCTGGTGAAAAATCGCATGATGCTATTTGCCTAACAGGAAAATGATGAAATTATAAGTAAAATTTGAAAAAAACATTGTCGAGTCTTATTTACTTTTTTTATCACATTTTATTGGAGTTTTACTTTTTGTAAAATTTGTTATTTTCTTTTACGATGATTTTGTTAAACTAATAAAATTACGAGAAAGCCGTGAATTTCTGAAATTTACTCATTTTCCACGCATTAGTCAGTTTAACATAAAAAATATCTTTTTTTCTCAATCAAATTTAGTTTAACAAAATATATATATTTTTTTTGTTAAACAAAATTCGTTGTTAAATCTTTTGTCAATATCAACGATATGAGTGAATTATGTTTTTTTTTCTGCGACTAATAATAGACTAAATTTGTTTAACAAAAAAAAATTTAACTCTATTTTAACAAAAAAATATATTTGTTTTCGTTAAGCAAATGTAGTTTAACAAAAAAAAAATGTCAAACGTATTTAGTTTAACAAAATAAAATATTATTTTTGTTAAACTAAATTTTTTTGTCCAATTTTTTGTCAATATCAACGATATGGAGTGAATTATGATTTTTTTTTCTGCGACTAAAAATAGACGAAGAATGCTACCAAATTCTGGCTCGTTGAACCCTGCAAACAATAAACCCACAATTCTTGTGACGTAAGAGGACATCTCTATTTCCCGTTGAGTGCCAAAAATAGGAGTAAAAAAAAAAAGAATAAGAAGATAGAGAAGAGGGATGAGGGTGCGGCGCAGTAGCAGCAGCAGCAGCAGCAGAAGCATCAGCAGGTTGGTGAAGGTTTTTCCGGATGCGAGTGAAATCCGACGTTACGTATTCCGAGGGCATCGCGCTCCAAAGCTTCGGCGACGGTCCTTATTCCGTTGGAAGAACCGCAGCAGCCTCCAGCCGACGATTCATACTCGTCTTTCGGCTCGCGAGAAGAGAAAAAAAAAAAAAAAGAAAAAAAAAAAAGAAAAGAGAGAAAAGAAGAATAAAGGGAAGTAGTTGAGGACCTCACAGGACTCTCTCTCTTATGTGAAGACATGAAAGCAATAGGTTTGAAGGAAAGTACCACAGAATCGTCCAAACGCATCTTGAATTCTGGGATTCCCAACGTCACTGACTCGCCCGCCTCTAGCCACATATAAAACCACCGGAGCTAAATCCATGAACCAGTGCATTACTTGTCGTTGAACTCTTTCAACAACATCGAATTTCAAGGAAAATTGCCGTCGGTTTTGCCGTAAAATCTCTCGAAATCTTTGTCTATTCCCTGTTATTTATGATGTGCTTCACATAGTGATGTAATATGACGGTCATTTTGAATATTTGTCATGTGACAATAAAATTAAAATAAATTAAAATTAAAATTAAAACGGTAAAATGATGGTCATTTCAAAGAAACGGACGGTCATTTTGAAAAGAAAAGAAAAAAAGTCAAATGACGGTCATTTTGAAAAAAAGTCAAATAATGGTCATTGTGAAAAAAAGTCAAATAACGGTCATTTTGAAAAAAAAAAAGTCAAGTAACGTTCATTTTGAAGAAAAAAATGTCAAATGACAGTATTTCTAAATATTCGTCAAATGAAAATAAAATGAGGTCATTCTGAAGAATCGTTAAATAACGATAAAATGATGGTCATTTTGAAGAATCGTCAAATGACGGCCATTTAAAAAAAAAGCGTCAAATGACGGACATTTAAAGAAAAAAGTCAAATGATGGTCATTTTAAGGAATCTTCAAGTGATGACAGAATGACGGACGTAATTACATCCAGTTGTTTGAGTGGAAAAATGACCGTAATATGGAAATATCGTCGAATGACGACAAAACGTTAGACTTGCAGCGGTCAATTTTGTATACGAAATGACAAAAAGAAAAACACACATTTTTAAATTCAGTCATCTGACTGCAAAAACAGACGGTAAAGTTACGGTCAATTTCTATATTGATGTAAAATAGACAAAAATATGTGACAAAATAAAAATACAATAAAAACAAATATACCTATTTTTGTTTGTTTGTAAAACTCGAAACGTACAATATTTTTTTTTTTTACACAACTAACAAAAAGAACTTTCGAACAGTTGTGGTGAAAATGTTACTTTTTTTTCTTATTCTTTTATTTTTTTTCCTTTTACTATGCAGTATGAAAACTGCCTCTCAGACTACAATTTCAAATACTATTGTACGATCTCAACAGGTGAACTGAAGAATCACGAGTTATCGATATACGAAACCCTGGGGACCATTGTCTCTTACTTAAAGTCTGAAAAAAAAACACACACACACACACACACAACCAAAAAATGAAGGCTCTCTGCATAGATAATAAATGCAGATGTCTATAGAAATTTATATGGCAGTATTTTCTTACAACGTCGTGAAGCTGACGAAGCACCATATTCTTCCCTTTTAGTCGTAGGATTAAATAAAAAAAAAAAAAAAAAAAAAAAAAAACATCGCCGCAACCCTTATATTTTTTTTTGCACCTTATATTTATAATCCGAATTAAATGATGACAAAACCAGACGTATAATTTTTCAAACTAGCAATATCACTATATGAATCATTGACATCAAGACGAAACGTATATATGTACCCAGTAGTAGTGGAATATATATAGCTATGGGGTGGCAACGGTGGGTATTGATTGCGGTGGTGGTAGGCTCCATAACTCCACTACTCTCCACTCGGCTAACGTAAGTATATTGTCAATCAATCCACGGTATAAAAGCAATCTGAGCTCCGGTCGGCGGGGGGCTGCGGCATCCCACGGGACTTCGAGTGCGGACGTTACCGAGCCAACAAGACGATATAGAACGGACTTGTGGGGTGGGGGTGGGGGGGGGGGGGGGGGGGGGGGTGGTGCGGGGGCGTAGGGGCAAACGTGGACCAGGGAGACCTGCGACTACGACGACGACGGCGATGAGACAGAGAACGCAAACAACTTGCCTTTCGCGCCCTTTTTCCAATCTCACTTTTTCTTAACCAACATGACAGTAATTTCTCAACGCCATTATTGCTGAATTCTCTCTTTTTTTTTTTCTCTTTATTTCTATAAATGCGCAACTTGTGTTAACCCTTCGGTTGTCTTTTTCGGTCAAATTTACTAATTTTCTTTTTTTTTTAATGCATAGTAGAGTATTACTTTTTTTTTTAAGGTCTGCATCTCAAGCCCTTTTAGGGCGCGATTTCTTCAAGTACTTTGTATTTAAAGTACTTTCAACAGGAAGTACTTTGGTCGTTGGTACCTGGAGTACTTTGGTACCTGGAGTACTTTGAACTTAGCGCTTCAAGCCAGTGAAGTCCTTTTTTTTAGTACTTGAAGTACTTTGTGTTGTAGTACTTGAAGTACTTTGTGATGTAATACTTGTAATACTTTGTGATGTAATACTTGAAGTACTTTGTGCTTTAGTACTTGAAGTACTTTGTGCTTTAGTACTTGAAGTACTTTGTGCTTTAGTACTTGAAGTACTTTGTGGTTGAGTACTTGAATTACTTTGTGGTTTAATACTTAAATTTCTTTGCGGTTCAGTACTTGAATTACTTTGTGGTTTAGTACTTAAATTTCTTTGCGGTTCAGTACTTGAATTACTTTGTGGTTTAGTACTTAAATTTCTTTGTGGTTCAGTACTTGAATTACTTTGTGGTTTAGTACTTGAATTACTTTGTGGTTTAGTACTTGAAGTATTTTGTGGTTTAGGACTTGAATTACTTTGTGGCTTAGTAGTTGAATTACTTTGTGGTTTAGTACTTGAATTACTTTGTGGTTTAGTTAAATCAAATAATTCGACGAAACGAAGAAAAAAAATAAAAAATTGATACTTAATTCTGGTTGAAGCGATTTAGAAATTCGTAATAAATTGTGAATATTCTTGAAAGTCTGAACAACTACAAAAGAAAACAGAAATGTACTTTGAGATGACGCGAATGATTTAATAAAAATTACGAATTTGAAGTCCCGGATGAGGGAAAGGAAAAAAAAAAGTTAAAAGGAGATTCGGATATCTGATAAATGATGCGCAGTTCTGGCACAAAAATATGTGATTACCGGTCGGCTGAATGAGGGGAAAACGGAAAGAGAAATAAAGAATATGAGAGCAGCGAGGTTCTGGCACGAGACGGAAGAGGAGGGTGTGTAAGAGGTGTAACGAGGGATAACGAGAAAAAGGTAAAAGTATATTATAGTGGAAAAGGGAGATAGCGCGGATACGAGGACAGTCTTGACGGTATAGAAACCGGGGCGGGTTACGAGTGCTGTGAAAATATCGAAGAACCGAGCGAAGACTCTCGAGGCTTCCGCACTTCTAGTACTCGCAATTGTGGATTGAAGATTGCTGGGTTATCGAGAGCTAGCTCAGAGATAGAGAAAGATTGACCGGACGATAAATACGCCTCTAATCTTTTAAACCTCTAGATTTTTTTTTTTTTTTTTTGTCACCAAAATAATAGTTGAGTCAATTTGTAAATTAAGTAGAATGATTGTTTATATAATTGTTCCACCTCTAAAAAGTACATTTTTTTTAGATTTCTTTTTCCTAAATATGACTTAGTTGTGATTTTTCAAAACTAACATATTTTTAGCCAAAACTGTAAAATTTCTCAAAAATTATGTGTCAAATATTAAAAAAGTTAAGCCTAGCTTTGAGACCAGATAAGAATTAGTAAATTTACATTATTCAATCAATACATTTTGAATAATAATATGATATTGAAAAATTAATAGAAGGAAAAGATCTTTAAATGATAAATTTATTGTTATTACTATTATTATTTGAATGGTTGAAAAGACGCGAATTTTGAATGTTTTCGTATGAATTCTAGAAATCAGAGAACTTATATTAAAAATAATAAATTTTCTATCGATTTTGTTAAACTATTTTTTATTTTACTAATTTGTTAATACCTTCTTCACATTATTATTATTATTATTGTTATTATTTTCGAAAATTAATGTTTTTAAGAGAAATTTTATATATTTACTATATTTTGACATTCACCTGAATTCATAAAATTTGTTTGTTTGTTAAACAAGACAATTTTTTTTAAATGCAATTTTACCAAATGTACAATCTTATTATTAAAAAAATATTTCTAATAAATCTTTGTTGCACATTTCTACTTGTTTTTTTTGTAAAACTTGAAAATGAAAAACCTTTTTCTTTTCCAAAAGTAGTAGTGACCAAAAAAACGTTTAATTTCAAAATTTTTGTATTGTCAACAGAAACTTATTTTTTGTGTAATTTTACTTTATTTTTATATTTTCTTTTTGCAAAAATAAATGACATAAAAATAAAGTATAATTACACAATAAAAAATGCAAAATTCTCTTGACAGTACAAAAACGTTAGTTCAGTTTTCGGTGTGTGTCATCGTAAATTGGTATTCTAATAAATAGACAGAGAATAATATAAATAATAATGGTGTTTTTTGTGGTCGTCCAGCATTTCAATGCTGTGAATATATGAATGTGTGGCTATTCTTTTGAATTTTCTTACGCGAAATGTCACTTCCTCTATCTTTTCTTCGCACTAGTGAAATCCTCGTAATCCTCGAGACCCAGAAAGCTCACGTGGAATAAGCAACTACTTTCGCCACTCTCTGCTCTCGGCCACAGCCACATTTCATAAGGATTATCGGTATTCAGATAGAACTGACGCGTATGCCAACCACCAGTTCATAATCCAAGTGCATATTCCGCTCGGAATAATGATAAATTAACATCTAACCACGAGAACCTAATGGAAATTGCATAATTCCTTTTTTTTTTTTTTTTTATCATAAATAAATTAATTAAATAAATTCGACCGAAACTGTCTATTTTTTTTAAAACATGAAAAAAATAGTGTATTTTTTATTTAGTGTTCGTAACTTTGTTTTAATTATGTAAAGAAAATCGAAGTATTTTAAAGAATGAGAATTTCGACTTTTTTGAAAAATAAAAATAAAATATATTTTTTAAGCATTTAATTTCTTCTAGAATACGTTACATTCGGATCTAGAGATTTGTTTTACATAATTAGAAAATTGTTACGAAAAATCAAAAACATGGGAATTTTTTTAACGACAAAAGAAATAGAGAAATTACTTATTTGAAATTTTCTTTTTGATAGGTAAAAAAAATCCGCAAGACGAAATAGAAAAAATACCAGAAATTCGATTTTTTCAAAATACAAGATATATTTAAAAAGATTATATCGACATAAATGTATTTCTGCGCTTCTTTTTTTTAAACAAAGCTTCTATGATTTTTTTTTTCTTGCAATAAAAAAAACCAATATTTGTTTGATATTGTAAAGTTTTTATCTTACATAAAAAAAAAAAAGAATATTCAGATACAATTGTTTGCAACGATAAAAAATGGTCATTTTTTAGTAAAGAAAAGAAAATGCAAGTAAATCTAGCAAAAACATTTGATGATATCCGGAATGGAAACTATTGGAAGAAAATGAGTGAATAAAGAAAACATGCAATCTGAGCATATCAGTCTAAAAAAAAAAAAAAAAAAGAGCACGACGTGTCGGTGTTCCCACGACATTTCTCTTCCGATTCATCTTATTCTTCCTCTTTTATGGTCGGAGACTCGCTTTAGTATTTATTCTTCACTCCATGCGTTGTTGCTATATCGGAGACTGGGCAACTGTTGGTCCTCAATGGATGGCTGGCCTTCCTTTTTTTTTTTTTTGCCTCAGGTTGACGGTGCGTTTCACTATGATATTTCATTTTCCGGTGGTCCGAGCCACCTGATGGAGGCCACATCCCAAGGGCCACCAGTCGCCACAACGAAACAACAATCTGATTTACCACTGCGTGAGTTACACGAGACTCGAGAAATATATCCTCAGACGTAAACCCCGATTCTGGATATCAGTTAACCTTCGGTTCTTGATATTATTTTTTTTTTTGGATATCACTTCACGTATATTAATGCAAAAAAAAAAAGAAAAGATTCTCACAAAAAAGATGCTTCATGCAATAATTTCTTTGCTCCTTATCCAGTCTTGAATAAATTTCGTTGTTTAGATTACGAATTCTACGTGTACACTTTTTTTTTTACAACATGTAAGTTTATTAACAAATTATATTGTTAAATTATTTTATATACATTTTTTTTGTCAATGTTTAATGACAAAAATTCGTCACACTTTTTTAACGAAATTTTATCTAATAGTAAATTTAAAATTTGTAATTTTGATTAAGAAATATTTTCATTTTCAAATGTTGTCAACCAATTTTTAAATTTTAGTCGAAGTGGGAACTATTTTTTTGAATTTTTTTTTCAATTTTTGGGTTAGTTTGATTTTTTTTGTTTTGCTTTTATTTATTTTTTCATTTTTTACACAATTTTTGAGTGATTTTGGATTTTATTGCATTTTGGGACAGAAATGTTTAGAAAAATATAGCTCATTGATAATGTTTAATTTCATAAAACATCCAAAAATAGCAAAAAAATTCTTGTCACTTCTAATTTAATTTAAAAAAAAATGGTTAATTCACCAAATTTAGAGAATATCTCACTTTTCAAATTCTTATTCCTATAAATAATTGAAAAATATTTTGGCGCTATATGGTGTCAAAATTTTTTTTGTCGAATATATATAAACTATTCTCTTTCATCACCTCCTTTTTATAACTAATTTTATGTCATCTTTGCTTGTAATATTTTTTAAAAAGTGTAGATTCGTAAAATTTACACAATAATATTAATTTTTATTCCTACAAATATTTTCAAAATATTTTGGTGCTATGAGATGACAAGATTTTTATTTAACCGTGCATTAAAATATAGTTTGTTAATTTTTTTACTCTCCTCGAATATGTAAACATTTCTAATTGTTTTTTTTTTTTTTTTATAAAACTCGAAAAGTAAAAGCTTTTTTCTTTTCCAAAAGTAGTAGTGACCAAAAAAAAGTGTAATTTCGTCGAATTTACAATTTGTACAATTAATTTGATGTCATCTTTGTTTGTAATCTTCAAAAAAAAAAAAAGCGTACATTCAAAAAATTTACAAAATAATGTTAATTTTCAAATTTCTATTCCTATAAATATTTTCAAAATATTTTCGTGCTATGAGATAAGAAGATTTTTATTTAACTGCGTATTAAAATACAGTTTGTTAATTTTTTACTCTCCTCGAATATGTAAACATTTCTACTTGATTTTTTTTTGGTAAAACTCAAAAATTAAAAACTTTTTTCTTTTCCAAAAGTAGTAGTGACCAAAAAAAAAGTGTAATTTCGTCGAATTTACAATTTGTACAATTAATTTGATGTCATCTTTATTTGTAATCTTCAAAAAAAAAGCGTACATTCAAAAAATTTACAAAATAATGTTAACTTTCAAATTTCTATTCCTACAAATATTTTCAAAATATTTTGGTGCTACGAGATGACAATATTTTTATTTAACTGCGTATTAAAATACAGTTTGTTAATTTTTTACTCTCCTCGAATATGTAAACAAGTTCAAGGAGTCGTCACAGGAGGGCGCTCTCTTGTTTGGCGCAGAGAAAGCGTAGAAGAGGGAGGCAGTTTGGCACGGATAAGACACAGATGGAGGGGAAAAGTACCCTGACGACGGAAGAGAGGGGGGAGGGGGTGTGGAGGGTTGAAGCTTTGCCGACGAGGCGAGAGTAACAAACGAGATGGTAGTGGTGGTTTAGTGGAACGACGCAGCGGGGAAAGGCTCAGGCTTGGCTTGTCTCAGCTTCAGCGGAGAAGAGGAGAGAGGACGCTGTACCTCGCGGGTTGTTTGTTGCGCTAATGCCTAATTAGCGAAGTGGTATCGCGTCGCGACGAGAATCCTGTTAGAGAGGAGAGACTCTCTATATTCTGGTCTCATTGAAAATGCTCGTCGAGGAGAGCGAACAGCCCGGAAAAGAACGAAACGCTAAAATGAGAGAAATCGCAAAGGATTTTAAGGGGAGAGAGAGAGAGAGAGAGAGAGAGAGAGAGAGAGAGAGAGAGAGAGATAGAAACAGGGGATGAATGAAACATGGAAAAGACTTCGTCACTTTTCAACTGCCTCCGGATAAAACAAATTTCTATTTATTTCTACTTTATTGCTATTATTACTGTTGTTATTATTATTTCTTTTTTTTAAAAGGCACTATTTTTTTCTACTTTATTATTATTATTACTGTTGTTATTATTATTTCTTTTTTTTAAAAGGCACTATTTTTTTCTACTTTATTACTATTATTACTGTTGTTATTATTATCTCTTTTTTTTAAAAGGCAATATTTATTTCTACTTTATTACTATTATTACTGTTGTTATTATTATCTCTTTTTTTTAAAAGGCAATATTTATTTCTACTTTATTACTATTATTACTGTTGTTATTATTATTTCTTTTTTTTAAAAAGCACTATTTTTTTCTACTTTATTACTATTATTACTGTTGTTATTATTATTTCTTTTTTTTAAAAAGCACTATTTTTTTCTACTTTATTACTATTATTACTGTTGTTATTATTATTTCTTTTTTTTTAAATGCACTATTTTTTTCTACTTTATTACTATTATTACTGTTGTTATTATTATTTCTTTTTTTTTAAATGCAATATTTATTTCTACTTTATTAATATTATTACTGTTGTTATTATTATTATTATTATTATTATTATTTCTTTTTTTGAGATACTTATTTTTTAAATTATGTTTTCAATGTTACGAAATATTTTATGATATTTTGACAAAAAGAAAAAGTGTTATCTTTTATTGATAACATGTTTTTATCGTTTTTGAGAAAATCGTAATTTTCAGTCAACAATATACTTTGTTATTTCGAATTAAAAAATAATCTAAATTCGACAAATTAAAAAATAGTGTCATACATCTACTTGAACAAAAAAAAAATTGTATATTTAAATTTAACTGATGTTTCATAATATAAGTGTACCAAAAATTGAATTGAATTGGATTCATTTTGTTTCTTTGAAAATTGCCACTCAGATATTGCAGATTTTTTTTTTCTTTTTGTTTTAAACGCAGACAGACTTCAATTTGAGGTTTTTTCCTTAAAGCACAAAAAATGTGTAATAGTTAATTTGTAGAAAAATAACTCAGTTTACAACTCCGGATAAAACATTCCTGTTTACTTTTTATTTTTAATTGAAAAAAAAAAAATTAATTGTTAACATTAAAAAATATATGTTTTAAAAAAATATTCTTTTATTCTGAGAAACAAATATCGTCGATAGAGCTATTTCACCGGAGTGCCCAGCTGGGCGATATAATGCTTCTAACGTGTAGCGAACTCGAGGACCTCCCGCTGATAGACACACTTTCTCACTTACAAATAATGCTTTTGCACCTCGATGTGTCGCAAAATCTACGTGCCAATGTAATTCGCAAAACGGTAAAAAAAAAAAAGAACTAAACACTTTTTAATTTTCAACAGAATGTCCAAAAATGTTGTGTTATTTAAAGAAAAAAAAGTTTGATGTTTCTAAATTCTACAAATTAAAAAACAGTATCAGCCTAAAAAAAGCAATAAAAAAAAATTCGTGTTATATTCGGTATATGTTTATTGTAAAAATTAATTTCCTATTGATATTTTATTCTCTTTATTCTATATTTTAATTTTTCATATTTTATTTTTTAATCAATTAATTTTTTTGACAATTGTGACCAAATCAATTTTCGAAAATAAACATGAATTTTTTTTTTAATTCAGACGATGTTAGAAATTGGTAAAAAATCTTCGCCGCTAAAAATGCTGAGTAGCAGATTTCTTTTTTTTTTTTAGTAACAGGAACATTTTTACCATTTAGTTTTCACTGTACAGAAGAAATTTTGTGGCCAATAATTATTGTTCAGAATTTTCTGGTATTTGTATCTTAGCTGGATCGTGGAGAACGTGAAATTGGCCTAATAAGGTTTAAGTTTGAAATTGGTGAGTTTGGGTGTCGCGGAGCTTAGCTCTGAGAATCCAACAGTTTGCTTTTCATCATGTTTCCACGTGATGTTAGTATTGGTGGTTAAGATAAGCTGATGACCGATATGCGATCAGTTTTGGTATAGCACAGCTTCGAGAACTGCTACCAACGGTTTGTCCTAATACTATCAAACCGAAGAATCTTGTTAGTCGGTTTCCGCGTGCGTCTCGTTCGGGTTACACGACGGGTATAACCCTCGTGAATTTTCCAACGAGTTTCAAGCATCGCTAAATCCCAAAGGACTCGAGCCAGGAGTACTCCGATTTACGTAAGGACTCTCTCTCTATAACCGTACGAATTTCCACTCTCACTCCGCAGATTGATGCTACTTTACTGTCATACTCGTAATGAGCTCGTTTACGTTGCATTATTCCAACACTTTCAAATTTTCTATCCACTTGAAAAAAAAAAAAAAGAAAAAAAAATCTCGACAGAATTTTGTTTTTTTTTTTTCTGTAGAAAAATAATTTCTAAATATGTGTTTATTTGATTTTTGTTTTTATGCACAAATATAAATAGAGGTATATGTCATTTTGTTTGAATTATTTTCTGTTTTTTGCTTCCTCATAGAGGAAGCTTTGTTTTCGTGAAACATTTTTTTTTCGAGATTTTCATGTCAGTATGCTTAAAATTGTCTAAAACGTCGAGGAAATTGGTTTAGACAAAATGTATGTATGGATGAGTGTGTATGTGTGTGTGTGCGTGTGTGTGTGTGTGTGTGTGTGTGTGTGTGTGTGTGTGTGTGTGTGTGTGTGTGTGTGTGTGTGTGTGTGTGTGTGTGTGTGTGTGTGTGTGTAAATAATTTTTTATACATAAAGCAGTCTTAAAGAAGGATCGGTATTGAATTTGGGGCGAATGTATAAATAGTTTCGGTTTTTATGAGATTTAGAATTTTTCAAAAAATGTACGTTTTGCTCCAACTCGAGTAAAATCTCACGAAATCAACTGATATTTTATGCGGATGAAGAATAACATGCAATGCTGCTATGTACCAAATTTGGTGATGATCGGTAAAGGGTTTCGGATTTTATAAGATTTTTAATTTTTTGATCAATTTATGTTTTGCTCTAACTTACGTTAAATATCAAAAAATCAACTGAATTTTTTGTACAGACGATAAATAATACTCAGCGCTGCTACGTACCAAATTTGGTAATGATCGGTAAAGCGATGAAGATTTTACGTGATTTTGAAATTTTGAAAAAATTATCGTTTTCTTATAACTCAGGTCAACTAACAATGAATGAATTAAAACTTTTTCGAAATGAAAAATATTTACTGTTGCTATCTACCAAATTTGATGACGATCGGTAAATGGATTTTGATTTTGGAGCAGTTTGAGATTTTTCATGTTTTAACAGACCACATTTCCATTTTTCACAAAGCTTCCTCTATGAGGAAGCCAAAATTAATAAATAAGTCTCTTAATAGAGATCGCTTTGTGAAAAAAAAATTAATGAAGAAGCAATGTGAAAGTTCAACCTTGCAACTTTTTAAATATTTTGACTCTAAAATTGTTGAACCCAAAATAAAAAATGTGTTGATTCATTTTTTTCAAAATGTTGCCTTGAAATTGAAACAGAAAATTCTTCAAAGTAAACCGTTTCTTTTTAATCAACAGTGGCAATTAAATATTGAATTAGTTTCTTTAAAAAAAAATGTGCTTCCCTTTATTCATTAAAATTTAATTAAAAAAAAAAAAAGAACCGAACAAATTAACATCGTAACTAAACACCGTAACATTAACAAAATTATGAAATAATATTTAAGAAAAAATAAAAAAGACACAAATTTTTTTTTTTTGAAAATTGTTCGCATCCAGTGAAATGATGAATTAGGTTGAACATGAGATATAATGAGATCCTGAAGAGTGTTGAGAAATGTCGAAAGACTTTCATCGAGTGACTGGAAGTTACTTGCCACTCTACCATTTCCCAAGTGTGCATATAGCGTTATATTCAACCCCAACACCTCCTTCGCCCACCACTTCATGAAACGCCCCAACTTGTTCCTCTTCCATTTCCTCACCCCGTTTGCGAGCCATCATTCCCCCTTGGTCGGAACGCCGCCACTTCACCACCTCACTGCTCGCCCACTCTTCTCTCCTCTTCACCTCTCCGCCTGACGAAATGCTCAAGTTACAAATTAACTTGCAGAGATCACCGTTTCCACCTCGGTGGCCAGCTCTACGGACGATCGTGACGACACCCAACTAGTCGAGGCAAAAGCGAGAAGCACAGAGAGTGCCACGACGAGAAATCAAATCCAACTCCGCGAATATCCCAGGATTTACACCCCGCTTGCACTCTCACCATCATCTACCTCTTGCCAACGTAGAATTTCCACCATGAAGCAAGAGAGAGAGAGAGAAAGAGAGAGAGAGAGAGCCGAGTATATACGATCTCGCTCTTATACTTTTCTCATTTACATAGATTTCATCGCAAAGAAACGAAGTAAACGTTAAATTGTATACAGATGTACTATGTCGGTGGAGTGATAACAAACTCGAGCTAGGAACTCGAATCCTAGACATTCATTTTTTTACAGTGTTTAGTAGGACCAATAAAAAGTTGTTGTGTACACGTGTGGTGGAATTTGCGTGTGGTTGACTTTAAACGACAGAACTCGATTCTCTAGATTGTCGGATGTACACATTCGATTCTTTATTTGGGTAAATTTTGTAGATACGACTTTTACAACACAAATCGATTGCACTTACTGTCCCTACTCCACAAATCAAGGGTAAAAGTTAGATTTTCTCTAAGCTGTATATATTCCCTTTTCTATATATTTTAGATTGTACACATTTTTCGTTGGTTACTTTCGGTTACTCCACAACCCGATAATCCACATACTGTTTGCCCCACTATATCGATCGTAATAATTTTTTTTAAAGCTAAATTTCGTTACTCCACAAATCGATTCGCCAGTATTACTCCACAAGATCTATCATCCACAACACGAACATCTGGACCTCTACAAACTTCGTCCTTATACATTTCATATTCATTTCATTTTCTATTGGTCACATGTCGTTACTCCACAATCCGATACTCCGCACGCTATTTACACCACAATATCGATTGAAATCATTTCCTACTGGCCAATATCCGTTACTCCGCAACCCGATTCACCACCATCGAAATTCACACATTCCCTACTGGTGATTTCCAGTACTCCACAAATTAATTTACCACATACTCTGTACTGAACCGTCTTACATATTTTCTTAAATACACTTTTCAGATTGTAACACATCTTATTTTCGTCCTCATTTCGATACACCACAAACCAATTAATGAAAAATAAGAGAAATAAGTCGATGGAAGAAAGAGAATGAATTTCCAGTCTTAAGTACTATATTTGTTGTAGCTGTTGAGGCGCCATGCCGTAGAGATCTCGAAGGGTGCGTGAATTTGCCGTCTTTCCCGGATAGTGGCTGCAATGGATCCCACCAATTATAAGGAATCATGCCTGATCGGTTCAACGGCGGGAAATCGGGCGTTTACAGTGTAAGGGTCTCGACGAGTTTCGTGATTTCAACGACAAATCGAAAACCATACATTCTCAACTTTTGACATTTCCTATAATTGTTTCCTCCATTCTCAATTATTAAACAACAATTAATTGGTAATTTTTAAAAATTAGGAGCTTCGTTCTTTCTATTTGAAACAAAAAGTACTATTGACTTATCCAATAAAGAATTTTCTTTTGTCAGATGGTAAAAATTATGCAGGTAATGTGGGTCACCTACAGCATTTGTCTTAAATTTTTACACCACACACTTTTGAACACGAACCGATTAGTCTTACCGAAAGCAGCGTAGCGATTTGAGATGGAGGTAAAATTGTAGCAAGGCTATTGATTTGATTAATTATTTAAAAAATAATTATCTTAAATAAATTATAACTTCACCGAAATTTTTACAAACAAAAAAAATTAAAAGGTTACACTCATGCCATAAGGATTTATTTTAAGCAAGTGGCCAAGCAAGCGAGATGGATATTCCATCGTATTTGAATATCCATGATAAAATTGTCGCCTTGATTTTTTTTTTTTTTTTTTCATGCGTTCTGATGTATTGATGATTATTATATCTGTCGTGGTATTTCGAATTCCCGAAGCTCGCACGGGAATGCTAGATCCAGTGCAATGTATAAACCACCGTTGCAACGGTGGTTGCAATCCAGTTTCAGCGTTACGGAGAATGAACAGCTTGGATGCCACATCTTGAGGATAAACTCGAGAATCTCGTATCTGAGAGTTTAGGCAAGGTGTATCCGAGGCAAGGATATAGTCAGGGGGCTTGAAGCTAACGTTCTTGATTTCGCTATTAGCAACGATACCCAGAGTGAAGCAATAATCCCCTCCAGCATTGGGAGAGCATACATAAGCCCCTTACCACGTAGCAGCTTTCGGTTCGCTGCTCAGCGCGAAGCAACACACAGCGCATCCGATCGACGAAGTGGTAGCAGCAACAGCAGCAGCAGCAGCAGCAACAGCGGCAGCAGCATCATCCAGCTCGCCGTGAGGCGCAGTGAGCTGCTTTTCCGTTAGGCTCCCGGGTATACTATAGTCTCTCAACGGTTTACGCTGGAACGCTTGTACACTATGGCCACTACGGTTCATTATTGCTAATTGCATCGGCACTTTGATATTTCGATGTTCTACTGCCTCGCCCCCCCACCCCTCCGCCAACCATGACGGATATATAGAATCCTTAGCGCGACTAACACGAGAAAGCCATCGGAAAATCTTTAAATGCGGTTTTCTACCGATCCCCCGAGATTCCATCTCGTCATCCAATGAACCACAAATGTTATATCGGCAGACTGAAGGATCAGATTATATAGTAGATGAACCGGAAGATCTTGGAACCAAAGCAAACTGAAGTCTCTCTGTATTGTAAAAATATCTTGTCGAAGACGTGCCGGACAATGGTCCTGGTTGGGTTCGAATGACACGCCAACGCCCACATTTTTCTAAATCCTCAAGGGCCGGATTTTTCGAAGTCCTCCATGAGGCAACCCTCCGAGGGCCTGATTTTTCCAAGTCCACCATGTGCCTGCCCTCCCAGTACCTCGTTTTTTTCCAAGTCCCCCATGAGACTTCCCCTCCCAGGGTCTGATTTTTCTTAGGCCCCCATAGGAAGCCCCTCTCAGGACCTGATCCCTCATCACTTTATGTGCCGTCCTCCTAGGACCTGATTTTTCTAAGTCCTCCATGAGACAACCCTCCCAGGGCCTGATTTTTCTAAGTCCCCCATGTGCCTCCCCTCCCAGTGCCTCGTTTTTTTCTAAGTCCCCCATGAGACTTCCCCTCCCAGGGTCTAATTTTTCTTAGGCCCCCATAGGAAGCCCCTCTCAGGACCTAATTCTTCATCACTTTATGTGCCGTCCTCCTAGGACCTGATTTTTCTAAGTCCTCCATGAGGCAATCCTCCCAGGGCCTGATTTTTCCAAGTCCCACATGTGTCCCTCCTCCTGCGGCCTAGTTTTAGGTGATCAAATATTTCGTACAAAAGTCGAAGAATATCAATTTCATTTTCAAATTTGTAAAAAAACATGAAAGAAAAATGCTTCTCTGTAGAAAATCCTACCTTATCCTATGAGAATAGTATAAATTTGACTTCCAAAAAAAAATCTAAAATGTAGAATAACATCCTACGAAATGTCTTGTTTTTCCGTTTTTTTTTTCTCCCTAGGCACTGATGTCACTTATTGCACAATCCCTACTCGTGTTCGACAACGTAGGAGAAAGCCTCCTGTGACGGGTTCTGTCGTCCATCCGCAGACTACGACACAGCTAGGGGTGTTGAATTTGTCCTTTAGCATCAGCGAAACGGTATATAGACTGTGTCCTGACTGTTTTTCCGTCTCTTCCTGTTCTCTCAAAGCCCCCCAGGGAACAGATAAGAGATCCAAGGGGGTTGACGGAGGTGCAGTCACCGGATGAAGGAATAGAGGGGGGAGGGGGAGGGTCGATCCGGCTGAGCAAAAGTGGAATAGGTTGAGAGAGAGAGAGAGAGAAGGCTTCGATACTCTCGTGGCGTTTTAATCACGGCATCCGTGTCAGCGCCACGGGAGATATTCCGGACAGCGGCCGTCAGGCAGGCGCCAGGCGAACACACGTCGAGAGGTCGCTAGCTGCGCATATATATATGTATATATATATGTGTATATATATATATATATATATATATATATATTTACGCTTGGCGATCGGTGTCTATATATGCGTCGACCATAGACCCTGACGTACTACTCGTGGATGGCTGCGAGACCCCGTCGACGCCAACGACTACAACAACGTCATTTTCCACGCTTCCTCAATTTCGTATTCACTCCCACTACCACCAACGCCCACTGTGTTGTTATTATCTATACCTACGTATAAACATGAGATGTGGTATAGACTTGGACAAATACGTCTCATGTTTTTCCTTAAATATATATAAATATATATTTTCTAAGTCCTTTGTAAACAGGTATTAAGTGAAAACGAAAGGGTATGAATTTTTGGCATAGTCATTGACATTATTAGGGAGAGAATATATTTTGGATTTGAAAAACAGCGATTTAAGGAAATTTGATATGCAGGGTGTCCCATTTTAATCTTCCACTTGATTTGTCTTGAAAAATATTGCCTAGATCAAGTTTTGAGTATGATGAAACTTTTAAGGTTCGAAGGGGGACGTTAAAAATAAAATAAAAAATTGGTTCAACATTCGAAATGGCAGAGTTACGAAGGCCGACATGGTTTTTCAAATAGGAATCATGACTTTTTTTTGTAGTAAAAAAATCATCATGTTAGAA
This sequence comes from Perithous albicinctus, assembly GCA_964016905.1. NCBI lineage: Eukaryota > Metazoa > Arthropoda > Insecta > Hymenoptera > Ichneumonidae > Perithous > Perithous albicinctus. The sequence goes on along the minus strand of OZ024698.1, from coordinate 9,864,217 downwards.
TTAACAACTTTTGTAGGAAACTTTTTTTGATAAAGTCCATATTTGTTAGGTTTGAAGACCAGTCTTCTCGAGAACACTCGAACACTCAAATTGGGATCCATCGCTATCATGGCTAAAACAGCGGTTTTGAGCTTCATTCGGACCATCACAATCAATTATGGCGTTTTGGTGACGTCGATAGTGGCGGGTTAGCTGACCTGCCATTGCTCTCTGTTTTGAAGGGTTCGAATTAATTCCCACCCAGATCCGAATTATTTCAAACCGCCTATTTTAAAGCTTTGATTATTCCAAGTTCCCCTCTAAGGACCGAACATTGGTCCCTCAAGGGAGCTTCAATAATAAGGGCCCCCATAATTTCCCTAATTACCAAAAAATCTAGTCATTCTGTTAAAGGATCATAGTCAGCTAAAAAAATAAAAATGTTCTGTTGTATTTTTTCCCCTATCAACAGATAAATATATGATATAAAAAATCTCGCAATTTAGAACTGGAATGAATAATTGTTGTGTCAGTATTAAAATCAATTTCATCAATCAGTTCCCTCGTAATTCAATTCTGAATTTTTTTAAAAACTCTACGCATGACTCACAACTACTCAATGGATTAAACTCTAACGGCATTGGATTTTCAAAAAAAAAATTCATAGAGTGTTATCAATTGATTTGATTTATGACATTAAATGTGATTTAATAATGATAACATTTCCAATGTCATTTAATGACTTCTCTAAACGCAGCTAATATTTTGAATTTACCAGAGTATTTTAAGAGACGAAAAAAAAAGAGCTGCTTTCAATTTTCTCCATAAAATATCGAGAGAGAAAATGGAACGGCTAACGGTTTATTAGCCAACGAGCTACAAGGGGGCACTGAAAATAGTCTCCAAAGAGTAATTAGGCAAGAGCTGTGGAATACCAAACGTTGATGCGGTGGAGGGTTATTATGTACTACGTGTTCGTCGATAGACAAATGCTTTCGACCCCCCCCCCCCCCCCCCCCCTCACCCTCCTCGTCAGCCCCCAGAAGAGTCTTTCACTTCCGTTAGGTAAAGAGTCCTGGCTGGAAAGTTGACATTCTGTAGTTGGCACGAAAGCCATTATCCCCCCGGTACCGTATGGTTTCTCATTTTATTTTCTCTTCTCTTAGCATCCTCTCTTGTCACACCAGTCTTCGAGACTGTACACACCCCGGGCTTCTGGTTATCAGGTTTTTTTTTCTATCTCTCTTCTTCTGTTGACTATTTATCCGTTCTTCCGGATCGATAACAGCTCTTTCAAGTTTTAAGTTATATTCAAAAGTTAATAATATTTCTTGATTGATTTTACGAAAATTTTTGAAAAATAAAATGTAACTCTATTTAAGAATTAATTCTTGGGAAAGGTAAAACACAACCTGTTTTTAAATGTATATCGAAATAATCGAAAAACGAATAAATCTGCGTTGAAAAAAAAAATTAATTGCACGAACAGGTGAAATGGAACAATTGCTCATCAGCAAAAAATTACGAAAATCACTGCTAATTTTTAAGGATCGTCACAGAAAAAAAAATTGCAAAATTGAAGTTTGGACATTGCTTCCTCATTAAATTTTTTTTTCACAAAGCGATCTCTATGAGGAAACTTATTTATTGATTTTGGCTTCCTCATAGAGGAAGCTTTGTGAGAAATGGAAATGTAATCTGTTAAAACATGAAAAATCTCAAATTGCTCCAAAATCAAAATCCATTTACCGATCTTCAACGAATTTGGTACATAGCAACAGTGAATATTTTTCCATCTGTATTTTTCATTTCGAAAAAGTTTTAATTCGTTCATTGTTAGTTGACCTGAGTTATAAGAAAATGATAATTCTTTCAAAATTTCAAAATCACGTAAAATCTTAATCACTTTACCAACCATTACCAAATTTGGTACTTAGCAGCGCTGAGTATTATTTATCGTCTGTAGAAAATTTCATTTGATTTGTTGATATTTAACGCGAGTTAGAGCAAAACATAAATTTATCAAAAAATTCAAAATCTTATAAAATCCGAAGCCCTTTACCGATCATCACCAAATTTGGTACATAGCAGCATTGCATGTTATTCTTCATCTGTAGAAAATATCAGTTGATGTCGTGAGATTTTACGGGAGTTGGAGCAAAACGTAAATTTTTTGTAAAATTTAAAATCTCATAAAAACCGAAGCTATTTACAGATTCGCCCCAAATTCAAACCCGATCCTTCTTTAAGACTGCTTTATGTATAAAAAATTATTTAGCTCTATAGCTACAAATTTGCGGAAGCTAGAACGCGTACAGACATTTTTCGAAAATTGCAAAGTTAAATAAAATTTGAACAAATTTTTGAATTTTTTTGTAAATATCACTAGCACATGGATGCCAAATTTTAGCCCGAATGTTAAAGCCGTTCTTGAGATATGCAAATTTGAATTTTGAATGCCGGTGACACACACACATCCATACATACATTTTTTCTAAACCAATTTTCTCGACGTTTTATACAATTTTAAGCATACTGACATGAAAATCTCGAAAAAAACATTTTTGCACAAAAAAAAGCTTCCTCTATGAGGAAGCAAAAACGGAAAAAGGTGTCACTAGATAATTGCAAAACGCAAAAATCTGCCAAGGGAAAAATTCATTGACTGCGAGGTTACATAGCTACGGGTGGCCAACGTGTGAAATTTGCAGATGCAGAGAATTTTAGGATCATTTTTATTACGGTTGGCATTGCTGCTCAATTTTTCATTTCGAAAGTAAAAAAAAAAGTTTTTTCGAATAAAAAAACAAAAATCCTTTTTTTTCCAAACGTATTAAATAAATAAACAAGTTCATATAATTGAGAAAAACATTATCATTACTTTGCAAAAAAAAAACAGAAGAAAATAAAAAAAATATATCGTCTGATCCAACTGGTTACATTACCTATTATTTAAGTAATTAATATAATTTACCGGTGATTTTACAACACTATGTGTAATGCGCATTCTGAATATTTTACGGTGTAACGCCATCAATTGGTCGAGCTGATAATACTAAACAAAGCTCTTGAGGGATATTTGGAAATTTGCAAAGACATTGGCTGCTTGGGAAATGGCGCCGAAAGGAGTATATTTCAAGGGCCGAGACGTGTAACAACCCTTCATCGAATCCCGGGCATTTATAAACGGAACCGACGGCGCCATTACTATGCAAATAGATTCTTGGCTGCCGCTACAGTTTGGACACGATGCTGGCGAATGGCGCGTCGTCGTCTATTCGCCTCTTTATCTCCATCTCTATGGCTAACCGTCGGCGCCCGTGCTCTCGTTACACACTACTATTTGATAGCATCTGATAGAGTGTCAATTCACAGCCCACAGCTTTTTCCAACCCTCTTCGTAATGAACTTATCCAACCGTTAATTTCAACCTTTTTCGTCGTTATTATAATCGACCAAATTTATTATTATTTTTCGAAAAATATTATTATTCCATCTTATTATTTTTATTATTGCTTCCTTATAGAGGAAGGCTTTTAGAAGGATTTTGGTGGGTGAAAAAAATGGGCTTTAAAGAAGGCTGCAAAGTAGAACTTTGCACAAAGGTTTCCTCAACTTTGCACAAGGTAATGTTTCCTCATTAATTTCGATTTTTCACAAAGCGTCCTCTATGAGGAAGCAAAAATACTTTGCATATTAAATATAAAGAAATAAAGTGAGTTAGAAAATAAAATCTACAACAATCCAATAATAAAATCAAAATCCGAACATAATAAAATTCATAAATATAATTTGTGCTACGATAATGAAAAAAAAAGTATGGGAATTTACGTATCATTAGAAATGCGACTTGAAGAGCTGCCGTTATGGTATTCCATAAGTAATTCCGGCGCTCCAATGAACATGTGACGGCACTTTCAAGTGTGCTCTTGCAATCAGCTGGGCTTGTCCGCAAATAACGCGGAACCCTCTATGTTGCTACTCGGGGGATAGGATGGATGATTATGATTGAATAAGGCCCCTAATTGAGGCTATTGAGCAATTATATAAATAACACACGCGACCACCGTGTGTCTCCAACCTGACTAGTTGGGGGATGCTATTTCAACGGGGATCGCGGGAGGCCAACAGGAGCGGCTGCGAGCGAAATTACAGTGCAAACATTACCAATGGAGAGACAGAGAGCCGTCGTTATCCTGAGATCCTTACCGAACGTCATCGCAACTAACCGAAGTAAAACTTGAGGAAAAGAAAAAGGATGCAAAGTGGAACTATTGCACATTGCTTCCAGATTAAATTTCATTTTTCAAAAAAGTTAACCGTCGCAAAAGTTGAAGTTAAAAAAAAAACAACAAAAATAAAATGGAGTTCGTTTACAAAAAAAATAATCCAGTCAGAATGTCGAAGAACAAAAAAGGCAAAAAAAATGTCTCATAGTCCCGAAAACTAGATTCCTACTGGACACACTTCCGGCTATCGTTACGCACAGTAACTAAAGATGTGGTCGATTTTGCACGACGTGGACATCGAACCCCTCTCTGAACGTCCAACCCTCAATGCCCTCAATATCCGGTTGCACCATCATCATGTGACGAACCCTCAGGATTCGCATGATATATATCGCACAATAACGTCCAGGAGGTCTAAGGACGAATCCCTTCTAATCCTATGGACCGATTGTCTCTCTCTCTCTCTCTCTCTCTCTCTCTCTCTCTCTCTCTCTCTCTCTCTTGCTAGAGAGCTTGCTAACAACATAATGAGACGTGGAACACGTGTTTCTGGTCTATTGATATATACATGGATTGCCATCCGATATGCGGATTTTCACGGGGATTTACTAAATGACTGATTCAAATTTCCAATGAAAATTACAATGATGACACTGTTAGGAATTAGTACGAAAAATCATGAAAATTAAATAGTGTTGCAATTAAACGTATCAAATATTGCATATTATTTTTTTTTTAATAATAATAACCAAAGAAACGGAAAAGAAGAAGGAACCATTTTCATAAAAGAATTTTTTTGTAGGTCGGCTGATCGGTGGCAATTTTTAAAAATATTTTTCACTTCTCGCACCTTATATTGGAGGAAATTTTTCTTTACGCAGTAACTTTTTTTTACCAAAAGTCCTGTACAAGAACTTTAAATTAAAATTAAAAAATATTAAACATTTTTATAAGTGACTTTTCTTTTTGCTGATTAGCTAATCGGTGTCAATTTTTCCTACTGTTTTTAACTTGTTGAGTTCTGCAAGTTTAATACATGCTGAAAAAAATATTGGTCCTGATGAAGTGAGTTACAAAACAAAGAATTTGATCTATGAAAATGTTAATTTTTTTCTGAACATTTGAAGTGGTTTTGTTTTAAATAAAATTCTAAAATGTCATGTGCAATTGCAAGAAAATGTTGGTTGCAGATTTTCAAGTGTCTCCGTCCCCTAAACGAATTATTCTGAAATAACGACACCTCTCGAAAAGTTTCAGCAACCTCTCGAACTCTCTTCGGTACTTTGCTGTCTCTCTATTTGTACACCTATAACAGTTCAGAAGTTGTCGCTCCAAGTTCAATAAACTTCTTCACTCGTGTTTTCAGTCGATAACTTTACGAATAATTGTCTAACCTTTCCAGTACAGCACTTATTTCATGGAAATTATGCTGCCCGATATTTTTAGATAATTTTACCTAACCGTATTTTTTAATTTTTACTCAAAGTATTTTTTTTTTGTTAAAAAATATTTGTTAAAAAAGTTGTTAGAATATTTTGAGCAGATATTATAATATTTCTGTCATATCTCAACAAAATTATTAATAAATTTAAAAAAAAACGTTCTCTTATCATATTTTGATGAAATATTTTCAAAATATTTTCATACTCTGATGAACAAAGTATTTCAATAAAAGTATTATTTTTCATCTCCCAAGGAAGCCCAACTGGTATCGCTTAACCGGGAAAGTCAACGTCGGGTAAACAGGAATCGACGTTATAAGAGGGGCTCCAATCAAAACCGGATGAGGCGTGGTAATGAGGGTCCTTGAGAGGGATCTTCAGGATTTAGCGAAGCTTGGATGTACCCGTAAGCCAGTCAACAGGAATACGTCCGAAACATACTGCAATGCTGCACGCTCCTGTAGAACAATTGCGTAGAAATCCCTGTGGCCGAACATGAAACTAACGTCCATTCCAGACTGCTTTAACCAAGCTGGTTCACAGTTCGCAACACTATCCTCGTCCTTCCCACCCTTCCACGCTATCCTCCAGCCCCTTTCCCTTTCTCCATTCGTTCTCCGAACCATTACCTAGGTAGATCAGTTTAATTGTCGTCCGGTGCCTCTCTAATTCCATGTTCCTTCCAGTGAATTGGGCACTGTATGCAATAGAGAGCGTTCTTCGACCGAAGAAATTCACTGCGTTGAGGTACATCAATGTACGCGAACCTCCATCAACCTAAGATCGTTTCTCCAGAACGCTGGAACAATTCGCCGACTAGGATAAATGTGTACAAATTAAATAGCTTGGTTAAATGTTACTACTGAGTGCTATTTAGACGATACCAAAAATTCATAAGAGGTTTCTGGAAAGATGATAAGAAATATTGCAAAATAGGTTGAATATTGCAATGTTGCTTTCTCATTGTTTTTCATTTTTCACAAAGTCACCTGTGTGAGGAAGTATTTTGAGTATTTTTGGCTTACTCATAGAAGAAGCTATGCAAAGAATTGGGATATTATCAGGAAGAAATGGGCAAGGTTGTAAATAATACTCTATTTTATATTTGAGCTCTGTCGTTGCAGCCGTTACAAAGTTGCAGGGGTTTGAATTTTAGCCTCGACAAAGTTTCGGGGGCGAAGCCCCCAATCACTACAGGAAGACATTTAATCGTATATTGCCAATATGTAACGGAGTGAAAGACACGATGTATGGTGAGTTCTTTTGAAGTATCCCGGAAAGGAGCGCAGTGTAAATTGCCACGAATAAGTGTGCCTGGACGAAGTTTCGGAGGCGAAGCCTCCAATCACCATTGGAAGATATTTAATCGTACTAGCTAGACCGAATGCGCTGCCGCGCGTCACCATTTTTCAGTGGGCGCTGCAGCGCTCTTTTAACTAAACGCTGCAGCGCCCGGGTCACACCTTCTGTCAGTTATGACACTTCACAAAAACAAAAAGATTCAATGAATGAACTTGGTCACGGTCCCGGTGTCTGACCACGACCAATCATAGCACGAATAAAACGGCATCACATGACAATAGCTGACTGCCACCAACTTTTTAAAAGGGGATATATTTCCAATACGCAACGGAGTGAAAAACACGACGTATAATCAGTTCTTTTGAAGTATCATGTAAAGGTGCGCAGGTGAGGCTTCGGGGGTGACGTGTACTTTTGATTGTACTTTTTGTCCTCTTATTTTAAAAACATGGTAAAAACCACAGATTAACAAAACTTTAGTGATAGAAAAATTGAAAAATTCTGAGAGTACTAAAATATTTTAAGGAACATCAAAGATCTGCCACGAATAAGTGCGCCTCGATAAAGTTTCGGGGGCGAAGCCCCCAATGACCACAGAAAGACATTTAATCCTATACATTCGACCTAAATTCTTTTTAATACGATCTTTCTGTACATTTTCCATATTTAAAAATATTCTGACATTAAAAAATCTTCAAAAAAAAATATAAAGAAGACAAAGCTTTTTTTCATGGGTCAGACAAATGTCGCGAAAATTTGCGTTATCGTGTTTAGACGATGAGATGAATTTCAGACCTTGATTCGGTTGAACGCATGGCGCCCTCCTTGTGTCGATCTTCCCTCCGCTAAACCAGAAGAGCTCGCGAGCGTCGTTTCTTTGACGTTCAACAAAGGATACTTCCGCACACTTCTATCCCGTTCCATCTATCTCTGGAGTAGACACGTTGATCGATTTAACTTCAGCTCAACGTGCTACCCACCGTAAGGAGTGTACGATCCGGTATATCCGAGCTGGCCAACCGGGGGCTACTTCGAGGAAAGCGTATCGCTTAGCGCGCCTTAATACTTTTTAATTAAACGCTCTTTTAATCATCCACCGGTTTCGGGACGGGCGGCAGGGAGAAAAACGCGGCTTCAAGGTTTTACATCTATTCTTTCAACCCTTGTAAGTCAGTCGGAGGATTTTCATTTTTAGCCTCTTTTTTTTCAAGTTCTAATACTTTAACCCTATTAAACGTACACTTTTTTAGTCCTTCTTCATTTCTTGTTTTAACGTTAATTACAACTGTAAGGTTAGATACTTAAAATTTTTTTTTTTTTTGCATATCCAATTTCGTTTTGATTATTATTTTCTAGTTAAAATACTCCGTTTTTTAAAATTCAGGTAGTTTCAGATGCTACGATTTATTTTTATAATTAAAGATGAATTATAAAAATAAAAATGTAGCAATTTTCTTCGCAGTTTTTTCTGCCCAATCCGAATAAGAAATTTAATTTACAGAAAATTAAAAACAACGTTAGGACGTTTCATTTTTGTTTTTTTTTTTTTAGTTTTACTATTTACGGTAAATATGTCAATTGATTGATAACCGATAGAATATTTATGACAAACATTTAAACTCACCTCAGCCAGTGTCTTTTAGTGATTGGTGTGTGACAACAGATAACGTCGTATTGATCGGCAATCCATACTATGAGTATCACATAAAAAGCTGTAGTACCGTCGTTGAAGAATTCCGACATGATGGCTTCCATCCCTGAAACAACAATTCATTTGATACGTTAAACTTTTATTTTTATAGAATGATACTTTAAATGTATACATACAAAAAAGCACTCTCTTCTGTCAGAAATTGTACAATATTGAATAATTATTTAAATATTTTTTAAAGTAAATGCATTATATAATAATAATAATAATAATAATAATAATGTATTTACTTTAAAAAAAATACACTCTATATTGACGTTGACAATTTTACAGTATGCTAGAAAATATATTGTTTTTTAAAATATGTATTAAGTAAATATACATAAAAAAAAATATTACCTCCATAAAAATTTTTTTTTTTTAAATGTAAATTAATACTTTTGTAGCTCATTAGTCCCCAGACGAAAAATTCATTAAAATTTTCTGTAAAATTGCAAAATTTTAATTCATTAATATATTAACCGGTGGCATTGGTCTGACCAGGTGAATCCTATACTACTGGATAACGAGGGCTTATCATTAATGCGAGCAAATCACACGGCGGGGAAACGTGATTCCCGGTTGCAATGAATTCCGAAACATCGACCAACTAACCCGGGCGAAACGCTCACCGTATCATCGATATATTTTTCGATCTGGTCGGATGGAAATCCGCAGCTCGTCCTATTAATCGAATGGCTCTCGGACGATTAAACCAATCCACTATTCTCCGGCTGGTGGGTTTGTAGCGCGAAGCTACGAGGCGACGGGAGGGGAGGGCTTCGGCTGTTGCGCCCCAAATTTGTCCCAACGAAATTTAATACCGGTGGACACCATTATAATGCGCGATGGCAAATCGTATAGATCGACTATTTTCACGAATATCCTCACGTTATACACGACAAATAATAGCCAATAATTGGACAGAACGCCATCAGGCATTTCAGACTCCAGTTACAAGAGGATCTATTATAACAAATTCGAGAAATGAATAAATTAAGTCAACCGACTCGAAATTATAATAATTACAATAAAACGACATTTTTAATTTTCGAATATTCATTCGGCGGATTTCAATTTTCAGCAAAATTGCACCTATTTAAATTTTGAAAATATCTAACTTTTACAAAAAAAAGTATAGAACTTTTATTTATTTTAATAATTATTCAAAATTAGAACTTTCTTGAATTTTTATTTAAAGCTTAAAAAAAAAATTGAATAATTTATTGGATCTATAATAATAAATTCGAGAAATTAATAAATTAAGTCAACCGATTCGAAATTATAATAATTATAATAAAACGACATTTTTATTTTTCTTTTTCGAAAATTCATTTGGCGGAATTCAAATTTCAGAAAAATTGCACCTACATAAATATTGAAAATATCCAACTTTTGCAAAAAAAAAAAGTATAGATTTTTAATTTATTTTAATAATTATTCAAAATTAGAACTTTTTTGAATTTTTATTCACAACTTTTTTTTTTAATTGAAAGATTTATTGGATCTTTAATAATAAATTCGAGAATTAATAAAATAAGTCAACCGTTTCGAAATTATAATAATGCCAGAAAAACGACATTTTCATTTTTCTTTTCGAAAATACATTCGGCGGAATTCAAATTTCAGCAAAACTGCACCTATTTAAATTTTGAAAATATCCAACTTTTAATTTTCAATCTTTCGTAATAAAAATAGTATAGAATTTTTATTTATTTTAATAATCTTTCAAAATTCGTACTTTTCTGAATTTTTATTTTAAACTTAAAAAATAAAAATAGAAATTTTTTTTGCTGTCACGTGTAAAATTTACAAATAAACAAGTATAGCTCTTATCGAAGAAAAAATATTGAAATTTGAGAGTAGAGATTTTTTCAGAATAGAAATAAAAAAAAGCTCCAAAAAAAAATTACATATTACTGAAAAATCAATTTTTATTCTATAACTTTGTCTATTTTTTATTATTATTTGATGTTGCTAAAACAAAAATTAAACGGAATACAAAAAAAATTATTTGTCATTATTACTAAACATGTTAACGATACAAAATTATTTTTAACCAACAAAATTGAACAATTTCAGTAAAATTTCCAGAAAACAAAATAAAATTAATTTTTCACTTCAGATTTTATGATAAAAAAAAAAAGCTAATTGCTAAAATATATGACAGTGTAATAAAATTGTAGTTTTATAGGAATCAACGAATCACGTTCCTGTCGATTTAATTTCTCGAATGAATTGTATCGATGGAGGACAGATGAACCCGTGTGCAGAATGAATTGCTGCTTTAAGATAAATTGAACCCTCGACCACGTTCGATGACCCCCCCCCCCCCCCCCTCCCACCCTCCGCCTCTCCAACCCCCCATGACATAGACCACTGGCGCGCTGTTCTAGCGTGCTCGCTAATGAATTGTAACGACAGTAGCAAATCGCGTGGGACTTGTGAAAGGAATAATAAAAAGAGAGCCGAAAGGCGAGGAGAGGGGGGCATAAAACAGAACAGAGAGAGAGTATAGCAGGGCGCGACCCACGAACCGGCAGTTCCGGACGTGAGTGCGAATTGCCCCCCCCCCCCCCCCTCCCGCTCCCCCCTCCAAATGTATCGCTAATCGAAATAAACGAGACTGAAACAGTACAGAAAAATTACAGCCACGATACGACGGTTTGCTTGCTTGTTCAATCGATTTTTACAAAAATGCAAACACAAATACACCATATCCACTTTTTTTTGTAGCAATTTTTGTTTACTCGAGAAAATTGCTATACAAATTTTAAGACTTTCAAGAAAATTATGTTATTATTAATAAGAGAATTTTTATAATGATGATAATAAAAATAGTATTATACTGATATTATTATTATTATTATTATTATTATGTTTTGTAATTAATAATTGTCAATTTTTAGATAGTTTAATTTGTGTTTCAATTTTCTTGTCAAGAACATTTCACGTCCACAGCTCAATAAGTAAATAAAAAATGTATATTTTATTCTAAAATATGTTAAGTAAAAAAATACTTTTGTACATTTTTCGGAGGACTTTATTTTTTTTTTAAATAAAATAAAAGGAACTTGTTTATTACTTTAATAAAAAATCGTTTGTTTTTTACGATTTTTGTATTGTGATATAGTTGATATAATTCTTTACAAATTGTAAGATATTATGATAGAAAAAAATGTTTAGTTAAACCGTATGAGTTGACTGTAAATGGTTTTCAAAATCATCAATAAAGTGATAACAAAATTTGTTTAATAAATACAATATGAAAAAAAATTTATATGAAATTAATATTTCAATTTTTCCATATGCATATAATTTAAAAAAATAAATAACCAACAATTTGGGAATGTTTGTTTTCGAAAAATTTTCAAAGCCGTTTTTAATGTACAATCATTTTTGAACCATTTTTTTTAACCATTAGTAAAAAAATCACAATTGTAGGAAAAATGTTTACAAATCATATATATTCGAAACAATTCGAAAAAAAACTTTTCCGTTGAATTTGTTAAACATTTTTTGTTTAATCATAGAACTCATTTCATAAATAAACATTTTTTATATAATTAATTTAACAATAGTTTTTAAATTTATTTTCCACCTTTCGTCATTAAAAAGACAAAACTCGAAAGGACCAAAAATCTAGAATTGCATATTATTTGGGTTTAAGAGAAGATTCGGTGAAATCAGCTATATGGTAACTTATAGTTGCTAACGGCGGCCACAAAAGTGGCGCTTTCGGTGTTACTTCAATAGAGTCGAAATCGCTTGTTCCTTTTTTTTTTTTTTTTTTTGGATAATAATACTGAGCGTTGGGGGATAATGCACGCGTTTAAATGCATACTAGTCTGGTGGCATTCGCTCATGTGGCTTAAGCCAAGGATCTTAAACCAGACGGCGAGGAGGAGGGAGAGAGGGAGGTGTATGTGGAGCTCGAGGAAAAGCTTCTTTTACACCATTTTTTTCGTCTTCAACGAAATTCTCGTGGCTCTATTATAAAGATGTTTAAGCGACTCTGAAATGGTGGATCGAAAAACCGATAATATTAGAGAGACTCGCTTTTTGGTCGTGAAAACGACCTGAAATTATTGGAAAAAATTAGTGCATTTTATTCATTATTATTCATGCAGTGTGACAACATTTTTTTTCTTCAAAGAAGCAATATTTTTTGTTGCTTTTTTTTATACATAAAAAGTGTAATTAATCGATTCAATATTGAATTTTTTTTGCAGTGTAATAATTAAAGAGAAATAGTAATTATTATGAATTTTTATCACACTCACAATTTTTTGTATCATTTGTTATTTTTTTTTTTTTATTACAAAACGTCCACGAATTTAACAAATTACTTTAACGAAATAAATTTGCAAATTTTAATTTAGAAAAAAAGAAATATTGCATTTTATAATATGAATTCTTGTTGTCATACCGAAAAAAAATCAAAATTCACAATAATTCAAAATATTCAAAATATTACACAGAAAAAAAATCAATACTCAATCGATTCAATTTACTTCTTTTTCGCTTGAAAAAAAAATTAACAAATTATTTTTAAAAACCACTGAAATATATTTTAAAAATTAGATATTTTATCGATTTTAGTTTTTTTTTTTTCAGTGTAAAATACTGTTTGAAACTACTTACTTCGACATTTAAAAAAAAAAATCAAAATCTGTAAATAAATTGAAGTCCCTAAACGAAAAAAATTAAGTAAAATTTGTATTTTATTTTTTCTAGAGACAAAAAAAAATGGTAGGAGAAGTAGTTGAACAAAGTGGGTGGTTCCATCGACAAACTAATTACTCTTTGGCGCACCCTTAGCCCCGAGCTCATTCATTCACTTTGTCAGGCAGGAAAAGAGACCGACATGTGGCAGATGTATCTGTGAAAATATCGAAGTGTGTATGTGTTAAGCTACCCATGTTATATATATATATATATATATATATATATACAAATATTTTCCACATCTTTTTCTTTTCTTTCTTTCTTCACATTTCCACACCAACGATTCGATTATTCTCGGTATACTTATACTTGGGAATTTTTTCATTACGACCGAGCTGTTATTTTTTAAAGTTTTAGCAGGCAACTGGCTTAAGGGGTAAGGCCACTGTAACGGCCCAAAAAAAAAGGTTTTTTCACTAATTTTTTGCTCCCGAAATTGAAGGTATTTGAAAAAAAACTTTTAATGGTGTTATCGGGCATACATTAACCTTTATTATAAAATTTTTTAACCGTAAAAAAAAAACAAAATGGCGGTTCCACAGCTATCTTCCCGGGACATGTTTTGCTTCCAGGGCTCCGCGGCACGCAGCACCACTGGTGCACTTTTGAATCTAGAATAAAAAAAAAAAAACCATTAATCTAGAGGGCTATAGCTAGAGAATGTCGATCGCATTTTAAAAAGTATCGATTTTTGTGGATTTGGCGTGCGTTTGAAAAAAAAATTGATTTTTGACGAAAAAAACGGCAAGTTTTTTGTGAATAAAAAATCAATAAATAAAGTTCTTGAAAATTCCGATCGACATTCTCAAGATAATGTAAATGTTCACATCTGGTTAAAATTTCAAGTAAAAAAAATGAAAATTGTTCGAGTTATGCTGCGTGCCATTTTGAAAAACCATGTTTCGAGAAAAACGCGTTTAAAGTTTTGCGAATAGTTTTTTATTGAAAAAAATTAAAAAAAGAAGTTAAAAAAAATTTTTACCGTTAGTCTGCAATCCCAGCACCATACATTTGTCCTTCGATAGCCAAATTTTCGTCTTCTTCGTCTTTCCTGGTTGATTTTTGGAGCGCGCGCGCACTTTTAGCCGCGTCGCTCAGAGATGTCTCCGCGTGCGTGATGCGTTTGGCGTCGGCTTCGATGCAGAAATTATATAACTGTACACCAATTTCCACCTCCAACATCTTGAATATTTGCAAGACGTTGGTAAGGCCGCCATTGAATATGCAAACAGCGATATCCGTCGCGATATCTAGTACAGTTTTTCCGCTTGAGGATGATTTGGGGGCCAAACTCCAAACGGTAGCGTTGAAACTTTCGTTATTGTTTTGAGTATTGGCCCCCAAGCAACGCTCCAGCAACTCGTCCCGGCTCAATTCCATGTAGATGGGTTTGATGGCTTGATAAACCTCCTCACTCATTGACTGATTGTGATGATACGCATCCAAGGCATTTTTCTGGCTTTCCTCCTTCTCTTCTTGCGCTGCTTTCTTCATGCTTGCATCTCTCACTGCTTTCGTTGCGATTGCTATCGTTTTGACCAATTTATCATAAAATGAATGAAAAATTGGGTGTGGCAAATCCATGAACGCGCAAAATTTTTTGATTCCATGTAATCCTATTCCAATCAGTCGCATTGCAAGCACGATTCTACGATTCATACGATTTATTTCAGTTTTTTCGCCGAAGCACTGACGCCCGGCTCATCACTCTCACGTTCGTATTGATTCAAGGGTCGTTTCTTCCCGCCTGACCGACGCCGCGTTGGATACGAGGTTTTCGTACCTTTTTTTCCAAGATACACTCGAGCACTCATTTCAACTACACGTTCGTAAATTTTACAGTGAAATTGTAAAGAAACCACGAAAAACACGCAAAAATCGTCGCTTATGAAGAATCAATCGCTCTTTACTGTGCGCTTGCTGTCTCTAAACTAATGGAATTTTTCTTGATAATGCTCAAAAGGATCGAAAGGACACGTGGAACATTAATACCGGCGGTTAGGTGCAATAGGGGGGGGACCTATTGTGTCGTCCCTTTTCGTCATTATGTTTACCGCAGGTAGTCGTTTCGGAGCAAGTTTTGACACGCTTGGCGGCGACCTTCATTTCCTAAGGACAACAAATTTTTTTTCGCACAGGACCTTTTTTTTCTTATTCTAGAGGGTTTAAACTATTTTTTAAGCCAATAAAAAAAAAATCGATTTTTCAAAAAATTTACAGTGGCCTTACCCCTTAAACCCCCATTGCCGACTGTTGGTGCGGTTGGCTATCGACTTTTGCCCTCAGTCCTTTGCGAAAAATCTACCTTCTCTCTATTCTCCAAGGAGTAAATTAATAGTAGATGGAAAGAAGCTCAGTTACGTTAATGAAACCACGACTTAATGACATGTTGCTTTCAACAAGATATACCAAAACTACATATATGTAGATGTGCCATTTCTACTAATTAATTGCTAATTTGTTATTCATGTTTATTCGTAAAATTTCTTTTAGCTTTTCATTAATTATATCCTTGTGGATTTAGTTTTTATGTTCACTAACAAATTTGTAATTTTGACAAATATTCCATGTTCAACATGTCCACAAATGTACATAATATTCTTTTGCTAAATTAACATAAAAGAAATTAAGAAAAAAATTTATCAAGATTACGCTTCGTTACAATTTTTTGTTGTTGCGATTTTACTATTTTTATTAATTAATTGCTAATTTATTAGTCAAGTGTATTAATAAAAGGATCTTTTTAACTAGTTTTAGAATTTGTGGATTTACATTAATAAATTTGAGTCACACAACATTTTTTTGTTACTTTTGAAAACAAGTTTTTGTCTTGAAATGTAGATAATGTTTTTCTTTTTTTTTTTTTTTTGCGAATTTCACAAGAAAAAGTTTATTGAAAATGTATATTTTTTAGTGTATTATATATTTATTGTCAATCATTTTAGAAAAAAGAATATATTATTACGATCTACAATTATTGTTGTTGTAAATAATAATTCCACAAAGTTACGAATAAATTTGTACAAAAGAATTGTTTAATAAATTACATTTTGAAAACTCTAGCTTTTATATTATGTTAATTCTTGGATTTTTCCGAATACATATGATTTCTCAGAGAATTAAAAAAATATATATTTTTATGAAAATTCGTTGAATTATATTTAAACTTTTTCTATCATTCTGAATCATTCACAAATTTGTCTCTTATTGATCGTTTTCTCAGATCAAAGCACTCCACTTTAACATTTATATTTAACCCAATGTTTTGAAACAAATCGCAATATTTAAAAATTGAAAAACAAAAGCACAAATGTTCAAAGGTCGTCAGTTATGTCTATGCTTAAAAAAAAAAAAAAATTTACACCTTCTGGCACGCACGTTTCGTATGCGAGAAACATGAATAGCGCCTGTATCCACCTAGCGGCAAAGTCGCGAAGTTCGCCCAAGTAATTAGAATTTACGTCCACTACGAAATTCAGATAATTATTGTACATGCAATTATTGTAAAGTCCAAAGTCGTGAGAAACTATTGGGCGATGATACTGACCGAGGTGTTTTCGAAAGTGTAAAGTTAACAATGTTGCGGTTAGAGGAAACATTGCAGTGAGGTTTGACGGTTTCTCGCTTCAACGATCTGACCAGCATACGAAGCTGCAACAACTTTGCGCAATGTTACTATATAGTTCATTGCCAATTCTCCACATAACACCTCACCATACAAATATACACAAACAAACACACACACACACTCACTGATATATCCAAACAGGTTGTATGCTTCGAATTGCGCTCGATTGCAGCTCACTCAACCAAATTAATGGACAAAATATTCCTGCGGCTAGAACGCTAACTCTGACGTTGTATGGAACGTGTTCAGGCTTGATTGAGCAAACCATAGAGCGACGGAGATAAAGGCAAATAGAAAGCCCGGGGGGTGCGAGAACGTGGAAATGTCTTTTCAGATTCAATCTAGTCACATGTCACAGACCTCTGTTATAGTGTACCAATAATACAGTTTCAATCTTTTTTTTTTTTTGTTCCTGCTCTCAAACCACTTAACAGAATCACAGCGTGGCTTTTGCACATGATTAAGCTTGATAAACATGAAATTGGTTGAATAATTCAATGTTTGACCTGTGAAGTGATTTAACTTTTGGCCTATTAAAGCTATCAGTCAAAAATTGCAAAAATAATTTGACACTTTGTAGCTTGTTTTAAATTCTCTAATTTTTTCATTTTTATACTTAACGACATTTGTTTTAACGGATACCATCAGAATTTTATCAGTTATTTTGTCAATCTGTTAAATGTTTCTGAAAATTGGATAGATCTGTGTTGTTTTATCGGGATGTTGGATTTTCCTGTTCTACCGACTGAAACAGACGATTTAATTTTGTATCACTTTACACATGGATGTATAGTTTGAATAAGTCAGGAAAGGAATTTTTTCATAGCTTTTGTAATTTAGCAGATGTAATTTGAATCAGTTGTCAGGATAAACTGCTGGAAAAATATTTTTAACCATTGAAAACAAAGACGTTGGAGAAGATTGTACTGCTGAATATATCTGAGAGGAGTCTGTGAAATTGATACGCCAGCTTGTTATGTAATGTTTATAAAAGGTTGCAAGGTAGAAAGGCAGAAATAAGAAAAAGTAAGAGCATCTCCAATGCGCTGGGCTGCTGACAAAGGGAAACCTTTGAAATGCCAAAGAAAAACGTCGCATTCAAACCTAGCGTGTGCATATGAAAAAAAAAGGACACTAAAAATGGCATTGCGAAGGTTGTGCAAAGACAACCATAGCTGTGAAATAAAAGGATCGTGTTTCTTCAGTGTTCTCGATTCTCGACGCTAATATTGGGCGACTGAAATTTATAAAATCGAAATATGGCGACTTACGTATGGGCGATTCGACCTCGGGGATTTGAATACTGGATTTGACCTCGACCTCTCCGATTTGGCTCATTATTTTTTATAGGATTAGTTGGACCCTCAAATGCACAACATTTAAAAAATTTTTTTTAATGTCATTTCTTTTTTTTTAAATATATTTTTAAAGTGGCATATAAAACACCATAATTTAAAAATCTGATAAAATTCTGAAAAATACTTTGTTCAATAACAAAATTATCTAGCTTATAGCCAAAGTGGGGAAGATTTTTCTTCTAACAGTTTTTAAGCTTTTTTTATTTAAAAAATCATTTAAAAATAGAAAAAATAATTAATCCACTACAGGCGATTGGTCAAATGTTTATTTATGTAAAATCGGATTTTTCAGAATTTTTTCAGATTTTTAGGATCTTTTTCAGATTTCTCCAAACTATGTACATTTTTTTTAAAAGTGACGTATCGAATGCCATAATTTAAAAATCTGGGATATTTCTGAAAAATACTCTATTGAATATCAAAATTTTCTAGTTTATTGCCAAAGTACGGAATATTTTTCTTCTTATAGATTTTAAGATTTTTTTATTAAAAAAATTATTATAAAATGGAAAAAAATCAATCTACCATGGGCATCTCGTCAAACGTCTCTGTATATAAAATCGTATTTTTCTTTTAATTTTTAAAAAGATCGTAATTTTTTTTATCCGATTTTACATAAATAAACATTTGACCAATCGCCTGTAGAAGATTAATTATTTTGTCTATTTTTAAATAATTTTTTAAATAAAAAAAGCTTAAAAACTGTAAGATAAAAAATCTTCCCCACTTTGGCTATAAGTTAGATAATTTTGTTATTGAACAAAGTATTTTTCAGAATTTTATCAGATGTTTAAATTATGGTGTTTTATATGTCACTTTAAAAATATATTTACAAAAAAAAAACAGAAATGGCAATAAAAAAAAATGTTGTGCAGTTGAGTGAAAGAACTAAGCCTATAAAAAATAATGAGCCAAATCGGAGAGGTCGAGGTCAAATCCAGGTCGAAACGGGGTGGAATGCCCCATATACTTAATTATATGTAAATGATTAGATGTTTAGTTATTATCTTAGAGAAAAAATAATTGGTATGAAATTTTTGAATTTTGACTACAAAATTGTAATCGACGACGATAAAAACGACCAATTTTAGAGTTTTATTCAAATCTAGTCATTTTTTGCATTTTGGTCAGCCATATTAGATCAGCCTTTTTTTAGATTTGAAATTCGAAATTTCAGGTTCGTCATCAGCGATCTTAAAAGCACCGCCAGTATTGAGTTTCATTCAAAATAGCTACCTTTTTACGCTTAGAGTCGCCATTTTGAATTTCTGAACTTCTTAATTCAGATTCATAATCAGCGAACTCAAAAACCATTGAGTACCAAAATTGATGCAAATCTATTTACGTTTTGTATTTTTTGATCGACCATATTGGATCCGCCATTTTGAGTTTCTAAATAATGAGAATTATCAATAATCAGGGATTCCGAAAGCCCCCAAATACCGTTTTTCATCCAAATTAAGTTACTTTATGCATTTTGGTTCGCCATATTGGAACCGACATTTTGAATATGATATTTTTTGGCTACAAATTCAAATTAGTAAATTAGAAGTATAATTATGTTTAATGTATAACAAAAGGTCGTTCTCTTTAACCTTTTGCTCCCTCATCGAGGAACCTTTGTTTCGTGAAATTTTTTTTTTTCGAGATTTTCATGTCAGCATACTCAGAATGGTCCAAAACGTCTAGAAAAGTGATTTGTACGAAATGTCTGTATGTGTGTATGTGCAAATTGCCTTGTTAGCACGATAATTGCCGCAATTTTTCATGTATTTTCCTCAAATTTGGTATGCAACTGGGCTACAATACAACAACTTTTAGGATTGCAGTTGACGCGAATCGGTTGAAAAATTCAAATTTTACAGCATTTTGAAAATTTCGAAAAAATCATTTTCACGCTACAACTTTTGTAAATTACGATATATCAGGCTGAAATTTAGAGCACAAACGAAGTTACAGTCAACCATGATTGGTGCCAAGTTCGGCGAGAATCGATAGAGTGGTTCAAATTTTATTGCAATTTTAATTTTTTTTTAAATGTCCGTAAACACTTCTACTTTTCTAAATTTTGGGATGACCGGCTGCAATTTACCACGTGATTTTACAATTATTGAGTATCGAAGATGAATTTATTTTAAGGAACGGTCGCTATGTTGACAAATTTCGATTTTATTCCAAAAAAAGCAAAGCATTGCTGTAGCAAAAAGAAAAAATCAACTTTTTAGGCAGATTTCAATCAAATTTGGTACACATGTGGATTGTCCTAGAACTCGGTCTGGGTATAAATTTTACGCAAATCGGTCGAGCGGTTCAAATTTAATAACGCTTTTTAACTTTTAAAAAATGTCGCTCGAGCATTCACTCGCGCAATTTGCGAGACATCAGGCATAAATTTGTTTTACTTCTAAACTATGACAATTAAAATTTGGCACAAATCGCTCGAGTACAGTTCGAATTTTATAACATTTTTTATTTTTGAAAAGTCTCGTTTGCGCACTAGCTTGCACAAATTAAAAGGCCTCAAATTTGAAGCCTTAAAAGGCTTTAAATTTATTTCACGTATTGAGCGCCGTGAAGCAAGGTTTGAGTGCAAATTTGAAGAAACTCGGTTGAGAGATTTAAATTTCATGACGATTTTAAAATTTCAAAAAGCTTGTGAATGCGATTTTTATAGTAAACAAATTTTTTCAAGCACGAACAAGCCTGCAAAGTCGAACCTTGCAAAATGCTTTCTCATTATTTTTGTAGAGAACTTTGTAGAGAGAACAATTTGCAAAGTTCTACTTTGCATAAATGTAAACATTTTTAAAAAATGTAAAATAATAAGGTAGCAATTGGCAAGATTCTACTTTGCAGGCTTTTTTACTTTCAAAATCCCTACGTAAAAAATAAGATGGCCGTTTCTTCTTAAACTAAAAAATCCATACATTTCTAATCGTCACCATGAATTGAAAAAAAATTTACTGTAAATTTGCAGCATACCGAGCGATACATTTCTTAATTTTGCATAACATAACGTATGATTCCAGAAATGAATGAATCAAATGGTATTTAAAGACTCCCTAAAAGTCTGAAAAGCCTTCAACACAAATTCGACAAGAACAACAACAGATTTCCTCGGACATGTGTAGCCAAAGGTTGGGGGTTTAGGAAATGTGTTTACGGCGTGTTGGGCGAGCGATCAACCGTCACTGATGCAAGAGGGCGCGACGCAACCGGCCTGACAACGTCCTTTTACAATATATATATATATACTCGGCATACTGGATACTCTATGTAAAACCAGAGTCTGTTCATACTTCGGCTTCTGATGTGTCTCTCCTTCTTTGCACCATGATGGCACGACAGCATCGTTCTACCACTCATGCAGACTGAAATGCGTGCGACGTGTGCTCGATTGAACGAAAACCAAGATCGATTTTACATTGAAAAGGAAAATGACCCGGGACACCAAACGGAATTTGCCGTGACGAATCGTTAAACTAGGGGACAAAAGTCACCACACCTAGTTTTTTTTTTTCATTTCCTTCGTCGTTCGCTATTGTCATTTCGCGATTAATTTCCGATGAGCGATTTCCTTTCATCCACATGATATTCGTATACACTCACTCAGCTTTGCAGGACTCTTCGCGAACTGAGCGGATTTGCGAAAATCAAACGATCAAATCTTGCAAAATGATTTTTGAATTTTGAAGATGTTTTTGACAAAAATATTTTGGCCCTAGGGAAATAAATTCACACGAGTTAGTAATACTTTTAAAAAATTGGTGTAAAAATAATCACGTACGATTTTCTGACCACACAGAAGTATCAGGAAACTAATTTCCCTGACGCTTTCTTATTTCCTAAATTTTTTCTGACGGATTCTGGATTCGCTGACGCTTTCCTGATGCACTTCAAATTTCCTGACACGACTCGAATTTCCCGACATTTTTCTCAGGCATTTCAAGTTCTCTGAGCCATCTCGAATTTCCTGACATTTCCCTGACGCATAACAAATTGCCTGACACTTCTTTGACGCATTTATAACTTCCTGACATTCTTCTGATCCATTTCAAATGCCTTGACATTTTCCTGACATATATCTCACCACCTATTTTCAGTTTCCGAACAAAAAATCCGTCATTTCACAGTTTATTTTTCAATGACCACACAATAAAAAAAAGGGTGCAAATGAATTTGCATTTTGCTTCCTCATTGTTCAAGATTGCCCATAGAGCATTGCTCGACGAAGTACATTGGTTTGTGTTTGGCTTCCTCATATAGGAAGCTTTGTAAATTATAAATATCAACAAAATTTCCTTTATGAGAAAGCAAAAGGAGTAAATTTTTTTTTTGTAAAAGCGTTCCAAAGACTAATCCGTTTATAGTCCGTGATTATTTACTGATCATTGAATAACTTCTTCACTCCTTGAAATAATAAACCAACTGTGCAACGCAAACACACTTTTTTTAAAGATTTTCAAATTGTCGTATATACTGTACTGGATTTTTCAACGAATCCTCACGAAATTCTAAATCCTACATTTTTTTATGTTAGTCCACCACTGGAGAACATTTTAGCCCGAGAACTCAAAATTTGCGAAAGTTAGAGAGCAAACACACGTTTTTTTCGATCAAAAACAAAAAATAAAAAAAAATCCTTGCCAAATCTTCATCTGTTGACCGATTCTCACCAAATTTGGTACCGAAAGTTGTTCGATGTTCGTCCACTTGTATGAGAAATTTCAACCCGACACCTTGAATTTTGCGGCAGCTATAACGCAAACACACTTTTTTTGAAAATTTCAAAGCCTCGTAAAATTTGAATGGGAGTCCCAATTATTTTGTAAATTGTCCTAAATATAGAGGCCCAACCATTCTACTTGTATGCCAAATTTTAGCCCGATCGGTCTAATCTAAGGGGTTTGAATTTTGGAGGCCTGACACACACACACACGCATACATCCGGACATTTTTTCTGAATATGTTTTCTGGACGTTTTGGGACATTCTGAACACGTTTTCACGAAAACCTCGATAAAAAAAAATGTTTCACTATAACAAAGCTTCCTCTATGAGGAAGCAATACATGAATACCATGCGGATTGTTAAATCCCTATGGAGTTTATTTGTGTTGGGATGACGGATGGTTAAAGGGCGAAGGATACCCCGGTCCGGAAACAAAACCCATTAGTCTCTGTAACACCTCCTCTCCGCTGGCCCTCAAGCTGGAGTTTCATCCTTTTCAATATTATGATACGTATCGTATATATATATATATATATATATATATTTAGCTTCTTTCTGTCCCACTGTAATAATAGCACAACACGGTGCAGCGATATATGTAGCAATTGCAGAGTTGCCTGTTGACGCCAAGAGGGAAACCGGAAATTGGCCACTTCTCCTTGTCATGTCTCGCTTCTTCCGAGAGCAACTGGTGGTTACACTGGAATATCCAACAGGTGGTGTTGTATCGACGACACAGAACCACACGTAAAGCACTAATAGTGATGGAAAAACTAATATTCCTCATTCATACGTTAAATTTTAATTGCTTCTCTCGGTAATTAATATTTTCAAGGTTGCATTTCAAGGTTTATGTCTCTGTCAATTCAGTTCACTTTTTGCTCTGAACCTTTCGGGCATTTTTCATTATTCGTCAGATTCAAGTAAGACTTTTTGGAATTTTTTCTTTTTAATATTTAAATCCAACATTTCAGAAAAACCCCGCATTTTTTTTATTAATTTTTTATAACTATTTTTATTGTTCTAAAGTGTGAATCTTTTATTTGTAATTTAAAGCCGTATGTGTCCAATACAAATACAAATTAATTTACAGATCGGCATTCAATGGCGAGTCTTGAGCAGCAGCTGGCGTAAATTTGCATTATAACGTCAGAAAACATTTTCCGCTTTTGTCTTAAAAATAAGTGAATAAAATTCATCAAATTTGTTGGATCATATCCGTGCCACAATTCTGCATCGACTGCAAAAAAATTCATCGATCTACTTCTACCCGTTCCGAAGATAAATGAGTTTTAAATTTCGAGGTGGGGCCTAAATAAAATGAGCACACACGCTTGTGTGAATTTGCCACTAAAAAGTGCATTTTTTCGCGCTGGATTTCAACTTTGATATGATTCATAGTGATTTCCAAGGTCAAATGCTTTCCTGTAACGGTTCGAAAGGGGCACTTGCATATTTCATGATCAATGAAATATTGAGGAACGTTTTACTAAAACAGTGTTTGGCATCCTCAGCCCGAATGCGCTCGGAAGCTGCTGGCGTGCCGACTTGAATATCCAAAGCTCATTGAGCTCGAGGTTTCACTACAGTTAATACTGGATTTTCCATAAATTTCTGATAAAGGCGCAACAGTTGGGAGACCAGCTTGTTGACGCCGAGAATACACGATGAGATTTCGAGCCCATTTAGCCCCGTTTCTATCACTCCAATTCCGTCACCGCCTACTATTTCCGTTTCGACCACGTTCTCTGCTTTTGTATCCTGTTGCATCATTGTCATGCACATCATCGCGTGCTCGATTGATAGTTCGTTGAGAGCCTTCAGTCAAGTGCATAATAAAAATGCAGTGTACAGAAAAAAAAAAAAAAAGAAAATAACTCACCGACTAGGGCGAGAATCACAGTCAACAATGATGCCGCCGGGAAGGATGCGGTGACGTTGAATTCCAGCATTTGGAAGAGATCGACTGTAACAAAATTTTAAAAAAAGCAAAATTACATCAAAATACATTCCAAAACATTGACTGCAAAAGCAGTGGACGAAATTTCTATTAATTAATCAATTAATTAATTAATTATTGAGGAACGTGTTCACGATATATTAAATGATGGAAAATCATTTTTGGAGATTTATAGAATTAACACATTTTTTTTTACTAAATCCCTTGAGTATCCAAAATTCGGTGAGGCTAAAAACCCGGAGTGGCTAACATCACGGTGTGACTAAACTGCCGGAGTAGTTAAACCCACGGAAAATCTGAAAGCACGGAGTGTATAAAATCCGTTACTCTTTTTTTCCCTGGCCTTTCTCTGATTTTCCTGACTGATGGTCATATGCAAATACAGTTCATTCCAATGGTGAAAACGAGTTATTTTTTTTTTTTTTTAATTCTTATTCATAGCATATGCACGAGGCTAGATTCTCTCAGTAGGCCTTCGATCTCCATGAAAATTTATTTTTCCGCGATGAAACTCCGTGTTATCGGTTAGGAAGAAAAAAAAGAAAAAAAAAAAAAAAAAGAAAAGGCAGTATCACCGGCGTCGTTGCTTTTCAGCATCTCGTGCACGGCTTTAATATTGGCGAGTCCCTAACGGGGCGTGCGGGACGACGAAGAACATCGTCGTCGTGTTCGTCGTCGCACTTTCTTCTTTATAGGGCAAGAAGCGTCGTCACTTTACCATTGCGAACCTTGACTTGCTCTTCCCCTCCCCCTCCCCGCCCGATACCCGTGTCGAGTGTCGGTTTAATGAATTTTAGATTTCAAGTTATTACGTACTAACTTCCCGTCTACGCTAGTTATTAAAACTCGGCGGGTCTTCCTTTTTTTTCGCTCTCTCTTATCTCTATATATACCTCTACCCTTGTGAACGCACTTTTCCACCTTCCTACCGTTCTTCTTTCGCGACCTTCTTTTTCACTTCTTTTCATGTTGCCTTCTATCACGGGAGGTTTTTTTTTTTTTTTTCTAATACGCCCTTTGGGGGCGCACAAGTAAATCGTGACTTCCATTCTGGCCATTGACGAACTTGGCTAATTAAGGCAGTACTGTCGCGTATCTCAAGAGAAAATATGTATAAAACATGTATAAATCATATAAATAATTTTTTTTTTGTAAAATAAGTTTTTAAATCGTTGGCATATATATTTTTTTCTAATTTAAAATGAAAATTTGTTCGTTAATTTAACAATTGTATACGGGGTGTCCCATTTTAATCTTCCAGTTGATTTATCTCGAAAAATTCTGCTCAGATCAAGTATTGAGTGTGATGAAGCTTTTAGGGTTCGAAGGGGGACGTAAAAATGAAAATTCAAAATTGGTCTACCATTCAAAATGGCATTCATGGAACCATGATTTTTTTTTCTATCAAAAAATTTGTCATATCAAAACTAACAACTTTTGCAGGGATCTTTTTTTTATAAAGTCCATATTTGTTAGGTTTGATTATCATTATCGACTATTTTAGCCAGTTGATTTATGTCAAAAAATACTGTCCAGACCAAGTAGTGAGTGTAACTTTTAGGGTTCGAATGGGGACGTTCAGAAGAACAAAATTGGTCCAACATTAAAAATGGCGGAATTGCGATAGGCGACATGTTTTATTTTAATGGAACCATGACTTATTTATCTACCAAAAAATTTGTCATGTCAAAAAAAACTTCTTTTGATAAAGTCCATATTTATTAGATCAGAAGACCATTTTTGACTATTTTACTGCAAGCACATTTTAAATTTTTGGCAAATTTTTTGGTGGAAAAAAAATCATGGTTCTATTTTATAAAGACATGTCAGATGTCGTAACACTGCCATTTTGAATGGTGGACCAATTTTTAATTTTTTTTTAACGTTCCCCTTCGAACCCTAAAAGTTTCATTACACTCAATACTTGATGTGGACAGTATTTTTAGAGATAAATCAACTGGAAGATTAAAATGGAACACCCCGTATAATTTATGATTTTTATTAATTCTCTTTTTGGTAAAAAAAGAAAAACATGCTTTGGTAAACAAAATATTTTTGGCGACCAAATTTTAAAACATGGCTTAATTATTTATAAACAAAACATTTTATGAAGAAAAAAAACATGTCTTGTCATCTAATAGTATATTGTGCAACAAGTGTGTAAAGTACGTTGTTTCCGCACGAATTGCACATGTTATTTTTTGTAATAGCGTCGCGAAGCGAACTCCGGGATGTCGAGCGGAGCAAAGCGCGAGTTTTGCAGAAGTGTGCGTAAAGTGTCACTTTACGCACGCTATTGCAAAAAATTATTTTTGAGAATGAAGTCATTAAAATCATGTTTTAATATGTAATTAAATGTTTGGAATTTTTTTAAATGTTTTGGTTTTAAGAAACCATGCTATGGCGAAAAAAAAAGCATTTTTGGAGGAAATGATTTTTAGACCCCAAATATAAAATATATTTAAAAATAAAACGATATTTATATTTAAGATATTTATTTTATCTATTTATGTCGTACATTGTTTGTTATAAAAGCATCAAGTTGCATATCAAATAATTTATTTCGAGATGGTACAAATTAAATTCACGTAATCAGTACAGCTGACAATAATTGTTTCGTCAGATTATAATGAGCACGTGCTATGGAACGTGACGTAAACTGAGGGGAGAAAAAAAAAAGCAAAGAGCAAGAGCACATCATATCTGACAGATTGGAGTGAAATTAGATTAGATAGAAAGATAAATCGTGGCAGGCAACTCGAACAAAAAATCATTAACATGAGATAAGAATTGAGAAAATTCAATTTTAGTCCTGAAGTGCCTCGGACCAATAATTTTTCACTCACATAAATTCAGTTTTTCATAATTTTGTCGTGAAAAAAAAGCACGACGGAAATTCAGAAATAAATTGAGGTAACAGCAAAGAAAATAATGGAAAGAAATTAAAGTTTCAAATTAAATTACATAATAAAATTGTTTATTATACTTTCTATCAAATTTCCATTTTTTTCATACCTATAATTTTTTATTTCTTTTAATATACATAATTTATAAAAAATAATTTCAATGTAAATGGAATACAATTAAAATTACTGCTCTTATAATACGAGAATGTTGAATTTCGATTGTGCTCGAACAAAAAAAAAATCATTTACCTGAGATAAAAATAAAAAATCCAATTCAAGTCGTCAAGTGCCTGTGACTGATAATTTGTCAGTCATAAAAACCTCGTTTTTTCATTATTTTCTCGTGCAAAAGAAAGGAAAGGTAATTCATAAATAAATTCAAGAACATTAAATAGCGAAGAAAATATTGGAATAAAATATTCAAGCTTCAAATTAAATTACGCAATAACATTTCTTTTTAATATATATTTATAATTTATAAAAAACAATTTTTCTATAAATGGAATAAAATTCGAATTACTACTTTTGTAATGTGCGAAAGTTGAATTGCGATTGTGAAATATACTTTAGGAGTCATTGACCGAACGAGAATAAATTTTTCGGACTGCGAGATAATTGGTACAGTGAATAAGAACGTCGACCTCGAAATGCGCACTGTCATGTTTCAACAGAAACACGTAATCCTTTCTTCACCGTCAGGCTTCAATCTCACCTTTTTTTTTTTACTTTTTGATTCGGACTAATCTGTGATCATTCACGTTCGCGATTATTTTTTTTATTACTCTCAAAAATTCGACAGATTAAAGATTTGTGGAAGGAAATAACAAAGATAAATAATACATACTATACATATATATATATTAATTTATTATCACAAAATCATCACAAAGTGTACCAGGTACAATATTGCAATTATTCCCTGTTTTTTTACAATTTAATAAAAATTAATCACCTATATATTAACGTAACTGATTTATTTCGTATATATTAATTTTCTAAAATAGGGAAAAAGACCTTAACACATTGTCTTGATATAAAAAATTATTTATTGGTTTTAAGGACTTAAAAAAATAAAATAAAAAATACAAATTGGAGTCGTTTTACTGTACGAAAATAATGAATTTGTGTTTCAAAGTCATTTCATTGAAGAGCAGTTGGAAAACAATAATAATAAACGTCAAAGTGATAACAGAATTAATTTTAGCAAGTGGGGCATTCATGCGATAGGCTCTCTTCGTGTATATGTTAAAATAACTCAATGAGAGGAAGATCGTAATACGCATAAGTAAACACTGGATATTAACATAATCGTGGTGTGCGTCATGAATAAACAGACGAGACGTTAATGATTCAAAACACGATATTGTGTCTACATGAATATTGTTATGATCTCGCCGGTACACGCGTTTTTTTTTTTTTTTTTTTCAATACACACATTTGTCCTTCGATATATATTTATGAAAATCTTATGTAAAATTATATATCTAACAAATTTAAGAAAAAAATATGGTGACTTTTGATCTTTCTTAATTACAATTTCACAATTTTTTTAAAATCGTACCTAAAAAACTAGGAAATATTTATGCATTTTTATAGGAATATTTTTTACAGCAAAATGTAATTTTTATTTTTTTAAATGTATAAATTTAAAAAAAGAATCTGTAGAAAAAAAAACATATGTTTTTATACTTATAAATAAAAGATTTTTGGCAAAAGAAGAAATCGTGCTTCAATAGTCAATAACATGTTCGACATATTTTACACTTTTTGGGAAAAAATATTATAAACAATTATTTTTGGCTTTGAAAAACATGTCTCGAGTATTTAAAAACATTTTTGACAAACATGGTTTGGTATTCAAAACATTTCTTTTTTTTCGATAAATGTATTTTAAAAAACATGTTTTTATGTTGTTAAACCTGTTTGGAATTTGAAAACATGATTTTAAGATACCGTGTTATGGCAAAGAAAGCGTTTTTGACAAAAATTGATTCCAAAAACACGACATGGTAAATGAAACATTTTTAGTGAGCAACAAGAGTTTAAAAAAAAAAATTATATTTCAATTTTAAAAATCGCTTCCAGTATTTAAAAAAACCTAGACTCATCTCTTTTCCAAATATACCCAAAATCCACATTTCGGTGTTAGATTGAAAGATTTCTTATCAAACTCAATGATTCTTGTAGTTTTCGGCGAGGGTTTTACAACGAAATGTTGCAAGAGACGAATAACGAGTATCTTGGTTTCCATGAGGGCGAAACGTTCGCCGATGCATTTTCTGGGTCCAAAACCAAAAGGAACGTAGGTACATGGCTTGATGTTATTCTTGTTATCGTCGTTGAAGCGTTCAGGATCGAATTTCTCAGGATCCGGAAAAAAAGTAGGATCATGATGAAATCCGAACAGAGGAAACCAAATGACGGTATTGGGTTGCACGGTAAATTCTGGATAGCCTTCAAGCGACGACGGCAGAGTGTAAGGCTTGCTGCAAACACGATCGGTGAATGGCATAGGTGGATAAAGTCGAAGAGCTTCAGAAACCACCATGTCCATGTACTTCATCTTCGCCAAAGTCTCATAGGTTATATTTCCATCGTCTTCATCCAAAACGGAATCCACCTCTTCGCGAAGTTTCTGCTGAGCGTCAGGATAGTGCGACAAAACAT
Source organism: Perithous albicinctus (assembly GCA_964016905.1). Taxonomy (NCBI): domain Eukaryota; kingdom Metazoa; phylum Arthropoda; class Insecta; order Hymenoptera; family Ichneumonidae; genus Perithous; species Perithous albicinctus. The sequence goes on along the minus strand of OZ024698.1, from coordinate 9,833,598 downwards.
GAAATATGAAGCACATTAGCCTGGAAGATGTGTCAAAGCCAGCGAGAAAAAATATTAATGCTTGAGCGACAATATCCTCGGTGTCCATTTTGATTCCATTGTCATCGTTCCGAGCTTGCATCAGCAGATGAATCATGTCAGGTCTGACAATTCCCTTTTCCTCCCTAATTCTCACAGTATCGTAAACAAGAGCTTTGAAAAAATCATTGGCTTTTCGGGACAGAAATGTTAGACCAAACGAGCGCATGAATTTTGGGAACAATCTTGCGGTAACGAACTTGAAGAACTTGTGCAATCCATCAAAATTCGTGGCATCCAAACCATTGACGTAGAAATCGTTGTTACGATCCTTCATCGAATCAACACTAATTCCAAAAGCTGCTGTCGCTATTACGTCATTGGTGTATCTTGTAAAAGCATCCTTCAATTCAAGTTCCTCCGAGATTCCCGGTTGATCCTTCAGATGATGTACAAAATCCTTCGAGCACTTTGATACCAATTGGAACAAAAATTTCATCTTGTTCGCCGTGAACGATGGCGTCAAGGTTGTTCTCATTTCACGCCACCGATCGTTCTTCAGGGAAAATACATTTCGCGATAGAAGTGGATCAAATTCTTCCTCTACGAAGCTACGATGATTTGGAAAAAAGTCAAAACTCTTTATGCCAATTTCCTTGATGATATCCGGATGCTTTACTATTATCGTTGGAACAGTGAAGTCTAGACAGCCGATATATTTAGCACCTGGTATCGAATTGTAAGCGTCTATTGTCTGTTGCATCATTGTCTTTCGGCGAAATAATACAGGTGTCAATAGACCGATTATTGGGAATGTTTTCATGTAAGGTATTCCCTTTCTGTGCCAGTAAGTAAGATCACGATAGATCGCCACGATTAAACCGATCAACAATACTAACAACACTGTCATTATCCAACCCATGATGATGACAATGATTTGTCTAACGATATTTGTATAAATAAATTAACTGTCATTAGTTAGCCGCACAATCGGATAAAGATAACACTAAAAATCGTAAGTTCTTAAATTTCCAGCTTGTGGAAGTAGAATTCTGATGCTGATGCTACTTTAAGTGCACGATTACTGTTGTCTCGCCTGTTGCAATTCTCTTCGCAACCTATGCTTCAAGAACTGCGTGTTGAATGAACCCTCTCCCACTTCTCATGCACTCTGTGCTTACATCACAAACGAGATACAATGATTGCCGTCACTTCTACACGCTAGAACTAACTACAGTTGGCTACCAACGTTGAGTGACCCTCTTCTGTGACAGACACAAAAATCTAAAGATGATCACTTTCATTATTGTCAATTAATAGAGCTCTTGATTCCAAAGGTGTTGAAAAATCATTCAAAGCTCAATCGTGTGGCACTAAGATAAAATTTTTTCGTTTTTCGCTCGTTTGGTGTGACGATAATAATCTTAGGAATATGTATTTAATCATGCGATTAACCGTTTTTGCAATCATTATCAGCGGAAACGTATTAAAAGCGTGAAAACAAGCCATTAAGAGGCGATGAGTAATCTCCTGGATGAATAAACTGTTAGGTAAGGAAGCTGATAAGAGAAGCTAACATTTTTTTGTGATAACGTCGTTAGAAAAAGCTCGACTTGGTCAGCACTATCTGAAATAATAAGAATTATTTTCTTTGTTGTACCTTCATGTCGGAAAATAAGGTTAAATATATATATTTTTTTTAATTCGTGGTTTAAAAAAAAATTGTTTACGAAATCTTCTCCAATTGCAACAAAAATCCACAGGTCGGTGTCAAATCAAAACTTTTCTTGTCAGATACAATATCTTTAGTGATAAACAAAACATGTTTCAGTTAAAAAAAAGATTATCATTTTGTCAAAAATTAAAAAATGATTAAAACAACAAACATTTTTTGCTAAAAAGAAAGTGTTGTTGATTTTTCATTTTAGAAATCACTATATTTTCTTTCCTAACCAGTATTAGAACAAAAAAAAACTTAATTTATCGCTCCCGCTTTTCCAAATGTACCCAAAATCCACATTTCGGTGTCAGATTGAACGATTTCGTGTCAAACTCTATGATTCTAGTAGTTTTCGGTGAGGATTTTATAACGAAATGTTGCAAAAGATGAATGACGAGTATCTTGGTCTCCATGAGAGCGAAACGATCCCCGATGCATTTTCTGGGTCCAAAACCAAATGGAATGTAGGTACAGGGCTTGATGTCATTCTTGTTGTCGTCGTTGAAGCGTTCGGGATCGAATTTCTCAGGATCCGGAAAATATTTGGGATCGTGATGAAATCCGAATACCGGAAACCAAATGACAGTATCGGGCTGCACCGCAAATTCTGGATAGCCTTTAAGTGGCGATGGCAGAGTGTAAGCCTTGGTGCAAACACGATCAGTGAATGGCATCGGTGGATAAAGTCGAAGTGTTTCAGAAACCACCATGTCCATGTACTTCATTTTTGCCAAAGTCTCGTAAGAAATATTTCCTTCATCTTCGTTCAAAACAGAATCCACCTCTTTGCGAAGTCGCTCCTGAACGTCCGGATAGTGCGACAAAATATGACAAATGAAGCACATCAACCTGGCAGACGTCTCAAAGCCAGCGAGAAAAAAAATAAATGCTTGGGCGACAATATCCTCGGTGTCCATTTTAATTGAATTGTCATTGTCCTGAGCTTGCATCAGCAGATGAATCATGTCAGGCCTGACAATTCCCTTTTCCTTCCTAATTCTCACAGTATCATAAACAAGCGCTTTAAAAAAATCATTTGCTTTTCGCGACAAAAAAGTTAGACCAATGGCGCGCATGAATTTCGGAAACATTTTTGCAGCAATGAACTTTAAGAGCTTGTGCAATCCGTCAAAGTTGGTAGCATCCAAACCATTGAGGTAGAATTCGTTGTCACGATCCTTCATCGAATTCACACTAATCCCAAAAGCTGCTGTGGCTATTACGTCATTGGTGTACCTTGTAAAAGCATCCTTCAATTCAAGTTCCTCCGAGATTTCCGGATGTTTCTTCAGATGAAGCACAAAATCCGCCGAGCACTTCGATACTAATTGAAACAAGAATTTCATCTTGTTCGCCGTGAACGATGGTGTCAAGGTTGTTCTCATTTCACGCCAGCGGTCATCCTTCAGGGAAAATACATTTCGCGATAGAAGGGGATCAAATTCTTCCTCGACGAAGCTTCGATGATTTTGAAAAAAGTCAAAACTCTTGATGCCAATTTCCTTGATGATCTCCGGGTCCTTTACTATTATCGTTGGAACGGTGAATTCTAGACAGGCAAAATATTTAGCACCTGGTATTGAATTGTAAGCGTCAACAGTCTGTTGTACCATTGTCTTTCGACGAAACAATACTGGAGTGAAGAGACCGACCAATGGGAATGTTTTCATGTACGGTACTCCCTTTCTATGCCAGTAAGTAACATCACGATAGATAGCCACGATCAAACCGATCAACAATACGAACAACACTGTCATTAACCAATCCATGATGATAGCTATGATTTCTCCGACCGGTATTTATTTTACTAAATTATTCGATTGTCGCATAATCGTATACAAATTTACACTAGCAATCGTAAGAACTTCAATGCCAGCTTGCGGAAGAAAACTTTTGATGCTGATGATACTTTAAATGGACGCCTACTGATGTCTTGTCTGTTGCCATTCGTCTCGCAACCTTCTGCTCCAAGAACTGCGTGTTGAATGAGCCTCTCCCACTTCTCAAACGTTCTGCGCTTGCGTCATAAACGTGACGCAATAATTGCCGTCTGGTTTTTACACGCAAGGACTAATACAGTTGACCACAAACGTTGACCACTGACGTTGACTGAACCTACTCTGTGACAGGCATAAAAATCTACAGACATAAGTAGCCTGTTTGTCTTCAATTATTGTCAATTCCAAGAGCTCTTGATTACGAAGTTGATAAAAAATCTTGCAACATTCAATGATGTTGCATCGCGATAACAATTTTTTTTCCTCGTTTGGGATGATAACGTTTATCTGAGGAATACGTATCCAGACACGCGATTCAATTTAACTTTCAATCTTTGTCAGCAGAAAAATATTAAAAGCATTAAAATACGTCGAGACGATAAGTCATTTTTTACAGTTGAGAACAGACGAACATACTATTAGTTGAAAAGAGAAGCTACTTTTTTTTTATAGTGTCGTTGGAAAAAGCTCGCTTTAGCTATACCAGTATCTGAAATAATGACAATGATTTTCTTTATTGTACTTTTATCTCGTAAAAAAATGCTAAATATGTAGTTTAAGTCTTGGTTTTAAAAAATATGGTGTTTAAAAAATCCACGTATCAAATTGCATAAAAAATACAGAAGTAGGCGTTAGGTCAAACATTTTTAGTGTTAAACAAAAAATGCATCAGTAAAAAAAAGTGAGATAAGCCGAAAATGTTTTGCTAAAAAAATGGATTAACAAAATATATTTGATGCAAAAGAATGGGATAACAAAACATTGTTGAGCAAACAAATTGGTGAATAAAACATTTCATGCTAAAAAAAAAAGTATCGTTTTATTTTATTAAAAAAATCACACTAATTTTCTCTTAATTAGTACTAAAAAGAAATTTTATCGCTCCCTTTTCTCCAACCGTATCCAAAATCCACATTTCGGTGTCAGATTGAAGGAAGTCATGTCAAACTCAATAATTCTCGTAGTTTTCGGCGAGGGTTTGATGAGAAATTGTTGCATAAGATGAATAACGAGTATTTTGGTCTCCATGAGAGCGAAACGATCGCCGATGCATTTTCTGGGTCCAAAACCAAATGGAAAGTAGGTACAAGGCTTGATGTTATTCTTGTTCTCGTCGTTGAAGCGTTCGGGATCGAATTTCTCAGGTTCCGGAAAATATTTCGGATCATGATGAAATCCGTATGCCGAAAACCAAATGGTAGTTTCGGGCTGCACCGTAAATTCTGGATATCCTTTAAGTGGCGACGGCAGAGTATATGCCTTGCTGCAAACACGATCGGTGAATGACATCGGTGGATAAAGTCGAAGAGTTTCAGAAATCACCATGTCCATGTATTTCATCTTTGCCAAAGTCTCATAAGTAATATCTCCTTCGTCTTCGTCCAAAACAGAATCCACCTCTTCGCGAAGTCGCTCCTGAATGTCCGGATAGTGCGACAAAATATGACAAATGAAGCACATCAATCTGGCGGATGTGTCAAAGCCAGCGAAAAAAAATATAAATGCTTGGGCGATAATATCCTCGGTGTCCATTTTAATTCCATTGTCATTGTTCTGAGCCTGCATCAGCAGATGAATCATGTCAGGCCTGACAATTCCCTTTTCCTTCCTAATTCGCACGGTATCGTAGACAAGTGACTTGAAGAAATCATTGACTTTTCGCGGCAGAAAAGTTAGACCAATCGCGCGCATGAATTTCGGAAAAAATCTAGCAGCGATCAACTTAAGTAACTGGACCAAACCGTCAAAGTTGGCAGCAGCTACTAAACCATTGACGTAGAATTCGTTGTCACGATCCTTCATCGAATTAACACTAATTCCAAAAGCTGATGTGGCTATTACGTCATTGGTGTACCTTGTAAAGGCATCCTTCAATTCAAGTTCCTCCGAGATTTCCGGATGTTTCATCAGATGAAGCACAAAATCCTCCGAGCCCTTCGATACTAATTGAAACAAGAATTTCATCTTGTTAGCCGTGAACGATGGTGTCAAGGTTGTTCTCATTTCGCGCCAACGATCATCCTTCAGGGAAAATATGTTTCGCGATAGAAGGGGATCAAATTCTTTCTCGACGAAACTACGATGATTTGGAAAGAAGTCAAAACTCTTGATGCCAATTTCTTTAATTATCTCTGGATCTTTTACTATTATCAGCGGGGAGGTGAAATCTAGACATCCGATATATTTAGCACCCGGTATTGCGTTGTATACATCGAGACTCTGTTGAATCATTGATTTACGACGGAACAATACAGGAGCGAAGGTACCGATTAATGGGAATGTTCTCAGATGAGGTACTCCTTTTCTTTTCCAGTAAGTAAGATCACGGTAGATCGCCACAATTAAACCGATCAATAATAATAATAACACTGTCATTAACCAACCCATTATGAAAACAACGATTTGTCCAACGATAATTAACTAACTAAATTAACTGTCATTAGCTTGTTGAATAATCAGATAAAGATAACACCGACAAACGTAAGATCTTCAATTTTCAGCGTATGATAGCAGAGTTTTGACCCTGATGCGACTTTGAGTGGACGCCTACTGATCTCTTGCCGGTTACAACAACCGTTGGAGCTTCTACTTCATGAGCTACACGTTGAATGAGCCTCTCCCACTTTAAACACTCTCCGCTTGAGTCATAAGCCTGATAATGATTGGAACCGACAAATTGAGGCTCAGTTTAAACATCCAAGAGCCAATATGAGTTGGCAACCGACCTTGAGTGGCCATGCTTAAACATAAAAGGCTACAGTAAAGAGTACTAATTTGGAAACTTCTTTATTTTAGGGTTTCGGTCGATTTTATTAACTACAGTGTACATGTTGCGTCTATTAGCAATCATTGTATTACGATGGAAATTTGGAAAATCTTAACTAGGGTCTGAGTCATCGTTGCCGAAGATTCCGACGTTATCGACTTTCCTATATGGGATAATCTCTAACTATTTGGAATTTTCAATTATTGTCCACTCTAATTGCTTCACCAATTCGTAAATTGATGGAGCAATGAGAATGGGCGATTTTTTAACAATTAAAATTAATCGTGAAAAAATATCGCCGATGAAATATCGTGAACTTCAGAATTGTAGCCTGATGCATTACCACTTTCGCCACCGTGGCTCTGGAGATATTAGTTCACGATTTCTCTACTTATAGACATATATATAAAACTTTCCTGCATAGGAATGTCGACAACATCAGAATCTTCGACACCGATGTCTCAGACCACGAGTACGACGTGTCAAACATTTCATCTATAAAAATTAGGTCGATACGACGAAGCTTAACGAAAATAATGTTATATATATGAAACTTCTTCATTTTAGGGTTCCGGTCGATTTTGTTAACTATAGTGTATATGTTGCGTCAATTAGCGACCATTGTATTATCATGGAAATTTGGCAGATCATAATACAATGGTCGCTAATAGACGCAACATATACACTATAATCACTAATTTAGTTTTTTTTGTCTTTAGTTATTATCAATTTATAGAAATCTTGGTACACAAAAATAATTGAAAGTCGTGTAAGACGATTCTATGATTACAGAATTTTAAAGGTTGCTTATGATGACAATGCTTATTTGAGAAGCACTTATCTGGACATTTGTACGATCAATCTTTTTTTTTATCATTACCAGTGAAAAAATATAAAAAATGTAATATTAATTAATAATCGCGTCTCAATATTATTGAGAGGCGGATATTAATTTCCTGTACTTATAAGTAGATAAACGAATTGTGAGATGAGAAATTTAATAAACAGATAAACGAATTGTGAGATGAGAAATTTAATAAACAGATAAACGAATTGTGAGATAATAAATTTAATGAAGAGTTCCTTTTTTGGGATAACTTTATTTTTTTTTTTTTTTTTAAACTTAAGAAAACACAGATTTAACGTAGTTTCCCTCGTTTAAATAGTTCGTAAAGTCATAACGCTTAAATGATGGCTTAAAAAAGAAACTAATAAGTAGGATTTGTTTGTTTTTTAAATCTTTGGATCAGATTTTTTTATAAGTATAAAATATTTTTAACAGACGTTAAGTAATGTCCCAATTTTTTAAATAGATGAACGAATTTTGCGATACGGAATTTGATAGAAAACCACTATTTGTTGTAATGACGCGGTTACAAAAATTTCGTCTTACTTTAGTTACCATTTTCCGAGCAAAAAAACAATTTTCATTGTAATCATTTTTATTTACGAATATTAACTTTAAAATATTTCTAAAATAGGTTTAAAACATCACTATAACACTGTTTCCCATAATTATTTATTATTCTCTCTTTTCCAATTGAATCCAAAATCCAAAGGCCAGTGTCAGATTGAACGTTTTCCTCTCAAGCACAATGTCTGTTAAAAAATAAAAGTGTTATTTTTTTATTTAAGTAATCACAATCTTAAATAGTACTGAAAAAAAAGTTCATCGCTCTCTTTTCTCCAATTGTATCCAAAATCCACATTTCGGTGTCGGATTGAAGGATTTCGTGTCAAACTCAATGATTCTAGTAGTTTTCGGCGAGGGTTTGATGAAAAAATGTTGCAAAAGATGAATAACGAGTATCTTGGTCTCCATGAGGGCGAAACGATCACCGATACACTTTCTGGGTCCAACACCAAATGGAATGTAGGTACATGGCTTGATGTCATTCTTGTTCTCGTCGTTGAAGCGTTCGGGATCGAATTTCTCAGGATCCGGAAAATATTTGGGATCGTGATGAAATCCGAATACCGGAAACCAAATGTTAGTTTCGGGCTGGACCGTAAATTCTGGATAGCCTTTAAGTGGCGACGGCAGAGTGTAAGCCTTGCTACAAACACGATCAGTGAATGGCATTGGTGGATAAAGTCGAAGAGTTTCAGAAACCACCATGTCCATGTACTTCATTTTTGACAAAGTCTCGTAAGAAATATTTCCTTCATCTTCGTCCAAAACAGAATCCACCTCTTCGCGAAGTCGCTCCTGAACGTCCGGATAGTGCGACAAAATATGACAAATGAAGCACATCAACCTGGCGGATGTATCAAAGCCTGCGAGAAAAAATATTAATGCTTGGGCGATAATATCCTCGGTGTCCATTTTAATTCCATTATCATTCTTCTGAGCTTGCATCAGCAGATGAATCATGTCAGGCCTGACAATACCCTTTTCCTTCCTAATTCTCACAGTTTCGTAAACAAGCGACTTGAAGAAATCATTGGCTTTTCGCGGCAGAAAAGTAAGTCCAATCGCGCGCATGAATTTCGGAAAAAATCTCGCGACAATGAACTTAACGAATTGGAGCAATCCGTCAAGGTTGCCAGCAGCTACTAAACCATTAACGTAAAAATCGTTGTCACGATGCTTCATCGAATTCACACTAATTCCAAAAGCTGCTGTGGCTATTACGTCATTGGTGTACCTTGTAAAAGCATCCTTCAATTCAAGTTCCTCCGAGATTTCCGGATGTTTCTTCAGATGAAGCACGAAATCCTCCGAGCACTTTGATACTAATTGAAACAAGAATTTCATCTTGTTTGCCGTGAACGATGGTGTCAAGGTTGTTCTCATTTCGCGCCAACGATCATCCTTCAGGGAAAATACGTTTCGCGATAGAAGGGGATCAAATTCTTTCTCGACGAAGCTTTGATGATTTGGAAAGAAGTCAAAACTCTTGATGCCTATTTCCTTGATTATCTCTGGATCTTTTACTACTATCAGCGGGGAGGTGAACTCTAGACAACCGATATATTTAGCACCTGGTATTGAGTTGTAAATGTCGACAGTCTGTTGCATCAGTGTTTTACGACGGAACAATACAGGAGCGAAGGTACCGATTATTGGGAATGATCTCAGATAAGGTATTCCTTTTTTTTGCCAGTAAGTGAGATCACGATAGATCGCCACAATTAAACCGATCAATAACACTAATAACACTGTCATTAACCAACCCATTATGAAAACAACGATTTGTCCAACGATATTTAGCTAACTAAATTAACTGTCATTAACTTGTTGATTAATCGGACAAAGATCACACCGACTATCGTCAGATCTTCAATTTTCAGCGTATGAAAGCAGAGTTTTGATACTGATGCGACTTTAAGTGGTCGTCTACTGATCACTTGCCTGTTGCAATCCTCGCTGGAGCTTCTACATCATGAGCAACGTGTTGAATGAGCCTCTCCCACTTCTCAAACACTATGCGCTTGCATCATAAGCCTGATAATGATTGCTATCGACAAAGTGAGGCGCAGTTTAAGCATACAAGGACTAACATGACTTGGCAACCAACGTCGAGTGACCCTGGTCTTTAGTAGACATAAAAGGCTGCGGTCAAGACTACTAATTTAGTTTTATTGTGTTTAGTTATTGTCGATCTATAGAAATCTCAGTGCACAAATATAATTGAAAGTTCAGTAAGATTATTCTATAATTACAGTTTTTTTTAAAGGTTGTTTGTGATGACAATGCTTATCAGAGAAGGACTTATCTGGACACTTGGGCGATTAATCTTTTTTTATTATCATTATCAGCGGGAAAGTTTAAAAAATGTAACATAATATTATTGAGAGGCGGTAAGTAATTTTCTGGGCTTGTATAAATAAATGAACGAATTGCGAGATAAGAAATTTTAATAAGCAGCTACTTTTTTGGCATAACTTTATTATAAAAAGCTCGGTTTAATTATAATGTTCATAAGTAATAACGATTTTCTTTATTGCCGTTTTATTTCACAATATAAGTTAAAAAATACTAATCAATCTATAATACTTAGTCAAACGACAGCACATAATAATAATAATAATAACCAACAAGTAGTATTTATTCGGTTTTTTAATTACTAGATACTGACATTTTAAACATTTTAAAGCCCAGAATTAAGGTAGTTTCCTGTCAAACACAATGTTTTAAAAAAAAAAGTATTGTTTTTTTAAATAAAAAAAATCACAGTAGTTTCCTCTTAATTAGTACCGAAAAAAAAAAGTTTATCGCTCTCTTTTCTCCAATTGTATCCAAAATCCACATTTCGGTGTCAGATTGAAAGATTTTATGTCAAACTCAATGATTCTCGTAGTTTTCGGCGAGGCATTGATGAGAAAATTTTGCAAAAGACGAATAACGAGTATCTTGGTCTCCATGAGGGCGAAACGATCGCCGATGCATTTTCTGGGTCCAAAACCAAATGGAATGTAGGTACAGGGCTTGATGTTATTCTTGTTCTCGTCGTTAAAGCGTTCAGGATCAAATTTTTCAGGATCCGGAAAGTATTCTGGATCATGATGAAATCCGAATACCGGAATCCAAATGACAGTATCGGGCTGCACGGTAAATTCTTGATAGCCTTTAAGCGACGACGGCAGAGTGTAAGCCTTGCTACAAACACGATCAGTGAATGGCATCGGTGGATAAAGTCGAAGAGTTTCAGAAACCACCATGTCCATGTATTTCATTTTTGACAAAGTCTCGTAAGAAATATTTCCTTCATCTTCGTCCAAAACAGAATCCACCTCTTCGCGAAGTCGCTCCTGAACGTCCGGATAGTGAGACAAAATATGACAAATGAAGCACATCAACCTGGCGGATGTGTCAAAGCCAGCGAAAAAAAATATAAATGCTTGGGCGATAATATCCTCGGTGTCCATTTTAATTCCATTGTCATTGTTCTGAGCCTGCATCAGCAGATGAATCATGTCAGGCCTGACAATTCCCTTTTCCTTCCTAATTCTCACAGTTTCATAAACAAGCGACTTGAAGAAATCATTGGCTTTTCGCGGCAGTAAAGTTAGACCAATGGCACGCAAGAATTTTGGAAAAAATCTTGCGGCAAGAAACTTAAAGAACTGGGGCAATCCGTCGAGTTTGGTAGCATCCAAACCATTGACGTAGAAATCGTTGTCACGATCCTTCATCGAATTAACATTAATTCCAAAAGCAGATGTGGCTATTACGTCATTGGTGTATCTTGTAAAAGCATCCTTCATCTCAAGTTCCTCCGAGATTTCCGGATGTTTCTTCAGATGAAGCACGAAATCCTCCGAGCACTTTGATACTAATTGAAACAAAAATTTCATCTTGTTTGCCGTGAACGATGGTGTCAAGGTTGTTCTCATTTCGCGCCAACGATCATCCTTCAGGGAAAATATGTTTCGCGATAGAAGGGGATCAAATTCTTTCTCGACGAAGCTACGATGATTTGGAAAGAAGTCAAAACTCTTGATGCCTATTTCCTTGATTATCTCTGGATCTTTTACTACTATCAGCGGGGAGGTGAATTCTAGACAACCGATATATTTAGCACCTGGTACTGAGTTGTATATGTCGAGAGTCTGTTGAATCATTGTTTTACGACGGAACAATACAGGAGCGAAGGTACCGATTATTGGGAATGTTCTCAGATAAGGTATTCCTTTTTTTTGCCAGTAAGTAAGATCGCGATAGATCGCCACGATTAAACCGATCAGTAACACTAATAACACTGTCATTAACCAACCCATTATGAAAACTACGATTTTTTCAACGATATTTAACTAACCAAATTAACTATCATTAGCTTGTCGAATAATCGGATAAAGATAACACCGACAATCGTCAGATCTTCAATTCTCAGTGTGTGAAGGTGGAGTTTTGATACTGATGCGACTTTAACTGCTCGCCTACTGATCCCTTGCCTGTTAGAATCCTCGTTGGAGCTTCTATAGCATGAGCTACGTGTTGAGTGACCCTCTCCCACTTCAAACACTCTGCGCTTGAGTCATAAGCCTGATAATGATTGCCATGGACAAAGTGAGGCGTAGTTTAAACATCCAAGAACTAACGCGACTTGGCAACCAACGTTAGGTAACCCCGATCTTTAATAGACATATTAAAGACTAGTAATTTAGCTTTTTTGACTTTAGTTATTGTCGATTTATAGAAATTTTGGTGCATAAAAATAATTGAAAGTTGAGTAAGATGACTCTATGATATCAGTTTTTTTTTTAAGGTTGTTTGTGATGACGATGCTTATCTGAGAAGCACCTATCTGGTCGTTCGTGCGATTGATCTTTTTTTTTATAATTACCTGCGGAAAAATGTATAAAATTAAATACAATATTATTGAGAGGCAGTATCAATTGAACGAATTTTGAGATAAGAAATTTAATAGGAAATTTCTTTTTTCGGGATAATTTTATTAGAAAAAGCTCGGTTCAGTTATAATATTCTTAAATAATAACGATTTTCTTTTTTGCCATTTTATTTATCAATACAAGTTTAAAAATATAAAAATACTTAGTGTAAAAAAAAATCACTATAACAGTACTATAATACTTCGTCAAACAACAACGCATAGTAATAATAACTAATAAGTAAGATCTGTTTGGTTTTGAAATCTCTAGATGACGATTAAAAAAAAAATGATACTCGAAATTAAGAGAACTTTCATTCTGTAAGTGCATAGTCAAGCGTAACCCCTGAATTATGGTTCCGTAAAAAAAACTAGTAACTACGATTTATTTATTTTTGAAACCTCCGGAACAGAATTTTTTCTAAAAATAAAATATTATTAACAGACGATAAGTAGTATCCTAATTTAAAAAATAAATGAACGAACTTTAAGATACGGAATTTGATAGGAAGACACTATTTTTGGTGATAACATGTTTATAAAAATGTCGCCTTAGTTGCCATTCTCTTAACAAAAAATAATTATCATTATTACGATTTTTATTTACCAATATAAACTTAAAAATATAACAAAAAAATATGAAAAAAAGTCACTATAACACAATTTTCCCCCAATTATTTATTTACTCCCTCTTTTCCAATTTAACCCAAAATCCACAGGTTGGCGTTAGGTTGAAAGTTTTCCTGTCGAACACAATGTCCCTAGTGGTTTTCGTCGAAGGCTTGATGATAAATTTTTCCAAAAGATGAATCACAAGTATTTTCGTTTCCATCAGAGCAAAACGATCACCGATGCACTTTCTCGGTCCAATTCCAAACGGTATGTAGGTACATGGCTTGATGTCGTTCTTGTTCTCATCGTTGAAACGTTCCGGATCGAATTTCTCGGGATCCGGAAAATAATTAGGATCACGATGAAATCCAAGTACTGGAAGCCAAACGGATGTATTCGGCTGAACGGTAAATCCCGAAGAACCTTCACAGGGCGATGGTAGTGTGTAAGATTTTCCACAAACGCGATCAATGAAAGGCATCGGTGGATAAAGTCGAAGGGTCTCCGAAACAACCATATCCAAATACTTCATTTTCGCCAAAGTCTCGTAAGTGATGTTTCCACCGTCTTCAAGCAAAATATCATCAACTTCTTTTTGTAATCTCTCCTGAACATCCGGATAATAAGACAAAATATGGCATGTAAAACACATTAGCCTCGAGGACGTTTCAAAGCCCGCAAGAAAAAATATAAAGGCTTGAGCGATGATATCGTCGTTCGTCATTTTAATTCCATTATCATTGTTTCTCGCTTGCATCAACAGATGAATCATGTCAGGCCTGACAATTCCCTTTTCCTCCCTGATTCTCACGGTGTCGTAGACAAGTGTCTTGAAAAATTTATCAGCTCTCTTTGACAAAAAGCTCTGACCAATCATGTGCATGAATTTTGGAAACATTCTGCCGGATATGAATTTCAAAAGCTTGAACAAACCGTCAAAGCTACTCGCGTCCAAACCATTGACGTAGAATTCATTATCACGATCTTTCATCGAATTAACACTTATCCCAAAAGCCGCTGTTGCTATTACGTCATTTGTGTATCTTGTGAACGAATCCTTGACGTCAAACTCGTCAGTTATTTCCGGATGATCCACCAGATGTTGAACAAATTCCATCGAACACTTTGATACCGATTGAAACAGAAATTTCATCTTGTTAGCGGTGAATGACGGACTCAGCGTTGTTCTCATTTCACGCCAACGATCGTCCTTGAGAGAAAACACATTTCTCGAGAGTAACGGATCAAAATCTTCCTCGACGAAACTCCGATGATTTGGAAAAAAGTCGAAACTCTTGATCGTCACCTCTTTCACGATGTCCGGATCCTTCAGTATTATCACTGGATTGTTGAAATCCATACAACCGTAATATTTCGAACCGGGACACGATTTGTAAGCGTCCCTCATGAATTCCATCATTGACTTTTGTCGGAAAAATAGACAACTTAGGATACCGATTATTGGGAATGAATTTATGTAAGGAATTCCCTTTTTATGCCAGTAGGTTGCATGACGATAGATCAACACTATCAAACTAATCAACAAGGCTAACAACACTGTCATCAACCAACCCATGATGAAAATAATAATAATTATAATTTGCCCAACTGTGTATTTAGCTACTTGAATAAATTAACATGTTGCATAACCCGGAAAAATATTACTTAAGAATTTTGTATTTTTAAAATTTTTGTTAACAATCGTAGGCTCTTCAATTTACAGCTTATCAGCAAAAAAAATGATATAGACTTTTGATGTTTGTGCCGCTTTAACTGCGCGGCTACTGACGGATGGTTTGTATTCGCTTCTCCTTCCAGCCTCTGCTCGACATGCTCGTGAATTAAGTATCAGTGTGGGTATCTCCCACCTCGCGAAAATTCTCGGTATTACATCATAAGCATGATGATGATTGCCTTCGAGTAACTGGAACGCGGATTTAAAAAAAAACACACACACACACCACCAGGCCCAACCTATACAGTTAACCAGCAATGTTGAGTCAAATCTATCGGATGTACGTATATATTATATTTAAATAATCTTCATATTCAGAATTGGACTTTGTCAAGATGATAACATCTAAATTAATTGGCTTAATGAAAAAGTGATAAGTAGGATTTGTTTGTTTTTGAAATTTCTGGATGAGGATTTAAAGAAAAGACAAATTTAAATCGAGAATTAAGGTATTTTTCTTGAATACATTTTTGTCGTGTTTAAATTATGGTTTCGAAAAAATAAACATTGTATAGGATTTGTTTGTTTTTGAAATTTCTGGATGATGATTCATCCACATTCATCCGACATTTCGTTAAAAATGTAAGCTCTTTTGATTGGATTTGTTATATTTAAATCTCTACATGAGAATGTTTTTTTAATTTAAAAAAAAAACGAAATTAAGGTAGTTTAAATGATGGCTTTGAAAAAAGACACTAATAAGTAGGATATGTTCGTTTTTTAAATCTCTGAATAAGGATTTTTCTAAAATTTAAAAATCCAAAATTAAGGTTGTTTTCTTTGTATAAATAATTTTTCAAGCAAATGCGTTTAAATTAGGACCTTTTTTTTAATTACAAATTTTTAAGATTTTTTTTTTTGTAATTTTCAACAATATTTCTTATAAATGAAATGATGTTTTGCAATATTCGTCCACAAAACTGTCCATTTTTTTAATCGCGATGAAATATTGGATACATTTTCATCATACTTTGTGTTTATCTGAGTACATTTGTAGCATTAATCTTACTTCCGACTATTGATCAGATAAAAAAAAAATCGAATAACGAAAAATAAATAATTTCGTAGAAATTAAAGCTGATAATATAAATCTAGCATTAATCTTACTTCCGACTATTGATCAGATAAAAAAAATCGAATAACGGAAAATAAATCATTTCGTAGAAATTAAAGCTGTCAATATAAATCTAGCATTAATCTTACTTCCGTCTATTGATCAGATAAAAAAAAATCGAGTAATGAAAAATAAATAATTTCGTAGAAATTAAAGCTGATAATATAAATCTAAGGTAACTAAGATAATAATAAAAGCAATCGTTATTTATTACGAAAAGATTTCAAAAAAACATCGCCTATCTTAAGTAACAATTCTCCGAAATAAAAACACTTTTTATTTCCTTATATATTTTGGTTTAAAAAAATCACTTCCAGACCAGCATCAGAAAATATTGAATGAACAATCAAAAAACCAAAAAAAAAAAAAAGAAGAAAGAATCTTAAAGTCGATTTCACTGATTTCTTGGTACCAATGTCATCCAAAATCCATTTTCAGGCTCCAATAGAAAGGACTTTTTATTAAATCTAAAAACCTTTGGAGTTTTTGGCGATGGTTTCAGCAAAAAATTGTGCAAAAGTCGAGCAATCAAAAGTTTCGATTCCATCAATGCAAAACGCTCGCCGATGCATCTTCTAGGTCCCAAACCAAAAGGCATGTAGGTGTAAGGTTTGATTTTGCTCTTATTTTCCTCGCTGAAACGTTCGGGATCGAATTTTTCAGGATCCGGAAATAAATTAGGATCTCGATGTAATGCAAATACAGGAATCCACATAGTAGTATTAGGCTCAACGATAAATTCCTTGGAGGTCTTATCAGCCGCTGGTAATTTGTAATCCTTGATGCAAATACGATCTATAATTGGTGTCGGTGAATAAAGTCGAAGTGTCTCCGAAATCACCATATCCATGTACTTCATTTTTCCCAACGTTTCGTAATTTACGTCGCCATCGTCTTCAGCCAAAATGTTATCAATTTCATGGCGAAGTCTCTTCTGAATATCCGGATGATGTGACAATAAATGTGAAGCGAAACACATGAGACGTGCTGACGTATCAAAACCAGCGAGAAAAAAAATAAAAGCTTGGGCAATAATATCTTCGTTTGTCATTCCAATACCATTTTCGTTGTCCTTAGCCTGCATTAATAGATTAATCATATCAGGCCTCTGAATTCCTTTTTCTTTGCGTGTCCTCACGGCGTCGTAAATAAGTGTCTTGAAGAATTTATCAGCTTTTCTCGATAGAAATCCTAAGCCCATGAAACGCAAGAATTTTGGGCAAATTCTTGCAGCGACGAATTTAAAAAATTTCAATGCTCCATCAAAAGTTGCTGCGTCCCTTCCATTGACGTAAAAATCATTGTCACGATTCTTCATTGAATTCACGCTTATACCAAAAGCTGCTGTTGCTATAACGTCATTGGTGTATCTTGTGTAAATGTCCTTCAAGTCCATTTCCTTCAGCATGCTTTCTTTTTGATCCTTCAGATGTTGAACGAAATCCATCGAACATTGGGACACCAATTGAAACATGTATTTCATTTTGCTTGATGTAAATGATGGACTCAATGTCGCTCTCATTTCACGCCAACGATCGTCCTTCAATGAAAATAAATTTCTCCCAAACAGTGGATCAAATTCTTCGATAATGAAGCTTCGATGATTTGGAAAAAAGTCAAAACTCTTTATTGTGATTTCTTTGATTATCTCCGGATCTTTCAGCACTATCGCCGGTGTATTGAAAGCCATTGTACCGAAATATTTTGCACCCGGACACGAATTGTAAAGTTCGTCGGATAATTGTGACGCACATTTTTGACGTAATAAAACTGGACCAAGTGCACCGAGTATTGGCAATGTTTTCATGTATGGAATTCCTTTTTTACGCCAATAAGTCGTTTTACGATATATCATTATTAAAACACTGAGAAGACCGACACGCAAAGCCCACAAAATTAGACTCTGTGAAATCATTGTTGGAAATTTGAAAGATTATTCGGATTAAACGAACTAAATTTAGGTCTTGTTTAAGTTTTCAGGTGAAAGAACTTTTGCAACGCATCTGTGATCTTATGTCGCAGCTAAATAAAACGTCGTTAGTTGTCGCTAGTGTTACTGGCATTGGCTGCTATTAATGCAGTGTCATCTCTTGATATAACTTCAGCCCCTCTACATGTTTACTGACACTCAACGGCCGTGAATGGCGTCGGAAAAAGATACGCCCCTCCGGCTTCTTGCTGTTGAGTGCAGATTCCAGCTGAATGCAAATTGTAAATTGCAAAGCTAACCTGCACTGTTAGAATATTTTTTTTTATAAACTTACATTGAAAGTGTGGTGTTTCACAAGTGGACTGTTCATTTCTATTCAGTTACTGTGATTTCGTACAAAAAAATACATAAACACACACAGATTTCATAGAGTTGTTAAGTTCTCAAAAAAAATGAAATGGAAAAAAATGATAATTAAAATTTAAAATAATGCAAAGTATAAACTTGCACATTGCTTCCTTATTAAATTTCATATTTCACAAAGCTCTTTCTCTATAAGCAAGCCAAAATTAATAAATAAACTTTCTCACAGAGGTTGCTTTGTGAAAAATGAAATTTAATGAGGAAGCAGTGTGCAAATTTTTACTTTGCATCAGTTTTTTTATTAGAATTTTATTTAACGCCAATCTTGGTTTAAGAAAAAAATTGAATTTACAATTTTTAAAGTTCAATTAAAAACGTATTTTCAGCATAATAAATAATATTGCGATTTTTTTTCTCGATATTTTCACTGCAATAGAGAATTCTGAAGTCGGGATTTTTTTTGTGAGGAAACCTGTAAGGTTAAAAAAATAAATTTTTTCTATACTTTAAAAAGTATATTTTTGAGTATGTTTCGTAATGTTTTTATTTTTTTAAATCCACAAATGTCGTCCAAAATAAATTCTAACTAATTATTTAGTTTAATAAATTTGCATCGTTGGAATAAAATGAAATCAAGAAAAAAAATCATTTTAATGGACTCGAATGCTTATATCCGGTATAAAAAGTGATCATAATGACTAAGAACATGAAGAAAAAATATCTCACTGCATTACACTCTTAACAGGGAGTGAAATCTTAAGAATTTATATCTTTTTATTTCTTTACATTCCAACAATGCAAACTTCAACATGATAAAACTATCAAGCGCCTTTTTTTATATTACAAAAAAAATTACAAATAAATTGCAGATACAAAACGAAAAAAAACTCTATTTTCGTTGATTAAAAAAAATCGTACGTGTTGAAAAATGTTTCGTTCAAGCACTGCTTTTTTATATCTTAAAAGAAGCTTACAAAATTTTTAATAGATCACTGCAGTGATTTTCCAGGTATCATAATCACGAATTAAAAAAAAAAGATATTTTGAAGAAAAAAAGGAACAATTTTAAGTTTTAAGTTAATTTTTGCGTCAAGATTAAACTTTGATAAGATACGAATTTTCAAACTTTATCTAAATATACCAACAAAAAAGTGTGAAGACAAAAATTTTCGGAAGATATTGTCACATTTAAAAAGAAATATTTCAGTGCCGAATAGGATTTTGAAAAATTCCATTATTTCACTGCTTCCGTGTTTCCAATTTAATCCAAAATCCATCAACAGGTTCGGTGAAAAAAACCTTCGTATTAAATTCAAAGACTTTCGGTGTTTTTGGCGATGGCTTTAAAACAAAATTGTGCAAAAGATTAGCGATAAGTATCTTCGTTTCCATCAAGGCGAAACGTTCGCCGAGGCACTTTCGAGGTCCCAAACCAAATGGCAAGTAAGTATAGGGCTTGATGTTGTTCTTATTTTCCTCGTTGAAACGCTCGGGATCAAAATTCTCAGGATCCGGAAAGTAGTTAGGATCCCGATGAATAGCGGATATAGGAAACCATATAGAAGTCTTTGGCTGAACGGTGAACTTCTTGGAGCCTTCGTCAGCCGGTGGTAGTGTGTAAGCCTTGCTGCAAATACGATCGGTCAATGGTGACGGTGAATAAAGTCGTAGTGTCTCCAAAATCACCATATCCATGTACTTCATTTTTCCGAGGGTTTCGTAATTAACATTGCCATCGTCTTCAGCCAATATGGAATCCACTTCGTCGCGAAGACGCTCCTGAATATTCGGATGATGTGCCAATATGTGTGAAGTGAAACACATGAGACGTGCTGACGTATCAAAACCAGCGAGAAAAAATATGAAAGCTTGGGCAATTATATCTTCGTTTGTCATTTCAACACCATTTTCGTTGTCCTTAGCCTGCATTAATAGATTAATCATATCAGGCCTCTGAATTCCATTTTCTTTGCGTGTCCTCACGGCATCGTAAATAAGTGTC
Source organism: Perithous albicinctus (assembly GCA_964016905.1). Lineage (NCBI taxonomy): Eukaryota > Metazoa > Arthropoda > Insecta > Hymenoptera > Ichneumonidae > Perithous > Perithous albicinctus. Next base: position 9,813,005 of record OZ024698.1, on the reverse strand, counting down.
TTGAAGAATTTATCAGATTTTCTTGACAAAAATCCAATACCCATAAAGCGCAATATTTTTGGACACACTCTGGATAGAGCCAATTTGAGAACTTTGACCCATCCTTCGAAACTCACGACATCTTTGCCATTTACGTAAAAATCATTGTCACGATATTTCAGCGAATTCACGCTTATACCAAAAGCTGCTGTTGCGATAACGTCATTGGCGTATCTTGAGTAAACATCCTTCAGGTTCATTTCCTTCATTATTTCCTCGTTGTCCTTGAGATGTTGAACAAAATTCAATGAACACTGTGAAACCAATTGAAACATGTATTTCATTTTACTTGCTGTAAATGAGGGACTCAATGTCGTTCTCATTTCACGCCAACGATCGTCCTTCAATGAAAATATATTTCTGGCAAACAGTGGATCGAAATCTTCGTCAACGAACTTGTGATGATTTGGAAAAAAATCAAAGCTCTTTACGGTGATTTCTTTGATTATCTCTGGATCTTTTACCACTATTGTTGGTGTATTGAAATCCATTGTACCAAAATATTTAACACCCGGACACGAATAATAGAGTTCTTCGCATAATTGTGATGCACACTTTTTGCGTAAGAAAATTGAACCCATTGCACCGAGTATTGGCTGAAATACCATATATGGAATTCCCTTTTGACGCCAATATGTCTTTTGACGATAAATCATTATCAAAACACTGATAAAACCGACTCCCAAAGCCCACAAAATTGCACTTAGCAAAACCATTGTCGAAAGTCCGGAAAACTCTTTTCAAAAACAAACAAATTTAAGTGTCTTGCTCGAAGCAGTAAGTCGAAAAATCTTTGAAACGAAGTTTTATTTACTGTCAAGGGCCAAAACGACGTTGCTGGATTTATTGCTGCTATTCAAACAGAGCCACTTCACACCAGATCTTACGTCGCAAGCCAGGCGTTCAGTGAGCAGCAATGAATGTCCGTTTCCGTTTATAATACCCTCTCTATCTTCTTTTCTACCCTTATTACAGGAAAGTTCAGATTGTGAAATACGAATAACAGATTAGAGATTCTAGTGATTCATATCGTGATTTTGTTCTTTTTTTTCTTTTGATAATACGTTTAAGAATTCACGCCTGTAATCAAATTTTGCTTGTTAACTTTGGTTTCAAGTTCAGCAGAAAAAGTTGCAATAAATTGTAAATCTCTTTTTGTCCAACTTGCAGGATTTACTACTCACTCCATGAAAAAGATGCTCAATTTTAGGTTCCTTATGAAGGAAACTTTTTGTACTGTCGACCACAAAATGTAAGGAAAAAAAACGCTGGAAATTACATTTGCACATCGCTTCTTCGTTAGCTCTGTTTGATGGAAAGTACGCCCATGTCACTATTGGCTTCGTCAAGAGGCTTTGTTTTGCGATTACTTTTATCAGAACTATGCGGCTGGTGTGAAAAAAACATATGTGATCAATTTCAGTTTCATAATTCAACCTCTATAATTTTTTTTTTTTTGCATTTCCCCCCCATCTGCCGGTATTACGCCTATTACAGGGTCGGCCCGGATCAGTAGCGAGTCCCCCCTGGGGGTCGGCCCGGGTCAGTAGACCCCCTGGGGGTCTGGTCCAGATCAGTAACCAGGCCCCCATGCGGCCGCATCCGACTTCCTCCTTTATATCGCATTCGCCATAGCATTTCTGCTATGAGCATAGGAAAACTGCGGAAAACCTATGCCATTATAGCCGGTCTCGAGTTCGCCTCCCGGCACCGGAGCTACGTCACGTTTCGTCGAGAACGTAAACACGGACTACAGCTGTATACATGTGACCCCCACAGGTAGAGATACCTGTGACGGTCTCATGTATACATCTGGAGCTTCATCGCGTCTGTATTTATATTTTCGACAAAAATCGACGGCACCGGGATACGAACCCGCGACCTACCGATGTCCTGAACGAGAGCCCAGTACTCTAACCACTAGACCACCGCACCGGATTACCTGTCTCTAAATTATGAAGGTTCATTATTTTTTCATACGTATTCAGAAAAATGAATGAATCATTGTCCTTAAAAAAAAAAAAAGTTGGTTGCCGGCTAATTTATTGAACAATTAATTTTTTGTTTGATTCGTTAATAACATTTTGATATTATTACTATGGAAAATCAATGTTTCCACCACCTTCAACATGCCTAATATTTTTCAGATTTTTATGTCATCGAGAAGTGTTCGAAATTCTCTTAGAATTCCACGTTTAGCTGGACTGTACCGAGACGACTGTCTCTCTTATCGAACGCGATGTCCTCGGAATTGGAAAATACACATTCAGGCTGTAATTATTAGTTTTGGCATATGAAGTCAAATGACTGTCGAATAAAGTGTTTATGTACAGTCACACGTACATACAGGGAAATATTTTAAACGCAATACACCTTAAAAATGGAAATCGAACAAAATTTCGTTGTAATTCAAGCCAACTTCGTGAGCAAATGGGGTAAAACAAGTCAAGTCGGCCAACCCAATTTTTCATGTCAAGAAAAACGTCTTCACATTTCTTCAGGATGTTGGTCTAGTTGAAGAAAAAACGTAGGAATTTTTTTCAGATTTTTTATTGCATATTCCTGCCGTTGAAAAACGCTGAAAATAATCACTGTTTATTTTTTAACGGCAATACTACGGCTCGCAAAAAATAATCATAACAACATCAAATTTTGAATTTTCAGCGTACTTTACAACAACATTTTTTGTAAAATTCTCCGATTTCATTTTATGGCATCTTTCAATTAAATAAAGTTGCCACTTTTTTCCCTCCGAAACGGCATTAACGATTTAGTTGAAATTTTCACATTTTCTTCGTTGAAATGCCTACAATCTTAGAAAAATTTGATGAGATGGGCGGCAATTACAATCCAGAGTTACAGCTCTTCAAACGATCCAACATCGCGGTAATCTAATACAAAAACAAGAATTACATCATAAAAAAATTTAATGCGGGCTTTAAAATATTTTCTATGGACATTCTCAGCCCTCCTGAACGCAGAGAGAAATTACACATCAGATTGCCACGATGTTCCATCGTTCGAAGAGCTGTAACACTGGGGCGAAATTGCCGTCCATCTCGCCAATTTTTTCTAAGATTCTAGATATGTGAAAATTCAGCTAAATCGGAAATACCGTTTCGGAGGGGAAAAAGTGGCAACTTTATTTAATTGAAAAATAGCATAAAATAAAATCGGAGAATTAAAAAAAAAATGTTGTTGGAAAGTACACTGAAAATCTAAAATTTGATGTTGTTATGATTTTTTTGTGCGAGCCGTAGTATTGACGTTAAAAAATAAACAATGATTATTTTCAGCCATTTTCAATAGCAGGAATATGCAATAAAAAATCTGAAAAAATTCCGACGTTTTTTGTTCAACCAGATGAATATCCTGAACATATTTGAGGACGTTTTGTCGACATGAAAAATTGAGGTCGCCAACTTGACGTGTTTTGCCTCAAATATTTTCGGATTTATCCATTTGGCAGGGATTTGATGCTTATAATCGTTGTTCCTCAGCTATACGCTACTCGAAAAAGCAAAAAAAAAAAAAAGATAGGGCTAAAAAAACTGATGATTATAGTATAATGATAATTATTTGCAATAAAATGCAGAAATGTTTGGTTCTTTTGCATAAGCAACGTCATTTGTGCGACAATTTATATAATCTGTTGAAATGAAAATAATTTTCGGTCTGCTCGTAAAACTCACCGATAAATACGAATATCTGATGATGAGAGAAGCGCAGCAACATCGAAATCGACACCGTCTGAAAGCAGAACCAGAGTTTATCCAATTAAAGTGGTTATCGAATTGAACGGGAACACTTCCATCTTTCCGCCTCGTCGTTTTCTTCGTATTAACGCACGAATGAGCGATTTCGTCGTGACAACGATTTATCAACTCAATTTTTCTTTTTCTTTTTATTTTATTTATTTGCTTCTTTTTTCTTATTCCAAGATTATTTCAGGGGAGTTTTAAACACCAAAGTATAAAATTGGATTTTTCTATGATTTATAGTTGAATATTTATAATTTATGAATAAATATAAATGCAATCTTTGAAGCGAGAACTCATTTTGTTTTTTAGAAAATAAATTTTAAATTCAGTACAGTCATTTTTTTTTTACTTTAAGAAAATCAGAGGCTACGAAAATAATGAAACTTTTTGCCAAATTGAGAAGTGAAACGAAACAATTTACTCCGTCAATTTATAAAGCATTATTTACCGAACAAAATGAGCTAACATTTGTCAAGGAATTCAAATTATACATTTTTTTTTCTTGACGTCACCTAAATTATTTTTCTGTAAATTGATTGTTATAGATTTTTTTTTTTAATTTAGAGGAATCCATAATTTTTGTTTCACCTATTTAAATTTTTTTTTGTTTAAAATGTATATAAACAATATTCGAACTCGATCGAATTGGACACTTGTTTGAATTTCGAAAAATCTGTTGATTAATGTGGCATGAAATTGCCCGTATAGGTTTTACAGCTAGATGTCTAGGTAGCAATTCGATCGATCCGACACTCCAGCAAGAGACATATGTTCTCTCGTCATCCCTCTTCATACTACATTCCTCTAGTCTCCAATGACACACTCTTCTCAAACACAATTACAACTGTCGGGCTTAACTCTCGATGAGATTTCGTATAATTGATAAATTAAACACGATGGCCAGTTTGTTTTAATTCATCGAGCAATCGCTCCAATTTCAAAGACATTTACATTTTTTTCGTATTCTTCAATTTAGTACTAATGTTCAAACACTTTCAGTTTATTCGCTGTACAAGAAATCATCCTTTTTTTCATGGCAATTAAATATAAAAATCGTAAAAGTTTGAAAATAAATTATTGCTTTACTTGTGTCACTTCAGCTTGTTTTACATTCATTTTTTAAAATCACTTTTCTGGCCCTTTGGATAATTTTGTGGTAGTTTAAATCTGAAGAAAGAAAAAAATTCTACGAAAATGTTTCTTCTATCTGAAAGTAAAATAAAAATTAATTAAAATTTACTGCTTATTTAGTAAAAAAAAAAAGAATTGAAATAATATTATTTAATAAAAACAGAATTTCGACGAAAAGTAAAATAAAAATTGATGTAAATTTACTGCTCATTTATCGAAAATTGAAAGAAAATTATTAGATCAAAAGTGAATTTTTCTTCTAGTCATAAATTGGTATGCAAAAAAGTGTTGAAAATTCAGCTCAATTTATACATATTTTTTAACCACCCTTTTAGCCTTTCAGATAATTCACTGTGAATTAAAATCCAAAAAGAAAATGTAAGAAAAATTATTTCCTCTGTGAGAAAGTAAAATAAAAAAAGGTAATAAAAATGTACTACTCGTTAGAGTAAAATAGAAATGGAAGAATATTATTTAATAAAATGTGAATTTTTGTTCTGGTCATAAATTGCGATGCAATAAAGTGATCATCGAGGCATTGAAAATTTTAGAATAGTATGGCGACGAGCTTCCAAACGGGATAAGTAAAATTTCATTTCTGCGAAACTTGGCGGTGAATTGCGCGCAGGTGACAAATTCCCGTGTTGCATTCGCAGGCGCATTTTACCACCGTTACTGGCTGTTGCGAGAAACTACCGAGATCCCTGGGTTTCAACGAATAATGGGATCGAATGAGTGAATAGTAGCGCAGATTGAGAGAGCCACCTGACACCCTGCGGCAAATGTAGGGCCAGCAGAACCTCCAGCATGTGCGGTATATTCCATTTTTTTTCGATGGAGAAAATTAAGAAAAATCTGAGATACCGAAAAATGGTCTCTCGCAAAATTCTTCAGTTATTCCATTAATCGTATTTTTCTCTCGTTTTAATAACATTTTCGCGCTCATTGAATCCACGAAATTGTATTATCAGAATGTTGATAAATTATTAGTAGCAAAAAAATGTGCCTATGAAATTCGATACGAATCTTAATGAATTCTATGATTTAAAAAAAAAAAAGTTTTTGCATTTATGCCATTTTTGTTTTTGGAAAAGTTCTTCTAATTTTTTTTATTTCTTTAAGAATTTATTCGTTTCATGATTTTAGAACTTATGTGGTTTTAATGTGAAATCTTTGTACAAAAATGTATTGAAATATCGCGACTTTGCAACTTAATTTGAGGGGACAAAAAACGTATGTGGGGAAATTAAAGACACTATTTTAAATACAAAAATTAAGTTATCCATCAAATAGCTCTCTGACTGAATTTTTGTTTTTTTTTTTTTATGATTGTTTTTTTCGTTTCGTTTTAAAAGATTTTTAATCCTCATTGAATCCACAAAATGTATTTATAGTTTTTGCACTAAACTTGTTTTCCGATAAATTCATTTTATTACTTTGTAACAAAAAGTTTGTTCAACTTTTTTTATTATTAAACTGCTCGTTAAATTATCTTAAAGAATTCGCAAATTTCAATAATCACTAAAAACCACGAAGAATTATGGGAAATTCTTTTTTTTCTTAATCATATTAATTCGTAAAAATCACTATCGATTTAATTTGAAGAGTTACAGAATTTACAAGTATGTGTTTGAAATCCACATAAAATTCAATAGAAATCAAAGATTTAATCAGTAACAAAAACTCCCTTTTAATTTAAAATAATTTGTTCCCTGCTTAAATATTTGATTCACCAGAGCTAATTTTCTTTTTTATTCAGAAACACAAACCTCTAAATTCTATCAAATTTGGAGCAAAAATCCATTGTTTTTTTTTTTGAGCGAGAAAAAAATGATTCTGCTCCAAAAATGAAAGATTCCACTAATTTTTAATTCCATCCAACTCCAATTTTAGTAATACCATTTAAAAAAGAAAAGCACTCTACATAAAATACATCTTGAAAAATAATCAAAAATCAAATTAAGACAAATAATTTTCTATTAATTAGAAGTAAGAAAAAAAATCAACTGTACAAAAATAATTGCATTGCTTCAAAAGTGATTAAAAAAAAATCTTTCATAAAATACTTGTCTAAAAAGTAATAGGTGGCTCTTTTGGAATAATGAATGGTTTTTTCGTTTAAAAAACAAAGCAGCCTCTTGCATTACATGGTGAAACAAACATTTCACGAAACTGAAGAGATAAAACGGATGAGCGAGGACGAAAGCAAGAGCATTGTTACGATATTGGAGTGTCCGGTGTCTCGTGTACATGACAGAAAATCCGAGTGGAGATACATTGAATTCTATGGCAGAATATGCCGTGGCAGGTAGATGATGTGGAAGAACCCAGTGGCGCCAGTAGCAGATCCCAACCGAGTAAGTGGGATCCAAACTGTTGGCTGTTGCACGTGACCGGTATATACGTCTTTCCTCTACGTCTATACATATAATAGTTTCATGTATTTAATACATTTTCCGGGTGGGTTGCTCGTCGTCACGTGTACTGCCACGGGATAATATATACCCCACTTTGACATGGGTTCACTTTCTCTATCTATAACAACTCTGTTTACCGGATTTTTCTTACTAATTCTCCACAAACTTTACAACAGCATTCACTGTAATTGATTATCTGAGCTTGAGGGTTTTGTTAAATTAGACGAATTTACATGAAGAAAATATTAGATTCTTAAATTATTGACGAAAAAAAATATATATCTAAGAAAAGTAATTTTGGTAAATCGAAGAGTGAGAAAAGAAAATGTGAAAATAAAAAAAATGTCAAGCTAACGAATATCATTTTTTTTTAATCAGTAGAGAAAAAAAAGACGTCAAAGAAAAATAGTATTGTTCAATCAAAAGTGACAGAAAAAATGTAAAATAAAAAATTATTTCGTTATTTTGGTTGAATCTACACAAAAAAAAAATCCAAGGATTAGTAATGACAAAAAAAGATTAAAATTAAAAAAATTTACGAATAAACACGAAAAAAAAAAAAATTCTGAAATTATTATTTATGGAAAAAAAATGTCAAATCAAGAAAAATCATTTTTTTTTAAATGAGAAGAAACCAAAAAATATGTCAAAGAAAAATAATATTCTTCACTCAAAAGTGACAGAAAAAATGTGAAATAACAAATTTACTTCGTTAAATTGTACGAATTTACACAAAAAAAAAATCCTAAGATTTGTAATGTCAAAGAAAGTGTGAAATTAAGAACAATAATTTAGTTTAAATTATAATGATTTATACTTCAAACAAAAATTATACTCCGACTGTTTCCGGAATTTCCGCTAGAATTTATTTACAAAAATTCTTGATAATTAAGTGTGTAATGCAAAGATTCGTTATAGATTGAATATATGATAACGGACACGGATGGAACGTTTCATATGCGTGAATTTGAAAAAGACACTGTCATTTGCGTCGTGTTGCAGACAAGACGAGAAGCGAGAGTTCGGGGCAAAACCGAGTCGAGCATATATCACGATAATTTGATACAAAATGACCGGCTTGGGAGGGGGGAGGAGGCAGGGGGAGGGGTGTGGGCGGTCGGAGATAGGAACGCCACGACACGAATATGATGCCCCTAATAACGTTGATTTATACGAAGCGGGTTCAACGGGAAAGGGGGTCGCGTTGGGGGTCGAACGTCCAGGTTACACCAGAAACCCCAACGGGGGGATTCTACCTCCAGTAACGGTGGTTAGTTTGAATTGATTGCCATATCCCGTTACACGAGCCATGAACGCCATACCATCGTAATCATAGATCCGTGTTAAAAAAAAATAAATAAATAAAACAAATTAATAAAAAAAAAACGTACGACTTTGATTAAAGATTTTTCTTATCAATCACCGTCACCAAGATTGTACGTTAATTTTCGCTCAAGAGCAAAGTCTGTCTTTTTGCCCCATAATTCTAATTCGGAAAAGTATCAAATTTATTTTCTACACAATCGAATGAAAAGTAAAAGTTTCTTTTTTATCCTTTATGCGAATTTCTTGTAATAAATATATTGGAAAATTAAGTTTAATGAAATTTAATTGAGAAACTTTTATTTTAATTCAATTTAGTGTAAAATCTTTTTCTTAAAACATTTTATTACAAATATTGTAAACAATAATAAAAACTTGTTGCGTAAGTTGTGCAAAAATGTTGTTTTTCTTTTTGGAATCTGTAGAAATGTGGGATATCAAAATTCAATACTCTATCAATTTTATTTAAAAATTACTGTCTGCTATGTGACTTTTTTTCACGTTGAATTATTTTTAAAACTCATTGATTACTCTTGCAATTTTTTTTTGTAATTATTATTTTTTTATCAATTTTCTTTCATTTGCAGACCATTTTTTAAAAACTTATTGTGTTATGAGAAAAACAGTAATAGTTAAATCCAAAGAAATTGATTAGCTAGACGATACAGCATTAATATCACATAAAAACAATTTACAAGATACAATTGAGTTGCTCCAAAACTCAGCCGGCAATATAATGGTATGGTTTAACAAATAGAGACTAAAACCAAACCCACGCAAATCTCAGCTAATCATTTTTAACCACAAATTAACCCAGCAATCACCGAAAATACACCTGCTCAATGTAGAAATATCCCCTGTACAAATGGCTAAATATTTAGGTATAAACATAGATAGTAAGCTCAATTTTAACCACCATCTACAATAATGTAAAAATAAAATGTCTCATAGAGCATACCATTTCAGTACAATTACATTTAAAAACCGAAGTATACATATTAGGGTGGCCCTTAATATTGGTAAAATTTTTTTTTTTCTCTCACCCCTTTAATTGACTCGAAATACTAAAAAATGATTTTTAAAAGTGAAATCCGCTCTTAATTTCAATATCAACCCGTGCCCCAAAGGCCCTTTCAAAGAGTTAAAGGGCACAACCAGTTTGACCGCCTAAAAAAAAGGTGATTTTTGGGAATTTTTTTAACGAAAACTATTGCATCGAATTGTTTGAAATTTAGCGGGTATATTTGTGCATGTATAACGAATACATGTTTGAATTTTTGAACGAAAATATTTTATTTTGGACAAGTTATTCGCCATCTCACAAGTCCCCAAAAAAAAAAAAGTTCCTCCACTGCTGCAGTGATTGCGGCCTTGACAGTGCCAGAAATTTAAAAAAAAAACCAAAAGTTTATTAAACCAGACCGCATTACCAGTACCAAGACCCTCGATCGGGAAAAAAAATTGAAAATTGACAAAATGGCAGAGTTATGAAAAAAAATGTAAATTTCGCTCAAAGATCCCATGATTTTTAGCTAAAAAAAAAAGAACAATTTTTATCCAATCGGAATATCTGGAGGTTCACGGTACAGAGAAACTTATACAGAATATTTAAAAGAAAAATCATATCAATCGGATGATTTGTAATCGACTTATAACTGCAGCAATCTTGAAAAATGACGTTTCGAGAAAAACGCGTTTAAAGATCAAATTATTGATTTCATTGTGATGAGCGGCTACTCTTTAGAAGGCTGTAGATCAAAAACCATTTGAGATACACACTTCAAATTTCAGTATGTTATTCTTGAAGGCATACACTATCGAAATATGCAAAAAAATCGATTTTTTCAAATTTTTAAACTGGTTGTGTCATTTAAAGGAGTTAAAAACAATTTTTTACCAATTTTTTTATCAATTTGCATATAACCAATGAAATAACATTGTGTAGCAACTTAAACTAATCTAAAAGTAATCTCATTGCATTCTGCACATTTATCTGAATTTCTTGAGGTGATACGGACATTAGAGCAATGTAAATATAAAAAGCTGAGTTTTTAATATGCAATTAATTGCTAATAAATACGAATAAAATAATTTTTTGAGAAAGATCTGACGTGTAGCTTTTGTGTAATTAATTATTGAAAATCGGATATTTAACATGCAGTCAATGGGGGAGCTTGTGTAAAATGCAGATTTTTCATACAATTCTACCACAACTGCTAAAAATAAAAATGCAAAAAACTGTAATTTATATTAATTAAATCTCGCAGATTATGCAAAAAATATAAAACGTATGATGGCGAATAACTTGTCCAAAATCAAATATTTTCGTTCAAAAATTCAAACATGTATTCATTACATATGCCCCAATATACCCTCTAAATTCCAAACAATTCGATCCAATAGTTTTCTTTGAAAAAATTCTCAAAAATCACCTTTTTTTTGGGCGGTTAAACTGGTTGTGCCCCTTAACTCCTTGAAAGGGCCTTTGGGGCACGGGTTAATGATCAAATTAAGAGCGGATTTCACTTTTAAAAATAATTTTTCAGTATTTCTAGTCAATTAAAGGGGTGAGAGAAAAAAAAATTGTTTTACCAATATTAAGGGCCACCCTAATACATATAAAACAGACAGCAAAAATATACAAATCCATCTGCCGAGCGCGAATTGAGTACGGTCACGCTATACTCATTAACTGCAAAAAATCGGCAATTAAAAAAACGAAAAACGCAGAAACAAGCCCCATCCGCAGACTAACACGTATCAGACACCCAGCAAACCCACTCTACAACCCCCCTAACACTTTTCTTTACAATACTACAGGCATCACCCATAATGACAAGAAAAATGTAGAATAGGTTGCCGTTTAAAGAAATTATGATACGAAAATAATGGATATAAAAAAAAACATGTTACAAGAATAATCAAACAATGATTCTGAAAAATAATCTTAAGTACCGATAACTGATTTTTCAGAACCTCGGAAATCTTTCAGCGAAAAGATTTATCGTAGATTTATTACTATAAATTTCATGGAATTATTTCAGAAGATAAATAAAAATACGTTAATGATTCATTCGAATTTGTATGTGCAACACACTTTTTTTCATGTATTCGAAAAAAAGAGTATTTTGTTGATAAGCTAAATTCTTCTATTATCGAGCATTTTCACTTCGGTAACAATATCTCTTATGATATATTTCATGTATCAGCTGAACTGAATATTTATGGCGACGAATTCGTCGGTATAACGATTTTTTGTACCAACTGAGCGACGAATAGGAGATGGATTCATCCCTGTTTTTTTTATCCTTTGAGCGTCCTTAAAAAACTGAACATTTAATTGGATTAACAATTTTTCATAATGCTTTTTCATTATTTTCCATTTTTATGACGGCCAATTATGAGAAGAAAAAGTTTTTATTCGGGAACTCGGACCGAACATGTTCACTCTTCTTCAAACCGTTTTTCTAACTCGTTTTCTTTTTTACCATCAACAACGTTCTATAGCAACGAAAGGAGTACAAATAAATTATATTCATTCGACAATCGAATCTTCCTTAATTGTATGCAACGATTTTTGAAAAATTGTATCGTATTCGCACAAAAATTAATGACTAAAAATCGTTTTTTGTCTCAATTGTACTTACAAAAATCAGCATGATGAAGAAAGCCGCGAGGTACGAAGTCTTGGCCATCCACATGCTCACAAATCGATAATGTTCACCCGTTATAACATTTCTGAAATTAACATTTTTTTTAAATCAGATAATTGTAAATTTAAAATCGTCGGTTTCAGGCAAAAGAGCGTATTTGGGGCAAAACACGTCAAGTCGGTCGCCCCAATTTTTCATGTCAACAAAACGTCCTCACATTTCTTCAGAATGTTGGTATAGTTGAAGAAAAAACGTAGGAATTTTTTCAGATTTTTTTATTGCATATTCCAGCTATTAAAAATCGCTGAAAAAAATCATTGTTTATTTTTTACCGCCAATACTACGGCTCGCAAAAAAAATCATGCGAACATCAAATTTTGGATTTTCAACGTACGGTCGAACAACATTTTTTGTAAAATACTCCGATTTCATTTTATGCTTTTTTTTTCAATTAAATAAAGTTGCCGCTTTTTTCCCTTCTGCCTAGAATGCCTAGAATCTTGAAAAAAATTGGCGAGATGGGCGGCAATTTTTCTCCAGAGTTACAGCTCTTCGAACGATCAAACATCGCGGTAATCTAATAGAAAAAACAAGAATTACATAATAAAAAAATGTAATGCGGGCTTTAGAATATTTTCCATAGACGTTCCCAGCCCTCCTCAACGCAGAGAGCAATTTCACATTAGATTACCACGATGTTCCATCGTTCCAAGAGCTGTAACTCTGGGGCGAAATTGTTGCCCATTTCGCCAATTTTTTCTAAGATTCTAGATATTTCAAAGAACAAAACGTGAAGATTTCAGTTAAATCGGAAATGCCGTTTCGGAGGTAAAAAAGTGGCAACTTTATTTAATTAAAAAATAGCATAAAATAAAGTCGGAGAATTTCGCAAAAAATGTTGTTGGGAAGCACGCTAAAAATCCAAAATGTTATGTTGTTATGATTTTTTTGTATAAGCCGTAGTATTGGTGTTAAAAAATAAACAATGATTATTTTCAGAAATTTTTAATAGTTGAAATATGCAATAAAAAAATCTGAAAAAAATCCTACGTTCTTTCTTCAACTAGACTAACATCCAGAAGAAATGTGAGGACGTTTTGTTGACATGAAAAATTGAGGTGGCCGACTTGACGTGTTTTGCCTCATTTTAGTTTCTTACATCGATAAAAAATGCTATAAAAAATCGCATATGCTTTAATATTTGTAACAATGTCCTAATAATATAGAAAAAAAATTCTTAAATGCCCGTTACAAAAAAAAAATTGTAGGTATCAAATTTTGTTGGTTTCGCAAAAATGGAAATCCTACATTTCTTAAATAAATTTATACGAACTTTGGGGCGTTAGCAATATAAATAAAATACTTCTTTACTATCGTGTTTCCACTTTTCTTTCAGAAAATAAAAGATTAGAAATATAATTTATTCAATTACTAAAAAAAATTGAAAAAAACTGTGTATATGAAAAAAAGTTGGCGTTCTAATAAACAGTCGATTTAATTGAAATTCAAGAAAGCAATGAAGTTTTTGAAAAGTCTTCAAATCTGTATACAAAAAATTGTTTAATTTATCAATATCTCAAAAGTAAAACTCCCTTATTTTTTAATTTTCGCATCTGGAGATTTTTCTGAATTTATTTTTGCTCCAAATTATTTATTCGTATCTTTTTTATTATCGCTAAAAAAAAATCTCATTTTTTTCAGGAAGTTTTACAAACCTTAGAAAACCTTTGTTGTCTTCGTGTTCGGCGAGCGTTTTGATGCTCGCCATAAGCAAGTCATCGTAGCCGAGCAATTCGTCGAGAATGAAACGGGAAAATGCATCGCCGAAACATTTGTCGTTCAGTGGATCCAGAGTTACAATTTTAACCGGAATATTGAGCCTCTGACGAACGGCAGGTGAGAGCCGAAGAAATCCATATTCCAGAGAGTATTCGACTATGTATTCGTCCTCTGGAAATACTAATCATCGTTTAACGACAATTATTCGACAAAAAAAATTATTTTTATTTTTTCTTGTGTGGGACAATGAAAAAAAACATATTATATGGACACGAACCTGCTCTGACCAATTTTTCGACCTCGGGAACTTGATCCTTCAGAGGTTGAATTACGCTATCACCGTTAGGCTCTTTTTTATCAACCTCTTCGGTCACGTTTGCCCTCGAATTTGTAGGCGAAACAAAAACTTCGTCGTCCGGCGGCTGTAAAAGAAAAAAAAATTGTTCAATCAGTATTTTTTGTCCTCATATAATTGTTATACCCAATCAAATGTTTCTAAGATAGAAAAAAATATAATGTAAACTACTTTGTATTCCGATTCTAATCCAAATAAATTGGAAACAGTTTGTAGATATTTAATTGAGAATCTTTTCGTTAAATTCAAAGAGCTCTGAAGTTTTATTTTTCCAATATACAACCAAAATTGAAGTCGATAATAATAACTTGTCATACTTCAATCACGAGCTCATTATTCTCCGTTTTTGATACCGTATAATCAGCCTAGGCGTTTTCGACCATCAGTGTCCGCGCGGAATTCGAGTTTGCGGGCGGACACTAACGGTCTGTGATTGGCTAACTCTAATTGCTAGTAACTTGATCAATTTTGGTCGTAGAAAATGTTGACCGTTGTTTGTTCAGCAGGATCTCCCCTATTCGAATATATATTTCGATACCAAAATTTCATGTTTTATTAATTTTATAAAAAATTTACTGCTCTTCTGGGTATATTTTGAACACATTTAAATTTAGACAACAAAGAATGTCATCGTTAAAGAATATAAAATTATAAACTTCCTAGAAATGCAAACCCTGGAGTCTCGTCGGAGGATAACGGACCTTGTATTTTTGTTTAACCTAGCGAACCGTAAGCTGGACACTCCTATATTATGCTCCCTAGTGAAGCGTCGTGAAGAGGTAGGAAACTCACGGAACCATGAGCTTTTTTGTCTGCCATTCTTTCGTTCCAACTATGCGTATCATAGTTGGCTACCACGTATCTCAAAACTCGGCAATCTTTATGGTCCCGCTCTTCCCTTTTACGGTGATTCACTTGGGAGTTATCGAAAAGTTCTGTTAGAGGTATTTGTGATCGGCAACTAATGTATCTAATTTGCATAGTAATTTTTTGATTTATAAAAAAATAAAAGTATCTGCAATTATGTTGTCCATTCAATATTGTTAGATATAACCCACTGTTTATGCACTTCTATGTTGTTACCTACACTGGTTAATTTTTAATTTCGTTTCCGCTATCATGCGACTTGTCTGTTACTTCTCATGTATTTTTTTGGTCATTGGCTCATGCTAATGCACTTGTAATTGGGTTCTTATACGTAACTATCAAATAAAATTTATTAATTTTTTTATAATCGAGAATTATATTGATTTAGATTTTTCCGAACGATTTCGAAATTTATTAATCACAGTGTGACTACAAATTTGATTTGACATTGAAACTGTGAGAATTTCATACCTCTTTTGTTTCGGTATTTAGCCCGCCATTCCACAAATTCGTGGACAACGTTGGACTGGTCGTAGCGTTCGTAGCGTCCACTTCGAGATTGTTTGCATCGTCGGAATTGATCAGCGAACTCGGTGTAACGTTATCACCGATTGTTACATTTTCACGATCGTCTTCACCGGTATCCGGAGGAACAGGATGCTCCTCATCCACGGCCGACGGTTCTATATTTATAAAACTAAACAGAAAAAAATAAAAAAGATTTATTAGCTCTCTTCAAAAACAACGTAAAACAGCAATAAGGATTTTTTCTGCTGATTTTTTTTTTAGAGATTGTTTCAATATTTTTATATTTTTTATTTTGTTAATTGTTTCAATATCGATCTAAAAATATCGTTTCAAGCTTTTTTTTTTAACTTACCCATCTCTCGCTAATATCCCAAGAACGCTTGTTATATCGTCCACTTTTTCTTGCCTGAGTTTCGCCTCTTTGGCGTAACTCTTTTCGATGCTGTAATCTTCAGCTCCATTCCGAAGTATCTCGACACGAAGAATTCCATCTCGTGGCCATTCGTCTCTTATGTGCTCGAGACAATTGGTCGGCGCCCGAGAGAACACTATGTGAATGTACGCCATAACGAAAAACGCCATTATCGCCTGAAAAAAAAAATTATTTGTTAATATCCATATTACAAGTAATTTTTTTTTAATTGACTATAATAACGTTCCTAGTTTGAAAACAAAAAACGCAATTTTTTTCTTTCAAAGAATCGTATGAAGCAGATTATTTTCAAACTTTGCACGTTTATCCAGTAATATCACAGAAGTTTATCACAAAAAAATTCGTTTTTTAATCATAACATTTATTTGATATTGAAAAAAAAATTGAGTTTCCCATCGAATTTGTTAAACTTGTTTTTTTTACATCATAAATAATTTCTTCACATTATTATTATTATTATTATTATTATTATTATTTATTATATTATTCATTAGTTTTGCTACCTTTAATAACGTTAATTTTTTTCAGATTTTATTCTCATCTTAAAATACTCAAATTTTAATAAAAATCAAACGTTTAGCCGTGAAATAAAAATAAAAATTAAACTTAAATTTTTACGTAAATTAAAATTCGAACGTGAATTAAAAGTTGAACGTGAATTAAAATTCAAAAGTAAACTTTAATTCGAACGTGAATTAAAATTTGAACGTAAATTAAAATTCAAAAGTAAACTTTAATTCGAACGTGAATTAAAATTTGAACGTAAATTAAAATTCAAAAGTAAATTTCAATGCGAACGTGAATGAAAATTTTAACGTAAATTTAAATTAAAACGAAAATTTTAATTTAAACTTAAACATAATCTGAGAGAATTTGTAACGCACCTTCAACAAAACTACGAACTCTATGAATCTTCTGACCGGCCTCGGAAAAGTTCTCGCATAAGCGAGAGCAGCCTTTATGAAAAGTGCGTGAAACAATCTGTCGCGCATGTGATACAGGGGATTCTGATTGTTATTGTTTCGGGCACGAAATGCGGGCCCGCGAAATATGGTGGCACCTGGAGTGATGCCTGGATAGTTTTCAGCTACTGCTCCACCGCCGCCAGCGCCTCCGCCGCCTCCGCCGCCATCGCCACCTCCGCCACCTCCACCGCCTCCACCGCCGCCGTTTTCATTCTGATTTGAATTTTGCTGCGCTGGTGCAGCGATTACATCCGCTTCTGGCATCTTTAAGTTACTTATTTAAAAAAAAAAAAATACCGCGAAAAGCTGACCAACGAAAAACAAAAATTAAAGGCCAACTTATTTGAGGCTTAAAAAAAGAAAAATCTGCCTGTGAAATCGTGCTTAATCAGCAACTGTGAATCGTCAGTTTCCTAATATTATTCGTTTCGCCGCGAATTGAAAAAATCGCGGTAGTGAACATTTCCACTATTATTCAAATACGTGAGATTCGCGCACCTCCGTGAAACCTGAAACAAAAGAAAAAATTTGGTTAGTCAATTTAATCAATTGATGCAGAAAAATTGCAAAATCTGGGAAATGAAAATTTAATATTGGAATCTCTTTTTTATAAAATAGATTTGAGATTTTTTATGCAGTTTTTTAAACTTATTTTTTGTTGGTTTTTTTTCTCTATAGAATTCTGATAAAACTATGGATATTTTTTGGATATAATTTTGACAAAATTCATTCTTATTAAAAAAGAAAAAAGAACTTAACATGTTCTTAATTATTTTTTAAAAAGAAAAAAAAAATCTCTGAAATATAAACTCTTTGTTGGATTCTCACGAAATTCACCAAAATCATTTTTAAAAAAGTTTCCTTAACAAAAAACCCAAAAACCAAAACCTGCAGTTCGCCACATTTTAACTACATAGAAAAAAAAATTAAAAAAATAAATATTCAGTTTTTTTTAAATTTTACATATCCTAAAACAAAAATGCCAAAAAAAATTATTTAAAAAAACAGGTTTCTTAACAAAAAACCCCAAAAAGCAAAACCTGCAGTTCGCTGCATTTTAACTACATTTAAAAAAAATTTAAAAAAATAGTATTGAATGTTTCAAAATTTTGCATAATCTAAAGTATTCTAAAATAAAAATGCCAAAAAATAATTTAAAAAAATGTTTCCTTAATAAAAAAAAACTCAAAAAACAAATCCTGCAGTTTGCCACATTTTTACTACATAAAAAAAAAAAACAAAAAAAAATATTCAGTTTTTTTTTTAAATTTTACATAATTTTACATATCCTAAAACAAAAATGCCGAAAAAAATCATTAAAAAAACAGTTTCCTTAACGAAAAACCTAAAAATCAGAACCTCTAGTTCGCCACATTTTACCTACATAAAAAAAAAACAAAAGAAAATATATAGTGTTTTGAAATTTTACATAATTTTATGTATCCTCAAACAATAATGTCAAAAAAAATGATTAAAAAAACAGTTTCCTTAGCAAAAAAACCCCGAAAACCAAAACCTGCAGTTCGCCGCATTGTAACTACATACAAAAAAAAACAAACAAAATAGTATTGACTGTTTTGAAATTTTACACAATTTTACATATCCTAAAACAAAAATGCCGAAAAAAATCATTATCAAAACAGTTTACTTAACGAAAAACCCAAAAACCAAAACCCTACAGTTCACTGCATTTTACCTACAGTAAAAAAAGAAACAAAAAATGAAGTATTGACTGTTTCACGCGAGGAATTCAAGCCAGCTGATCAGCCGAATCTAACCTCAAATCTTAAAAGCGCAATGCTTCTCTTTCGCCCCTTGTCACTCGATTTCAATTTCAATTCAAAGTAACTAAACAAAAAACGTGAATAACGCATCACACCTTTGCGAACATTAAAAAAACATTGTTGAATCGACAAGTGAATGACCAAGCACAAAATTAGCAATTTCCTCGAAGCATCGAAAACTCTCAAGCCGCGGGGCGGGAGGGGGGGGGGATATTATTTTTTTTTTCCTATACGAATGTTCGACATTTCCAATTCTCGTTAGATAATTCAACATTAAATAAATAAATTTTTTTAAAACCTGAAAATATTTCGGCAAAATAACAAATGTTGTTAAATATCACGTGACAGCTCCACGTGATAACAAATCGATCGGATCATCGAATTGTATGAACCCGAAAAGTCAATGCGACGTCTCTCGGCTTTTGCTTTTTTTTTTCTTTTTTTTTTTAATGACGACAAAAAACTTGCGAGTTTCCGGTTTGCACAATTATGACGTTTCTCTGACAACAAAATTTTACAACTGGTGTTTAAAAAACAAGATAAAACAAAAATTTAGGTTATTTATTCTCGAAGTGTCCATTTGACACTTGAGTTTCGACGTATTTCGTACCCATCAACGTAGTTACAATTTTTGTCCTCCTTATGCACCCTTTTTTTTTGTTTTTTTGTTTTTTTTATGTTGGATTTTCTGATCACTCACACAAGAATTTAGGTACAGTTTTTGGTTGTTTTTTGTTTTTTTTCTTTTCAAGGTGATTAAAAAAAGGGAGAATTAAAGGAGCGTTAAATACGTTTGCGATCGAATTTCAGAAAGCGGCCTCCCCGCTCACCGCCGCGATCGACACTAAACACGGAACACGACGAGCTGGTGTTTTACTTTACTACTCGGCGGTGAAAATGTCACTTCATCGTTTTATCACTTACTCGGCCGACACAGGATTTAACGCTGCTGCCACTTGCCGTGTGGCGGTTTTTTTTCACACCCGGTATGGGGGAGGAATGAAGCCAACTTCATGTTGTATTTATGGGGGAATTTTCGGTGTGAATGCAGCGCCATTTGGGGAATGGTAATATTACGGTAAGAATTTACGGTATGTTTACCGGATATTTGTTGGTAATTCAATTTCGCTGAATTGTTTGTTACACTGCGCGATTTATGGGAAATTTAATTTTGTAGAACTTTGTGGTGTAAGCATATTTAAAAAATAATAAACATCACAATATTTTTTGCTCATTTATCATGCAAAGCGGTAAAAACTGCGTACCTACGGTAAAGTTACCGTATTATTACCGTGGATTCGTGGACTCTTTAATTTTCCGAAATTCTGTGGTTTAAAAAAAATCACAACATTTTTTTTAAACTTCTGAATTTGCTTTCACCAAACCGATAATTTTTCGAGCATTACGGTATTGTGACGGTAAAAATACCGGTCATAATTACTGCTCACATCTCAGATGCAATTAAAATCGTTTAATGAGCGATTACATCATTTTTTTACTTGCATTTAGAGTATCAATAAATCAAAATAATAATAAGATGACGTAATTAGGAAATAATTAATAACTATTCAGAGAAATAAAATTTTACAATTGCTAGGAAATAATTGTCATTTTTCTTCCAAGCTCTTTACTTGACCAAAAAAAGAACGTTCAGTCATAAAACTAAATAGAACTTAATATCCCTAAAAAGTTCCTAGACCGATTAAAGCGCGCTCTATGAACAAAATTTTCAACTCACCAGGAATTCGGTCTTCACTTTATTTTACTGAGTTACGATACTTATCGAGTTTACGTGGACAGCGATTAAAATCAGCTGTCCGCTTGTGTTTGCGGCTTGTGTTGGCTAGGCGTCGGTATTTTTCCATAACTCATTATCGGTGTATTCAACTTTTGAGACTTGAAAACAATTATTTATCAAGTCAGTTTACACAAGTTAAATTTCAAGTTTTTGAATTTTACGCGGCTAAAGTTTGAAATTAATTAAAGTTCGGCGATTGTCCGATCGTGTCAGGTTGTTTAACTTAGCGTTTGTATTTTCGAACACTCTTACAAACGAATTGTTTTGCAATTTGTAAATAAATAAAGTTAAAAAATTTGAAAACCCAACAAAATCAGAGTCGACGATGACGTCGACCGAGCAAATCGGTCTCAACAAAACATGGGAATTATCGCTTTACGAACTTCATCGCGTCCCTCAGGATGCAATCACCGACAACACCGAGATAGCCGTCAGTCCTCGAAGTTTGCACAGCGAGCTCATGTGTCCGATATGCTTGGATATGCTGAAGAAGACAATGACTACTAAAGAGTGCCTCCATCGATTTTGCTCCGATTGCATTATAACGGCTCTGAGAAGCGGCAATAAGGTTATTATATTTAATATAATACAGAAATAAAACAAAACTTAACATTAACAGTGAACAAAAGTTTAGACTTATTTTTTACTCGAATTTTCATCTGTTTTGAATTTAAACTTTAAAACCCGCGCTTTTTCGATTGTTAAACAAATATTCACATTATATTCATACAATTTAATATATGTTGGTCATGTTATTTAACTAAATCAACTACTGTAACTAATTTGAACAACTCAGCTAACTCATAAAACTTCAACTAAATTGCCTGATTTTAGTCATTTACATAACTCAACTAATTTACAAAATTTGCAAAATTTACAAAATTTACGAAATTTACGAAATTTACAAAATTTACGAAATTTACAAAATTTACAAAGTTTACAAAATTTACGAAATTTACGAAATTTACGAAATTTACAAAATTTACAAAATTTACAAAATTTACAAAATTTACAAAATTTACAAAATTTACAAAATTTACAAAATTTACAAAATTTACAAAATTTACAAAATTTACAAAATTTACAAAATTTACAAAATTTACGAAATTTACGAAATTTACGAAATTTACGAAATTTACAAAATTTACAAAATTTACAGAATTTACAAAATTTACAAAATTTACAGAATTTACAAAATTTACAAAATTTACAAAATTTACAGAATTTACAAAATTTACTCACTTAATTCACTTAACTCAACTAACTCATCTAACCCAACTAACTCACCTAACTCAACCAACTCAACTAACGCACTTAACCAATTCAACTAACTCACTTTAACTCAACCAACTCAACTAACATACTTAACCAATTCAACTAACTCACTTTAACTCAACCAATTCAACTAATTCAACTTTGAGTTAAATCACTTATCTCGCCAATTAGCATTAACTCAAATTTAGTTTTTTTACTCTATTTTTTGTTTTTGTTTTTAATGCTCGACAGGAATGCCCAACTTGCCGCAAGAAATTGGTATCCAAAAGATCATTGAGACCCGATCCAAATTTCGATCTTCTGATATCGAAGATCTATCCGTCACGTGACGAGTACGAGGCACATCAGGAGCGCGTAATGGCAAAACTCAACAAATCTCACTCGCAGGCGGCCTTAGTAAATTCAATAACCGAAGGCATAAAACTTCAGAGTCAGAATCGTCCGCAACGCTCGAGGAAAGCGGCCAACGAGCCGGAGCCCGCTAGCAACACAACGAATGATCAAAATACGACTAATCCCAATCCTACTCCTAGTCCAAGTGCACCACCGACACCTACACCTACACCGACACCGACACCCACTCTGACACCAACACCGACTCCGATACCAAGCGTTAGCGCGCCGATACCACTTGAAAGTGCGGAAAATCTATCGTTAAACAATTTTCCGAGTAACAATAGTATTACAGCGACTAGCGAGACTGCGTCGATTTTGGCTAATAGCTCGAATTCACAAAATTCGAATGGTGAGATTTAGAAGAATTTTGAAATTACAAGAATAAGAAGAAGAAGAGCTAATGTTTTTTTTTATTAGGTTCTACTGCAGAAAGCTCGACGACTCCGTCTTCCAGTCCGTCGAATCAAAATCCAAAACCCGCGAAACGACAGAAAAGTCTTCAGACCTCGGAAAATGATTCGTCGAGCGCTGAAGCTGAGACTCCTGGTGGTGAATCGATGGCTGATACCGAAGGTGAAGGTCCGAGCGCGCCATGGATGCTCAATGAGATTGAGCTCGTTTTTAAACCTCATCCGACGGAAATGGCCGGAGATAATTCGTTGATAAAAGCGCTCAAGGATAATTGCATTCGGTATATCAAAACGACGGCGAATGCCACTGGTAAGATTTTTCTCTTTTCTGATTTGGATTTTTATTTTTAAGTAAAAAAAAAGATACAAAAAGATTATTTATGAATTTGAGAATATTTTCCTTTTTTTTATTTTAAAGGATTTCTTATTAAATCCCAAAAATCGATTTTTTCTTCTGGGACAGAAAAATAACACAGAAAATGTACAATGTCGAAAGTTATTAATAAAATGAATTATTTTTTTTTGTATCCTTATTGCAATTTTTTTATTTTTAATTAACTATAATTATGAATTCCTGTTTTTTTTTTTTTTTTTTCATTTTGCAGTCGATCATCTGAGCAAATATCTCGCAATGCGATTGACTCTCGATCTGGACACAGAATTATCAGAATCCGACAGGCTCTTAAATTTTTGCATCTACATTGCACCGGTTCCAAATCGTTTTGTGGTTCTCAGCGGTTCGCAAACGTTGCACCAAGTGAACGACGAATATTGGTGGGTACAACGTCCACTTGAGATCTTTTACTCTTGGAAAAAGACCTAGGGAACATTGCAACCATTTTCGGGGCTCGAAATCGCAGAGCACGGAGATGAAAATCCAAGACGAAATCTTGTTACGCTGAGAGACGTAAATGTACAAAAATTGCCAATTGCAAATTCAGGAGCGTTCGATTCTTAATTCATGTTTTTTCAGCCTTTGTAATTGTCTGGAATTTCGGTTGAAAGCTGAAATTCTACTTTTGTACATATTAGATTTAATAATCGCAACTTTATTCTAGTTCTATATTCAGCTTTTTTAATAGTTTCGCTTTTTTTCTGATTGGAAAAAAAAACGAAGAATGAACAACTTTATCCAAAAGAGGATTTAGTAACGCAATTTTTAGCATACGAAATTTTTATTTTATTGTAAATGCGCGCGGAAATCACTATATTTAAAATAGCTTTTTAATTGGCACAGAGTGCTTCGTAAAACAATGAAAAATATACAAAATATTGTAGAACTGTGTTGGTTATCGATTTAAGGCTTTTTTTTTACCAGAGCACGATAATCTTATGGTGATAATAAACTTGATATTGTGATAAATCTATATTTCCGTGTTTTGCTTCATCCAGAAATATTGTATGTTCCGATTTTTTTCTTTTTTTAATTATTAAATTCGAAAAATATTACATTTTTGAATGTTTGTACAATTGACAAATCGTCGCAATTTTGTGATCGAATATTTACAAATTTTAGAAACTTTACAATTTTTATTTTGTAAAATATTGTTTAATATGAGGAAAATTACGTAATTTTAGAAATATACAACGCAGTGAAAACTAAATTAAAATTTATGAAATTTTAACAGAAAGTTTTTATTAATTCAAGGCCATTTTATTTGACATTTTTACAAAAAAAAGAAATGCTTATTTTCCTTTTTCAATTTTTTAAACAATTATAACAATAAATAGATATATATATTTAAAAATTTGACAATTTTTTTTGTCACTTTTGATTTCTAAAGAAGAAACTGATTTATTTTTGGGTTTGAGAACATTTTTTGTCAATACTAATGTCAGAAACTAAAATGTCTGGTTTTAGGCATTTTTTGTTTGGAAAAATGACAAAAAAATATATTGCATATATCATTTAAATAAAAAGTTATGTCTAAACATTTTTTCTAAACCAATTTTGTTTAAAAAAATATTTATTTCCGCTAAAAAAATCAAATCTTTGTATCGAAAAGCACAAAAATGAATTTCCATAGATAATTTAAATTTTAAAAAGTCCCAAATCTCCCGCCACTCCAAAACTCTCTAGAATCGCAATACTACCAAACTCAAAACAAATCAAAAAATCCCCCAAAAACTAATCGCATCGATTCATCTGAAAAGTCGAATATGAAAAAAAAAATTCGGCTACCTTCACGGGAAAATTTTGATTTATTAGCAAACCATAATTTGTATTCGAGTAATTTTTCTCAAACTCCATAGAGTTAGCCGCCAAACTTTGAATTTTTAATGAACTATTTTCTATCAAACATTAATATTAGAAATTGAACCTTTTTTTTGGTTACATTCGCAAACTGACATCGAGTATTCATTAATATTTCGTAAAGATTACAATTTTTTTGCTTCTATAATAAAGTTAGAGGCGACAAAAAAGAAATTTTACAAACTTACAAATTTATATTCTTTTATCTAAAAAGTGATAAAAATTCTCAATCCAAAAACACAGAATAACTTCCCATTAGCAACTCAAATTTTTGAAAGTCCCACAAATTTCCCGCCGCTTCAAAATCCCCTAGAAATCCAATGCTACCAACCCTAACAATCCAAAAATGAATAACAAACAACTTCAGATCATAAAAACAGAAAATCCTAAGAAACAAAAAACCCCCAAATCTTATCGCGACTTAGTAAAACAATATGCGTGTCACAAGATAACGAAATTACCGCGTTACGATAAGCTGGCGATTAAATAATCTTGCGTGTTGACGCGGCGATATTTGCAACATCTTTAAAAGACCAGTGACACTGTTAATTTGCCTTCGAAAAATTCACTTCGGGGTCTTTTTGAAGCCAACCAAAAAAAAACAAAAACGTATCTACCGCTGATACAAACTGTCTTTTTTTTCTTCTATTTCGAAGGGGTTTTTCCACACTATTCTGGCAAACTGCACTATGAAGTAGTCGCATGTTCGATGTTCCACCGTTGACAGCTGACTGCCGCTGTTAAGCCTGACGTTTTAGCTCGCAAACGTGTGTGTTTTTACTTCTTATTGCCCTCACTGCGTCGATACAATAATGCAATCAGTGCTTTTTCGTCATTGTATCTGAAGTTTTTTTTTTTTTTTTTCTTCCATCGCCGTTTTTCATAGTTTCTTTTACTGATTGTGGCGGTTCGCCGATATTCTTTTTCGGTCTACGGAGCGGTAGAAGGAAGTACCTTTTTGGAGTACCTTATAACAGGGGGGGCGTCGGCAAAACGATAGCGAAAAATTTTCGCCCCGGCTACCGGATATCTTCAATGACAGAATGGCAAGTTTTTAACTAAATTGTACATTGTACATTCGATCGTTTATTTTCTTACGAGAAAAAAAAAATAATCTTTCATATTACTGTATTTTTTTTTTAGTACCTACAGTCTTCACGAAATAGTAAACATTTTTTTGTTGCTGTAAACTCGGAGTATTTGTTTTTGTTTTGTTTCATTCGAAAAGTCACATAAAGCTTTTGTATCTCTTTTTTTTAAGGATTACAATTTTTTTTTTTTTTCTTAAATTCGAAAATTGACAAAAAGTCTTCGTATTTTTATTGTTGTTAATATTTGAAAAATTAACAAAAAGATTTCGTAAATTCTTTGGTAAAATTTACAAAATGAAAAAAAGAAATTTTAATTAGAAGCGATAAAAACAAAGTGTCAGATATAGAAAAAAATTGATAAACTAACAGTGACAAGATTTTTTTTGTTAAAATCAAGAAAAATATTTCAGGAAATAAAAATACAATACACTGCTCATTTGATAACATATTTTATAATATTACATGCAAAAAATATAAGATTTCATTATACTAGAATTTTTTAGCACCCACAGTCTTCGCTAAGTAGTAAACATTTTTTTTTTTTTTACAAGTTCGGAGGACTTGTTTTTGGCTTTTTGTTTTCTTTACTTCAAAAAGTAACATAAAACTTTCATAATTTTTTTTTAAGGATTACAAGTTTTTTTTTCTTTAATTTGAACATTTTCGAAAATTAACAAAAAGATTTCGTAGTTTTTTTTGTAGATTACAAATTCTTTTTTGTTAGCGTTAAGAAAAATATTTTGTAAAATGAAAATACAAAAATTACATTGTATATCCGATAAGTTATTTTGTAATAAACATAGTACATATTCTTTTTTCTTAATCAAAGTACTTGTTTTTGAATTAACAAACCTTGTCTTTTTTTTCGTTTTTTTTTTTAATTCGAAAACTAACAAAGTTTCCATAATTTTTTTGTAAAATTTAGAAACTAAAAAAAAAAAATTTTAAGTATTGTATAAATTGTATAAATTGTATTTAAGTATAATTGGAAGTGATAAAAACAGAGTGTCAGATATACAAAAAAAATTGTTAAACTAACGGTGACTAGATTTTTTTTGTTAAAATCAAGAAAAATATTTCGTAAAATAAAAATACAATACACTGTTCATTTGATAACATATCTTATAATATTACAAGCAAAAAAATATAAGCTTTCATTATACTAGCATTTTTAGCACCTACAGTCTCTGCAAAGTAGTAAACATTTTTGTTTTTTTACAAAATCCGAGTACTTGTTTTTTAATTAACAAAACTAGTTTTTTTGGTTTAATTAGAAAATTAACAAAAAAAATAAGTAATTTTTTTTCAGATTACAAATTTTTTTTTTAAATCACAAGTGATAAAAACAATGTATAAGATGTACAAAAAAATAGTTAAACTAGTAGTGACAATATTCTCCTTTTTTTGCTGAAATGAAGAAAAATATTTTGTAAAATAAAAATACAAAAATTACATTGTATATCCGATAAATTAATTTGTAATAAACATAGTAAACATTCGTTTTTTCTTAATCAGAGTACTTGTTTTTGAATGAACAAATTTTGATTTTTTTTTTTTTTTTTTTTAAACTAACAAAGTTTTTCTAATTTTTTTCGCAAGTTTGTTAAGCATTTTTTATTTTTTCTCTCAAAAGGCTTCAAAACAAAATTTCAGTTTTTTTTTTTTCAAAAAAGTTTTGGAATTTTTTTTTTTAGCTCAAAAAAGACAGAAACAAAAATGTGTCCTTCCTGTTAAGATTAAAAAAAAAAAAAAACTAAAAAATATCAGTAAAGGGAGTTTCGATAATTTAACATTTTAAAAATAGTACTAACTCTTTGGGTCCAGTGTGAGTCTTAATTGCAGTCGACTTCCTTTACTGTATCGCATTCTGGCTTTCGGGCATTCCAACAATTCTTACTTGTTTATCGTTATACGCGGTTGGAACTCCCGGTTTATTATTATCATTTCAAGAATAATCTAACGTAATTAAGTGTTATGACTAAAATACGCTCGCGGCTGTCGATCAGTCTGCTTCGGTTCTTCATCCGTGTAACATTTGCATGCGGAAAAATGATTAAGGGTACGGGGGGGGGGGATAATTTTTGTTATCAATGTGGGCGTCTCTGACTCATCCCACTTTTCGTAAATTTTTTTTCCATAATCGTATAAATACAAAATAAATAAAAGTGAAGCATTTTTTTTTTGTGAATTAAAAATATATTACGTGCTAATTAATATAAAACCATAATAATGATAAAAAAAAATAAAAAAATATAAAATCTGAAAAATCGAGACGACGCTTTTAGCCGCAAATGTGTATTTCATTTATTTTTATAGGCAACGAAATTTTTGATAAAAAATTAATTTTGTAAACAAAAATCCCAGACATGAATACAAAAAAGTACTTACTTAAAAAAAAATATAAGTTCTTTCTAAAATTCTTTATAGTTGAATCTGGTAATCTTTTTACATGTTAAATAAGTGATAAATCGCATTGGGTTTTATATAAGAATTTTTTTTGCTTCCTATAAAAATTAATAAATATTTGATAGTGGATTTTATTTATTCTAATAGGCGAAAAAAATCTTGAAAAAATCCGATTTCTTTAATTATTTGTAACGACGTTTTCGTCGTGTAAATTTGATTTTTTTACGCGATAAAAAAAAGTCATTGCGAATAATCAAATGCATGGTATTTTTTATACAAACCCTTTTTTTGCCAATAAAAAAAAGAATATTTAATTTTTTTATTTTGAAATTTTCAAAAATTGTGCTGACCTTTAAAAGCAGCAGTTTTTTAATATAAATTTAAGTTATCTTAATTGTTGATTCAATTATTTTGTTACTATAGCTTATTTTCTATGTAATACAATTTTCTTGTTTTTAATTTTTTTCAGAAGAGGTGACACTCTGGAGTTCTGCAATGCGGAACAGATCAATTGGATTCGTTTTCATATCTCTATTTGTATGGGGCGTTATCACTTATTTTTTATTCCTGGATCGCCCTATTGGAAGACAAGAAGATGAGGTTCGTGAAAACAAAAAAAAAATGCATCACATAAATGAGCCAAAACACGTCCAGTCGGCCACCGCAATTTTTCATGTCAACAAAACGACCTCAAATTTATTCAGTATGTTGGTCTGATTGAAGAACGAACGTAGGAATTTTTTCAGATTTTTATTTGCATATTGCAGCTATTAAAAATTTCTGAAAATAATCATTGATTATTTTTTTACATCATAACAACATCAAATTTTGGATTTTCAGTGTAGTTTCTAACAACATTTTTTGTAAAATTCTCCAATTTTATGTTATGCTATTTTTCAATTAAATAAAGTTGCCACTTTTTTTCCCTCCTAAACGGCATTTCCGATTCAGCTGAAATTTTCACAGTTTGTTGTTTGAAATATCTAGAATCTTAGAAAAAATTGGCGAGATAGACGGCAATTTCGCCCCAGAGTTACAGCTCTTCGAACGATGGAACATCGTGGTAATCTAATGTGTAACTGCTCTCTGCGTTCAGGAGGACTGAGAATGTCTGTGGAAAATATTCTAAAGCCCGCATTATATTTATTTATTATGTAATTTTTGTTTTTTGTATTAGATTACCGCGGTGTTTGTTCGTTCGAAGAGCTGTAACTCTGGATCGAAATTTGTCAAATCTCGCAAATTTTTTCTAAGATTCTAGGCATTTCAGCGAACAAAATGTGAAAATTTCAACTAAGTTGGAAATGCCGTTTCGGAGGGGAATAAAGTGGCAATTTAATTTAATTGAAAAATAGCATAAAACGAATTCGAAGAATTTTACAAAAAATGTTGTTGGAAAGCACGCTGAAAATCCAAAATTTGATGTTGTTATGATTTTTTTTTTGCGAGCCATAGTATTGGCGTTAAAAAATAGACAATGATTATTTTCAGCGATTTTCAATGGCTGGAATATGCAATAAAAAAATCTGAAAAATATCCTACGTTTTTTCTTAAACTAGACCAACATACTGAAGAATTTTCAGGACGTTTTGTTGACATGAAAAATTGGGGTGGCCGACTTGGCGTGTTTTGCTCCAAATATTAATGTTCTATTTGAATATAAGCGCCATGAAATTAATTAAAAAAAAAATGTTATTTATATTCGAAAATAATTATATTAAATTTTGCGAACAAATTTAAAAGTGTAACTGAACATATTTTTAAGAAATCTGTTTAATATTCAAGAACTATAACATTGTTTTACAGCTGTACATTTATTTAAGCACAAATGCCTTTCCTTAGAGGAATATTAATTTTTTAGATTTTTTTTTTTAGTAAATTTCATTAACTTTTTCAATAATGAAATTTAAATACTCGTTTATTTTTTTTTTTAATCTTTATTATTTTTTAAAATTTGTGTAGATTGAAATGTATTATTGACAATAATTTTGTCAGACAAGTAGATTCACTTTAATAGTACCCATTGCAGCATGTACTTTCCAACCAGATCAACAAGCTTGGCAGCGAAGTGAGACAACAGATATCGGCTAATCAGCAATTATTTCAACGTCTCCTAGAACGCGAATTGAAAAGAAGTGAGTTTTCGTTTCGTGTAAATTAATGATAAAAACATAATTGAGATTTTTTATCGTTTCTTTTGTACAGTCAAATTTGATTTATTTCGAATTCAATGAGTTTAATTATTTCTAACAATGTTCTGATCATGTAAAAAAGAATCACCTTGGAATTTGAGAATTGTAGAAATTTTTTTATAGAAAATAATATTTAAAATATAAAAATTCTATAATTTTTGTTTTTATTCAGACGAAAATATGAAATAATTAAGCGTATGGTATTTTTTACGATTTTTTGTTTTTTGGGAAAAACAAAACCTGTATTTTTTGTTTACTAAATTCTGTGTGAATTTTTAAAATCTCTTTTTGTTTCCTTGCTCTTGAAGAAAAAGAGGAAGAAGCAGCGGCTTTGTTGGCTGCTGAAGCAGCTTTTCCAAAAGAACCGAAAAACAATGAAATATCGAAAGATGAAATCGTCGGAGAAAATGTCGAGAATTCGGTGGAAACGACCTCGACAAAAAGAAATGAATCTACGAGCGTCTCCGATCCTGAGGAAGTCTTTAAAAAACAGGTGGCTAAAAATTAAATGATAAAAAAAAACAGCTTTTTATTTGCATTTAAAAAAATTCTTTCTATTTTAACAACTTTTATCAATTCCAAAAAAGAATAACAAAAATTAAGCTTTTTTTTAGTCTTGTATTTTTATTATTATTTTATTAACAACTTTTTTATTGCTAGAAAAATTAAAATAAAGAAATGTAAAATACCAAGTATTTTATTCTTGTATTTTAAATAAATAGACATAAATAAATAACAAAAATTAAACTTTTTGTTCCCGTATTATTATAATTTATTTTAATTATGAAAAGTTTTTTCTGCTTCAAAAAAAAATCTAAGCTTTTTTTGTTTAAATGCAGGCTAAGGAACGTGAAGAAAATTTGCGATCTATAGCAACGAAAAAAACTCTGTCTGACGGTTCGCCGATAATAGCTGTGCTCGTTTTCTCGTGCAATCGTCTTACTGTACAAAGATGTCTGGATCAACTGATAAAACTCAGGCCAAGTGCCGAACAGTTTCCAATAGTCGTGTCTCAGGACTGCGAGCATCGACAAACCGCCGAAATAATACGATCTTACGGCGATCAAGTTGTTCATATACAGGTACATTATTTTCTCTTCAATTTTCTAAATCATAAAAAAGAAACATAAAAATTCGTAACTTGTCTAGCAAATTTTCTAATTTATATAATTATTTATATATACCTCATAAGTATTTTTCGAATAAATAAATAATTATTCACAATGTTTTCTTCATATCAATAAATTTCCAGAAATTAATATTAAAAGATTTAGAAGCATTTCCATTTTTAAAAAACGATTATATTCTAAAAAAATAAAATTCCTTCTAAAATTGTTTAGAGTTGAATATGATATTTTTTTTAACATGATTAAAGAAATCACAAATGGCATTGGTTTTTTTATAAGAAGAATAAGAAAATCTTTTTGTTGCCTATCAAAATTAATACATAAATGAAAGTACATTTTATTTTTTCTTATAGGCGAAAGAATCATAGAAAAAAGTAATAAATGTTCGAATAAATTAATCATTATTTTAATGGACTTCTGATAGTGATTCATCTTTTTTTGTTCAATGTCAACGTGTTCAAAATAACATTTTTGTTTTAACTGAAGCAATATTTTATTTATTATTTACAGAGATTATTTAAATAATATTAAAAAAATAATTGAAATAATTGAAAAAAAAATTTTACTATCACGAAGCAATTTATATAATTATTTATTTATACCTCGTAGATATCATTCGATTAAATAAATAATTATATGAATTTCTTTGTGATAGTGAACAATTTTTTTCTTATTCATATTATTTATCTTTTTCTTTTTAGCAACCTGACCAATCGGACATAGACATTCCTCTTAGAGAAAAGAAATTCAAGGGATATTTTAAAATTGCTCGCCATTACGGTTGGGCGTTGAATCAAGTCTTCTTGGATTTTGGCTTCGAGACTGCAATTGTCGTAGAAGGTAAGAAAAATTAATATTAATAATTTCTATTTTTTAATTTTTTTTTTTGTAAATATGATAAACAAAATTTGTTCTTTTAATTATAGACGACCTGGACATTGCTCCAGACTTTTTCGAATATTTCCTTGGTACTTATCCAATCCTCGTTGCCGATAAGTCGCTGTGGTGCGTTTCGGCGTGGAACGATAACGGAAAGTCCGGTTTGGTCGATGAAAATGCGTCGAATCTTCTATATCGAACGGATTTCTTTCCTGGCCTCGGTTGGATGCTGACAAAAAAATTGTGGGCCGAATTATCGCCCAAATGGCCAAAATCGTGAGTCTTCATGTTTCGTAAAATTACAATTTTTTTAAATTTTGTAAAAATTCCCAATTATCGGAAAAAAAACGAATGTCAAGATTGTTCTATAGATATGATTTCTTTTTTTTTTAATTGTTATAGATATTGTAAAAAGTAGTATTAAAAAAACATGGATCTAGAGATTATTGTATGGATATGATTTTTTTTTTAATACTTTCTACAGATATTGGGATGATTGGATTCGACAACCAGAACAGAGAAAAAATCGCGCCTGCATTAGGCCCGAATTGTCGAGAACGAGAACATTCGGAAAAATCGGAGTCAGCAAGTAAGATCATTGATATCGCGTCCCTTTTTTTTCAAATTCCAAATTAATTTTACGTGTTTGCTGTATTAACATTTTTTTGTAATTTCAGCGGACTCTTTTACGAAAAACACTTGAAATTTATTAAACTCAACGAGCAATCTGTGCCTTTCACCAAGATGAATTTAACTTATTTGTTAAAAGTGAGTAATCGTTAAATAATCATGATAAACAAAAGAAAAAGCGTGTCTATTTTTCTTATCGGTGACAACAAATTTTTTATACAAAATCCGATAAGCTTGATTATTCATAACGATATTCGGTTCGTTGAAAAAAAAATCCCAGATTAAAATTTTGAAAAATTGCAGGAGTTTTGTGTTTGAAGAGAAATAAAATAAAATGAAAACATTTTTTTCTAATATTTTTAAATACCTTTATGAAGAATTGAGAGTGCCGGTTTTTTTATACCATTTTTTTTTGTTAACCGATAAAAAAATAGGTTTTAAGATCGCGAAAATGAATGATTTTCGTACTATTGAATCGCTTTTGTTGCGCTTTCTTTTAGGATAATTATGACATAGCATTCGTGAATGAAGTTTATCAATCGAAAGTGATAAGTTACTCGGAGCTGAAAAGCGGGAATATTAAATCCGCTGGCCCTGTAAGAATTCCTTATTACACGCGACAGTCTTACAAAAATACTGCCAAAATGCTGGGGCTCATGGATGACTTTAGGGTAAGTAAACATTTTTTTTTTGTCAAAATAAAGAGTAAAAAATCGAATGAAATAAAATAAGCAGTGAGATTCTTTTTTTTTGGCAAATTAAACTTTTTTACGCTTATCGTTTTAAATATATTTTAATTTTCTTGTAAATAATATATTTAGGAAAATGTGTTTTAGAAAACATTTTCCTATTTTCCTTTTTCTATACATTTGAATCTTCTAAAATAAATGTAAAATGAATTTCTTCGTCGAAATGAAATCGTCGAAAAAAATGATAATAAAAAATACTAGTAAATGAAATTTGTGAATGGAAAGAAATGTGATTAAAATGAGTGTTTTTAAACAATACAAATAATGTCAGAAAATTATTAATAAATTCATTTTTTTTTTAAAGTTCTTTAATAAGTTTGATAGAAAACATTTTTTTATTGTATACAATAAATTATCTGATTTTTCGCTAAAATGAAAACTTAAAAAAAAAAAATGGAAACAGATATAAATGTCTAAGTTTCGAAATAGCAGATTGTAAATGTAAAAAATAATAATGTTATTATTTTGACAGAGCGGAGTGCCGAGAACGGGTTATCGTGGAGTCGTGACCTTTTTTTACAACGGGCGTCGAGTTCATCTCGCGCCAAATTCCAATTGGAATGGTTACGACATAACATGGAGCTAACACATAATACGTAATTACAACAGAGATCTCTAAGAGGCCGTGGACAATTTTTTCACCGCAAGAAAAGAAAGCCGTGTTAAAGCACTTTGAAACCGAACTTTTTTTTTCGAACCAAGTGTCGAATATACGGTTTAAAAAAAAAAATGATATGAAAGCAAAAATTACGCGTAAGTTTATCAACGAGAATTTTGGTTTCTTCGAGTTGAAAAAAAAACGCGCGTAAAAGAAAAGCAAAAAAAGTATTTATGACAAAGAAAGAAATTATTCCGAAACGCGCTCGTAAATCGCGTCCATCAACGTGCCTGAGAAAAATCGCCCCACCGCCTCCCGCTAATTTTTTTTTCCTTTATTTTTTTTACTATATAATTTTGTTTTTCACATGTTGTAAATATCTTTAGCTAAAAACTTTGTACAGAAAGAAAAGAGTTTTGTTTGTTGTCCTTCGTTTTTCGCAGTCGCGATTAAATTCTTTAAAAAAAAGCGCGTTTGCGGTCTACAAAGTATGATATAGTGCTCTTTTATTTTTCATATTGAAAAAAAAACAGATAAAAGATATGAAGCGAAGAATACGCTATGAAAAAAAAACAAAAAATTATGAATTTCGTATGCCAGGGAATTTTTAAGCGGCAAGACTAAATATTTAACGACAATTAAATTCAGAATGTTTGACTCCAAAAAATCTAATGAATTTAATATCTGAATGTTCAATGTATTAATCTTCATTAAATTCAATTTAATAATCAATATGAGGAGTTTTAATTATTTTTTAAATACTATTACTTAATACTATATTAATATTATTTAATAATTTTCTCGACATTTCATAAAAAGAAATGTCGAGAAAACAAGCTGTTTGCAATTAAAAAACAAAATTCCCATTAAATTCTTGGTTGAAAATCAAATTTTTGGAGACTCCAAAAAAAGTCGTGAAAAAGCAAAAAGTAAATATAAAAAATTATCAGAATACGGTTTTTTTTAAATTTTAAAGTTAAATTTAAAAAGAAAATGTCAATGTTTTAACTTGTTTTTAATTTTTCAAATATATTTCTTGAAGTTGAAAAAAATGCCTAATTCTGATTAATTATCAAAATAAATCTCTATCATTTTTTCATTGTAGCAAGGACAAAAAGATTGTATATCGAAAGTTAGGAATTTTCAAAATTTAAGTAATCCTAAAAATATCACATGAATCTGAAAAATAAATTTCTAATGCAGCTTTTGGGGGGGAAAAATAAGTGGTATAATTTGTAAATTGTGAAAGAACAAATTCTGAATAATTTAAACTTTACTTTTTGCTTTATTCTTAATTTTACGCTGATTTTTTATGTAGCGACAAAAATGCTCTTTTCCACCAAAGAACATAATTTAATTTAATTATTTAATGATAAAAAAAACATTAAAGCTTTCTTAATAATGACAGAAATGCAAAATTCAGTAAATTTGCTACTGATTTTTGTTTGTAAATATTTTTAAAAAACATAGATATTTTGGATTTAGTTATTTAGTCGTTAAAGGTTTAGTTAAAAAGCCAATATTTAAATTTCGGGCATTAAAACAGGCAGGAAAAATTGAAGGAATTTATTATAGGTGATTGTTTAGTGTATTGCACATTATTTAGGGAATCAATCCGGTTGCACGCTAATCTGGCTTTAAATTTCACGCGCATCTGTAAACAAGTGAATTTTCCTTTTTTTATTGCAATTTTGTTTTGTTCTCAGGAATGCAGTTTTAATTTTTTATTACTTGATTTCATGCCGTAAATTATATATCTACTTATAATCGGGTAGTTAAAAAGAAAACTTTTGGTGCTATAAGCTGCTAAATTTTTTTTTTTAACTGTAGAGGGGTAAAAATTATTCTCGCAAAGTTTCGGAGTTTATGAAAAAGCCTAAAAATTTGTTAAAAAATTCACTAAAAACACTTTTTAAAGAAATGTTTATTTTTCAAAAATTCAGCTCTTATTTGTTCCTCGACGCGAATTCTTGAAATTTGTAAAAATTCAAGTATCCGCAATATTTTTGCTTTAAATTACAAATTTAAAAAATGACAAAACTATAAAAATACCTTTAAAAATCTATTTAGCAGAATTGTTATATTTGTGGCTTTAGTAAATTATTAATTACACAACTCACATTTTTTTGAGAGAATAATTTTTGTCTCTTCACATTTTAAAATATAAAATAAGCCACTTATTGTAGCTGATTTTTTGTATCATTCTAATGTATAAAATAATAAAGTTTTACGAGCTGTAGAGTAAATCTGTTCAAAAAGAGGGAATATTTTTTAAATTTTATTTTGCTCGATGACATTCTTGAAATTTTGAGCAAAAGAAAAGTTTTCGCCAAAGGAGTCGTCTGTAAACAAATCTAACACTGACCGTAAACTTGAAATAAAAAAAATGTTTAAAAGCGACCGTTTTTTTAAAGTAGTACTTTATGAAAAAGTTGGATACGGTTTGGACGTGCTTTTTAAAAATTCCGAATGTTGGCATTTTTTGGGTTTTTTTAATATTTCAAGCTTACAGAGACAGTGCAGAATTTTTTTTACAGACGTTGCTTTTGATGAAAAATTTCTTCTGCATCAAATTTCAAGAATCGCGACGAGCATCAAAATTAAAAAAAATATTTCCTTTTTTTTTAACAGTTTTACTGTAGAACCAGCCAGTCCTTAGCCACAGTGCAATAACGAAATGCATAAAGAAAGTAAATAAAAAAAAAGAAGAAATAGTTTTGTCTTCCGTGAAAACGCGAGTCTTCGTTAATCGCGCAAATTGTGGAAATAATTGATTTTTGTTTTGAAAAAAAAAAATTCCCGATTTAGTCGCGATAAAATTATATTTAAAAAAAAAATACAGATAATTCAAACTGAATCGACACGCTTCGCTTCCCAGTAATTCTGCAAATGTATATTACGTAATTGTATTATAGTAAGACTTCCGTAGCCGCGCGCTACGAATTGAATATTTGTGGATACAGATTTCATTATACAATAGAGACTGTTCGACGCCTGTTGGATATTTTATAAAGAAATAAAAGTGAAATGTATGATTGGCTGCGAAAGAAAAATATGTAACAATCGTTTGAGAAAAATCAGAGGGCGAGACGCTTGTCCATAAAGTTTACTTTATCGGGCAGCTGATAAATTAGAAGAAACAAAGAATACAAATTTAAAAAAGAAACACTCTAAGTGACGATGTTAATGTTACTGATGTGCAATTATAATTAATAAATTATTGAGACACAGAAAATACCACGAATATTTATTTATAATTAAAAATATCCCTCATTTACCGTTTTGTAAGATTAAAAAAAAAGTAGGAGAAAAAAATCTGCAGAGAAAACTTTTTACTTTTACACTTTTTTACTTTCTCATATAAAAAAATGATGAAAAATACAAAATAATAAGTAATGTGCAATGATTTTCTTCGCATCCTTGTTTTAAAAATCAATTTGAGAAATTTAAGTTTAATGAAATTTTAGAGGTCTAAAATAAATCGTTATATGTAAAGTTCTGTAAAGAATGGTCAAAATGTCGAGAAAAGTGATTTAGAAAAAATGTCCGTATGTGTGTTCCAGGGCTTCGAAAATTCAATTGCCTCTCACTTAGTAGGGTACACTACGTTTCGGCGCGACCGTTTCGGTGCGACCGTTCCGGCGTGCGCTATTTTGGTGCCGAGACATTTCGGCGTAAGGGCGTTTCGTCGCGACCGTTTCGGCGCCAGACTGATTCGGCGCTTAGCCGTTTCGGCGCCAGGCTGTTTCGGCACTTAGATGTTTTGGCGCCAGGCTGTTTCAGCGCTTCGACAGTTTGACGCCAGGATCTTTCGGTGCTTAGACGTTTTTTCGCCAGACTGTTTCAGCTCTCAGACTTTTTCATTCGAATTCATTTTAACTCCAGGACGGTTTTTTACTTACCGGTGTTACATACAGACCAAAAATTACGACAATTTCTAATAATGATTGAATTTTGTTTGTTTTATTAACACCCGCAGAACATCCAATTTTCAACGGAATAATAATTAACAAAATAATATCTATCCGTTACAAGAATTAAATAAAAAATTGAAACTAGCCAGTACATCAAATTGAAAAACAAATCATACATTTTAAATAAATAAAGAGAACGTAAAGAACCTAAAGAATCTAACGAAACTAACGAAAACTAAAGAACCTAAAGAACGTAACGAAACTAACGAAACCTAAAGAACGTCTGAAGAACTATAAGAACCTAACGGAACCTAAAAAACGACTAAAGAACCAAATGAATCCTAACAAAACCTAAAGAACGCCAAACATATTGGCGCCAAAACGTTCTGGCGCCAAACTGTCTAAGGGCCGAAACAGCCTGGCGCCAAAACATCCTGGCGCCGAAACGTCTAAGCGCCGAATGAGCCTGGCACCGAAACGTCTAAGCGCCCAATGAACCTGGCGCCAAAACGGTCACGCCGAAAAGTCCTGCTCCGCACTTAGTAACCGTTTAAGCGAACAAGCTCAAATTTGGCACACAAGTAGAGTATTTGTTCCACTTTCAATATTGCAATTTTTGACAAACTATATATAGTCATTAAGATTTTATACAGTTTTTAATTTGTTGAAAAAAGGGCGTGGTCGCTCTAGCTTCCGTAAAAATTCGCCGATTTAGCTAAATAGTTCTTCATAACTGGACATACGTTTAATGTTGTTTGGTATTAAATTTGGATGAAATCGGTAAAGCGGTTCGGATTTTACGGAATTCTTTTGAAAATTCTATAACTCGAGAACGGTTGAAATAACTAATCTAAAATTTTGCGTAAAACTCAAATGAAGTGTATTAATGTTTAATACCAAATTTAGGCAAAATCGATAAAGTAGTTCAGAGTTTATAGAAATTCGCATTTTCGCAATTTTTTATAAAATGCTATAAGTCGAGAACAGTTCAAGTGTCTGATGTAAAATTTTGCATAAAAGTTATATAAAATGTGTCGATGTTTAATATTAAATTTAGCCGAAAACGATAATGTACTTTGTATTTTCGTAATTTAAAAAAAAATTCTGTAACTCCAGAGCGGTTCAAGCAACTGATCTACATTTTTTGCATAAAACTTAAATAGAGTGAGTCAATATGTATGACCCTAGAACAGGGTTCCAGTACAAATTTAACGCAAATCGGCCAAGCGGTTGAAATTTGGTGACATTCTGAAAAATGTCGGTCGGGCAGTAGCTCTCGCAAATTACGGGATATTTTATTTTCTAGTGAAAAAGAAGTAAAACAAGGCTGCAAAGTCGAACTTTGCAAATTGCTTCCTCATTTTTCCACTTTTGACGAAGCTTCCTCTATGAGAAAGCCAAAATTGATCATCATACTTCCTCATAGAGGTCAAAAGTGGAAAGATGAGGAAACAATTTGCAAGGTTCGACATTGCAGCCTTTTTTTATTATCATTTTTAATTTTTTTAACGATTTTATTCCTGTTTCTACAACTCTCGCGCAATCGTTGAACCATTCTTTTTTTTCTTAATTATAATACATACATTTTTATTTATACACAAGTTGCGATCACGTGTTGTTTTTTTTTCGTTCTTTTTTTTCTCTGTGCGAAATGTGAATCAACGAATCAACGAACTCAAATCACCGAATATAATATTATGATACGACGATGGTGAATTAATCGTTCGCACAGAAGAAATTTGCCAGCAACGAGGGAGACTAACGAACCGAGATAATCATCGGAGATAACATATATCGACAAGATCGTTGATTTTATTTAGCTCTGCCACTGGAAACGACCGCCAAATCTTGCCTCTGGCAGCGGTGCGTCTGCTGGAAGACCCGGTGTTGCATCTGGATATTCGATGGCTTTTTCAGCCTCTGGTTTCGGTCTCTTTGAATCGTGGATCTGTATTTCACAGAAGTAACCGAATTCCGGACGTTCGATGTTCATTTTATCCAACACGCATTTGTCATAAACAGCCTGAGTGTTACGGCAACTGAAAAAGAATCGGATTTTAAGATT
Source organism: Perithous albicinctus (assembly GCA_964016905.1). Taxonomy (NCBI): domain Eukaryota; kingdom Metazoa; phylum Arthropoda; class Insecta; order Hymenoptera; family Ichneumonidae; genus Perithous; species Perithous albicinctus. The sequence continues at coordinate 9,772,186 of OZ024698.1, read as the reverse complement.
TTTACTGGGCCAAAAATAGTAGTAGTAGTAGTAGTTTTTATTCCATGTATACCCTGTTGGGTGTTTACATTTTCCTCTTATTATTACACTTAAAAATACACTTAGACTAACAGGTACATAGGCCACCTCAAATACACTTAATTCTCTGGCATTCCTACTTTCATTACCTGTCAAACCCATTGCATACCATACATTTTCTCATACACATTGCACACAATACATTTTCTTCCACCTAGTTTTCCGTTTCCATTCTCGTCATCTTCCGGAATTCTGCAAAATAAGCGCATAATGCCGCGTTCGGCTTCCCCTTCAGACTGTTATTTATTTTATTTCTTAGTTCTACGCCCACTGCGCCTTCTTTCCACTTCGCGACTTCTTCCACCAGCCTTTTCTCCATTTTTCCCTGCGCTTCTTCACATTCCAAAATATGCGTTAGCGTTTCGCTCCTGAGCCCACACATTCCACAATTTATTTCCTTGTATCCTTTGCTTATATTTTTCCCAACATTCCCGCATCTCAGTCTTGCCCACGTTTCTTTAATTTTTCCATTTATTTCTTTGCTCTCCCAGTATTCCTCTGTCCCCAAGTTCCGCTTTCTGTCTTTATACTCCCTGCAGAATTGTGAATTATCAATTTTATTCCAATCCAGTTGTATTTCCTGATCGATTATTATACGCGCCCCTCTTTTTACTCTCTTCTCCAGCTCTTCTACGTTTCCCTCTCGTATAAATCGCCATATCTCTCCTTCCCCTACTTTATCCATAGCCGTCTTCATCTCTTTGCCCCATTTCGTTGGTTTCCCGTTCAGAATTCCTCGCGCCTCCTCCTTCAAGCATTTCTTCGGCCAGCGGTCATCACTCATTTTCATCACCTCTACCAGGTAGTTCGCCGCCCTTGACCACATTTCCGTTTCAATACCTCTGACTCCTGCCTCCATCCTCCAAATGTAACTAGGTGTATTGATACCCAACCCCATCGCCATCTTGGTGTATCTCGCTTGCAATCTATTAATTTGTTCTCGCTCTTTCCAGCCCCACACTTCCACTCCATACATCATCGCGCTTCTCGCTAGGGCATTTATAAGAAAAAGCCTTCTTCTTAGACTGCTAATTTTAGCTCTTTTATAGATGCCCCACGACGCGTTTATTGCTTTTTTGATTTTCCCCGATACTATTTGAATATGTTTCTCCATTGTATTGCCCGTCGAAAACCAAACACCTAGATACTTATACTCGCTAAGCACCGCGAGTTCCTGATTATTGTACTTCCAGTTTTCTCCCTTCTTCCTTTTGCCTCCTTTTTTGAAAATAACTACTTTAGATTTCCCAATATTCACCGTTAATTTATTTCTATCCACAAATTTTTCCAGTGACGCTATAATTTTTCCCAGCTCTTTACCCTCCTCTGCAATCAGTATTATATCATCCGCGAATTTCAACGTATATATCTTTTGCCCGCCTATTACCGATCCTCCTTCTTTCTTGCTTTCCCATACCTTGTCAATGTCCTCAATAAAAAGATTAAACAGTAGCGGACTCATCGGGCATCCTTGCCTAACGCCCCTCACCGTCCGGAATCTTTCCGTTATACCTTCCCCGGCTATGACCTCATTCCATGTATCTCCGTATATTTTCCCGATCATTTTTAACATCCTACCCTGTATTCCGACTCTTCTTAGCTTTGCCATCATTCGCTTTCTGTCGACTGTATCGAATGCCGCTTTAAAGTCGACAAATGCTGTGTATAATTTCCCTCCTTTTTGGTTCAGTCTATTATTTATAATTGAATTTAGTACAAAAATGTGATCGCGTGTTCCTCTGCCGCTCCTAAAGCCCGCCTGGCTTTCCTTCAGCAAGTCATTCCCCTCGAGGTATAATCTCAGTCTCCGCGTCAGGATGTTGGTCATCAATTTGTATCCAGAATTAAGAAGCGATACCCCTCTATAATTTGTCGCCATGTTGACATCCCCTGCTTTATGAATTGGGAAAATCCTTCCTGTCTCCCACCCTTTTCCCATCTTCTCATTTATCCAAAGGTCATTCAAAATCTCTCTCAGTTCCTTCCGCCCGATTTCTGGCATTCCCTTTAAAAACTCGCTCACAATTCCGTCCTCCCCAGCTGCCTTGCCATTTTTCATTCTTTTTAGCGCCCGTCCCATCTCTTCCCATCCGATTTCACCGTTCAACTTTTCCAAAATTTCATCATTCATTTCTCCAAGACCGCCTTGGTCTTCCCCGCTCTCATTTCTACTCATCTGTTCTTCTTCCTCCCCACCAAGTAACTGTTTAAAATGCTCGACCCACTCCGTCTTACTTATTTGCTTCCCCACACTGGGTTTCCTCGGTTTAAATGGTTTGATCACCTCCCATATCTTCGCTATATTATCGCATTTCTCAACTGTATTCCATTTCTCTTCCCAATACTTTCTGGTTTTTTCTTTATTCATTCCCTTCATCTTCTTTTTTTCAGCTACTAATAATTCCCTCTCGCGTTCTTCGTCGCCTTCCTTTTTTGCTTTTACAAAGTCTTTTAATCTACTCCAAACAATTTTTCTTTGCGCTTGAATTTCCGCATCCATTTTCTTTCGCCCCCCTGTTACCCCCCCTCTCTTCCTAATCATACCAGCTTTTCTCGCAGCGTCTTTTATTATTTTACTTAATCTGTCCCACCTGTCTACTCCTTCCTCCATCAGGGGCGATTGTGCCCAGCTTTTTCCAAATTCTTCCTCAAATTTCTCACACGCTCCTTCTTTCCATACCAATATTTCTTCCGAGTTTTGCTGTTCTCTCCGCCCCTCGACCGGACTCACCTCTTTCTGCAACGTGAAAGCGATTGGCAGATGATCGGATTCTATCCGCACCTCCACTTTCAAATCTTTTATAATATGTTCTTTCCCTTCGCTGATAATAACATAGTCTATAACTGAACCCTCGTTATCTCCCACAAAAGTTATGTTCCCGTCTCTATCGCCCTCACATCTCCCGTTCATCACCAACAAGTCTAGTTTATCGCATAAGTCCATCATTCTCTTCCCCTCTGCATTTTTTACTACATCTTTGGATGCTCTTTCGCTGATATGTTTATTTTCTAATCCTACTTTTCCCTGCTCTTCCCCTATTCTCGCATTCATATCACCGATCAACAGTACACTCTCATTCCTTTCTTCCGCGTCACTCACAATTATTTCCAGCTCTTTTTCCACATTCTTAAATCCGCAATTATTATATATTGTTACAACTATCCATCTATTATCTCCTTCGTCAAGTTTCAGCCCTCTTATTACTAGCCCTTCTTTCCACTCCTTAATCACCACATTATCGTTCATCACATTCTTCTTAATACCTAATATCTGTCCACCCATAGCTCTGCCTCTCTTTCGCTTCCTCACTGCTGGCTTCAATAGCCACTTAAAGTCCCTATTTAGATTGCTCAACACTTTGTTCTCGTCCTTTTTCTCTGTCCAGGTTTCTTGGAGTGCGATGATGTCGTAGTTCTTCAACCACTCCCAGACGTCGACAATTTTCCTTGCTCCCGCGATGTTCCAAGTGACAGCTTTTATTTTTTCCCCTTTATCGCCTGCCTCGGTAGCTCGCTGTCCCGTTCCGAAACCCATTTCTGTCCATGGATCTTCTCCTGTAGCTGGTCGTGCCTCTAGTGTACTCTGGTTCCGTGATCAGCTTCCCTTCGAGGTCGTTCCATCTCTTCCATTCTCCTCCCGACCAGATTTTAAGGTAGCCCGTACAAAACTTCCTCACCACTCCGTCTCATTTCGACGGCTTGTTGCTCAATCCATTGTTGGACTTCTCGCTCCCTGTATGTTGTGTCATCCGTGATGTCGACACGGCCGCCTCCTATGAATTTATTTCGCTTCAAGATGTCGATCTTGTTGTCCATTGACACCAATTCCACTAGGAGTCCAGTCTTCGTTGTGTCGCTACTCCGTATTCTTGGCTTGATTCCGGTCTTTTCGTGGATTGCCTTTCCTACTTCCCATTCTCGGTCTTTTGCCGTGGTTTTTACACCCTTCACTATGATATTTCGCTTTCTCACTCTCCTTCGTTCCATTTCGACTTTGAATTCCTCTTGGTTGAGTCTTCTCGGATGTTTAACTTCCGAATTGTCCTTTTGCGTTTGCGATTGCGGCGGCTCAATCGTCTTACAACTATTCCTTGGGTTTCTCCGTGCGACATCAACAAAAGGCGTCCGTTCCTCTCTCCTGACGTAGTGACCGATGTCCGTGTCACTTACTGCACTCGTGTCAATTGCGTTGCTCGCCTCGTTCCCGTTGACGTCTACTCGATCGTTCACCCTACCGGATCCTTGCCTGTTTTCGACAATTTCACACACGCTGCACTTTCCCCGCAGTCTCTCGTTCTCCAGTCGCAATCTCGTGGCTTCCATCTCCAGCGCTTCTATCGTGCACATATAACCCGCTTCCATTTTGGTCTGGTTTGTCCACATCCTAGCCTGTATCTGGGCCAACTCATTTTCCAACTCTCGCTTTTGCGCGTCTCTTTCGTTCAGTTCATTTTTTAATTCCGCTACCACTTCCCGTATTTCCCCTCTCATAATGTCTCTCCACGTTCTTTCCCACTCCCTCTTCCACTTATTCAACACTTCCTCAATACATTTGTCGTTGTTCTCTCCCGACGTGTTGCCTGCAGTCGGGTTCTGCGTTTCTTCTCCCGTCCCTTTCGCTCTCCCTTCCGCCGCCGTTCCCGCTCGTCGTAGCGTTGACATTTGCTTCTGTCCGTTCCTTTCTTTCTCCGTTTCGTCTTCGTCTCTCCTCTCTTGTGCTGTTTCCTTGTCGCCGCGCACGGTGTTCCCTACGACTTGCACCGCAATGTCCTCCCCGTCTACCTCAGACTTGTCACCTCGAATCGCGTCCGCCGTTTCGCCTGTCATCGCTGCGCTGTCGTCGTCCGTCGTTTTTCTTGCGCTGATCGGCGAGTGTTGTGGCGTATTTGTCAGTTTACACTTCGTTTTAAAAGCCTCGCCTTCCGGTAACAATTCCAGCGGATCGTCCGGGTCGCCTCTCTCTTCCTCGCCAGCGTCACCGTGCGCGTCCTTCGTGCCGGTCGTTTTCTCAACTCACAATTGGTCGAGTCTCTTCATTCCTGGTGTTTTTTTCTTTTTTAAGTTGGTGGAGCCTTTCGGTCTACCGCGTCCTCTTTTACCGACGGTAGGATCCTCTGGTAGTTCATCGTTCTGCTCCTCTTCTACGGTGGCGCTGTTCGCGCGTCCCTCCGCCTCCGCCATTTTTCCTTCTAACCTCCTTACTTTGCCTTCACGAATTTCCTCCTCTCCTGGGTAAATCCAGCTTCCCGGAACGTCACCACTTATCACCCGTTCTTCTCCGGGCTTTACTCTGTCCCGAGCCACTGCACTTTTCCCACCAGCGATCCTGATTTATCCCACCGTAGCCTCAAAAGCACGAGCACCTCACAACACGTCTGCCTCCTTTCGCGGCCATTGACGATCTCCAAATATCTACTAATATTCTCAACGAAAGAAGAAAAAAAAAATCAATATTAAACTAACAGTTGTCGATTGTAAATAAATATTATTTTTGGCCTGGGGATCGTCAATGGCCGCGAAAGGAGGCAGACGTGTTGTGAGGTGCTCGTGCTTTTGAGGCTACGGTGGGATAAATCAGGATCGCTGGTGGGAAAAGTGCAGTGGCTCGGGACAGAGTAAAGCCCGGAGAAGAACGGGTAATAAGTGGTGACGTTCCGGGAAGCTGGATTTACCCAGGAGAGGAGGAAATTCGTGAAGGCAAAGTAAGGAGGTTAGAAGGAAAAATGGCGGAGGCGGCGGGACGCGCGAACAGCGCCATCGTAGAAGAGGAGCAGAACGATGAACTACCAGAGGATCCTACCGTCGGTAAAAGAGGACGCGGTAGACCGAAAGGCTCCACCAACTTAAAAAAGAAAAAAACACCAGGAATGAAGAGACTCGACCAATTGTGGGTTGAGAAAACGACCGGCACGAAGGACGCGCACGGTGACGCTGGCGAGGAAGAGAGAGGCGACCCGGACGATCCGCTGGAATTGTTACCGGAAGGCGAGGCTTTTAAAACGAAGTGTAAACTGACAAATACGCCACAACACTCGCCGATCAGCGCAAGGAAAACGACGGACGACGACAGCGCAGCGATGACAGGCGAAACGGCGGACGCGATTCGAGGTGACAAGTCTGAGGTAGACGGGGAGGACATTGCGGTGCAAGTCGTAGGGAACACCGTGCGCGGCGACGAGGAAACAGCACAAGAGAGGAGAGACGAAGACGAAACGGAGAAAGAAAGGAACGGACAGAAGCAAATGTCAACGCTACGACGAGCGGGAACGGCGGCGGAAGGGAGAGCGAAAGGGACGGGAGAAGAAACGCAGAACCCGACTGCAGGCAACACGTCGGGAGAGAACAACAACAAATGTATTGAGGAAGTGTTGAATAAGTGGAAGAGGGAGTGGGAAAGAACGTGGAGAGACATTATGAGAGGGGAAATACGGGACTTGGTAGCGGAATTAAAAAATGAACTGAACGAAAGAGACGCGCAAAAGCGAGAGTTGGAAAATGAGCTGGCCCAGATACAGGCTAGGATGTGGACAAACCAGACCAAAATGGAAGCGGGTTATATGTGCACGATAAAAGCGCTGGAGATGGAAGCCACGAGATTGCGACTGGAGAACGAGAGACTGCGGGGAAAGTGCAGCGTGTGTGAAATTGTCGAAAACAGGCAAGGATCCGGTAGGGTGAACGATCGAGTAGACGTCAACGGGAACGAGGCGAGCAACGCGATTGACACGAGTGCAGTAAGTGACACGGACATCGGTCACTACGTCAGGAGAGAGGAACGGACGCCTTTTGTTGATGTCGCACGGAGAAACCCAAGGAATAGTGGTAAGACGATTGAGCCGCCGCAATCGCAAACGCAAAAGGACAATTCGGAAGTTAAACATCCGAGAAGACTCAACCAAGAGGAATTCAAAGTCGAAATGGAACGAAGGAGAGTGAGAAAGCGAAATATCATAGTGAAGGGTGTAAAAACCACGGCAAAAGACCGAGAATGGGAAGTAGGAAAGGCAATCCACGAAAAGACCGGAATCAAGCCAAGAATACGGAGTAGCGACACAACGAAGACTGGACTCCTAGTGGAATTGGTGTCAATGGACAACAAGATCGACATCTTGAAGCGAAATAAATTCATAGGAGGCGGCCGTGTCGACATCACGGATGACACAACATACAGGGAGCGAGAAGTCCAACAATGGATTGTGCAACAAGCCGTCGAAATGAGACGGAGTGGTGAGGAAGTTTTGTACGGGCTACCTTAAAATCTGGTCGGGAGGAGAATGGAAGAGATGGAACGACCTCGAAGGGAAGCTGATCACGGAACCAGAGTACACTAGAGGCACGACCAGCTACAGGAGAAGATCCATGGACAGAAATGGGTTTCGGAACGGGACAGCGAGCTACCGAGGCAGGCGATAAAGGGGAAAAAATAAAAGCTGTCACTTGGAACATCGCGGGAGCAAGGAAAATTGTCGACGTCTGGGAGTGGTTGAAGAACTACGACATCATCGCACTCCAAGAAACCTGGACAGAGAAAAAGGACGAGAACAAAGTGTTGAGCAATCTAAATAGGGACTTTAAGTGGCTATTGAAGCCAGCAGTGAGGAAGCGAAAGAGAGGCAGAGCTATGGGTGGACAGATATTAGGTATTAAGAAGAATGTGATGAACGATAATGTGGTGATTAAGGAGTGGAAAGAAGGGCTAGTAATAAGAGGGCTGAAACTTGACGAAGGAGATAATAGATGGATAGTTGTAACAATATATAATAATTGCGGATTTAAGAATGTGGAAAAAGAGCTGGAAATAATTGTGAGTGACGCGGAAGAAAGGAATGAGAGTGTACTGTTGATCGGTGATATGAATGCGAGAATAGGGGAAGAGCAGGGAAAAGTAGGATTAGAAAATAAACATATCAGCGAAAGAGCATCCAAAGATGTAGTAAAAAATGCAGAGGGGAAGAGAATGATGGACTTATGCGATAAACTAGACTTGTTGGTGATGAACTGGAGATGTGAGGGCGATAGAGACGGGAACATAACTTTTGTGGGAGATAACGAGGGTTCAGTTATAGACTATGTTATTATCAGCGAAGGGAAAGAACATATTATAACAGATTTAAAAGTGGAGGTGCGGATAGAATCCGATCATCTGCCAATCGCTTTCACGTTGCAGAAAGAGGTGAGTCCGGTCGAGGGGCGGAGAGAACAGCAAAACTCGGAAGAAATATTGGTATGGAAAGAAGGAGCGTGTGAGAAATTTGAGGAAGAATTTGGAAAAAGCTGGGCACAATCGCCCCTGATGGAGGACGGAGTAGACAGGTGGGACAGATTAAGTAAAATAATAAAAGACGCTGCGAGAAAAGCTGGTATGATTAGGAAGAGAGGGGGGGGTAACAGGGGGGCGAAAGAAAATGGATGCGGAAATTCAAGCGCAAAGAAAAATTGTTTGGAGTAGATTAAAAGACTTTGTAAAAGCAAAAAAGGAAGGCGACGAAGAACTCGAGAGGGAATTATTAGTAGCTGAAAAAAAGAAGTTGAAGGGAATGAATAAAGAAAAAACCAGAAAGTATTGGGAAGAGAAATGGAATACAGTTGAGAAATGCGATAATATAGCGAAGATATAGGAGGTGATCAAACCATTTAAACCGAGGAAACCCAGTGTGGGGAAGCAAATAAGTAAGACGGAGTGGGTCGAGCATTTTAAACAGTTACTTGGTGGGGAGGAAGAAGAACAGATGAGTAGAAATGAGAGCGGGGAAGACCAAGGCGGTCTTGGAGAAATGAATGATGAAATTTTGGAAAAGTTGAACAGTGAAATCGGATGGGAAGAGATGGGACGGGCGCTAAAAAGAATGAAAAATGGCAAGGCAGCTGGGGAGGACGGAATTGTGAGCGAGTTTTTAAAGGGAATGCCAGAAATCGGGCGGAAGGAACTGAGAGAGATTTTGAATGACCTTTGGATAAATGAGAAGATGGGAAAAGGGTGGGGACAGGAAGGATTTTCCCAATTCATAAAGCAGGGGATGTCAACATGGCGACAAATTATAGAGGGGTATCGCTTCTTAATTCTGGATACAAATTGATGACCAACATCCTGACGCGGAGACTGAGATTATACCTCGAGGGGAATGACTTGCTGAAGGAAAGCCAGGCGGGCTTTAGGAGCGGCAGAGGAACACGCGATCACATTTTTGTACTAAATTCAATTATAAATAATAGACTGAACCAAAAAGGAGGGAAATTATACACAGCATTTGTCGACTTTAAAGCGGCATTCGATACAGTCGACAGAAAGCGAATGATGGCAAAGCTAAGAAGAGTCGGAATACAGGGTAGGATGTTAAAAATGATCGGGAAAATATACGGAGATACATGGAATGAGGTCATAGCCGGGGAAGGTATAACGGAAAGATTCCGGACGGTGAGGGGCGTTAGGCAAGGATGCCCGATGAGCCCGCTACTGTTTAATCTTTTTATTGAGGACATTGACAAGGTATGGGAAAGCAAGAAAGAAGGAGGATCGGTAATAGGCGGGCAAAAGATATATACGTTGAAATTCGCGGATGATATAATACTGATTGCAGAGGAGGGTAAAGAGCTGGGAAAAATGATAGCGTCACTGGAAAAATTTGTGGATAAAAATAAATTAACGGTGAATATTGGGAAATCTAAAGTAGTTATTTTCAAAAAAGGAGGCAAAAGGAAGAAGGGAGAAAACTGGAAGTACAATAATCAGGAACTCGAGGTGCTTAGCGAGTATAAGTATCTAGGTGTTTGGTTTTCGACGGGCAATACAATGGAGAAACATATTCAAATAGTATCGGGGAAAATCAAAAAAGCAATAAACGCGTCGTGGGCCATCTATAAAAGAGCTAAAATTAGCAGTCTAAGAAGAAGGCTTTTTCTTATAAATGCCCTAGCGAGAAGCGCGATGATGTGTGGAGTGGAAGTGTGGGGCTGGAAAGAGCGAGAACAAATTAATAGATTGCAAGCGAGATACACCAAGATGGCGATGGGGTTGGATATCAATACACCTAGTTACATTTGGAGGATGGAGGCAGGAGTCAGAGGTATTGAAACGGAAATGTGGTCAAGGGCGGCGAACTACCTGGTAGAGGTGATGAAAATGAGCGATGACCGCTGGCCGAAGAAATGCTTGAAGGAGGAGGCGCGAGGAATTCTGAACGGGAAACCAACGAAATGGGGCAAAGAGATGAAGACGGCTATGGATAAAGTAGGGGAAGGAGAGATATGGCGATTTATACGAGAGGGAAACGTAGAAGAGCTGGAGAAGAGAGTAAAAAGAGGCGCGCGTATAAGAATCGATCAGGAAATACAACTGGATTGGAATAAAATTGATAATTCACAATTCTGCAGGGAGTATAAAGACAGAAAGCGGAACTTGGGGACAGAGGAATACTGGGAGAGCAAAGAAATAAATGGAAAAATTAAAGAAACGTGGGCAAGACTGAGATGCGGGAATGTTGGGAAAAATATAAGCAAAGGATACAAGGAAATAAATTGTGGAATGTGTGGGCTCAGGAGCGAAACGCTAACGCATATTTTGGAATGTGAAGAAGCGCAGGGAAAAATGGAGAAAAGGCTGGTGGAAGAAGTCGCGAAGTGGAAAAAAGGCGCAGTGGGCGTAGAACTAAGAAATAAAATAAATAACAGTCTGAAGGGGAAGCCGAACGCGGCATTATGCGCTTATTTTGCAGAATTCCGGAAGATGACGAGAATGGAAACGGAAAGCTAGGTGGAAGAAAATGTATTGTGTGCAATGTGTATGAGAAAATGTATGGTATGCAATGGGTTTGACAGGTAATGAAAGTAGGAATGCCGGAGAATTAAGTGTATTTGAGGTGGCCTATGTACCTGTTAGTCTAAGTGTATTTTTAAGTGTAATAATAAGAGGAAAATGTAAACACCCAACAGGGTATACATGGAATAAAAACTACTACTACTACTACTAGTAGATATTTTATAAAAAAAATATATATATATAATGATACAAATATTTGATTAAAACAAATAAGATTTTTTATTCATTTTCTTAGGAAAAAAATATATAGATATAAATTGATATTATTTTTCTAATAATCACATAGATTGAATTAAAAAGTAACAAAATGGTTTTTGGGGAAAAAACTGGTAAATACGAATTCCTTGTTCTCAGTAAAGGAATAAAAATATAAATTTTTCAAGATTTAGGCGCTCAAAATAAGAAAATTTTAGATTTATTAATTTTTTAAATAATAGTAAATAAATGTTTTATTAAAAACAAAAAATGCTGTATTTCCAGACAAATTTTTTTTAGCATTGCCGCAAAAAATTAATCAGAATAAAGAAATGAATTTGACCAACTGTTTTTGTTTTGTATTTAATAAAATGTTTATTAATTTTCTTATGAAAACGAAAATATGAAATTATGAAATTCGGAACAAATGAACAGAGTTCGAAAATAATAGGATGGTTTTTAAAAAAAAAAGGTAGAAAAAATTCCTTGTTCTTTAAAAAAAAAAAATCTTAGTTACAAATTTTTTTTTTTTTTTTCCTAAGAAAAAATATGAAAATTGTGCGTTTTTTAACAAATAGTAATAAGGACATTCCTGAGAGTATAATATAAAACTGACCTTTTGCTATAAACTGTGTTAAAAATTAGTGCGACTCACGGTTGGAACGATCCATCGCCGCTAGATTTATCGATGCATTTATAATATTGGGTAAATTCGGCGTTGCAATTTTTCTTGAGCTTCCTGAAGAATTCTAAAGCGCAGGAAGTCACGGCTTTGCCCTCGTTTATACATTTACGAGGGTCTCTGGTCTCGTCCTTACATAGCATAAATTCCTGCGATAAAAATATAAATTTGACCCAAAAATGTAAGCAATAACAAAAAGAAAGAAAGAAGAATCTGTAATATTTATTTAATCTTTTTCATTGTATTTTTGTTACATTTTTTAAAAGAATTTTGGTTTAATATTTTTAAATATTATTATAAGTGTTAAAAAAAATTATCATAAAAAAAGTTTTACAACAGAAAAAAAATGCTTAAACATTTTCTTTTTTTTAAATGAAAATTCATAAAATTAATTGCAATCTTTTTTTTTGTTAACTTATTAATCATAAAAAAATCAACAAAAAAAAGAAATGTTTCTTTTTATTTCTCTCAAAAAATATAACATTTATTTTGTACTGAGGATAGTTTTTTATATACAAAAAGAAAAAAAAAAAAAATTGGATCTTATTCAATGAAATAAAAGATGATAAAATTGAATTTTTTTTCTAACATTTCAAAATGATGTTCCATTTGACACAGAAATTCCTGTATATCTCATAAATTAAAGGCATAAACATAGATAATTTTCTATAAAATTATGCTATACATTTTTGTCGATATTCATTAGAATCTCTTGAATTTGAATACACTGATTTCCGGTTTAAACAATTTGTAAACAATTTTTAAAACAATTTTAAAAGTCTCCGTAAATTACCTTTTTCTTCGTCTTTTTTTTGAGGTTATGTCGCAATAATCGGAACAATATTACGTAACTTCTGACTGATCGTGAACAAAGAAATGAAAATTAAAGAAAAACAGAGGGAATTGTGAAAGAAATAAACAATTGATCTTTCTTGCGTATGGAATTGTTTAGATTAAAGACATTCTGTCACTTACATTATTGTGACTTTGGCAATATTTTCCTACGTGAAAAGCCGCCGCCTGGAGAACCGGAAAACTGAGGTTAACCTCCTGAACGGTTAATTCCTCCTCAGTTGGGAGGCTCATTTTGTTCGTCACCACCATTTTGCCTCAGTTATTATCAAGGCAATTGAATATTTTTGTCGTTTGTTACTTTATTTTTGACAAATAACGAGATTTTGAGACGTGAATGTTTTTTATTTTACAGATCTCGGACGTCGACGGCCATCGACGTCTCGACTGCTATCAGCTGCTTACTTCTCTCGCTAGAGGTCGTGATGCGCGCGCATAAGCCGCGAAAATTCTAAATGTTTTCAATGTTTAACATTTAAGTTTTGATGGCTGTAGCATTTTTTACGAAAAATCGTAACTATAGGTTTATATAATTTTCACACTAAATCAAAGCGTGCGTAAAAGTCAATTTTCGCCCGGAGTGAAGTAAATGCATTTGTATATTTTTTTTATCAACAGTTTGAAGCGTAGATTTTTTTTCGTATCTATTTTTTTCATTTAGAGTGTTTGAGGAGTCGCTGATTTTCGAATCTGAGCTGAAAGATCTATTAATATTTAAAAAAAAAAGGATTCAATGCAAAGTGTAACTTCAACCCTTAGAGACCTCCCGACTTTGGTTCTAAATATTTTAAATTGAAATTATTCTTTGTCAAATATTTGAAGTCTAAGTTAATTAATGTTTAAAATATATATCAATAAAATATTGTTAATTAATTTATTAATTTATATTTAAAAATATAATTAATTTATTAAGAATTAAACTGTAAAGTTGTTTTTTAATTATAATTTAAGTTTAAAAAAAAATCAATTAATAAGTTCATGTTCATATTAAAATTAATAGTAATTGATCATTTATTTTTTAGATCCAAATTTTGATGAAATTTTACTAACATTATAAAATTTTGGAATTCTCAACGTTTTTATATTAGAATAATGTTTAAGATTAGAAATTCTTTTTAACATTTGTTCAATATTTGGGAATTTTAGTAAAAGTTGGTCAACATTTGGGGATTTTAGTAACATTTGATAAAAAATTAAGAATTTCAGTAAAATTTGAAGAAAATTTGGGAATTTCAGTAAAATTTGGGGGTTTGATCAATATTTGGGAATTTCAGTAAGATTTGGTTGATGTTTGGGAATTTCAGTAAAATTTGTTCAAGGTTTGGGAATTTCAGTAAAATTTGGTCAAAATTTAGAAATTGCTGTAAAATTTGGTCGAAGTTTAGGAATTTCAGTAAAGTTTAGTCAAAACGTGGGAATTTCCGTAAACGGTATACACTGTTTAGCTATACTAATTCTAATATTTATACTAATTCCAAAAGAGCGTATATTTATACTAAGCGGTGTAATTTTTGGACCGTTGGCACTAAAGGCATATATAGGCGGCCCGATGTTTAAAATCTAAAAAAAAAATTTGATTTTTTTTTTCATACAAAAATAATTTAAAAATGTGAAAAGATTGAGAGAGAAATCATTTTTTTTAGGAAGCAGTAACATTTTATTAGCCAAATTGTTATTGATGCAATAGAAAACAAAAAGAATATTAATAACAATAACGAATTTGTTCGATTGGAGCTGAACTGCAACTGTATCAACTCACAAATCTTGACCTCATATTACATATGTATCGAAATAACTTGCGAAGATACTTCGTTGTCGTAGAATATTTCAACCATATCATTTTAAAACTAATGGTAATTTTTTTTATCTACTGTAAACGGCATTTTTCGATTCATTTTTGTAATTCGTAGAAAATATATATATATATATATATATATGTATATGTATATATATATAATATTTAATTTAATTTTAATCGACTACAAATTGCCGATTTACATACGGATACTTCAGCAAAGTATTGTTGCTTTTTCTTTTGCCGATTTAATGAAAACAGAAATTTAATTTCACAGCTTTTTTTGATTTTTTTCATGCTTACAAATTTTGATATCTTTTTTCTCATCTAATCATGGTTTTTTCTTTTTTTAATTTAATTGTAACCACAAATTTTACTTCACAGCTTTGTATGACTTATATTCAATAGGTATTACGAGTTTCAGCGATTTTTTGTTTGTTTCATTTTCGTCGTTATCTTTTTTTTTCTTTCATTCGAAAAAAAAAAAAAAAAATAACTGGTACGCACCACAATATGTTAGTTTATATTATAAATCGTGTAACATAAATCACTGGATACTAATATATATCACAACGATCGCAGTTGGCGAACTATAAATAACAATTATATTTTTCTCCTCTTTTTTGTTGTTGTTTAAATCTCTTCTAAAATATTATATAAATCTATAACGTTACGCGTAATAATCTTTTCTTAAATTTTATACACGTTTTAAGGCGTTTCGTGAATCTCAACGATGTTTTATAACTTCTATTTGTATAATTATGAAATAAAAAAAAAAAACAAAAAAAAATTACGTCGATTATTTTTTTTACCATAATAGCCCTCAATGTGCGATAATATATATATATATGAAATATTTCACCAAATATTAATTAACTCTGTAACTCGAATTTTCCAATTAAGCGTTTATTTAATTTTCAAAAATTTCTTACACCTTTTTTTTAAAGCTTAATTCAATTTTTGTATGCGTCTATTAAATTAACGAATTAAAAAAAAAAAAACAAATAAAATTTGTTACAGCTGACTATAAAATATTGAATAATTTTTTTTTATAAAAAGTTATTTGTATATTAAGAAAAGACTCAGATTTTCGGAAAAATATATTTCTGACATCAAAATTTGACAAACTACTTGAAGTTATTATTAATCTGAAAAAATAATGTTTTTTTTGCGATTTTTACTTGAGAAATAATTTTTTTTAAACCAAAATCTTATCATAATTCAACATTTATTTTCAATTCATTTTCATTGACTTGTCAAAATTCCGTTTTACCGTAAAACGTATAAAAAAATATTATTCGAGAAAATAAATTTTGAATTACACGCGTTTTTTTCTAGTTTGAGTCTGTCGCCATTTTCTTAGTGTCGACGGCCATTTTGAATTTTTCAGCGACGCCATTTTGTCGACAGACATTCGAAATATTGGAAAGAGGAATTTCTGTATGTACTCGAGAACTTTCATCGCCAAAAATTTTCTAAAAAATCTAATAATTTATTAGTTAAAATAAGTAAAAAAAAAAATTAAACCTAAAAATCCCTGCAGAAATAATTCTAAAAATGCACAAATTTTTAGATGAAAATTCTGCGACTTCCAGCAAAATGACAAAAAAATAAATAAAACAAAAATTGTAATAATAAAAAAATACTTTGTCATATTCGAATATCATAAATATATATTTTTTAGAAAATCTAAGTACCTTAAAAATACATTGTTTATAAAAACGTCTCCCCTTTCTAATATCAGCCATAAAATGATCACAAATTTTGTTTTATTTAAACTCGAGATTTAAAAAAAGACGCATGAAAAAAGAGAATCCAAACCTACGAAAATCTGAAAAAAAAATCACATATTTCCCATATTTAAGATCCACTAGAAACGCATAAAATTTAATTGCAATCGGAACTTAAATACAGCCGCTAATAAATATTTGGTGCAAACGCTTTACATTCAATAATTTAATACACTAATGTAAGTAACGAGTGAGTGAATGTTATTTTAAACAATTGATTGTTCAAGTTCACTGCCTGAGATTGAGAGAGAACATTTTCCTGTAGTTTGAAAAATAAATTAATTAGCAAAAAAAAAAAAAAAAAAAAACAAAAAATAACGGAATTAAAAAGGTAGGCTACAACTAATGTCGTTTGTTCGCATAACAATTGTGAAGCATGTAAAGTTCGGCGCTGGCGAATCGACTTTTGCACATATCGCAATCGCGGTGCTTAAAATTTCCGTGCGTTGTTTTCACATTTTCGCGTTTTATCGTCGTAAAAAAAGCGTCACAATGCGCAGCGTTGTTATATGTGCCCTGAATTCTCTTTGGTTTTTCCACAATAGACTCGAAAGTCTTCAATTTACCATTTCTCAGATGAACTCTTTGCGATCGTAAATAAGGCACGGCGTTTCCACGATTTTCCAAAAAATTTCTTCGCCGCGATGCGATTTTCTTTTCTGCCGGAAAATCATGAGATTTCGATGTTTTGAAATTACGTTCAGTGGCCATTTTTTCAATCATCGAATTCTTGAGATATTCCTTAAAAATGATTTTTGTCTTTCGCGATTTTCTCGAATTTTTTCCCGTCGAAATCGTACTTTCGTCAAATTCTTTTGGCTCAATTTTTATCGCTATGTGTTCAACGAAATTTGCCAGTTTTTTGTCAATTTTCGTTGACGCTTTTTTGCGTTTTTCGTCGTTTCGAGCCAATGGATTTTTTCTCTTTGAATCCGAATAATTGATTTCTTCGATTCTTGGCCTTAAACTTCGCTCAAAGTCATCGCAAACTTCTAACTTTATTTCGACCGGTTTGAAGCCGTTCGCTTCTGTTGAATTGATACTTTTGCTTCTCGATTTGTTTTTTATCTTCTTGATTATTTCCGGCGCGGAAATTCCGTGGGTTGAATGAATTGCACGTGTTTTTCTAGGTCGAAGTGTTCTCGCATCCATTTTCTTCGTTTCGCCGGCCATTTTGAGTTTCTCCTTAACTTCGTCGCCATTTTCTTGTCCTCCGAGTCTATCGAGGTTCACACTCGAATTTATCGTATTACTTTCTTTGTTATCGATTATTTTATGTGAAATATTGCAAATAGGAATTACAGTTTGTATTCGTGGATTTTTATCGCCAAAAATTTCTGTGGCGAATAAATTTCTTCTGATTGTTTCTCTTGGATTAAATTGTCCGTTATTGTTGTTGTTTTTCTCGAGGCTGTGCCTAATCGGACGTGTTTTAGCGTCGTTTTTCCCAAGTTCAACGAGACGATTTCGATTACCGCAGTAACAACCACAACGCGAACATTTTGTTCCATTAGATGGAAATATTCTCTCGGGATATGCATTTTGAATGTAATTTACGTAGTTTTCACTGTGTAAAAACGTTTCTGTTGTCTCTTGATCCTCGTAATCGGGTGGCTCGGTTTTTATCATAAAATTGTTAATCTGCACCATTGGCACGCCAATTTTTTCGCGATCCAACGAACCTCGCATCCACGACAATTGACCCTTCAAGTTGCTATCGGTTTTCAAGCAATTCTCGTAGAATTTGTGAAACTCTTGGAGCTTGCAATTGCAGGGGTGGCAAATGTGCTTTGGCAGCAGATCCATCTCGTGAACCTTTAAAAA
Organism: Perithous albicinctus; assembly: GCA_964016905.1. Classification (NCBI taxonomy): domain Eukaryota; kingdom Metazoa; phylum Arthropoda; class Insecta; order Hymenoptera; family Ichneumonidae; genus Perithous; species Perithous albicinctus. Next base: position 9,754,154 of record OZ024698.1, on the reverse strand, counting down.
TGATTAGAGACAAATTTTAGAATCATAATTACCAATTACTATTGTTAATAATAATAATAATTCTCTTGTCATTAGGGATTTTCTTGTAAACCTTAAAAAATTAAGAGAAAAATGTTCATACTATAATTTTAGAATTATAATTACCAATTACTTTTATTAGTTTTATTAGTATTTTTCAGATTTTTTTTTCTTAAAAATGCAGGACATTTTTTTTAAAACTATATCTTGGAAAGCAAAATAAATTAATGATAATAAATTTACATTGTTTATGAATTATTGAAATGCAATAATATTTTTACATTAGAATAGAATTGAAAAGAAAAATGTAATCTAGCAAAATTCACACAAATACTCTCAAAGAAAAAAAAATAAAGCAGCGGAAATTATTTTGGCGGAAAAAAGATAAACCTGAGTTTTTGTAAATAATTTTGGATTGGTTTTGAATTATAATAATAATGTGAAAAAGTAATTATTAATTTATTTCATATTTACAATAAAAGCTGGAAAAGAATTTGTTAAACAATTTTTTTTCTCTTTAATAATTTATTAATAATGTTTCAATATTATTATTATTATTATCATTATTATTCAAAATTCTTAGTATATTCAATGATTTCTTTTTTTTTCAGTTTTTTTTTCACCTTAAATTGTACTCAAATAACTCTTTTGTTTCTTTTTGTTTGCTCAAAATATCGAAATCACTTTTGGCGGGAAACTATTTATTTATTTATACAAATAAAATATTAACAAGCGATTAAGATTTTGTGCAAAATTAAAAATATCGACAAATCTTTAGGCGGGAATCTATTTATTTATTTATTTGTTCAAATAAAATATTAAGGAATGGCAAACGATTAAGATTTTGTGCAAAATTCAAAACATCGACAAAATTTTTGGCGGGAAACTATTTATTTATTCAAATGAAATCAAAAGTAATGACAAACAATCAAATCAAATCTTTAGGCGGGAATCTATTTATTTATTTATTCAAATAAAATATTGAGGAATGGAAAACGATTAAGATTTCGTGCAAAATTCAAAACATCGACAAAATTTTTGGCGGGAACTATTTATTTATTCAAATGAAATCAAAAGGAATGACAAACAATAAAGATATTACAAAAAAATTCAAAATATCGACAAAACTTTTAGCAGGAGATTATTCGTTTATTGATTTCTTTAAAAAAAAAACATAAACTAATGACAAACAATTAAGACTTTCTACAAAATTCAAAACATCGACAAAACTTTCGGCAGGAAGCAATTAATTGACTTATCAAAATAAAATACGAAGGAATGACAAACAATTGCAATTTTACGCAAAAATCCAATGCATCGACAAAACTTTTACCGAGAAAATCATTTATTTCTTTATTTAAAAACAAATATCAAGAAATCACAATTATCAAGAATTTTGCGCAAGATTTAAAATATCGCCAAAACTTTTGGCGGGATTTCGCTGCGCTACCGCAGCGCTGCAAAAAAACAACGTCAGAATCGCAAACTACGCACGCGTAGGCGGAGCAAGAGTCAGCAAGATCGCTGCTATGTCAAATCAACATCCCGCACAGTTACGTTCGATCTCCGAAAAAAAAAGAAAAAAATAAAACAAAAGAACTTTTCAACCCCTCATAAATGAAGTTCTCTCGATCAGCTGATAGGAACCAAAAATCCAGAGGATCTCGTTACAACAACAAAAAAAAAAGAAAAAAGCACCACGGTAAATAAATTCACAAAATCCAACATAAAATCTACAACTACAAAGTTAAAGTTAAAAAAATGAAAACCTACCAAAATCGGCAGAACCGCGTTAATCTTCTTCACGTGATTTCCACGTTTGTCAAATATATCGACAGTATTTCCGGCGTGTTTCCCGCATAAACGGCACACACGACTTTTCTCCAGTGTCTCCATTATTATTATTATTATTATTGTTATTACTACAACTACACACAATCTATTATTGTTACTATTATTATTATTCTAACCACAATATTTGGTAAAGCACGAAATTTCAACGTATTCTTTTTGAGCTTCAATTCTAAAAATACAACACGACGAATGGCTAAACGTAAAATCTGCGTGTGCGTGTATGTCTGTGTGTTGTGTGTTGAGTATTGCAGTTATTTTCACTTGATATAATCTGTAGGAGCCACGCACAGCAATAGCGCGCCCTTCCCGACAGCCTGTTGCCCCCTTGTGTTATAATATATAACGCCCTGCGCGCCCCCTACGTTTCTATATATATATTTTTTTTTCATACTACGACGCCACAGAATTGTGTCTCCTCTTCAATCTGCAATTGGGCTTTCGCAAAGCTCTACTCGTGTTTTTATTGGCTCTTCAAATGTGTATTCCTAGTGTTGCAACGTTTTTGCGCCCTTGAACCGCTAGAGGGAACTCGGAAACTATTCTGCCATAGCATTTCGTCCTTTCCTTGAGTTACCCTATTGCATTTACGTTTACGGTGATCTGCTACATGTCGGCTGTCTCTCTCAGATGGGAATGAGTATGAGAGAGATAACTAAATGCTTACCGAAGCGTTGTTCTCGGTTGTTGTTAATTTTTCGGATAAAAGACGAGAATGCTTCGCTGCAGAATTCTAAGACGCAGTGAAACTTTTTCGTTTTTTGTTAAAAATATCAGATGGGAATGAGAAGAACGCTTTACAGTTTTTGTTACCGACCGAGCAGTACATGTCGTTTGTCTCTCTCAGATTCCCATAAGTGCGAGAGAGATAGCTGAAAGCTTAACGAAGTGTTATTCTCGGTCATTGTTAATTTTTCGGATAAAAGACGAGAACGCTTCGCTGCAGAATTCTAAGACGCAGTGAAACGTTTTCGTTTTTTGTTCAAAATATCAGACGGGAATGAGGAGAACGCTTTACAGTTTTTGTTACCGACCGAGCAGTACATGTCGTCTGTCTCTCTCAGATTCCCATAAGTGCGAGAGAGATAGCTGAAAGCTTAACGAAGCGTTGTTCTCGGTCGTTGTTAATTTTTCGGATAAAACACGAGAATGCTTCACTGCAGAATTCTAAGACGCAGTGAATCGTTTTCGTTTTTTGTTCATAAGATCAGATGGGAATGAGGAGAACGCTTTACAGTTTTTGTTACCGACCGAGCAGTAACCACATCGCCTTACGCTAGATGGAAATCTACCCTTCTGATTCTTTTTCAGCGATTTGATTGGCCTTCGCTGAGATGGAGAACCAACCTGGCCACCAATCAGTAAACGTATTGGCCAACGCTCAATTGGAAAATCTACCCAATAGGCAGTTTCGGAGAATAAAGGACAAATGCAGCTCCAATTTTATCAGCGTGGACGCTACTCATACTAATGGTTAATTATTATTATTTATTATTACTGCTCTGTAGGTAACTGTCGGAATTCTTCTTACCTGCTTTTAAGTTTTAGCCGCTTTCGCAAGAATAACTATCATTGGAATTACTCTAAAATACCATAAAATATTGAATTTTGAATGTTTGAAATTTCAACATACGAAATTTGCAATTTAAAAAAAAAATTAAGATTTAAAAGGAATTTAAAAAAAGGGACTTTGTCTTTAGAGATATTTCACATAAACTTTGGTTTAGTATACTCGTATACTTAAATTTGAATATTTGAGAAAATATGAACATTAACAATATCAACCGAAGAAGCATTTTTTTTTTTATTAAAAACGTGTCGAATAATTTCAGTCACCAAAAAAAATTTGTTTTCGTCTTAATTTTTACCATAAAAAAATTTCCGCGTAATCAATCGGAATTCCAAAGAGTTGAAAAAATCTAGAGGGTTGTTGAAAACAAAACTATAATTTAAAAAAATAAATTCGAAATTTACATTTTTTTTGCAGCAAAAAAAAATTAGAAAGTAATATAAAAAGCAGCAAGTACGTCTTTAAATTTCACATAAACCTCAGTTTAGTCATAAAAATAAAAATGATCATTAACAATACCAACAGAAAATTTATTAAGAATTTCTCAATTTTTTTTTTAAATAAAATAAATTTCGACGTCCAAAAAAAAACAAAAATTCTTTTCGCTGCTAATTGTTACCATAAAACATCTCCGTGCCAAGAATCCAAATTCCAAAGAGCTGAAAGAACCTTAAAAAAATATAAATATTAAAAAAAAAACCAAAAGAAAAAAAATTCTTTTCGCCGCTGATTTTTACCATAAAAAATCTCCGTGCCAAGAACCCAAATTCCAATGAGCTGAAAGAACCTTAAACAGATATAAAAATAACAAAAAAAAAAACTAAAAAAAAAAAAGAAATAAATAAACTCACTCTGAGATATACATCGTATAAGGTATGTTATTTATTATATCTTATGTACATTCAACATCGTCTTGACAACACCATAGGAAAAATGTTTTAGACACATTCCAAAATTTGTTGACACCTTTTTATTTTTTTTTTCTTCTCTTCTATCACTTCCCTCGCTTCTTCTTTATTTTTATTTTTTTTTTTCTACCATATATATCGCATTCGGCCATAGCTCTTTAATATTTGCAATTGCAAAAATTATCAGCCATATTATTCTCCCCCATTTGTTTTTATTCGTCTGTGTATGTGTGTGTCACTGATATTTCACATTACTTTTTTTTTATTGTACAGTAAAATCGCGCTTGTGGCGAAAAGAAAAAAAAAAGAAGATTCTTTAAAACCAATAATAAATTAATACTCTCAGCTGGACGATGCAAATAATTATCGATAATAATTACCTCTCGTTTCTTTTTTTTTTTTTTACTTATTATTCCTTTATCACTCGATCTACTTTTTATTTGTAAATAGAAAACGTAAAAAAAGAATTGATCAACGGTTTTGGTGGATATTTGAAGTCTTTTTTTCTTTCGTTATTATTTTATAACTATTTAATTAGCTGCTTTCGTGGACTAAAATTGTTCGTCGGATTCCCTTTTCGTCGTTCCAATTATTTATCTCTAAACTCTCTTTCCTATTCCTTCTCTCTCTCTCTTTCTCTTTCACATTTTTATTACATCGCCTTGAATTTTTTTTTTCTTTTTTTTTAACCGAAGAAAACGCTTCTCTTCGGTACTGTCAATAATAATAATTACACAGAATCGTATAAATTTAGTCAGATCTCTGAATAATAAATATCTTTTTTTTTCTTCCTTCTCTTAAATATTTTCTACCTTGAATTATTCGTTTAATAAATAGTACACAGAGGCTTTTAACGAGGATTCCAAATTAGACCAAACAAAATTTACAAATTTTTTTTTCCCATTCAGAAGTCATTTTTTTTCTTCAATTTTTCTCGTTCACGAAGCTTAAACATTTCCCCTTCTCTCCATTTTAAATCTCGAATCCACGTGCGAAAAGAGATTTTTTAAAAATATTGCAAAGTTATTTTTTGGTTTGCATAGAATATTAATTTTAAAAAAACTTGTAATGATGCCGAAATATTTTTTTCCCCCCCTGACTTCGGAATATCATCGTCGCGTATTTATTTGAAAGCTTTCAATCAGTATTTACAATCTCTCGTATTTTCCTTCCTATTTCTTGCTTTTTTTCTCTCATCGCTAGACACAAATTACGACTCAGAAAAAACTCTTAAAAATCTCTGACACGAATTTCGAAATGTTCAATGAATAATCATGAATTAAAAAAAAAATTATCATTGATAAATCTTTTTTTATTAAAATTTTTTCGAAATTCGTGCCACTTTTCTTATCCACATATTACCTTTATTTTTCTTTTCATTTTTTCTCACAACTTCGTCACTCTTTTCGTCGCTGTTGCGTTCATTTAAAACCTTTAATTTTACGAACATTTAGGAAGATATAATAGCGCTATCGATAATTCATATCTTCTGAAATTTGTTAACATTCTCTATATAAAAAATCTGCATTGGGTTTTTATTTTTCTTTTTCTCTTCATTTTATTTTCTCTTTTATTGCTTTCTCATAATTTTTGTTTGTTTGTTTATCGTCTTGTTCGTCGCAGTCGAGGTTTCTTTCCTTTATCGTCATTTGCTTTCTTTTTTATTTTATTTTGTAAGACGATCCTAAAAATTCTTTGTTTCGTTGAACGAAGTCTTTCAGGGTTTTATTGTTTTTTGTTTTATACACAATCTCTATTGCTCCGTTTTCTATCTCGATATTATTTTCCTTTCGTTTCTTCTATTTCTTTTCTTTTATTATTGGAATGGACGTTGATTATCGCTTCGTAATGGAATTCGTTGAATCGGTTTTAAAGACGACTGTATTACTATTATTATGTATATTTTAAATCGTGTATTCGGCTCTTTTTTTAATATTTCAATGTCGATTTTCTTTCATATATAATATATATATATTTTTTTTTTAAATTCATCATGTTTGTCTGATTTTAAGCACGACGAACATGCGAATTTTTTCTTCATTTATTTTCCGGACGATCTTCCGTTGTTTTCACTTTTTTTTTTACTCCCTTTATTATATAGTTGATATGTCTCGCGCGTCTTCTTCGATTTTTTATTCTTTTTTATTTCTCATTTCTTTTTGAAGACGTTCGAATAATCTGGGCTTCAAATTTGCGTTTTGTTACGTGAGATTTTTTTATTTCATTTATTTCATCTCTTTTTTTTCGTTTCCACCAAACGAGTAAGCCTCATCACCGTATTTTTTGTTCTACTGTCCCAAAAGCCGCGTCCATCCTCTCGTTTCAGCATTCACACATTTACACGCACTTTTTGTTTTCGCATTCGCTAATTCTATTATATTTATTATAGTTGCATCTTTCACTCGCGTACGCTCAATAAATCTGTTTCTCTATTTATAAGGATAACACTATTATTCAATAGTTTGTCATTTCAACAAATATTAATAATTTACTGTAATTTGACTCTTCCAAATTCGTCGAAATTAATTCTGTTAGATTTTTTTTTTCTCATTTATTTCTACTTTTTTATGCGTCTGTCAAATTATAGCGTTAAAAAAATGCATAATTTTATAGCTGATTGAACAAATTTAGAAGTATTTTTTGGAAAAACTTATTTCCATGTAAAAAAAAGCTTTCGTAAAATTTATAATTAATGATTTTGAATGAAATGAGTTTTTTTCAGAGTTTTAAGAAACTTTTGTTTTATGTTTTCTTGGGGATTTGTTTAGTCAAAAAAATAAAACATGCATTTTTACCCAAAATCGATAAAACGTTCCTTAAGATTTAAGAAAAAGTACATTATTATTACTATTATTATCATTATTATTATTATTATTACTATTATTATTATTATTATTGTTATTGATTTTTTGCTGTAATTCTAATTTTTTAGTTGAAATAAATGTTTAATTAATGAAAAACATTAAAAATCATTGCGAAGTTATAAAAATTCATGTTTTTAATGACTGCAACAAAAATCTGTGCGCAAATTAAAAATGTAAAAAAATAAATAAATAAAAGTTGCTCAAGACACTTAAAACCACATTGTTTAAATTTCATAATTAATTTCATGCACTTTCTCATTTTTTTTTCTTTCAAAAGCCCAGCCTTTTTTTTTACACAGGAATACATTTTTATAAAAAATATTTTAATGTTTGAATATTAGTCATAAAATTATGAAAAATACATTTTTTTTAGCTCGTTAATTTGATAGACGCTTTAAAAAGATGTAGAAAAATTATTAAAAAAAAAAAATCATGTTCTACCTAAAATTTACCAAAAACGCACGAAATTTAGTCCAAATCGAAAAGAAAAATCGAAGCTAATTAATATTTGTTGACATGATCGGTATATAAAATTTTGTTCGACCACAGCTTGAAAAAGGAAAAAGCTAAGCTTCGTTTATCAGCGTACCAAAAAAAAAAAAAATGTAAAATAAAAGAAAGAATTCACGCAAAAATCTCGCGTTTCTTCCTCGTATTCGCTTTCTCTTTCTCTCTTTTGCAGGACATTACAATAAACAATTCGTCGCTATTCAGAGAAAAAGTGGGACAGTCTCGCGTTGGCACATAATCGATAGTATTTCGACATTATATTTTATCAGGCAATTCTATACAGATTCATAATTATAATCTACAAATATTAGGTTCAATAAAAAAAAGCAACGAAAAAAAAAATCTAAGAAAAAATCTTTTCGTCTAAAATTCGTCGCGCATATCTTTTTTTTTAGTACAATTTGTCATCTAAAAACTCGAATTCATTCACTCAGCACTTAATTAAAACTCACTTTTAAGCGTTACACGATAATTAAATATTTTGTATATATATTTATAATATTTATAAAACATTCACTGGGCGCACTCGTGGCGAGTTCCGCTTCTTCACATTTTTCTTTCTTTTTCCCCCTAGAACTCCAATCATATTTTTCTCTCTATTCGTTTTTATTTTATCTTATCTTTTTAAATTCATTTAAAAAATCTCGCCCTGTTTTTTCACCCCATTTCAAAGGCTGACTCGTCAAATGGTTCAAATCTATATATTTCGACCGCCTATTTGTAGACCCGCTCCTCGTCCAGCTGCCATTCAGTGTCAAAAACAAAAAATTCATAGCTGCGATTAAGCCCCGCTTATTCGTTGAGCAATTGGTGGTCTTTTTGTTAAGCAAAAAAAAACCGAATAAAACCACAGAAAAAAAACGCAGTCTATGCTTTACACGCTTAGGTTTTATTTTTTTTTCGCTTCATTTCATGACGAAAATTGCGACGATCGAAGGCCGGACTTTTTCATTTCTTAGGTCGTTATATCCATTCGCTGTATAACGTATTTCGTCAATTTTTTTTTCAACGACGATTAGTCTCATCGTTTCCCAATATCATTTTAATCTCTTTCGCTTAAGTGTATTAACGTAAAGCTTTAGGCAGTGTTTCACATCAGTCGCCATTTTGTTGCATCAGACATTTTGTTGGCATATTCACGTCATTTTTTTTTTTTTTTCGTTTATAATAGTAGTAGGTTTTTTTTACTAACATATTTTGTTTTATCAGTTCCTCGAGTTTCACGTCGAGATCATAAGACTGTGGAATGTAAGTTTGCGATACCTTTTTTAACGTTTTTTTATTTTCGGTTACTGCTAAACGAGTCGTTAAATTGTCGTGGACAATTTTTAGCGGTTGTGGAAAGAGACGCGAGGCTCTAATTGGCGATCTTGGAATCTTCAAAGTCTAAACAAAGAACTTTTGCAAGATTCCGTTACGATCTTTTGCCTGATTCCATTTTTCTTGGGAAGATGCACGTGACTTGGCGCAAACGTTAAAGTCACGTGGTTTTGGAATCTCTGACGACCTAAAACTAAACTCTAGTACCGATTTGTATCATTTCGGATCGATTTGTATCGTTTCGGACCGATTTGTATCGTTTCGGACCGATCTGTATCCTTTCGGACCGCTTTGTATCGTTTCAGACCGCTTTGTATCGTTTCGGACCGTTTTGTATCGATTCGTATCGTTTTGTATTGTTTCGGACCGCTTTATATTGTTTCGGACCGCTTTATATCGTTTCGGACCGTTTTATATCGTTTCGGACCGGTTTGTATCGTTTCGGATAGCTTTGTATCGTTTCGCACCGGTTCGAAACGGTTCGAACTTGCCTTTTATCATGTTTTTAGGTGTCTTTTCACGTTTAAACGAGAAAACCCTGCGAAGTTGCGGACATTTGAGCTCTTAGAGCTGTTACGCTGTTCATTATCTTCTTTTGATGACCAACGAGGGTGATTCCAAGTGCCGTTAATTCTTGAACTGTGACACGAGCTGCAGCTTCGAGCGTCGTTACACCAGCGCGCTCAAAGCTCTCGGCGTATCTCGACATCTTGATCGAGGCCAGCCATTCGCTTACCGATGTCAATTGCGTCAAGTCCACTGCGTCCGGCGCCAATGGATTCGTGCCTCTGCGAATACGACAAAACATTATATTAGAAACGCTTTGCTTTTTTTTTCTTTTACTTAGGTTTTTAGCTTCTAAGACTGGACTTTTTTTCACTCTGCATTGGCATGTAATAATATACACTTTTTTTTTTTAGGTTTTCAAGGGTCTTGAGGGTTTTACTGGGTTAAAAAATCTAACTGTGTGTGTGTTTTTATATGACTCTAGTAGTCAAAAAGTGACGGAGAAATTTCTGCAATTTTTTTTTCTGAAGCAGAACTAGATTTTATTTTTTGGACATTTAGTGTGTAATATAATTTTTTTTATTTGTCCAAATTTTTTTGGTATTTGTTAGAATTATTTTTCTGATTAAAACAAAAATATTAGGTTTTGCAACCTTTAACCTTCCCCCCAAATTTAATTAACAAGGAGAAATAATTGACATAAATGTCCTATTTAAATTTTATATATACTATAAAATAATGAAGACAACTATTTTCATAAATTTTTATCTATTTATCTTTACAACAAATTTCTCCGTCAGTCGATTATAGACACTCGTTTCAGGTTTCATGTCCTATCTGACTTTTGGGGTTATGTACACGTTGAATAATCAATGGTTCCAATATTATATTTTATCACTCGTGCTTTTCTACGTAGCGGAGATGAATTCTGCAACACTGTTTCGTCGTCATCAGAGGTTTTGGACTTCGTGGATTCATCGAGACTCTAACAGTCGAGAATTCGTTTCACTAGGTGGAGATTTTGGGTTGCATATTTACACAAAATGGCGGATTTACCGCCATTTTAAGGATCGTTTTGCCGTCAAAAGGACTTTCAAGTTCAGATTTTGTTCACAATTTATTCAACAGGTTATCTTATTGGAAACAACAAAGTTTTTATAATGATAATAATAATAATAATAATAATAATAATAATAATAATAATAAAGATAATAATAATTATAAAAAATCATAATATTAAATCGAGGAATTTCTTAACCTAGATAAAAGGAAGGTAGATATGTATAATTATAGTATTTACACATACAATATTGCGTAAAGGCTGGAAGATGGCACCACTAACGGACCGCCATACATTTTTATATACAATTACTATTTTATAGATTATAGGGAAGCCTTTTTAGCGTAAATTGTACGATACACATAAACACAATTACAGAATTTCATTTTTTCTTTTTTCTGTAAGATTACTTTCTATTAATAATAATAATAATTACGCATTGATTCCTATAGGTGAATTATTATACTATAATAATTTAGGATAGTTGATGAGAGATTTCGTCAGGAAAAAAAAGGAAACACAAAATTGTATACAAGGATGACTAATTTTTATACACTGACTAATTAATATTAGTGATTTCATTGTTTTTTTTTGTTTTTTTTTACTTATAGTTAATTCCATATACTAATGTAGATTAAAATGGATAGAAAAAGATGGTGCGTATATGAAGCAAGCAGTGAGTAGACAAACTAAAAGGGCTTAGTTGCAACAAGCAGAGGCAAATATAGGTAAAATGTCTCGTCTAAAATGGCGGGAAAAATTTCACACTGGATGCGTTCTTTTTTTTTTTTTTTTAAATCGCGATTCGACGATGAGCAAAAAATGTCTTTTTCAATTTCGACGAAAATTCGTGATATCTGTAAAACCAAATATTTGATAGCTCTTTTTTTTGCACAACGTTTAGTCGCGTTTTTTCGAGGCTTTTTCTACTTCGCTTTAATTTTTACAAATCTGACTTTTATTTTTTAAACGCGATTCGACGATGAGCAAAATTTTTTTTAATTTTCAATTTCGACGAAAATTTGTAATATCTGTAAAACCAAATATTTTTTTTTTTTTCCACAACGTTTAGTCTAGTTTTATTCGGGGTTTTTTTGTACCTCCTTTTAATTTATATAAATCTGATTTTTTTTTTAAATCGCGATTCGACGATGAGCAAAAATTTTCTTTTCTTTTTTTCTTCCAAATATTTGATTGAGTTTATTTTTTGCACAACGTTTAGTCGCGTTTTTTCGAGGTTTTTTTATACCTCGCTTTTATTTTTACAGATTTGATTTTTTTTTTTTTTTTAGGTTTGGGGGGGGAGGGATTTTTTTCTGTTTTGCTTGTTATTATTTTTACCTTTTGCGCGAATGCACGCTGGACGCCGACGTGGCGGGTGGGGGTGGGGGTGGTGCACCCTTTTCCCGGATTCTGACAATCGTTAGTATTCTGTTAGTGTTTCTATTCTTTTTTTTGTTAAAAAAACTTTTTTGTAAATTTTTTTTACGTTTTTCTTGCGACAATATCGCTATCTTTACTCTCAGCAGTCTTTTTAACATTTTTGTTCTTCTTGATTTTTGTTAACGTTTTTTTTTTGTATTTCATTGGTTCCTTTTTTTGCCCTCTCCGTATTTTCTGCATTTTTCTTTTCACGCTCCTTCAATTTTTGCTCGTTTTTTTTTTGTTTTTTTTTTTCGTCGTCCTCGGGAGGGGGGAGGTGTGAGTTTCGTTTGTAGCCAAGTAAATTGTCTGCCTTTTTTTGTTTTTTTGTTACTTTTTCGGTTTTCTTCCTTTTTTTCTTTTCTCTTTTTTTTCGAATAATTAATTGGTGCGCGCGGCCTTTGTCGCCGGGAAAATATAAATCTGTGCGTGATCAAGTGTGTGCTTGTGTGCATGTTTAGTCAAATATTTTTCAGTTTATTTTTTTTACGCTTGGTTTTATTATTTAAAAAAAAAAACTTTGAGGATCGATTGCACATGAATATACCATAAAAAGTTTGATTTTTGCAGAATTTTCGTAGTTTGCGACGAGAAAAATAATTCAGAATCATCGGAAAATTGTTTTTTTTTTAGTAATAATAATAATAATAATTTCAAAAAGTTATCAATTAGTAAAATTTAATTGGTATTTTACCAAATTAATAAAAAAAGTGAAGTAAACATATTTACAAAGCAATTTTTTTACTGGTTTGTATTCTTTATTTTTATTAATTTTATTACTAATTTGGTATTTCTGTTTTTGAGATTTTATGACCATTTTTTTACTTGTTTATTAATTAAATCCAATATAAATTATTTTAATACCAAATAAATTCCTTGATTTAAAAAATAATTGCCTCTGTAATGCGAAAAAAATGTTTGGGAAGTCATATACAAAATGTGCGCATTTTCAATAATTTCTTAAAATAAAAATACAAAACTTCACGAGTTTTTGTAATTTTTTTAAAAATCCTCTTACCGAAAAATATGTCAGAAAATTAATTTCATATTAAAAAAAAATCTACCAAATTTTTCAAACATTTTTTTTTTAATCTCTTTAAAAAGTTTTTTTCCATTATTATGAAAAATAAACATTCGTACTTTCCACATCACTGACTAAAAAAAAATGCTCTCATCGCAAACTGCTAAATTTTAAGTAAAATCAAACTTTTCATTGTCAAAATACATGCAATTTATCCTTAATGGTCCTCTGTATAAAATAAAGAATGCTAAACAAATAAAAAAAAGTCCTGCGCAAAAATCTGTTCGATAAAAGAAAGGACGACACGCTTTATTTATTCATTTTTATTTTTTTTTCACTCGTAAATATTATCAATAATTCAGTCTTTGCCAAGTTTATATTTTCTCTCATTTTTCTCGTCTGGTGCGTCCCGAGATGCTCGAAAGACTTTTCTATCCTTCCACTGCGATGTAAAACTTGCCTCAAATTGTTTTTTTTTTCCATTCCTCAAAAGAAAAACTCTTCATTTTTATACTTTCCTATCCGTACCCTTTTCATTGTTTTTTTTTTAATCTATCTCTTTCCACGTACGATAATATACTATATTTATATATATTTATATTTCGTTATGTTTCAAGTATAAAAATACTATTCTACTAATGTTTCCGAGCTGCGTGCTCTCGCTGCTGAGATAAGATAAGTCTTTCCTTCAATATGTTTAATTTTCAATGCTTCGTGTCAATAAATATTAATATTTAATATCCTTTTTGTATTTTTTTTCTTTTTTCTTGTATATGTCGTATTTCTTTTCTTTCAAACAGAAAGAAGAAAAGGAAAAATCGGCAATTCGAAAATTATCATTAGATTAATCAGAGAATATTTTGAAAGGCTGCTGTAGATTTTTTTTTAAACATTTTTTTGTTTGCCTGCTAACTCGAGTTTGCTAAGCTAAAAAGTACACCTATTCGTTGGTTGGATTCGTCCTCTAAAACTTCTTTCTATATTTCGTTTAATCCTTCGATATTCCTTTTTTTTTTTTGCCTTTCTTTAATTTAATTTTTTTCTTTTTCTACGTTTCGTTAATAAGATATTTAAAACTCTACTAATCTCATAATATTTCTAATCTTAGAATTGTCAAACTACGATGTGTGTTTTGTCGTTTTGTCCTCGACTAAAAAAGAACGACCATTTAGAATTTGCTCCACCTCAAATTGCTTATCGGTTTTTGTTTCTCCATTCTTTTATCTCTCTCTCTCTCTCTCTCTCTTTTTTTTTCTTTCATTGAAATCTACACACTTATTATCATTATCCGTTATTGCATAATTACGATTTAATAAAATCGAGGAAACACGATTCTAAAGAGTTTCCTCGTCTACAATAAATACGTTTTCTAAAAAAGTTCATTTCTTTTTTCTTTTTTTTTGAAAAAAATTATCGTCGCCTTTAATTCCTACATCACGAGACACATCGAATATTACGAGAAGATAAAAAATGCTCTACTACGACGACGATTAACGATTATTACGAATATTTTTATCTATTAAAGAGAGTGACCGAATTTTTTGTAATTCGTCACGGAAGGAATTCTCGAAGATTTGTTTTTTAAAAAACTGAAATTTTAAGGGTTTACGATTTTAGTAAAAGCATGTTTGATTTTCTTTTTAAAGATTGTATTAAAAAATCCACTTATTTTTTTGTAACTTTTTTTTCTGAATATGTTAAAAAAAAAGATTCTTAGATCCGTGTGTCAAAAATTGTTGTTTCATTTTGAAAAGAATTCGAAAATGTTGCAAATAAATGGAAATTCTACACTTTTTTATATTCGCGAATTTTATCGTTACGAAAAGAGCGGGATTTTTTCATACGATTTTTTTTTCAGGAGAAATTAAATAAATACTTTTTTTTTTACTGAAATCGTTAGCTCGTTTTTAGATTTATGATTTCATCACTTGAATGGATTTGGCAAATTAGTTTCTAAGTTTTTTTTTTTTTCGTGGAACTCAACGAAAAATAGACAGAAAAAAAATTATTTACATTCTCTCTACTTTTAAGATGTATTTTTGACAAAAAAAGTAATCGCACGTATTTTTTTTTTTTTTGCTTTTTTTTGTTACTATACGTAAAGAAAATCTGTTTTCAATAAACGGTATGTCGCTTTTAGTTTTAATTAATCTTATCAATTCTTTTTCTACACGCAAAAAAGAAACGTTTGTAAAAATGTTGCGAAAGAACTTTGCGATATGCCGAATATTTCGGAAAAAAAATTATAATCTTTATTTTAGTCTGAGGGACTGCCCTGGAAAAATCTAGGGATTTTTTTTTAATGCAAAGAAGAGAAACAATAATAACATAAAGAACTTAAAAGAACCTATGGGTTTTTACGATCGTATTAGTAGTTTTAAAACCAATGATCGCATCTTAAAAACCCATAGGTGCTTTAGATTCTTTTAGATTAGTATCTCTATTTTTATATTTGAAAAAAAAAAAAACACCCTGGATTCTTCCAGGACGGACCCCACAACAGTCTTTTAATATATAAATGTAACAATTCTTTTTCTGACTATTTTATTATCATTAAATTCCTAAAAAAAAAAAATCCTGCTGAAAATATAATTGCCACTCGCATTCAATTGTTGCCTCCAAAAATCTCGTAAGCATTCCTGCAATTCTGCCCTCAAAAAACGAACCAAAGACAGGGCAACATCTATTAAAAAAAAATTTTTAAACGCGCGAAAAACTGTGTAAATTCGCGCTCAACTATTTCCAGGATTTGTGTGTACTTATTTTCTTTTCTTTGTTTTTTTTTTTAACGTAAAAGTCGTGTGTTTTATGTTTCGGCATTGTAATTTGCATTTTGGGCGTACCCTCAGCCAAAGTGAGTGAATGGAACCCAATTGGGATAGGTTAAGGGCGGTTGATGTGGTAACGCGTGTGTCGCCGCATGTGTATGATAGTGTAAGCTACGGCCGGCTCCCGCTGGCATTACTGGAACGGCAATCGTTGATTGTGAATGATGGGACTGATGTCCACCGCCCGTAACATCAACGAATGGTGCTCCCGAAACCGTAGCGCCACCAGCGCCCCCAACGACCGAATTACTGACGCCTGATTGGCCGACTGTTTGACTGACAGTGGCGCCACTGTTGCCGCCTGGCGCCGCGTGACTCGTTACATAATACGGATTGTGTGCAGGCGGCCTCACGCTGTTTTATCCACAACAAATATTGGCAATTGACGACCATCGTTGATTCGGCATTAAAGTTGTTGTTGTTGTTGTTGTTGTTGTTGTTGTTGTCGTCGCAGTCGTTGTCGAGAGAGAGCGTTGATTGGACAGTTGTTGTTGAATTGGCAGTGTCGTAGTTGTTGTTGAAGACGGGTACCAAAGACACCACAAAACCAAAACCACAAAGAATTAGCCCAGAAAAAAGGGTTGGGAATTAAAAAAAGGTTCTGGTTTTTTTTCGTTTTTTTTTTTTGGAATTTTGGATGGGGATTAAACAAAAAAAAACAAGAAAAAGCGTTGTCTTCTCGCGAAACACATGGAATTTTTGGCTTTTTTTCAGGGTTTCTCATTTCTTCTCGTTGCTTGAAAAATTGAAAAAAAAAAAAATCACAAAAGCGCCAAAAGCGATGAAAAGCTTTTAAAAGCCACCGCCACAATTTTTTTTTTTTTTTTTTTTTTTTTTTTTTCCAAACAAAATAAAACCCATCGGAATAAAAGTGTTCTTTTTTTTAAATCGTGTTTCTCGTCGTCCATAAATTAATTTTGCACTCTTGTGGCTTCTGCGAAATAAATTTTGATTAACGAAAGAGAGAAAAAAAAGAAAAAAAAAAAATGAGTAACATAATAGCCGGGATTTTGAGATATTTTGTGGAAATTAAAATAATGTCTCCACAACATTTTGCCCCGTTCCAGTAATGCCAATCAGGTTTTCACAGCCTTTTCATTTTTCTTTTATTTTTTCAGAGGCAGTTTGTCGTTTTTTTTTTTTTTTTCTTGTTCTAGTTATTTTTTGTCCTGCACGAATTCTTTTTTTTATGCACTCCGAATTTTGTGCATCGACGTGTTTAACGTTTATTGGGACTTTTGGCACGCGCGCTTTTTTTTGTGAGGCCTTCCGTAGAGTTTTTAAAAGCGAGGCGGCGCGAGCAGCCGAGTTAATAAAGAGCGCAAAAACAAGGCGATGCAAACCGGCGCGAAAAGACGGGGCAGCATCGTAGAAGCATATGTAGCGTTTTGCGTTTTTTTTTTTTGCAACGATACGAAGGAATGCACATTGCGCATTCCATCTTCTATTAATTACGCCGCCTAAAATGTTTTTTTTTGTTGTTTTTAGTTCAATCTATCAGCAGTCCGATTTTTTGTTTCTTTTTCGTACGGCTGTCGAGGAAAATTAATTTATGGACACGATGATGAGCATGAGTACGGAAAAAATTTCGCGCGTGGCATGCGGCATGATTTATGTTAAGAAACGATATGAATTTGCGCGACACACGCTCGTAGGAAATGTTTTTGTTTTTTTTTTTCAATGTCATAAGTTCGATTTTTTTCATCATTTTATTATTATTTTATGAAATAAATTAAAGGAAAAAAAAAATCTGCGCTTTCCAATAAAAAGACCAAAAAAAAAACGTTGCGGAAAATCTTTAAAAACACATTTCAAGTATTCACCGTTAATTTCAAGTACTATCTAAAATCTTCAATGTTCAGAATGATTTTTTTTTCTTCGAAAAGCTCCGACTTTTTCACGTGAAAATTAATTTTTATTAAAAAGAAATATTTAAATTTTCAAATAATATGTATGAAATTAATCAACATTTTATTTTCAAACTCGATAATTCAACGAACTCGTAAAAAATAAAATAAAAAAATTGAAAAAAATCTGAAAAAAAATGCATGTAGTCTTTGCATAAAAGACACATTTTAAAGTTAATGATCTTCAAATACAATACGTTTTTATAAGAAAAAAAAAGTATATATATATATATTCCCAGGAACGTGTGTCGCATGCGTGATGAAATGCGATATATAGATGATAACACTTAAATAAAAACCTTGGTCCCTGAATTATTCTCATAAATTGTTTTTTTTTTCTCACTCGAAAGTTCAAAGAAAAAAAAGTAATCCGTTTACAAAGTCGTCCTTATTTCTTTAGCGTTGCCTAAATATTAAATATATGTATATATATATGTATGTAATATATGTATGTATAAATTCCTTTCTACGTTAATTAAACTATTCATAATTTTCACGATTATTTCTTCTATCCGGCTTATCGTTTGTTTTTCTTTTTTTCTTTCATTTATTTATTTTTTTTTTAACATCTGCATTGCCTAATAATCCTGACTGGCTAAATTCGTTAGACGTAACGATAAAGCGAGATATATATATATATATAAATAAGATCGTTGGATATATTAATGAAGCGTGTTTTACCTGTTCTGAGCGATCTTTCTCAGCGTGTCGGGGCTCCGTATAAGTTTGTCGAGTGTCTGGGTGAGATTAGCGAAAGTCGGCCGATGGGTTCGTTCCTTTTGCCAGCAATCGAGCATAAGCTGATAAATCGCTTCGGGACAATCCATCGGCGCTGGTAGCCGATAACCCTTCTCGATTGATTTTATCACATCCTGATTTGACCAGTTCCAGTATGGTCGCTCGCCGTAAGACATTACTTCCCAGCAAACAATACCCATGCTCCAGACATCCGAGGCGCTCGTAAATTTGCGGAATGCTATTGCCTCGGGTGCGGTCCATCGAACGGGAATCTTTCCTCCCTTTAAGCAGAAAATAAAAATCCCAAATTTAGTTAGTTAGTTAGACTGTTAATCGCATTGACAATAATTGAGTTGATTGAGATTCAATAGTCTATACTAGGATCGCGATAAAAAATTAACTATTAAGAAGTAACTTTAAGGAGGCGCTACCGATACTCTCACTTTTCAATTCCTTATTTTCCGTCCTGTGATTTGTAACAAAGTAACAAAGTAACAAAGTAACAAAGTTATTAAATTTCAAAGAAGTTAATGTCAATTAATTACCGAAATAATTAAAGTCTAAAGTACTTTATAATTAAAGTCTAAAGTACTTCAAGTACCAAAATACTAATGTACTTAAGTACCACGGTTATTTAAGTTGAAACTGCTCTATGAAACAAAATACTAAAGCACTAAAGTATGAAAGTAGTTCAAATTGAATGTACTCGAAGTACCAAAACACTAAAGTACCAAAATAATTAACGTTGAAAGTAATCGAAGTAGAAAAATACTAATGTACCAAAGTAACAAAAGTGGAATGTACTCCACGTACCAAAATGTTAATGTACTAAAGTATGAAATTAATTAAGGTTGAAAGTGCTTCAAGTACCAAAGTAATTAAAATTGAAAGTACTCCAAGTACCAAAGTAATTAAAATTGAAAGTACTCCAAGTACCAAAGTAATTAAAATAGTACTCAAAGTACACAAATTTTAAATTAATAAATTAAAGTTCAAAGTACTTTGAGTACTTAAAATGAACAAAGTACTAATTTCTATTTTGTTGAGCTCTACAAAATGTAGAAAAACACCTTAGATAGAAAATACTTGTTTTATTTTGTTCGAATTTACTTTGTATCTCGTCATTGATCACAGTTTCAGTTTCATTCAGTATAAAAAAAAGAAAGAAATAGCTGCATGGGAAAAATTATATAAATCATTTTTAAAAAATTATCATTCAGCACTTCAACAGTAGTACGTACTTTTCTTCAAAGTGACAATTTTTTTTTGCTATTTTTTGCATCTTTTTTGTTTCAGTCAAGAAGTGATTTTACTATACTATTATTATATTTCCAATCTCGAAAATCGACTATAAAATAGCTGATTTCAAAGCAACATTTTCGTTTCTTTTTACTTTGCTGCATTGCATGTAGCATGAATCAACAATGTAATAATGTTAACTATCTTTGTAAAAAAATTTAAAAAAAGGAGCCACTTTATTCCAGGGTTTAGATGGTTGCAAGAAGGATTAGAGAAATTAGTCAATAGCCAAAAAAAAACTTACCCTAGTCGTGTATGCACCCTCCGTTGCGCTCTCGATCTCTCGACTTAGACCAAAGTCGGCGATCTTGCAAACGAGCGCGGCATTAACAAGTACGTTCCTCGCGGCGAGATCCCGATGTACGTAATTCATCTCGGCGAGATATTGCATACCGCTTGCAATGCCGCGCAACATACCGACCAACTGGAGTACTTGAAACTTTCCGTCGTTGGCCCGTAAAAACGTGTCCAGGCTGCCGTTCTCCATGAATTCCGTGATTATCATCACCGGATTGCTCTTTGTAACAACACCCTGAAGGAATATTACATTGGGATGCTCGAATTGACCCATTATCGAGGCCTCGGTGAGAAAGTCATTTCGCGCCTTGTCCGCCGAACCGGGTTTCAGGGTCTTTATCGCAACGTCGATTTCCGATCTTCCGTCCGGCGGTAATTTGAGCTTACCGCGACAAACGTCACCAAATTCACCGCCACCTGTTTACAGAAAGCAATTGTTACATATCGATTCAGAGTTTATCATTATTTCAATTCAAGTATTTGTTTATTTTTACACCGTAATATCAGAGAGCTTGGCAAAATATAAGTAAGAAACTTAAGTAACAAAATGCTAAAGCTCCAAAGTCAATCAAGTACTCAAAGTTCAAAGTACTTCAAGTACTAAAGTACAAAGTACGAGAATCTAAAATTCTTCAAGTTCGAAGTACTCCAAATATTAAAATACAAAGTACTCCAAGCACTGTAATACAAAGCTAAATAAACTTCGAAAGTACTTCTAGTTCAGAATACTCCAAATTCGAAGTAATCCAAATACGAAAATACAAAGTACTTAAAGTAGCTAAATACAAAGTACTTCAAGTTCAAAGTACTGTGAATACTAAAATAGAAAGTACTTTAAGTTCACAGTACTCCGGATATTAAACATCAATGCACTTCAAACTCAAAGTACTTCAAGTAGCGGAGTAAAAAGTACTTCAAGTATCAGAATAAAAAGTACTTCAAGTATCAGAATACAAAGTACTTCGAGTATCAGAATACAAAGTACTTCAAGTACTAGAATACAAAGTACTTCAAGTATTAGAATACAGTGTACTTCAAGTACTAGAATACAAAGTACTTCACGTACTAGAATACAAAGTACTTCAAGTACTAGAATACAAAAATACTAAATTAGAATGACTAAAGTACTCGAAATGGAAAGTACTTTTTAGTTTTTCTGCCAAGATCCGCTTCGTATGTGAAGGAAAAAATTAAATTAATTTTTTCGTGATTTTGGATAAGCTCACCGATAATTGCTTCTATCGTGATGTAACCGGCGTCAATTTCTCTGGCGAATTCCCGGACAGCTTGATTCGGGTCCTCGTAAGTATGAGGATCGACGTAACTTCGCGCGCCAGCACCGCCAGGGCCACCAGCACCAGCAGCAGTGACACCGACTGCAGGAGTGAACAACGGCGTGGTCACTGAAACGTCACCAAAACAGAGTCATTATATTAACACTTGGGTCGGTGCGATTTACGATTTAACGAATGCAATTCTGACTTCTTTTTTATCACACGAGATCTGATTCTTTTTTGGCAAATTATTGTTTTTTTTTTCCTTCCATTCGCACAAACATTTTGTTTATGAAAATCTTTGTTCTGTGTCTTGGCGCGATATTTCCATTTCTCTTTTTTTTTTTTTTTTTGTTCTTCGAAAAATTTTGGTTTCTTCTTTTTTCTTTTACTGTTTTATACTGTGATGAATTACAAAGTGACGGACACAGAACGCAGGCAGGCAGCGAAGATGCAACATGAATTGTTTTCTTGCACATACAAGCGGACACACACACACAGACAGAAAATAGCAAAGAACATGCAATTTATTATTATTATTATTATTATTATTATCATTATTATTATTATCATTATTATTATAACAATTTCCTTTGGAAATTATCGATTAATATCCTTTTTTTCATGTATTTTTATCGAAAATCGTAAACAATAAATAATATATCGTGAAAATGAAGCTTGAGCGAAGTGAAAGCTTGAAAGCAAACTGGTAAAACATAATTATGGGATTAGTTTTTTTTTCTCATTAAAGATTATTCTAAATCCTAAATGCCTGACTTTTTATTTTGAAAATTGTAATACTATTCTGCCATTTTTTTAAAATACCTATCACTTTTTTTTTTTTTTTTTTTGGTCCAACAGAAAATCTTTTTGGGAAACAAAGGACTTACGCGAGGATTTGCTCTTGTTGTTGGTATGGGTTGTCACAATCGGTGAACTGTCCATTTTGCAGTGCACTGTGAACAACACAACAACCAACAAACTGATTCACAAAAACGGCAAACGAAAAAAAAAGGAAAAGATAAGCAATTCAGCAGCGTCCAAACAGTAGCGGCGTAAAAGCAGCGTTGATTATATAACGGCGAAATAAAATTGACAATATACTAACGTCTTCAACAGGGCGATCTTTTTTTTTTTTTTTTTGTTAACTTTAATTAACTATTTCGTTAACTCGAACTATCTGAAAATTTCTTTTATGGATTTAAAAAAAAAAAAAAAATACATGCACAATTTTTCAATTGAAATAACAACAACAACAAAAAGTGCGGAACGAGAGCAATCATACATCATGCAGGCAAGCACTAAAATGGACATTTTTTTTTTTTTTCAAATTTCAAAAAATCTAGAACAACAAAGAACGCTGAAAAAAAGGTGAAAAAAAAAGAAAAATAACAACGAGGGATGCATTTCCGATGCGGGTGCACAAAACTACCTCGAGAATGAGAATGTTAAAAAAAAAAAGAAAAAAAATGAAAATAAGAAATAAAACCGATAGAATGAAGAATTAGAAGAAACGAAACAAAAAAACTTTTGAGGTGTTTGGAGAAGACTTACTGTAGGTCACAACTAGTCCTGTAGTAGCAGGCGATTGTGTACATTGTTTCAGAGGTTTTTTTTGATTTTTTCAGAGGTTTTGTTCATGGAGGTGGCAGGTGTTCGATAGATTAAGGATATGCACGCACATGAAAAGAAAGAATCGAAAGAATTTGGTTAGACACATTTTTCCATTTCTTTTTTCTTTTTTTTTTACGGGCCAAATGGTGATTTTTTTTCTACGTTTTTTTTTCTTGCAAAAGTTAAATCGTGAAAGGGGGGGGGGGGGTGAGGGGTTAAATCGACAAATACTTTCTAGGGGTTTTTGTAGAGTTGGGTTTTTGGTTGGAAGGCTTTTGTTTGGTTTCCAAATATTAGTCACATGACACGAGGGCGGCAGCAGTGAGACAACTATAAAGTGATAAATAGGGGGGGGGGGGTGGTTTCGGGGTCAAGTGAATATATATATATATATATATATGTATAATATATATCTATAAATATGTATAATAATATATAAGTAGTTAGATAGAATTTGTATTTTTTAAATTACTAATTGACGTACCTTCACCGTTTCTGTACTCAAGTGTGTCGCAATCGCTCGGCTGCTTTTTGTTGCATTCGTCCGAGGCTCTGCTACATCGAAGAAACATTATTTTAATAGAGTTTTATTTTCTTTTCTGTAAATAATTTTTTGTTTTTTGGCAAAAATTTGAATTTATTTATTTACCTTCTTAAGAAGAGTACGGTCATTATTATTATTATGACGAGAAGAACTACCACGGCGACTATAGCGCCGGCTATTATTCGGACTTGCATGTTGTCGTCGTCACCGACGTAATCTGAAATTGAAATTAAAGAGAAAATATTGACATTTTTTTTTTGTATGATGGAAATCTTTGGTATTTTTTTTCCGCAAATTAGCTTTTTCAGAGAAAATTTTATTTAAATTCGATACAAATGTTTCTCTGTGTTAAAAATATATACTGTTATGCACATTATCGTCTAAATTAAGAAATGAAAAGCACCAAAAGTTCTTTAAAAAATTAGCACTGATTTGAGCATAGTTTTGTTAAAGGTTTTTTGCTTTTTTTTTTAATTTCATTTTTTAAATTAATTTTTAAAAATATATACTGTTATGCACATTATCGTCTAAATTAAGAAATGAAAAGCACCAAAAGTTCTTTAAAAAATTAGCACTGATTTGAGGATTATTTTGTTAAAGGTTTTTTTTAAATTTTTGTGAATACTAACCCAGGCCCATTGCATGTGGAGTCTTTTTGTATATCACTGGTGTATATTCGCCCCATCCTCTTGTGGTTTTAGCTCGAACCTGTATCGCATAATCAGTGCCAGGTTTAAGCCCTTTAAACGTTGCTGACAGATCAGACGTTTGAATTACTGTTGCGTTAGTGGCATCGTCGAATCGTGGATAACCCTTGACTGCATAGAAAACAATGAAAAAGGAAATTAATACAAATTCTGCAAATTAATAAAGGTTTATAAATTAATTTATTAAAAAAATTTAGATTTACAAAATCTAAAATTATTTAAATCAAACAGATATTAATAGAAAGAATTATGTTAAATCGAAAAAATTATTCTTGTACTTTTTCTATTTTACTGTAATTAGAATTAGAAAAAAATGGTGTCAAATTAACAAAATCTTTCTGTTGGAAGTACACTATTTTTTAAATTTTATTTTTACTTTGTATGAGAAAACCCAAAATTGATCAACTTCCTCATAACTTTGTGAAAAAAAGAAAAAAAAATTGAAAATAATGAGGGAGTTTCAAGATGCAAGTTTGCTTGCTTGTTATCATTTCTCACCTTCGTATCTCTCGACGAGATCACTGTCGCCTCCTAATTCCGTGACTGGAGCATCCCAGCTTATGCTTAATTCACTGCTCTTGACGTTGGTGATCCTGACGTTGTTAACGAGGCTCGGCACGCTGGCTTCGGTCGTCACCGTAATGTCGACGTATTCCGAGCGTCCGGCTAATGGTGAAACTCCGTTTTCCGCGAAAACTTGGAAGCGATAGGTCGTCACTGCATTCAGTCCGGTTATCGTGATCTTTGTGTCGTTGAAAATTTCCTGTATTTTATGATTTTCAAGGAATGGAACGTTAGTTTGTCAATCATATAGAATTTTTTTTTTTAGATGTCTGATTTGTGAATCGTGCATTTAATTACTTACGGTATTTGGAATGTACTTGACACCCATGCTACACGCGTCGCATACAACTCTGTATGTTGTGTCAGTTCGACCACCTTGAACATGTGGTGCGTTCCATGACAAAATTACTGTCGACTGATCCACAAAGTTTACCGTAAGATTCTGAGGTGCTGACGGCGGTTCTGTGAAGAAGAGAAAAATTATCAAATTATTTAAAAGAAAAAGAAAAAAAGTTGTGGATTTTCATGAAAATTGATCAAACAGCTTATTTTAATTACATTTGAGCAAAATAAAATTACATAATTTTACGATTCGGACACACAAAGTCCTCAAAATAGGTCCGGATCAGTGCGAATTTGTCAAATCAAATCCGCCCAATCTTTTGATATGGAATGCGTAAAGGCTTTACACAAAATGGTACTGAATTAGCTTATCGGAGGCGATACAAATTTGTTTGAATTGATTCCAAGCGGTTCGGACACACAAAAATTTGCTCAAACTGGTACGAATCAGTGCAAATGAGTTTTAAAAACATCTAATCCTTTGGCAAAGAATATAAGAACGGTGTACGAACATTAAGAACTGATTTTACTTATCTAAAGCGATTTAAATTGGTTAGGATTGATTCGAATCGGTTCGGACACACAAAAACTTGCCCAAACTGATTAGAAACCATGCGAATACATAAAAAAAACGTGTAATTCTTTAGCAAAGAATATAAAAACGATTTAAGAAGACTCAGCACTGATTTTAATAGTCTGAAGCGATTTAAACGGGTTAGGATTGATTCGAATCGGTTCGGACACATAAAAACTTTCCCAAACTGGTTCGTATCAGTGCAAATGTGTCAAAGTAAGACGTACAATATCTTTTTTAGAGTATAATCGAGGAACTCACGTGTGCAGGGCATCTTTTTCGAGTCTTTAGGTGCTCTGTAGTATCCGACATCGCAGCGACACTCGACAAATCCATAATCCGGTGCTGTACTATGTCCCGGACATTTTTCGCATGTTTCCGAACCAGCTTCATGATTGAACTTGCCGATCGGGCATTCGGTACACTCTTGTTTATCGGCGTCAGCCATATAACCTGGTTTGCAGTGACAACCGCCCGAAGGCAGATACCATTTGCCATCACCTTTGCAGAGGAAGGTAGGCTGCTCGATCTTGACCGCATTGTCGACACAGGTGCCACCACTTTGCTCGATCAGGGCGACTTCACGGCCAGTCGGCGTTGCCGGAAAGTGGGCGAAATTTACCGACACCTCCGGACAACTTATGTAGTAAACTTTGATCGCCAATATTGATATACAAGCGCCTTGATCTCTGAATGCAAAGTAAACACCCTTTTTCGTAACTGGTATGGATTTTATTTCCGTATTTATTATCACTTCGGTGTTTGTGTTAAATCTTCCTTCACCCGCTGCTATCCTTCCTGTTTAATAAAATACAAGAAAACAAACAAATTAAATCTTGGGAATTCTAAAACACACCAACATTTCCAGTTTTTTTCGTTTTACGCACAGAAAAAAAATTTGGGACTGACTCTTACATTTTACTGCAACCAAACCCTCCAAATATGTATGAAAAGCAAATATTTTGAGATAGTTCTAAAAATGTCCGATAGATGGCGAGGAACGGCCGAACGTTTCTCGCATGCAATTCAGCGGCTCAGTGGACAATTTGTTTTACTCTGTCAGTTTAATCTTTTTTTTTGTGCGAACGTTGCTGTGTGCTATACTTACCTATCAGCTTATAACTGTCTGGTTCCCATGGCGGTGGCTCTTTCGTCGCAGCGTCAAACTCGTAATAAAGTAGACTGAAGGTTTCCTTGCAGCTCAAAGCATTGCCGGGAAATAGAGAACAATCTCGGGTCGTGAATTTAATCTCAATGTACATTCGATTCGCCGGACCGCGTTCAATGAAAGGCGTCCATAGCCAATTGTTTACATTGTTGTACGCGACATCGCAAACTACGTAACTGCGCCAATTTATGCCCTTTTCGAAGTTCGTGAATGATTCCTCGACCCACTGTAATAAAAAAACAAAAAATGAAATTATTAATTTTGCAAATTATACAAATAAATTTTTATAATTATTTGACATATTTTCAACAAAAACCTAACATTTTCCACTTTAAACAATTTTTTATCTTTACGATACAAAAACACATCGTAAACAGAAACATCATTTCACACAGTATCTAATCAGTTTACCCAAACGCAATGAAATAAAATTTTATATCGCAAAGGTAATTTCATCCCCTGCTTCAACTTGTAAAAACACCATAAAAATATTCAACTCCTCATTTCATCCCTATTTTGAGCTCGAGTCAATCGAGTTCCTCAAAGCCGTAAAAAAAAAGCGCGGAGGATGGAAAAACAACTTAAAATTCAGTACATAAACTGTATAAAGTATGGCAGAGGAGTATTCTGCAAAATGTTTTTTTTTTTTTCTCTTCTTTCCCCGTCGAATCGGTGAGGAAATCTCAGTTTGCGTGATGGTCTGTTGGTTTAGGGATCGTAGGGGCATTTCGGGATGGTGTTATATAGTTCACGGATACGAGGCGTCTAGTGTGCCTAAGCAATTTTGTCAGACAGCTACGTCGGAGTGATGAAATCGTTTCTCTTCCTTCCTCCTTTCTCTCCCTTCTTCTCGCACGATTCCACTTCACGGTATACCATAAAAGTCCTCTCGCTCCCTGTACTTTCTTCCCTTTTACCACTCCGCCCCACCAATCTGTCTTTCGCTTAGCTTTTCCAGCACTCGCTTGGAACTTTTCCCGACTATAGACTGCGCTCCGTGATACTTCGGTGAAGTAGCGGAAAATGAGGAGACTAAGGATCCGCGTGAAAGTTGTTGCCATCGGGGTTGTTGGACACCATTGGAATGAGCAAAGGGTCGAGGGACTTTCTTTTTCTTTTTCTCTCTCTCTCCCTCTTTCTCGAAATGTGTCTGACGGTCTGCCGCGAACAAGGAACAAAAATAAACGACGATCAAAGAGATGTCGGTACATCAATGTCGAATAAACTATTTATTTTTGCTTCCTCTGTGTATTGTAAAAATGAAATTACAATCTTTGTACGTAGAGAAGAAAAAAAGTTTAGTCCACGAATATCCATAATTTTGTTTTGTTTTTTTTTACTGCAAACGTCAGTAAATTTAGCAGATTTACTATTTTTTATGTCACTAATAATTTAAGAAGAAGATCGTAAAGTAAAAGTAATTTTTGTTAAAGTTAAGAATTTATTAATATATATTTCTTTTTTCATTTTTATGAAGACAAGTAAGCACACCGATTGCGAGTCATTCGCTCGTTTAAATAGTGCATTAGTGCATTATTTCGACTCTGTAAATCAATCGAAGCCGATGATCGTTCTCAAAGAAGTAGAGAAGAAGAGATGGGTTTTGCCTGTTGAGTCTCTTCTGGGCTTGACCGATAAAATTGTTCACGAATGAGCGCGTGGTTACCTCCTGTAAAGGATAGTCCGCGCGGCGTCTTCGGGCTCGAATGAGAGAAGAGGGAAGGAGTTGAAGACTCGTCGTCTCGTCGTCGAATGGCAACGCAGCGGGTCGTCGACTTGCGACAAACAGACCGCAAGGAATTACCGGGGGCGCGCGTTACCATTAGTTTTATTGGTTCTCTGTGAAGCCAAGCAGGTAGAGAGAAGCGGGCACACGAAGAGTCCCAGGGATATGAGATAGAAAAAGGAAGAAGCGGAGAAAATAGAATTGAAGAAAGAGAAAGAGCGTTTACTGGCACGGCCGAAGAGAACACGAAGCTTGACCGCGTTCTGACGCCCAGAAGCGAAGACTCAACGAGTCACCGAGGAAGACAGAAGGAAACAGATGGAGACCGCAAAAAGAGTCTTGTCCTGTCCGCAAGAAGAAGAATCCGTCCGTCGTTTCAGCTGCGACTGGTAACTTCTTCCCGGCTCACTCATCCCACTCTCATCCAACGTTGCGATCAAGAAGAAGAAACCAACAGCCCGGACAGATCCAGATCTTTCGGGACCTCGAAAGAAAGAAGATTGTTGAAATTAAAAAAAAAAAGAAAGCTATGGAAACTGCTTCAACGCACAACTCACGTGTTCAAACTCGCGTCAAAATTAAATATTCAAAAGTAATTATGGGATTTCAGACACTCCGGGAGTTTAGACACTTCGGGTGTTTAGACATTCCGGAAGGTTAGACACTCCGGGAGTTTAGATACCTCGGGTGTTTAGACATTCCGGGAACTTAGACACTCCGGGAGTTTAGACACTCCGGGAGTTTAGATACTTCGGGAGGTTAGACAATCCGGGAGTTTAGATACTCCGGCAGTCTAGACACTTCGGGCGTTTAGACACTCTGGGAGGTTAGGCACTCCGTGGTGTTAGACATTCCGGAAGCTTAGACACTCCGGGGGTTTAGACACTCCAGGAGTTTAGACACTCCGGGAGTTTAGACACTACAGGAGTTTAGACACTCCGGGAGTTTAGACACTCCGGCAGTTTAGATACTCCGGGAGTTTAGATACTTCGGCAGGTTAGACAATCCGGGAGTTTAGACATTCCGGCTGTCTAGACACTTCGGGCGTTTAGACACTCCGGGAGTTTAGACACTTCGGGCGTTTAGACACTCCGGGAGTTTAGGCACTCCGGGAGTTTAGACACTCCGGGAGTTTAGACACTCCGGGAGTTTAGACACTCCGGGAGTTTAGACACTCCGGGAGTTTAGACACTCCGGGAGTTTAGACACCTTAATAATTTTTGAATTTCAGCATACAGCATATAGCTTGTATATATCAAGATACTCTCATAATATAGTTCGAAAATAAATATAATGTTTATCAAATCCAAAGTTTTCATTATATGTAAAGAATTTCCATACACACAATATTTATTATAGTTGAAAACTCTTTTTCTTCGATATTTTGATTAGATAAAATGTGAATATTTTACGCAAATGCAATGAAAATTGAAGAAACAGCACATATTAGGTAATGTTTGCCTAAAACTATATAAAGTACGTAAAGTATGGTAAAGTACAGTGAAGATAGAACGAGACGGGACGTAAATGAACAGGAAAAGGAAGTGAAGAATGGAAAATGCCCGAGAACATAACCTCATTTCGACACCTAGAAAGCTGCTGTTACGCCGGCATAAGCTCCGAATGAGGTACGAACGGTGTGAAAACGAGGATGAGAAGGAGGACGGAAACGAGAATGGGGAGAGACACGTCGGGGCGAAAACTTTATTACGTGGAAATTTCATTAGGACTGTAACGTTACTCGTCCGCTCCGCGTGTTCTCATCTCTTCGCTTAATTCTTTTTTTCTCTCTCTCTGTCTCTCTCGCTTTTTTCTCCTCGACGCATCTTTTTCTCACTCTCTTTTTACATTGTGCACGAGCGTGGACGTAACATTTTTTTCCCGTCCTGCTATACCGCAACGGTGTGAAAGGAGTGGAATATAAAGGGTGTTAAACCAGACGAGGAAGGCACCAAGTGTAATAAAAGTGACAGATTGTTTTTTAACGAATTGCTACCACAAAGCAGTCTCAAGGTACAATGTACCTTATTATATAATATTCATTTTTTTGTTAAATTCATTAATAATAAAAAATATTTTAGCAGAAATTCCGAAAGATCTTTACTGAAAAGAAAACGTCTCGTAAATAGAAAAATGTCCATCAATGAATAATCATTCGCGTGTTTCGCATAATCTCATTATTCTGATGTGCTTATTTTATATTTTAACACTTTTGTTTATCAAATTTTCTTTGTAAACACTGTTTATGAGCTTTGGAGCTGATCGGCTCGGGAAAGTCGATTTTCGTGATTTTTATTACAATTATTTTTGTTGAGAAAATACAAAGAATGTAGAAAAGCGGTTCGAACATACAAGAACTTCCCCAAACTGGTCCGAATCGGTGCGTGTTTGTCAAGAGAAAACGTATCCAATTCTTAGGGACAGAATGCAGAAACGCTTTGCAAACGTGAGCACTGGACTGGTCTGATGCGATTCAAACTGGTTAATATTGATTCCAAGCACTTCGGACACACAAGAACTTGCCTAAACTGATACGAGGTCGTGCGAATATATTTGAAAAATGTCTAATTCTTTGGGAAAACATGTAGGAACGCTTTAAGAAAATTGGGAACCGATTTCACTAGTCCGAAGCGATTTGAACTAATTAAGATTGATTCGAATCGTTTCGGACAGGCAAAAATATTTCCAAACTGGTTCAAATTAGTGCAATCGTGTCCCTAGACACTCTGGAATTCTAGACAACCTTGGATTTAATCCAAAAATTGTGCAAGTTCGATAAACGAAAATTGTGCATTAAAAAGTAAACAGAAGTTGAGAAGATCAGAAGAAAAAAAAATTCCGCATTGACATTTCATCGGTATTGACATAAAGTTTAAGGCTCTTTTGGTTAAGAATACCTTTGGGATTACATCGATTCGAATTGCCATAAACCGTGCGTAAAAGCGATTGGTTTGAATCCGAACGAATTTTCTCCGGTATTTTGTCAGAATTGGCAAGCGAGTGGTTGGCTAGGTTTAGTGGGGGGAGGGGGGGGGGGGCATGGTCCTCCAGACTGGATTTCGTGGCTCCATGCGATAGTGCAGTAGGGGGAAAACCCTTAAGCGCGCAGAAACGGCTTATTGGCTTTATATCCAACAGCGAAGAAGTTCATAGATATTATTGGTTTGGACTCGGCATAGTGTAATCCAAACCACCCTAGTGGAAAAGGGGTGTAAGGGAGAAATAGAAAATATTGCGCCACCCGCGGTGTGCAAGCCATCGAGTGCTTGCACACTACTCAACGACCCCTTCGATCAAAATTCCCGTCTCGAAGCGTCCTCTATATATATATATATATATATTTTTTTTTCCCTCTTTCCTTTTATTCTCGTTTGCGGCCAACGCGATTGTTGAACGCGTGTGAGATATTGGACGTCCCGATATCGTTTGCTCGCCGTCTATCGAACCGCAACGAAGAGAACCTTATGCTTGCGGTTTATCGTTTCAGTTTTAGTCTAGTTCTAAAGCTAAATCATGTTGCAGACATAAATAATCGTCAGTTTCCTCTATTCTTAACTCACGAATGAGTTATTAAAATAATTATATATATGAATGTATAAAAATAATGTATCGACATAGTTGGAAATATTAAAAGAAGTAAAAAAAAAACGAGAGAAAATGTAGGAGAAGAAACTATTGATAGAAAAGGAAATAGCTTTTACAAGGTGGATGGAAAAGGTTAATAAGAAACTGAACGAAACTGAAGGAAAGAAAGTGAGGAAGAAAAATACGCCTAGCAGTTAACCACCATCATGGTGAGGGCAAACTTTCGATTTGGAGTCTGGAATACCGGGATTCTTCTTTCATTCCGTAGTTTCTCTATCCGCGTTTTCTCCTGCAATACTACCACTGTTATAGTATCTAGTAATAGTTACCAGTGTTAGTAGCAAAGACGGTGGGGTGGAGGGATCGTAATATATATTGAGTTCAACCCCTCGGGAAACCTTCCTGCTTTGATGCTGCTGCTTCGTGTGCCACGCAGGGATTGACGCTGCTGTTGCAAGCAGAGTTGTAGTCACGTCTAGCGATCCTCCTTCGTTCCCTTCCTCAATTTTTTCTTTATTGCAAAATTTAGCACCGATTTTACTAGTTTGAAGCAATTCAAACTGGTTAGAATTGATTCGAAGCCGTTCGGACAAACAAAAACTTGTCCAAATTGGTCCGAATCACTCCGTATTTGTCTGTATAATATTTGTCAAATTCTTTGACAAAGAATGTAGAAACATTTTACAAATTTAGCCCTACTTTGACTAGTTTGAAGCAATTCCAACTGGTTAGGATTCACTCGAAGCAATTCCGACACACAAAAACTTCCTCAAACTGGTCCGAATCAGTACAGATTTGTCAAAAGAAAACTTGTCCAATTCTTTGGCAAAGAATGAAGAAACGCTTTACAAAATTTAGACTTCGTTTCATTAGTCTGAAAGTCATACGAACTGGTTAGGATTGATCCGAAGCAGTTCGGAAATACAAACACTTGCCCATATTGCTTTTAAACCGTGCGAATGTGTTAAGGTGGGTGGTAGAATCTTAATATATATTGAGTTCAGCCCCTCGGGAAACTTTCCTGTCTTGATGCTGCTGCTACTTTGTGTGCAACACAGGGTTTACTGTTGCAGCAAGCAGAGTTGTAGTCACGTCTAGCGATCCTCTTTCTTTCTTCCCCAATTCTTTTTCTTTTTTCACTACCCTGCTGAAGCAGTCTGACTACGTGCGTGCCCTTGTACCCCATCCTCCCTTTTCTTTTCATCCATCGTTCCCTCTTCCTTACCATTTTCCTTATCCTTTCTAATAAAAGAGTCTAGCTTCTCCACCATCATCCAACACAGTTTTTATTAACCCTCCTTCCTATCCTTTTTCATACAGTTATTTCATTCTTTACCTTTTACCTACATTTCCATTTACTTTTTCTATTTTTACCTTATTTCAGTATACGTGGAAATACGTCCTGTAACATGTGTTATGATGTATCGTTGCACGAGGGAGAAAGGACAAGTATAGGAATGGTGGAAAAGGCAGGGGAGAACTTTTCGTGCTATTCAGAGTAAAAGGGCGGCGCGCGAACATGAGTATCAAAAACGTTGCCGCCCTTACTTTATGCTCGAAACCACCCTTGCAATTTTTGTTTATGGAAACTATCTCTTTTTTTTCTCTCCAACACGTTTTCCTCACGTTTAAATATTTTTTTCGTCTACAGAGTAAACACTAATTGTGTAAAAAAATAATTTTGTTAAATAGGAATTTGACGTTTTGTAAAAATTAATGTAAATTCTGATAAATAAATTATTTATCAGAAAGAAATATATAAAGTATATCATAAATATATAACAAAATAAACATTATTTAACCAATTATTATTTGGCCCAATAATATTGAAAAAAAGTTATTTCTTCGGTGCTTCACCCTCATTCTTTTTTAAGCTTCTCCCTCATAATACACCGATTTCCGAGAATATTTCACTGCTATCCGGAGGCAGAGGCAGCCGTTAACCGAGATTTCGGATATATGAGGTGCAGCAACATCCCCAAAACGAGTTTCCGGAATACGAGAAGCTTATAGCACTTGGGCGTGGTGCGCACGTTGATCGAAAAAAGAAAAAATTTATTTCCGGATTACGTCTCAGACGAGGGGGCTAAAGAAGAGGTGGGGAAGAGCGAAAGAGCGAAAGATACAAGCGCGCACTATCTTATACGCTGTGCAGAGAAATAAAGTCGTTGCTTGAAGCAAGAAAAAAAAAAAAAAAAAGTGGGTTGGCTGAGCAAGACAGAGTGATCGAAATATATCCAATCTCTATTATCCAAATCTGCAAAGTAGAGGATTTATACCGCGAGGGGGTTTCAAGAACCATATAACGATTTATAGGATGCGTCGAATCGTTTGTTAGGGAGGAAGAAAAGTAGGTGGTTTTAGAATTCATCATTTGGCTCCTCTGAGATTTTTCCCTATCATTTTTTTTTACTGACTTTTCTATTCCCAGTGAGAGATTTAGTTGAGATATTTATAGCCTCTGGCATATGTCAAAATAAAATTGGAACAATCGTAACTTTAAATGAATTTGAACTTTTTCTTTTTTTACTACTGTAATACATTTTTTTTTTGTTTTTTTTTTTTTTTTGATAATGCTTTTCAGTGAACGAAGCCCGGAGGAAAAATGATTGTAAAAATTGGGAGTGAGGGTTGAAAACCCTGGTCGATTAACGGCCCACCCGATTTATCCGCTATCCATTGTAAATCGTCATTCAAGCCTGCAACTGACAGAGGGTGAAAGTCTGAATCGAGAGAAAAAAAAAAGCAACATGACAATAAGGCACAACGAGCGATCTGTCGTGCGGTGCAGAACTGCTTTTGTGCTCTGCTAGTATATCAAAAACTCCATAATGCAAGTGAACCCCCCCGTTGGGTTCATCACGATGACTTTTGGCTTTTTGCAACTGCAGCCGGAAAAGTGGACCGGGAGACGAACTCACTTCGTTATTACAGTTGCAGATATATCTCGAGAGTTAATTGAGTGTCTGCTCAGAAACTAGACTAGTAATTTAAGATCAAATTTATATTTCAAGTTCAAGATTAACATTTAGTTTGAACTTTTATTTATACTTCAAGCTCAAACTTAAATTCGAACTTTAAACTCTAGTTCAAGTTCACTTAAGTTTGAGATTCGATTTTTTTTCTTTAATTTCAAACTTTGGTTCCTGGTTTTAAATTCACGCGTTAATTATTGCAGTAACCTCAGAATTTAGTTTTTTCGTTCAAGTTTAAATTCACGGTTAGAGATACAACCTTAAGATGCAAGAAATTAATTTCCGAGGCATAATGTTGGATACTAACGGGCGCAAACTATAAAGAGGTAAAAAGGTCTGCAGACCAAAGAGCAAGAAGTACAACATATTAATGAAAATAAAAAGGTTCTACGGTTTTGTAAAACTCATTCCATCGTACCAAAGACTCGCTATGTTATTTTAGTATATTCTCGTTCAATCAAACATTTCCTTTCTATCGTATATCATCTACCATCGATATAGCTCGACGTCAAACAATTTTGGTGTGAACCGCATCAAACTGTGACAGAAGCTTGCTGCACAAAATCCATGATTCTCCATATACCCACACACGCACACATACACACATATATGAATCGAGAAAAAGGAGAAACTGCACGAAGAGATTGGTAACCCGCAAGAGTGAAGCACACATATAAAAGCAGACATGAGGTCTGAAAAGCAGAAGAGAGGAGATGCCAGCACACCGAAACGCGTCCACCTCTTCAAAGGAACCCAAAAACTCGCGGGCAGCACTGATGATGCTCCCGTCGAAAAGCCGCAACGTCCAAACCTGATAGCTTCAATATCGCGCAGGTTATGCTTTCGGTATTCGTTTCCATCGACCCTCTCCAGCTTCCCCCCTCCGACCCTCTCCAATCTCTTTTACACCCTCGTCCCTTTTTCAGTATTCCGACATATTGTCATTTCACGAAGAACCGAATGACAGACGCTCCGTATATCCCCTCATCAAGTATTCGTCAATAACTGTCGATGAAAGCATTTCGTAGTCGGACGAAAACGTCGCCAGCCAAATAGAGGGATAGACGAAAATGCTGAAGAATAGGGTGTTGAAGGTCGAATTAGAACCATCGCGTTTTCCTATTGTTTGGATGCTCCGCCGTTTTCTATCTGTTCTATCATCGAAATGTGCACACTCCGTAGTGAAACGAGCTGAGGGGAGAAGTTTGATACCATTGGTGCTTTGTAATACCAGCACTGGACACGATCTTGCTGATACGTATTTGAGATACGCGCCAAATACATACTGTAGACACCCTGGATTCCAATCTCGATCTGATATCACATCTATGATCTATGATAGTTAAGTCAGTTGTCCTGGATAAGGACAATTTTATCGTAAGACTGGGTTTCTGATTACAGACAAACTGATGATCATGATCCTTCACTTCTGAGGCTTTCTGGATCATTGTTGAGGGTGTTCTAGTTTTATCAGGATCGATGTTGATAGGAGTATCTTTGCTCCCGTTACGCCTAACTAATGCCAGGTTGTGGAGGGATCAGGAACACCGAGGCAACTGGAATAAATTCAACTTAATTACTGAAAACGCCGTGAGGTAAGGATCTGTTTTCATTTAGACCTATGGTGATTTGAACATATAAATTCGACACCTGCATACGAATTCTCTAATATAGGGATTGAAAAAAGGAGAACTGGTTAGACATTGAGTGTACTTTGAAAATTATCACTCATTTCCGATTCATGGATCCAATCTGAATGGAAAAAAAATTGATGTACTTTCCATAGTGAAGTCAGTTGTCCTGGCTAAGGACATTTTTATCGTCAGTAATACAGGCTTTCTGATTAGGAGCAAACTGATGATCACGATCAATCACTTCTGAGGGTTACTGGATGATTGTCGAGTGTCCTAGATTTACCAGGACGGATGTTGATAGGACTATCTTTGTCCCTGTCAAAACCCTATATTTATGTTTCAAGTGGAGGTTGGTTAAGCCTAACTAATGCCAGAACGACGAGGGTTCCGAAAAATCAAAGCAACAGGAGTAAATTCAACACAATGATGGGAAACGCCATAAGGAAAGAAAGTATCTCCATTCAGTGATGATCCGTACTCACGAATTCGACACTACATTTGAACCCTCCAATACAATGCAACTCAACTCGTCCAAACATTAAAACCCTCTAGTCTCGATAGCTGTGAACATTGAGCATTGTCATTCTCATGTTTCCCATTCACAGTTCAAATATACCAACACACTATTGACACCCTGTTTTCAATCTGAATATGATCTCAGATCTATGATCCATAAATGAAGTCAGACTCTCACAATGAGAGTATTTTTAGCAAGAATAAAACAAGATTTCTGATTAGGATCAATCTGATTACCATGATCCTTCACGTTCAAGGTTTTCTGGGACATTGTTGAGGGTTTCCTAGTTTTACCAGGGCGCCTTGATCGTTGTTCCCGTCTGAACCTAGTTAAGTCTAACTAATGTCAGAACGCCGAGGGTCGATAAAAACCAAAGCATGAAGGAAATTCAAGTCAACAGTGGGAAAAACTCCATAAGGAAAGTAGCAGTCTCGAATCGCAGATTCTCGACACTACATCCGAACCCCCTAATCCAATGCAACGCATCTTGTCGAAACACTCAAGCTTTCCAGTCACGATTGTACATGTGTGTACATTGAGCATTGTCACTTGGACCAAAGTGACGGACAGTTGAACCCTCCGTTTGGATTACTCGCGAGGTCCATTCGCGATTGCATGCCATGGCATCCTAACTCCATAGGGGAGAGAATTGTCGGATTGCCACGTGATCACGTTCTATCTCCGGGATGTATTCACTCCCGGGTTGATTCGAGTCGCGCCCCCATGGGTCATGCATACGCTATGTAATTTTTGCCTTTCGCCTTCTCCTCTTTCTGTCCTATTCCATGGCTTTCTCCACGCCTGTCGGCTTTAGCGTCGCGTCTCCTACGAACTTCAGGTAGGGAATTTCCAGGACCGGCGCCTGTATTATCTTATGCTAATACGAAATTCGGCTTGGGCGACACCGGCTGCTGAATTCCCATTCTGTTTTCAGCGCAAGTCGATGCCAACGATACAGACAGTTCAACGACGTTCATATCTAACGACAAAAAAACCTTTCAGCAAACACTTCATCATTCTTCCATTGACGCGATCGAACTGAAGGTGCGGGAAGTTAGCCCCCCATTTTTCGAATATGCATATTCTGACGGTTGTTCTGTATTGTTCTACTCTTGTTCTATAATGTTCCAAAAGAATAGATTTCTAAAGCGAACTCCATAACGGTAAACCAAAAAAAGCCGTTTTTTGCCTGAGCCCCCCACTTTTGAAAAATCCAATTTTTCTCGGTTGTTCCAGGCTGTTCTAATTGTTCTAAATATTGTTCCAAATTAGTGTTGTCGTCAAACGCATAATACGCGCATCAGAACAAAAAAACATTTTTACAAGTTAGCCCCCCATGTTTCGAATATACATGTTCTGATGGTTGATCTATATTCTTCTTCACTTGTTCTATAATGTTCCATAAAAAGAAATTTCTAAAGCGAAACCCACAACAGGAAACAAAAAAATCGCCGTTTTTTGCCAGAGCCCGCCACTTTTGGAAAGTCCAATTTTTCTCGGTTGTCTCAGGCTGTTCTAGTTGTTTTAAACATTGTTCGAAATTAGTGTTGTTGTCAAACGCATAATACGCGCATGAAAACAAAAAAACATTTTTCTAGCGATGCGATGCCAAGAGAGTTCTACTGAGATGTATCGACAATCGCTATTACTTAGTACGCTATAAAAAACGCGGAAGGTAATTAAAATGGGTATGGATATCATTGACAGACCATGGATGATGCAGGACAAAAACGTGAATTCTTCTGTAATGCGTGCAACAATTTCGCATACAAAACAGTTTCGCGAATGTGGATAAATTTTAAATTTCATCAGAACCACTTGGTACAAACAGTGTAGTATAGAACAATCTTCAATTTCATCACAACAATTTGATACAAACTAGAAACATGCAGAACTGTTTTCAATTTGATCAGAAAAACTTCGAACAAACTAGTACATTATAGAACAGTATTCAATTTCATCAGAACAACTTGGAACAAACTAGAACAAGACAGAACAATCTCCAATTTCATCAGAACTGGGAATAACCTAGAACAATATAGAATATTCAATTTCATTAGAACCACCTGCAACAAACTAGAACAATACAGAACAATTTTCTATCTCATCAGAACAACTTAGTGCAAACGAGTACAGTACAGAACAATCTTCAATTTCATCAGAACAACCTAGAACAACTTTGTTCTATATTGTACTAAGTTGTTCCAGGTTGTTCTAATGAAATTGAATATTTTTCTATATCGCACTATCTTCAATTTCATCAGAACAACCTGGAACAAACTAGAACAATATAGAACAATATTCAATGTTATCAGAACAACTTGGAACAAACTAGAACAATACAGAACAATCTTCAATTTTATCAGAACAACTTGGAACAAACTAGAACAAGATAGAACAATGTCAAATTTCATCAGAACTACCCTGAACAACCTTCTTCTATATTGAACTAAGTTGTTCCAGGTTGTCCTGGTGAAATTGAAGACAGTACAATATAGAACGATATTCCATTTCATCAGAACAACCTAGATCAACTTTGTTCTATATTGTACTAAGTTGTTCCAGGTTGTTCTGATGAAATTTGAGATTGTTCTATCTTGTTCTAGCTTGTTCCAAGTTGTTCTGATAAAATTGAAGATTGTTCTGTATTGTTCTAGTTTGTTCCAGGTTGTTCTGATGAAATTGAAGTTAGTACAATATAGAACAATATTCAATTTCATCAGAACAACCTGGAACAACTTGTTACAATATAGAACAAGGTTGTTATAGGTTGTTCTTATGAAATTGAAGATTGTTCTATACTGTAATCATTTGTACTACGTTGTTTTGATGAAATCTGAGATTGTTCTATCTTGTTCTAGTTTGTTCCAAGTTGTTCTGATGAAATCTGAGATTGTTCTATCTTGTTCTAGTTTGTTCCAAGTTGTTCTGATGAAATTGGATATGGCTCTTTATTGTACTAGTTTGTACCAAGTTGTTCAGATAAAATTAAAGTGTTCTATATTGTTCTAGTTTGAAAATTGAAATTGAATATTGTTCTATATTGTACTATCTTCAATTTCATCAGAACAACCTGGAACAACTTAGTTCAATATAGAACAAGGTTGTTCAAGGTAGTTCTGATGAAATTTGAGATTGTTCTATATTGTTCTAATTTGTTCCAGGTTGTTCTAAGCTGTACCAGGTTGCAAAAAAAAGGCGATTTTTTTGTTTACTGTTGTGGGTTTTGCTTTGGAAATTTCTTTTTATGGAACATTATAGAACAAGTGAAGAACAACATAGATCAACCATCAGAACATGCATATTCGAAAAATGGGGGGCTAACTTGTAAAAATGTTTTTTTGTTCTGATGCGCGTATTATGCGTTTGACGACAACACTAATTTGGAACAATATTTAGAACAATTAGAACAGCCTGGAACAACCGAGAAAAATTGGATTTTCCAAAAGTGGGGGGCTCAGGCAAAAAACGGCTTTTTTTTGGGTTACCGTTATGGGGTTCGCTTTAGAAATTTATTCTTTTGGAACATTATAGAACAAGTGTAGAACAATACAGAACAACCGTCAGAATATGCATATTCGAAAAATGGGGGGCTAACTTCCCGCACCTTCGAACTGAGCCATGTTAGAACACACATTGGGGGACACTATTATTATAGTTTTGCATCTTATGACTCAAGTATTATCATTCTTTGTTTTGTGTATATTTAAGGACATCGATATAACATAAATCATTGACTATCCCGACTGTTCCAAAATTCGAAGGAACTTTTGGCGACTTATCTAGCTGTTTCTTGAACCGAAGGGCTTTTCCAATTTTGGACCACAGTTGAACTAGAGGTTGTGCGGTTCAGCCGTTATTCGTTCAGCTCTTTTGTGTGCCTGTTCGGACGTAACAGAATGAAATCCAACATCCCTTGGCATTCAACACCCCCTTAATCTAGTGTCATTGCGCAGACCACGCTTTGCCCTTCATACTACGCTGGAATATCATCGCGAATTAGTTGTCACAGGGTCGTAACAGCAGCCAATGCGGAATGTGCATGAGGGCTCTCTCGCTTTAATATCGAAGGAACGACATGGACGATGAGGGCAGGCGTGAATCGTACTACTACTACTACTACTACTACTGCTGCTGCTGCTGCATGCTTTATGCTGCATGCTGCTGCCCCAGCTTGTCCGCTTTTCCCCCGTTCCTTTTGCCTCGCCGCTAAGCGAAACGACCATCTCGCCTAGGCATCGCGTGCCCGGCTGCTGGACCTGTCAGTTTGACGTATAGCAGTACCGGGAATCCATTATATAGTCAATTACTCGTCGTGATACGAGGGAGATCGTAGCACGGTCCAACGCCATCCTCCAACCACCACCGCAGCCCGTCTAGCAGCACTTGCCGAGCCAACTGCGGCTACATGAAAAGGGGTCGACCAGGATCGCGTTAGGGTGAGGCGTTTAAAATCGTGTCATCCCAGCAAAGACAGGTTACGAGCCGAACGAAAAGAAATAAAAATCGATTCTAAGCGTTGTTTAGCTTGATATACGACTGCATCATCGCGAAATCATAGAAATGAAATTGTGCTGCTATTGCGTAGATGAAATCTTGCAAGTACATAAAAAAAAATACCGCACAGCAAAATTAAGCGGTTTGATAAGAAATATTCTTACGCACTTGTTTATTTAGATCAATTTTCTTGAAGTAGTTTTTACTAAACTTTCTTGTGACTTTTTTAAGATCTAATAAAAATGTTTGTATCCTAACAGGACAATCTTATAGAGACGGTTTTTCTTGTACTCTCGCATTTGTTATCATGTTACAGAATTATATATGCGAAATAATACAATTTGAGTTTTACAATGTTCAGACGACTGAACCGTCTTGATGAGGAAAAGTTTCAAAGCTTTTTGGCAATTCAGAAGGGGTCAAGCTTTAAACCATCAAGTAGAAGCATTATATTGAGTTGTACAACCTATTGTTGGAAAGTAACATAGTTAAGATGAAGACTTTCGCCTGGGGCATCAAAAGCAGTTCAGAACATTTGCTCATTCTCGAAGATCCATCCCATCTCTGTGACTCTGGTACAGTGTGCTACAGAGAATTTCTCGCCTCAGATCTTAATTACGAATTCACGAAGGACCATTTTAATGGACCATTTCGCGTAACTCCGGTTGCCGTTGAACCGCGAGAAGAGATGGTACCGTTAAGATTGCCCGAGAGTACAAGTACGCTGAGGAGGAGTGCGTGGAAACACGTCGGATGAAACTTTACTCACTATTGTGCATAACTCTGCACAAATTGTATTATGCCTTGGCACACCCAGGGATTCAACTCCCTCGAGCATGCCTTAGGGCTCAACTCCGAATGGGGAAATAAGAAAAATTATTATAGCATTGTAGTATAGTATAGCTGCGTTTCTCCTACTCGACGTCAGATCGGACTTGCTGATAATAAGTTTACAGATAACGAAGGTAGGTTTCTCGAAAATTTCAACATTTTCTCTCAGCGAATTACGGAAAACGATTTATTTCAAAACGTGTCCCAGATCGTCATTGATACACAACTTTATTCAAATTGTGTTTTTTTTTTATTTACATTTTCACGTTTTTATTTTTCATCACAGATGAGAAATCAGCTTTTTTTTTCCGAGCTACTTCGTAAGAAGAAATGAGATCTGACAATCAGATCAGCATATTGAAAAGTACCAATTCTGGTCTCGACTAGAAGCACTTATTTCATGCGATGATATTCATCGATCAGGTCGATTCTTCGTCTACACTGTTACGAAGTTACACTATATATAATGCTTGGCGTACATAGCGTTTGATTCAACGAGTACATATTGCATACATATATATATATATATATATATACGCGAGAGGGGGGTGCGAAGGGCGGGAAGGGTAGAATAAACCAACGTGCCGCGCACGCTGCAGATTAGATCTGCGAGTATCGATCATGCATCGAACGCTGCTTTCCCATCGGTTTACTAATGGAAAGACTGGTATTTATGTGAACGGCCTTCACTGGTCGTTGCCTGGCTCGGCTGCCTCCGCATAATATCCTCTCTCTTATTCCTGTCTCTCTTTCTCTCTCACCCTTTCCTCCTTCTTTCTTCCTTTTTTTTTCCTTCGTCCTCCGTCGCTTCGTTCGCTCGTTCTCTTTCGCGTTCATGCCTCTATGTGCTCCCCTCGGATCCCAGGCTCTCCCAGTGTGTATATCTGTCATCTGGCCACGGGACTCTGACGAGAATCTGTTTATTGACACACGGCACTCGCTCCAGGCATTCGGCAACAGTTTCAATGTGTACCTTAACGTTAATGCGTTTCCAACGAGGCATCCCAACCAAATTCAATCGTCCCCGTCTATATAATCTCGTTTTTTTTTTTTTCGCCCGACACTACTCACGCCTTTTTCTGGCATATTTATCCGGAATTTATTTTTCTTTTTTTTTAATTAAGAGAAATTTTACTGACATCATGAGGCGAAAAATATTTTTGTTTCATAGAGAAATCGTTTATTCTTTAGACAAATAATTTTTTTGGTATTTTACAATTTTTTCATTTTTTTAAATAAAAATTACAGAAAGTATATTGTAAAAGGAAGCGATAATTTTTGGAAAGTTAAAATATTAATAAAACAACTTTATTATTTTGTAAAAATATAACAAATCCACAAAGTTTTTTTTGTAGAAATAAGAAATAAAATAAAAATGTGTCTGTGGGCAAAATTTTTTTAGGTTTTTCTTTAGTTTTGGGGGAATCATACTAATTTAGTTTTGTTTTTACTGAAAAACACGTATTTTATTATTTTTTACAGTAACAAAAAATTGTATATAAAAATGCCAAAGACATGAAAAATAGCAGTACGATTAAAAAAAAAAGTTCGAATCTAGAAATTTTTTTACACGACCGTTGTGAATAATTAACGTTGTGAATAATTAAGAGCAAGGATTTTATTGTACCATTTGTTTTTTTTTTTTTTTAATTAAAATAGATCAAATACGCGTTTTTGCTGATTTTATCCTTATTTTAAGACTTAAAATTTTAGAAGAGGAAGACTTTTGTTCACTTCGATTATCCAACATTGCTCTTTTTTTTTTTCTTGCACAATAAAAGGCATTGAGAAAAATGTTGGAGAAAAAGCGTGAAGACGCTTTTCTACCATGGGGTGACTTATATAATTGGTGTAATTCGACTCGATGTATAGAGCTGTTCCGCTGCTCTTACCCACGTCAGTACAAAGCCTAGGGGCCCCAGTCATTATTCCACACGAGTTGCTTCTTTCCTGGTTGAGAAAAAGGGGGGCACAACTTGAATGGCACGCGACTACCACGCTTAAAGTAACGGAAAACGATTTTTATGGTTCATTAAAGAAATTATAAGCGCGGTAAAAGCCACCGAAATTCATAAATTTCGTTCATTCAATGCCAATATTTTCAGACTCTCTTAAATTCCAAAAAGCCGCCCAATATGTTTAAAAAATAAAAAAAAGAAGTCATCTTAATATTTGTCTTTAAAAATAATTTTTATGACTTATGGAAAAAAAT
Source organism: Perithous albicinctus (assembly GCA_964016905.1). NCBI lineage: Eukaryota > Metazoa > Arthropoda > Insecta > Hymenoptera > Ichneumonidae > Perithous > Perithous albicinctus. Next base: position 9,709,270 of record OZ024698.1, on the reverse strand, counting down.
TCTTGCCTAAATTACAAAAAAAGTCGCCCAATTCATTTAAAAAATTTAAAAAATTCATCTTAACATTTAAATTGATTTTAAAAATAATTTTTATCATTTATTGAACAAAATATTTTCTGCCATAATTTTCAGCTTTATCTGAAACCCAATAATTAATTTAATTTATTGTAAAAGTTAATAAAAGAAATATATATATAATTTTAAAATAGCTTATTCATCGTATTTTTACCCTGGAAAGCAATTACGCGACTTTTGCTCATCTTACTGCGAAAGTCTTTTACAACATTCATTTGCAAATTGTTGCGACCCAGCAACCCTTCGTTGGAATATTAATGTCCCTGAAATAATTTAGGGGGCGCCTCGGTTTGCATCCGACGTGTGGAACGCAGGTTAAAAATAACCTTCAGTTTTGCCTGGAGTGTCTGATCGTTCACTATATATATTTAACTACATTGTACTAAGCTCCTTAAACCCACAAATATATTTAATAATTTAGCATGCTTTACTCGTTCCTTATGAGGTCGTACGTTATGATTAACGTAAGCGTTAACCATTAATTCTTAACGCTTTTATATACTAATTTAGATTCTGTACGATTGAACAGATTTTTTAAACTACTAGCCCACATAAATTTTACCACTGTAGTCTAGAATTTTTTATACATTCTTGCAGTAGTGAAAAAAAGACGTTTAAGTTGCTTAAAAATTTATACTTTTTTTATTTCGCTTTTTTGTTTTTTGTTTTTCTGAAGTGTATGTGTGAAATTTCTATAATTTATTATGTTTTTTTATATTTTTTTTATTTAGTATTTATTTTAATAAATAAAATATTATATAATAAATAGTAGTAGTAAATGACAATTTTATTGACCATATGTACATTATGACTGGGTTACATCAGTTGTGAGTGTGACAGCGGTGAATGTGAGTGGTCAACTGGCCATTGACCGAAGTCCTTCAGCCTGTGTTTTCCTTTTATATATAGTATTTGAAGATAGTAATATACATAATATAATATAATATAATATACATATATATAATAAATATTATATATAATAATATTAAATATTATTTTTTATATTTATATTTTTTTTTAATTTAAGAAAAAAAAAAGTTCCATATTTTGAAACTTAAAAATTTCAATAATGGTTTTTTTGTAGGAAAAAATAAAAATAAAACATGTCATGGTAAAAAAAAAGGGTTCCCATATTTTGAGAGTAAAACGCTGAAAATTCGCCCAATAATTAAAATGAAATTGGAAAAAGCTATTTCAATTAGAACAAAAATTAGGCATTTTTTTTCTTAAAACATGAAAATATATGAATTATTCTCGGCCCACACTCGGACTACGTAGGAAATACTTGTTTTCAGTCCTAGATTTTATGAAAAAAATTTCAGAATTTTAAAACTGACCGAAATTTATTTTTTCTCAAAAATTATGGAGAAAAATATATTTTATAGGGTAAAACAAGTGATAAAAATCTGAAAAAAATCCTCTTTTTTTAGACCAAAATATACCAAAAAAAAACTCGTCATCTAAATCCGAGAGGGTCAGGCCGATGACCACGTAAATTGACTCGGAATGCGCCATATACATATATATATGTATATCGAGACCATTCCAGGATAGATTTAATCGGTCCTAAGGGACGATGATAAAGTGGCAAAGCAAGGGCGAAAATACTGAAGCGGTGTTAATTCAGTTGTCAGTACTCGCACGCTTCTTCACCTTGCCCCCCCCCCCCCTTCCACTTTTTTTTCGTACATCAACTCTCTTCGTTTTGTTCCCTGCTTTCAGTCCCCAACTCACGCTATCGTTCCTGAATTTCTTATCTCAAGCGCGGCTTCTGCCTTCTTTTCTCCGTTTCTTTCTCGCCTGGATTTTTTTTTTCTTCATTTATTTTTCACTTGATCGAAGAAGCGCGACGCAGGAGTCGCGCGCTCCAGACTAAGAGATAATTTTAACGACCCACATTTCTCCTTCCTTTATCTTCTCGTCTGCTTTTCTTTTTTCTCTTCTTGTTTTTTTTTTTGCCCAAAACTTCCGAGTGACCTTTGAGCACGAGGATTTAAGCAGACCGTAACATTGGATGGAAAACACGTTTCCTTTTTTGCCTTGATTTTTTTTTTTACTGCAACTCGAAGCCTGGCGAGCTTATCGATAACCCTGAAGAGACACTCAGCTTCTGTTGCTATCCTTAAGTCACGTGTTCCTATTATCGCTTTTTTTTCCATCCTCTTAACTTCCACTTATTCAGGGGTCACAACTAATCTTTTTTTTTAAGCCACTTGCTTTTTTATTAAATAAATTATTTGACTATAATAAGATTTCTAAAAAAATAATATTATACTCTTCGGGAAATATGAAATCAGGGAATATCATTTTGTCGTTCTCAAAACTCAAAATGAAATAATTTAATATTCAAGAAAATAGCGAATGAAATTAAAAGCGAAAGAAAAATACAAAACCGTACTAAAATACATTTTATTTTTATGATATTGAGTGTAAAATATCAAAGAGGCAGTTCAATGACTGAAGATTGCAAGAAGACGAAGAAGAAGGGCAATGATTCACCCCCCTAACCGAAGTTCCCTCTTCCACACGAGCCCTATTGTCCTGCTAAAGCGTTCGATAAGCCTCGAGGTGTTGTATGCTCCCGACGTTGCATCCACCGTTGTCTGTTGTCCTGTACTGTCTGTGTTATTAGGCAGTCCTCCCTTTCTCTTCTCGTTGGATGATTGGAGCAGACTTGCTTCAGGCTCAGGCGACGTATTTTCGTTCCCCTCCCCTCGCCCCTCCGTCTATAAATCGCCACGCGAATACCAAACGTATTTTCACCACGTTTCTATCATGACTACCACGATTCTCACGACTAATGAAGACTATGACGACCTTCGCACCAACAGTCAGGAATTAATCGAGGGAAGGAAAACGCCTTCTGAATAATTCCACCAATTTTATTCTTCCAATTCCACAAGGCAGTGTTGCGGCTTGAAAGATGAATGAGGGTTCACGTGAAAAGCAATTAAGATGAACATCGAATTCTGTCGATCATTTTGATGACTAATCGAAGAAACTATTTATCGTATATCATTATTCGATTTGACTTCAAATATTGAAAAAGAAGAAATTCCAAATATTTGAATTTATGGATTAATTTCATATTTGGAAAATGTGAAATCAAAAAAATGATGATTTTCTTTTTTTAATTTCCAAGATCTAAACTGGTCGCGTGTTGGCAGGCCGGGTTTCATATTTCTGTGATTAGATAATTTTCTGCAGCCACGACCGATATCAATGACGAAGTCACTTTTGACTAGTCGGTTTGACTGCAGGTGCCATAAGCGGTCTCTGGACTGAACCCTGAAGGGCATCATAGACGTACGAACATTTGCCAGACGCCCAGGGGGTTACTTTTCGATGGACTCCGAAGTCCTTTGAAGGGTGCCGATTCTGCTCGCCTCGCTGATCCCCAAAAACTGGAAGGTTCCTTGACAAATTGCTCGACGAGAGAGCTTGCCCACCCCTCGCCCTCCTCCTCTTCTCCTGACACACCAAAATCTCGCTTACACAGCAGGCGAAGAAACGAAGACCCTCTTTACGAAAGAATTGAACCGTGCTAAAAAGAACCCCGAATGCCCGCTCACGCGGATTCTCTTTATAGTATATATTGACTCATCAAAGGACATTCGGTTTTATTGTTCTGTAAGTAAACTTTTTTTTTTCTTCAAATTCTTTCATTCTTTACTTTCGAATATATATGGATGAAAAATTTACATTTACAAATAGAAATACAAAAAAAAAATCATGTTTCTTATATTTTTATCGCAAGTAAGAAAAAAAATCCTACGAGCATCCTAGATCCAATTGCTATTTCTCTTTTATGTCTTTTCATCATCGTTGTTTCGATTATAGGCCTTTGGGAGCGAACCACCGGAAAGCTGAACACGAATATGGTAGGAAACAAGTAACGCACCTAGATATCCTCCTCTCTCTCACTCTTTCGGTACTGCTACCTCTTCTTTTAGCCCTCCGGGTTTCCGTGTGTCTCAGCTTCCCCGATCGTGGTTCGTTGGAAAGGAGCAAGTGAGATAGTAGTGTGAGCCTCTCTCACTCGTGTCTTTCCCCCATAGGCAATGTGGTCACGTACCGGTCTCCATGGTAACCCATCCCGAATCGGGATGAGACAGGCACCCCATCCCCGACAAAACCCATCCTTCTCCCCTTCTCTTTTCCTGTCTCTCCCTTTTCCTATCTTCCTCCCTTTACTACCCTCTCTCGTTCCAACACCTACACCACCCCATCTCGTTAGTTTAACCCACGCGCGCCGAATCGTAATGGGAAACGTACAGCTGCATTAGGACAGAAAGCTTTCCCCGTTTCTACAGCCAGACGGCAAAACTGTTCAAAGATATTACGAAAGATTTCCATTCTGTACAAAAGAACTGTCCACCGGTCTTACTTCGTTTTCTTACGTTCTATCAGCTCAGACGTGTCTTTTGATAGACTATTCAACGCCTACCTGAGGTTATCTAGATTTATTCTAGATTTTGTGACGTAATCATTTTTCCATCTTGAATTATCATTTATTAGATCAACTGTCTTTATTCCCTTTTCTTAGCTTTTGGATCAGTTGATTCATCTTGTTGTTTCATTTCCTCCACGTCACGTGCTTTCCTTCGTAGTCCAGACATTTTCCATTTCCTGGTTATGGTTGTGCTTTCTTTTATGTATTTCCGGAAAAATAGCTCACTCTTCCATCATGGATCTGCGTAGTCATTCCCCTAAGGTGTCCTTCAACTCCCACATGACTTTGACGACAACCCCTATTCGTCGTCCGTAGCCTATCTACCTTTCCAGCCTTTTCTGCACTATCGTACAAGTGGATTCAAGCCCGAAGAGGATGCGCTGTCGGTTACCCGGAAGGTATTGGGCACGAGCCCAAACTTTCCCGTGGTAAATTAAGTGCGACGTGGCGCATCCCGAGACTCCTGGATGAAATCCTCTATAAAGGACTTCACTTCTCCTTTCTGTAACCTCATCATACAATCCACTAGATCTAAGCTACCTAGTTCAGCACTTTCAAGTCCTTCTCCACAATCTAATCTTATCATCCGAGCTCAATGTAACTTTGACTGGATTGAAATCTTTTTAGAGCGTCATGTTTCTGCATTCAAAACGATCTAGCCTTACAATTAGTTAAAAACTAAGATTTCGTACAGCACGGATGCTACGCACCTTTAAATTTAGGGCCTAGGACATTCATTTTTATGGCGAAATTTTGATATAAAGGTCAGGAAACGTTATTTAGATTGTGTTTAAATCAAACAGCCGATTTCCGATGGCTTTTTGATTTTATAATGAAGCTAACCTTGGTTAATCGATAGCATCTATATAAAAATAAATCATTAATGATTATTCGTCAAACTACCATTGGAAATGGTCGATTTTTCATGTAGGAACTATTCCAGTTACATTAAATCCAGATTATTTTGGTGTTTGGGACCAGACTGCGTAGTCTTCCCACTGTGGGAACCGCGTATGTGGCTAATGCCCATCTCGTAACTCGTTGAGAAACGAGACCAGCAGTTGACCAAAGGTAAGCATTATAAAGACTGTTCTAGCAATAATCAACCCTGATCACGTAGTGCCGAACGCGTGCTGACATCATAAAAGCAAGAGACCGCGCCTTCTTAGGCTTCCGGACACATCCGTTCCTCACTTAATTCGCGGTCAACCGTGCTATAGACACGATCATACCGCCTTTAGTTCGTATTCAACTCGGGTGACTGACTATGGGTTTGTTGTCTTACTTGATCTCGACGTTTCTGCGTCGTTAAAAAAACAAAAAGAAAAAAGAAGAAAAAAATTGAAAGATCCGAGGAGCTTGACAGCGGGTGAGTAACGTACGATGTGGATGAACGACGAGTACCAGACGAAATCAGACAAGGCACAGTTCTTGAACTGTGAGAAGAAAAAAAAGTAACAGACAAGATCATTTCAGGAGATCATCTCGATTCCTTGACTGAGGGAAAGATAAGAAGCAAGAAGAGGATGTCAATTCCTGGAAAAGACTGTCATCATGTGTATAACCATCGCTTATATTATAATTCAGGAAAGGTCTCAATTGGGCACAACAAAAATACCTTAAGCATTATCCCGGAAATGTCGTGGGGCGTCGTCTTTCATCCAGTATACCTATTTTTGTGAAATAGTATTGCGTTACGCTGAAGACGCGATGAAGCTCAGAATTTAGATTATAAAATCAGTTAACTCCGTGGTATGATCTCAACTAAGAAGGCATTCAGCGCGTACCTCGAGTTCCTAGGTCGAGATTCCACTGATGGGTTTGTGTCTCCTACTCAAAGGAAAGACTCTTGCATAGTCAGGAAGGGTGTAAGCAGATTCCTGCTCCTGTATCCCGACCCTACTTTACTCTCATATAACCCTATGTTTTCCCTCCCTCCTAAGAAACCATCTCATCATTGATCTGTCCCAAAACCAGGTAAAAAAAGCCTCAGTAGACTTTTCCCAGTCCCTCCTAAAGTCACCAAAGTGGAATCCCCTTTTTCCTCCCTACGCTTCATTCAGGATTCCGGTGAACAGGTAACATTTCAGCAACCGCAGGCTCGCCGTTGGGGGTCTGTTTGCAATACGACGTTTCTTTATTTTTCTATTTACCGCAGACCCACAAAGGGTCAACGCGGATAAAGAGAGTAGAGGCGCAGAAGGCGAGAAAAGGAAGAATATGAAAGAAATACGACAACGACGACGCGCCTTAAACCACACGTTCTTGTTTTACTATCACAAACTCAGATGGTACGAACGTGTGACGTGATCGAAGACAAAAAGAACTCTGCGGCAATACAACAAGCAGGCAGTTGCTGATGGCACTTTGGTGGTGAGTTGCTCGTGTAACTGGCCACCGTCACCAATTTGGCAGAAGAAGACGCACCACCACAAATTTAATCCATGGTAGTGGTTTCTCACCGTGTGCTAAGTTTTCTTTCTTTTTTTCTTCTTTTCGCATGTGTGTCTGCGTGCGTATCCAGTGTCTTCGTAGGGCGGCCTTGACGGGTGCGACAGGATTAGCCGCCATGAGCGAGTTCGCTTAATCCGTCCCTCGTTATATACACGCGTATAGTATTTCAGGGTATTCTTTATGGGATAGTTTTCAGAAACGCCTTTCGTATACGCCTCACCTCTGTATTACTTTTCACCCTACCTATTTTTCCCCGTTGACTCGTTACTCTTTGCACTGTTTCCTTTTTCAAACTACATTCCACACTATGTTTTCCCCTTTTTTAACTGCACGTGTTTGAGACACGCGATTGATTCGTCCATGGACAGCTGAAGTTTGGACGCTAAGAAAGGGAAACGTGTTATTTTCTACTGTTCAAAAGAATAATGATGACTGAAACATTCGATACATCAGTACTGGGGAAATAATTATAAGGCAGTTAAAAAAATGCTTTTATCATTGATGAAATGGTTTATCCTTCTGTTATCAGGATGACAGTGTCTCCGCACGTGTCAGACTCGCGCCGCTCGCTCGAAAGTGAAGTGAGTAACGAGCCGAAGTTAATTCGTTCGATGGGGACGAATGGCTCTCTGATTTACAAATTAAATCTTAACCAGATGGAATTCGACCCACACGTCTTATAACGAACACGCTGGGTCTGGATAACGTTCAAGTGCGAGACAAGGATGGATAAAGACGGAGAGAGAGCGAGAGAGAAAAGGGACCAGATGGATTTGAGAGAGATGAACCGAATGCGGATAAAGAAGGGAGACAAAGAGAAACGGAGAGAGTTGGTGCCAGACGGGCGGACGCCGCTCGTTCCTTACATTTTCCTTCGCACTCTTAATAGTGACTGAATTAAATCGTTCAGTTAAAATGCTATCAGTTCTAATATACCATCGTTCCTCTTTTAGCACTGGCTGTTTAAGTCTCCTGTGTAAAGATATCAAATCAAACCGATTTTATCAAGCTAATCGTACAATTGATCTGAATTCGACGTTTATGAGTTGTGTGAAGTTTGCGAAATTATCGTCTGTCCTATCTTAGCGAAAAAAAAAAAATTTGCTACTTGTTATAATGCAACATTTTACTACGTTACAATTACAACTTTAATTTATTCGAATGGAATTATCAATGGTCTTTAATATTTTGAACCAGCTGGATATTGCCTTCATAAAGACCTCGATTAACAGAAAGAAGTTGGGAAGCTTTGTAGGCTTGTTTAGTTCAATTGCGAGAAAAGAGAATCGCAAAGTAGCCATCTAGCGGTGGAGAGTCGAGCCTCAAAATCACGCACTTTTTCATAGAAAGTTGGAATTCAATAAGATTTTCTTTAGCTAAGTTAATACTTTGACTGAGTAGAACAACTCACAAAAAAATCTGTCGATCTTGTTTTTAATTTACTTTGCTGTGGCCCAAATATTTTTAACACTGCAGTGTTTTATAGCAACACCCAATTTCTCTCTTCTTTTTAATTAATGACTATAAAAAGATTATGGATATGCAGAAATAATTCACCAATTTTTAACCTGTGACTGAAGAATTTAAGTGGGAATAATATCGGTAATATCGTCGTTACCGATTGATCCAGACATCTAGATAGTAAAAAAAAAAAAAAAAAAAACGAGCAAACGACTAGAAGCAAAACGTCTTGATCTCCGGGGCGACTAAGGGCTCAAAGTCACTTCCAATAAACGATCACGCATCAATTGACTCTTCAACTTCTCTTTATCCGCATCTCTGTGTAACCCCTTCACCTCCTCCTCTTATTATTATTATTTCTTTTTCTTTTTATCGAGTCACCGTTCGCCGGACTATTCATTCTCGTATAGATTGCGCAGTAGCCACATTGTGGATGACAAAAATCGACGTGTTAGATCGGTTACGGATCAACGTCAAGGTATATCGACGTTGAGAACTGACGCAGTGGTATTATCTTCTGTTCGTATATAAGTGAACGACCAGTCGAGAACGAGTTCAATGATCGAGACTTATTACGGTATGTATTTCTCGGATCGAATCGGTTCCGATGGACATAAAGGGGACACTGCGTCGCCATGATCTGAATCCCCTGGATCTTATTCACTTGACCAAACTGCTATCGAATTTTTTTTTTTTTACACTTTTTTAAATCGATTATTCATATCGATATACCAAGATTTTATGTGTCAATTCCAATTTTCATTATTTACGCTGTTTGCACTGAAAATAAAAATTACGAAGTCTGTGAGAATGTTGAAATTTGACGCTGATAATTAAACGTGTGTGTTAAGAATTTTTGTTTGGCAGCCAGAAATAATCAGTTCATGATTGCATGCAGAAAAAAAATGATTTCTTAACTCTTCTTCGATTATAATTTTTAATTCTAGAAAAAATTGACGAATAGTACAATTTTATTAGAAATGCGTTCAAAATGTTACTTTCATTTTTTAAAAATATATATTTATGTGATAAAATAAAAAATGTTTAATTCTAAATGTGATAACAGAAATTATAGAAATTTGGGAGCAAAAAAATGTTTGTTAAATATGTTTTGAATTTTTACTATGTAGATTTAACGATACTAGACTGCAGTAGAAACGACGGAGGCTGCTTTGAGGTCTCGAGTGTAGGATCTATGGGATCTACGACTTGTAAACGAGGATGACTAACTAGTGACGAAAGGAATTAGATTAAAAGTGATTTAGTTTGGAATAAAGAAATGGAGGCCACAGTTATACACGTGTGATAGAGAGTGAGTAATCCGAGGATATAAATACCTAAATGGTTATAGAGTACGCTGTATATGCTATATCATCCTGTACTATATTATAGCGTAGTAAACTAAAACCGTATGGAGCTGCTTCCCATAGATATATCCCATCGTGTGCATCAATTCACTGGGATTACCATTAATTCTGTGTCACAAACGCCGCTTCGTATGCGGCATGTCGTCTTGTGTATATATATATATATATATGGGGCATTCTAAGTAAATTCACGTGGTCATCGGTCTGACCCTCTCGAATTCAGTTGAGGATTTTTTTGGGTCTTATTTCGGTCCAAAAAAAGAGGATATTTTTTTTTCAAATTTGTATCACTTGTTTTAGCCTATTAAATAATTTTTTTTCCCATAACTTTTGAGTAAAAATAAATTTCGACCAGTTTCAAAATTCGGAATTTTTTTCCATAAAATCCAGAACTAAAAACAAGTATTTCCATCGTAGTTCGAGAGTGCGCCGAGAATAATTTATGTATTTTCTTATTTTAAGAAAAAAAAAACAATTTTTCCTGATTTTTTGTCCTAATTGAAATAGCTTTTTTCAATTTTATTTTAATCACTGGGCGAATTTTCAGTGTTTTACTCTCAAAATATGGGAATTTTTCTTTTTTACCATGATGTTTTATTCTTCTTTTTTTTCTTACAAGAAACCATTATTGAAATTTTTAAGTTTCAAAATATGGAAATTTTTTTTCTCATAAATTAAAAAAAAAAAAAATAGAAATTATTCTCGGCCCACTCTCGAACTGCGGTGGAAATACTTGTTTTTGGTCCTAGATTTTATGAAAAAAATTTCTGAATTTTAAACTTGTTCGAAATTAGTTTTTTACTCAAAAGTTATGGAAAAAAATTATTTTAAAGGGTAGAACAAGTGATAAAAATCTGAAAAAAATCCTCTTTTTTATCAGGTAATAAATATAATTTTTAAATATCGGAAAAATAAATATTGGAAAAAAAGGATAAAATGTTTCTTTGAATATGAAATATTGACCATATTATTTATGTCGAAATAATGTTTTTAACGAAATAAATTTATTTTATATTGTTAATTAATAAATCAAGACTGGGCCGATTAAAAAATGTAATAAAAATCACCGGTGTTCTCTTTAGTGATAATAATAATAACAATATAAAAAAAATATTATGTAATATAGTATATTGTAATATATATCGTGATTTCACTGTGAATTCCAGCGATGACGTAGCAAATGAGGGCGCGACTCGGGGAATGACGAAAAAAAAAATGTAACATGGAATGACGGAACGACAGACCCGAAGATACCGATCATCGGCGATCGATGCAGCTACCCTCGATAGAGTTTTAAAAAAAGCGACAAGAGAGCAAAAAAAAAAGGGGACGACATAACTTTGTCGGAGACTTTAGACGCCGGCCACGTAAGCGACGGTAGAACAGTAAAATTTTATTTTGCTAGCTTCGGTAAATGAAAATTCATCACAAGAAGCTGACTGGTCAAAAAGAAAAAAAAATCATAATAAAAAAACTGGCTGTTCGAAACAAAAAAAGACATAAAAAGTCATAACAAAGAATGTTCAAAAATATTAATAAAAATTCATAATATAAATTCGACTAGTAAAAAAAAGTGTATATAAGTTATTAACAAAAGATTGAATAGTCAGAAAAATAAAAAAAGTCATGAAATAAATTTGACTCCTAAAAAAAATTTTTTAAAAAGTTTAACAAAAGTTTGGCTACACAAAAAAAAATTAAATTCATAACAAAAATTTCTCTGTTAAAAAAAAAATATTAACATAAAATCACTATTTTTTTAAAAGCAGGAACAACATAAAATATTAATGAAACTTTTTTATTACCAGAATGTTAATCATACTCGTCAATATGACAAATTGTTTTGTCTATACTGATTTGTCAGTTGCGTTATTACTTTTTAATCTTGGCCAACAATGTATACGATTCAACCTGTTGGCAAGTCTTATCTTTATCTTAAAAATTTTCTTTCTTTCTTCCTGAGGATTCTTTGCACCTCACTCGTGACGTCACTATGTTGTTCTCAAACATTTATTAACCGATTTCGCTCGAATGCGATCGAGATGATTGCGTCCTCCTATCACTGCCAGTTTTCTCAGTATCGTTAATCAGGTAATCATCATCCGTATGGGTTATCCACGAGTTTCCTGGTAGAGACTGACTCAGCTATTGAAGATATATATTTTGCTTCCCCTTTGCGTCTATGTCGTGTACTCCTACCGAATCTATATAGTATTTGTGATTATCTACGAACGCCATCGCTTTTTCAAACTGGATCTGCTATGCTGCACCGGCGTAACAACTTAGAGCTATGAAAAATGGAACTACTGGCTTATCTTGACTGCCAGTGATCTCTCTTTCGCCTTTTTTTCTTTTTCTTTTTTCATTTTTTTTCTTTTCTACACGCGTGCCTTGCTCGAATGCGCACGGCTTCAACGAGGCTCCATAGATTATTTGTTTTAAGCGCGAGCACAACCGATCCCTCCTTTACTTGTTTTCTTGCTTGGAGTTTCGTGCTCGAATGATTTCGATTCCTGTATCGAATGACGCTTTAGAAATATGGCTAAGAAAGCACGTGGATCGATTACATATTTCCGGGGAGAGAAGCAATACTCTATCTATTTATCTATGCAATCCACATTTTATTTTTATTTTCATTTTTTTACTTTTAAATATGAAGAATTTTGCACAAAGTTGGACATGAATATTTCGAAATGTCACTACATAAGTTCTAATATTTTTTTTGGGAGCTGCTATAGAGTGTCTGAAATATTTACAAATTATAGACTTTTTTTATTTTACTCAGAGTTAAATATCGATTTCCTTTTTTTTTATTTTGATTTCTCTAAAAATAAAATGTTTTGACATAAAAATGTAGATCTTTGAACGAATCCATATAAAACTTGAAGAAAAAAATGGACAATATAGAAATCAAATATTTAAGCATTAAATAAAAGTTCTAAATGAAAATATAGCGTGAAAAAATTTATTTCCATTTTATTTACAACACGAATATTGAATTTCCACGCATTCCTGTAAATTCGGTTGAGTTTCAAGTTAAATCTAGTAAATAATAAAGAATGATGTTTTTATTGTGTCAAAAAATATATTTACAAAAATTTTAATATCTTTTAAATCAAAACATAAATTCTTCTCCATTCCAGGCTGAGGAAATTGTTTTACTAGCGAGGCTCGGAATTACGAGAAAGTCATTTCTGACGGTCACTTCATAAGGGCTGAAGGAAAATCGTGAAATAAGAAACAAGAAAAAAGGGAAAAGAAGAGTGACCGAGTGGGAAATGAAGAAAGAGGATACGAGGGAAAGGCGCCCAGTTGTGTTATACGCTATAATACGTAGGACGTTGGACGTTACCACTATGCTCACATATCACAACGTGACGTCCTCAGAATTTCGTATATACGTAGAGCAAGAAAGCATTTAGATGCAGATAGGCCCGCGGATGCAATAAAAAAAAACTTGGACGGTGAGACGGGACGAGCCAACAGAGGAAAAAAAAATATCTCTTTTACAGTATTCCTCCTATCTTGATTATTTTTTATAACCCAAGAAAAGCATTTTCAGGAAAAAAAAATACAATTTTACTTATTCGATATTTTTATACAAAATATTTCAGTTACTTTCCTAGATCAGAAATCAAATAATCATTTTTTTAAAGTGAACCAGGTTTTTTTTATCACCTTTTTAAAAAAAGATATTTCTTATCTTTCAAAATTGGAACTTTTCGAACTTTTCTAAAATGTCAATGAAAATAAAATAAATTATCATAATTGTAAGCTTTGATAAAATTTTCTTTCTCAAACGGAGCAAAAGTCGACCACCTTATTTTTACGTCAATATTAATATTGTACATTGTCATTTAAATATTATTTTTTTATTCGTTTCCTTTATTCAATATTTTCATACTATTTAATTTATTTCTAAATCTGTTTTTCCAGACAATTTTCCAGATCAATAAATAATAATAATAATAATAATGTTAATAACAAATTATAAGTCCTAGTGATATTTTTTTAACGAAACAGAAAAAAAAGGTTAAGCCACTTATTTTCACGTCATCAGTATTACTTTACAATGTAATTAAATGAAATATTTATTTGCTTATAAGCAACAAATGCAGCATCGTTGAATTGATGAAGCGATAATTTCCGTTGGCTAGTGAAAAGGGTTGCGTTCGAGAAGAGAGAGGAATAAAAGCATCAAGAGAAGAGCCGTTGCGCAAGATGTAACGAGCAGATAGCTTGACGAGAGGTCTCTCTGTGCGCCACGTGCTCGACTCGAGTCGAGTCGCGCAAGCAGGTTGAAAACTTCAAACGTGATCTCTCTCTCTCTCTTTCTCTCTCTCTCGTTCTGTCTTATCGAGACGTCCGCATGGCAAAGATGGACGGGTAAGATTGAGAATATGGAGAGAGGGGTGGGGGGGAGAGGGAGAGAAAAGAGGAAAAGAAAGAAGAAGAGATAGATGTGTGGCAGAGTTTGAAGACAGTCTTTCCTCTCGTGCCAAGAACAAAGGAAAATAAGGATGAGTCTTCTTGGCGAGCAGGGAAAACAGTGTTCTCTTGATTAATATCTCAGTGCAGTAACCAAAAACTTTGTTGGTACCATGGAGACAGGAAAGTTTTAGAACCGTAAGCTCGTTTGCTCTTGTGCCTTCTCCCACTTCATTTTATACTTCTAGTCAGGAGCGCCACTGGCTTGTGCGGCTCTCTCGCTAAATAAAACTTTTTGGCTTCATACTCTGAACTTTTACCAGCTTTTTCCCCCAACCACCTTTTTTCGCGACTCTACGCTCTCGTGCAAGCACTTCGACACGATATTTATACGTGCATATACACTGGACTTTACGAGTTTTGCTGCGAAGAATTGTGTATCGCGTACAGTAGATAACAATATTCTGGAGTGGAAAGTGTCACCACTTGTCACTAAATGTATCCCAGTTAATTACCACGAACGTATTTTAATTATTGAAATAAGTTTACAGTTGTTGCTGTTTGTTGCAAACAAATAAAACAGAGCAATATTTTTGTGAAATGTTGTTTTTTTTTTTCTATTTGATTCGCTTCCATCCTTGGTGTGAAATTAAATTGAGCAACTGAGCTAAAGAGACAACAATGGATCGGTAAAGTAGTGAGCGGCAAAGTTTGAGAAACAATAAATGTCCTCTGGTATGGTGGGTCCTGTCTAAAAGTTACAATCCTCTGAACTTACGGAGCTTTGCTTTCCGTATTTCCCTTTGAAAGAGGATTTCTATCCATATAGAACATTTACGTAACACTGTATGCCTACGAGAGACTTGCCTTAAGGGCCTGTGTAGGATCTCTGGAGTAAGTGAGATAGGGCGCGCAGAGCCTTCCTCCATCAAGTTGTTCAAATACTCGTACTAATTCTGTTTGGCCCGATTGTCTCAACGCCCCCGTTCTAACGCAGCTTTCCCCATCTCATCACTCGCCTCACTCCCACTAATCCCACTTTTCCTCTACGACCTTACTTCACATACTCCTTCATATTTATTAATAACTAGCCCCCCAACAAGCCCCGGTATCTCGCTTGAAACGTCCTTCTATTTTGCTCCTTCAGGCACGGACTTATTCGGTTATGTTCCCGTTAATTAGTTCCGTTGAGTAAAAGTGATTAGCAGCTCAGTGAGGGTCTCTTGTTGCCCTTAGGGTTAGCGTAAGGGACAATCGGGTGACATCGTTTTATCTTTCTTGTTATAGGAAAAGCAAGATTATCAATAAGGGGACTCATTTGAAAAGGGTCCAATCTGTCATGTTCTTAAAGTGATTGATCGTTTCTCGATAATGCTCACTGTCCAATACCAGCCGATTAGGTTTCGTCCGCGAAAGACATAATCGACGTGGAATTAGAGAAAAAAAAGAAGGTATCCGTCTTTTCATTAAACCCACTTCGAAGGCTCCTCTTATCGTCGTTAGCACCATTGGTCCGATAATCCTTCTTTTCGTTCAAAGCGGATGGGGTCAGACCTAAGGACAATCCGAGCTTGGACAGAGTTAGACTTAGAACTCACGAGGTAGATTCTTCTTTTTCTTTTTGTAAATAACATTTCCAGCGGCTTTTAAGGGGCGGGAGTCAGGTAAAAAAAAGTGAATTCGGAAATTCAATATCATCCAAATCCTATTGCATAAAACAATAGCCAGCAAACTATATTGTTGGTACTCGATGAAAGGATTTTTTACTGTTGTCTGACTTGCGTGTGCCTTTAAATGTTGTCTTAAACAAAGTTCTTAGGTTTACCACTCTGCGCGTGATTCAAACCAAACTGCTAAGTAGATTGCGCTAGTTAGCGTCTCATTTTCTTCTTCATAAGAAGATACACTGGCTAAGCGGAGCAAACTATTTTTTTTCATTCTGAAAGCTAAGGTAACCACCGATTTAGAAAATAGTATAAAACCTATTTAGTAATAAATATGTCACTTAAAAAATATTACGTTTCATTAACATTTGCTCCGCTTAGCCAGTGTATCTTTTCATGAAGAAGAAAATGAGACCTCAACTATTCCAATCTGCCTAGCAGTTTGGTCTGAATCACGCGCAGAATAGGTTTAAAACCAAGTGTCGGCAAATGGCATCTAAAGATTATGAGTAAAAAAAATGGTTTGAGCTGTTTTCACCTTTGGGGTGTCTTAGTACCATCAATGAACAAAATAAAAATATTATTTGCAAGTCACATTACAGAATATTAGTAATTATTTTATCAATAAATGTTTTATTTACAAATGAGTAAATGAATGCATAATTTTTTAAAACTTAGGATAATTGTGAGATGATCACTTCTATTGATAACATTACTGACCAGTCTTGATACATTTACAAATGTGCAGTTCAAACATTGAATCACCACTTCATAACAAATAATACATATCTGATCACTTCTGATAATTGTT
This sequence comes from Perithous albicinctus, assembly GCA_964016905.1. Taxonomy (NCBI): domain Eukaryota; kingdom Metazoa; phylum Arthropoda; class Insecta; order Hymenoptera; family Ichneumonidae; genus Perithous; species Perithous albicinctus. Next base: position 9,692,557 of record OZ024698.1, on the reverse strand, counting down.
GATTCTGTTTTAAACACTATTAATTGAAAAAAATCCTCAGTGGCCACTGGGATGATTACTTTTATTGACAACATTATTGGCCGGTCATGATACATTTACAAATGTGCTGCTCAAACATTAAATCATCACTTTATAACAAATAATACATAACTGATCACATCCGATGATTGTTGATTCTGTTTCAAACACTATTCATTGAAATAAACACTAAATGGTCAACGGTACTAATCCAATAACATAATATAAACGTCAATTCGAAGTTATGCACTCGAGTGTCGTAGAAGTCAATTTTCGCGGCAGTATATAACAACACGGCGCGTCTACAACAAACTGCGATTGCGCTTGAGCGTACATTATCAAGTCGGTAAGCTTTTATTTTCAACACTCTTAATTATTTCGGGTGAACGAAAAATTGGCCGTACTGTCCGTATATAAAAACAATAATTAAATAAATAAAATACTTTCAAATTCAAATAAAATATTCTGATAATTTTTTTACGACTTTTGAGAAAATAAAATATGAATGGTACCGTAGAACTTGGCCATTTTTGCGAATTCCGGATTGACAAAAAAAATCGATTTTTTTTACATTTTTGACCTGACTCCCTCCTCTTAACTCAGTCTGACAGATCTGCTGCTGAAATACTCGCAGGAAAGACATTTAGTGTTGTCTTTTTTAATCCAGATTGTGTGGAATATTGGAACTCCAGTTGGAATCTGAGTTACCAGTGATTTTTTACCAACGACAAAGATCTCCTCTATTTGTAGGCTTGCGTCTTGCGGTAGCCATTTTTCCCCCGGTAAGCCGATCGGCTTGCCGTTTTTTCTAATGTAACCGTGATATTTTGGTGAAGCCGAAACAAACATGAGGCATCGACGTTTATCTAGAAGTCGCTCATTTAGCGAGCAGATAACGAAGAACCTCTGAAAACAGAACCAACAGGATTCGGTGGTTAGTGGGAGCATTTAGCGGGACTATACTAATGATGAGTAACACCGCCGAGCCGGTTCTTAACGTGAAAAGATGAAAGAAGCACTACCGCAACATTACACAATTGACTCTAACTCACGAAATTGAAACGCAATGCATGTGCGAGTTATTCGAACTAACTGGAAAGAACGAAAGTCGTTCAAACATGGTCAGAGAATTATTCCAACGATAGTACCAGGTTCAAAAAAGGGAAGACGTCCAAAGTGAAGGGGAAGATGGGGGGAAGGATCGATCAGGCCCTTCTATATACTTCTAATTTCAAAGCGTTCAAACAAAAATCAATTTGTATCTGAACCGTGGTGAACTGCGTACTGGGGCACGTAAAGTATATTGTGCTCGTGAATTGAAGCAGCGCCTTCTTTTTTAGTCTCGTCTCTTTCTTTGCCTTGGCCAAGTGGTAAGAAAACGAGGAGACAGATAGAAGAATCGAGAGTGGGAGAAGCTGACCAAGTCGACTGGCTGATGGAGAAGAAGAAGCGAAGAAGCGAAGAGGAAGGAATGGACCAGCGGCAGCAGAGGCTGATTTAAACCTGTCTGGCGGCCCGCTGGGCGCTTAACAACTGAAAAACAAACATGGCGCCGACCAGGGTGTACGGACCAGCGGGAGCCCACGTATGCACATACTGGGCAACCATAACGTGCTTCTGGTGCGCGGCTGGGCGACGTTGGAGCCCGTGTGATTCAGGATGGAGAACGACGTTCCGTGCTAGTGGTTGAAGTGCCGAGTGAGAAAGCTTCATACGAAGTTAATTGGAAAAATCGGAATTTCCTATGGAATTGGCATTTCCCAAGATGAATAAAAGTGACCGATATCAGAAATATTGTTAATTTCGTGGCGGCAATTACTGACGATTTAATGACACAAAATTAAATGAGCTGCTTTTGTACAAAAATTTAATTTAGTAGCCCACGTGATTTATTTATCTGGAACGTGCTTTTCGTTTAGGGCTTTCTTTGTTTAATTTGTAGGGTTTGTACTTACACCGGGGGTCGTCGCCTGGGGTCCATAGGGATACCTTGTCCAATCCAGGCTTTCCTCCGTAGTTGTATCCAGTAGAACAACTGAAAGACATTAAAAAAATGAACAGTTAGTCAAGAACATTCGATAGACTGCAATATAATTGATGACCGAATGTATGAATTGCGTTTTGGGGGTTGCGGCAATACATGCAATTGCTGCTACCGTAATACTGAGATTAAGTAACATTGACATTGAGCTAAGAATTACAAATGGAAACGATGCAATACAATGCAGTTGGAATTGAGATGAAACTTTATATCCTACCACTGTCGAGTGCGACTCGTCCAATTCACTCAAAGGCTCTTCATCAGATACACTACGCTCAATATCGTAAGTGTACAAGGCACTCGGGGCTTACTCGTCCGCAATTTGATTAGTCCTATTAAGTCCTAGACCTAATCTAATCCCAGCTATCGTTCTATATCGCTCTCGGTATATATATTTCTACTCAGCTCGCAATCCCAATCCTATTCCATTAAAACCGAACCCAGATTCCCCACCCCGCTTATCTATACTACCCTTCAGTCTAAGTCAATCCAAAACAACTTCGTGAAATCGACAGTGAATTATATTGTGCGATGCACAGATATAAAAGACAGCCCGCTTGACATTACCGATTGTATTACAGATCTAATGAAAAATACTGCGTGCGATTCTATGTCTGAGGACTCGGTTTGAAAAGTACTTTTCAACTGTGTTGAATAATACACGAAATATCGGGGAAAAAGTGGTTATTCATCATTCTGATCTTCACATACATGTACGCGTTTGACATAGGTATTTTCTCATAGTAACATAACATTGGTAGAAAAAAAAAGTCTGGAAGTAAAGCGTTAAAGCAGTGCTAGACTGCGTGGTACTAAGGGGATATCTGGCTGAGACTTCACCCAACTATTCCCATCTCGTACTTTGAAAAGAGCCCGAGACAGTGCAACACGCGTACGTGCACCTCTCGCGCTCACCCTACCTTCCGCCAGTGTCTGTAACCGAGAAAGCGAGGAGCGCGTTGTTCACATATACACATGTATCATGGACACAACCTGTGTGAAGCTCTGTTCATACACAAAATGCATACATATAGTACATGGTACTACATAGTAGTACTGCACGATACTCCCCCTTTGGTTATACTCTCAACAGTATAGTGTGACTCTGTGCAGTATAACCGTGACTGAGCAAGCGGTAGCTACACGGTGAGGCCTCCATGAGGTACTCTCGCACTCTCACAGACAAACTAGAACGACGACGATGAGCGTAAGAGGACGAGGAAGAGACGACGACGACGACGCAGGCAGGCAGGCAGTCGACTCGAGCCAAGAACCACACCGCCAGCTGGTGCACACTAAACCAGTATACCAGCAGCAAAGCTGATGCTGTCTGAGTGTGCAACCAACACATGTGGACCTCTTGATCAATACCATCAAACGTTCTTGCCCGTCTGACTATGCGACAAATACATACGCACAGTCAACCAGTGCCATCGGGTACCTTGTGTTACCCGAGTGTATACGTGTTTGCGTAAGTCGCGTGAGAGCAAATGTGTGTGGGTGCGAATCGTACGGCTGGTTATCGACCGGCTCTCTCCCGGTTGCTGCCACCGGTCTCGCGCGCCCCGCAAGCCTGCCACCCCCGTGTGCGCCCCAGCCATCCCCGAAGCCGACACACCGCGTCAGCTTGGGGTGGGCCACGGAGAGGATGGGAGATGTTGCGGATGGTGGCGACGGCGGAGCCGACGGACGACACCCAACCTTCTCGACAGCATTGCGAGACCGAGAGGCAAGCCACCCCCGCTAAAACCCCTTCCCTGGTCGCATATACCGTCGAGCTAACGTAGGCTGCTTGTGATACTTGGTTGTCGTCAGGTTACTCTTCGTATCACCCGGACGCTTTAGGTCCTTGAATTCCTAGAGTGAACCTGGCGTGTCGGGGTGTTGGGGTTGTTAATATCACCCTGTGGTGTCTAATACGATGCCGTGAAAGCTGTTTCATGAGGCATCCACGGATTATAAATTACAATTCATATTTCTTTTTCGTTTAATTTGATCGTAACTGTATTTATAAAACTAGTGGCTGCTTAATCTGACTATCGTGCAATAGCGTGACGCCCAGCGTTTGATGTAACGACTTTTAGTTACGGGTTACGCTTGGTTCTCTACGTAGCCTTCTACCAGATATATTGTATTGTTATTATGACGAGGGCCTATTATGATAAGAACCCATATCGGGCTTTATTTTTCAGACAAAGTTCTTCTGTACGATTTTTTCCAAACCAATCGCAACTTGTATAGGCGAAAACGTCAAATCAAGTATGTAGCGCAATGACTAGGAACTTAGAAAGAGTCTCAGGTTGTTGGAACGCCTTTGGACTCGAGTCCTCGTGACGCGTAATTCATTGAGACGTGAGCGTATCCTCGAGTACCGCGGACACTCCTGTGTATCTCTTTTTCTCTATCTCCAACCGACACCCGAGACGTCGCCGCTACTTTCTATAATATATTCACGAATTATGGTGAGCCTGGAGTCGTTATCGAGACGGGATCGTTACCGCGAACCGAGGAGAAAGTCTTCAACCCAGCGACGTAGTCACATATCGCTATGCGACGGTGCGCTTTCGGCTTGTTCTGCCGGGGTTTCACGTTGTTGTATTCAAATAACACTCAAAACCCTGATTCTCATTTGCCATGGACCCTGATCATTTTCCTCTTTCTTAGTGGAAACATAAACGGGCCCATCGTCCCGGATCTTCTATCCATAAACAATTGAGCGCGTGCCTAATGTAGCACCTACGTGTTTTAAGACGGACACGTGTCACGCGATGGGTTCGGGAACACGTAATAATTCTCTTATGTAGGCCAACAGACCCGTAGTGGTCATTCTATCTACTCTCATGGAAAACGGACAGGGAAAACTGAAAATTAGACATAAGAATATCATCGTTTATTTCTTAAGGATGACACAAGCGTCGATTGAGCATGTGTTATCCTTGAATTAATGTGTAATTACAAGATAAGTCACTTTTATATACGCGAATGTTTGAATGAGATGACCTGATGTTATGAGAATTTAATGTGCGCATTTTATTAAATTTTACAATATCCCTTTTCATGACAATGCAGTGGAAGTAATTTGACCAGGGAAAGCGACAGAATATCCAGGACTAACAAAACACGAAGCAGCATTAGTAGTGGGAGGATGGTTTTGCTGATGTATGCTTATGAGGCATCTCACCCTGGACCACCCTTTACAAAGTTCCTCTTTACATAGTTGCAGCAACGCGTAGGCGTTTGTGTAGTACCTTGTCGTATGTACGGGTTGTCTGGTCCGAACAATCCCCACCCTTCTTCGTTGCCCTCTCAGTCCAGCTCGGATCCGTTGCCTCTACTCTGGGTATACGCGCGTCTGCGTGTGCCTCCCTTTCCTTCCTCGCCCCCTTCCCAAATTTCCGTTCCCGGGATAGCGTTGTCCCGCGAGAGAAGTACCGAATTTAAATTTCAAATTTGGAGCGTGTCCCAGGGTGTGACGGTATGCATAGTGTCATGCCACGCGGTCCGGCCTTAACTCACTCGCTAGCTCTCTGGGCTTGGGTCGTGTTCAACGCGGATGGCACCTTCTCCACTCTCTGGTCCTCGATCTCTGTCTTCCCGTGTCCTTTACCAACTATTTCTGTCTGTTCCGTACGCAGCATCGGACCAAAAGGTTCTCAACAAGCTCCATTTCGGGGAAACGGACAGAGACAGACGATCTCCAAACGAAGCGAACCCTTTCCACCCTTCAGCAGCTGCGTACGTGACCACATCATCCACCAACCCTTCCTTGTAATTTGAAATTTGTACTTCCAATTCGGGTTTTCACCGAGGTGGGTGTACATACCTCAACTGTATTTAGGAATTCTTTTGAGGGAATCCGGTTTACTTTGCTAATTAGCGAAAATTTACTCAGAGACAATGCGAAAATAAGTAACAGACATAAAATTAAAATGTTGATGACAGATGCTAAAAATTGACGTGATCACAAGGGACAATGATGATTATCATAATTTATATATCAAACAATTATCAATTCAGCAAAAAAAAAATGCAGCTACTAAATTTTTTGTAGCTATAAAATCTGCAGTTGCGCATGGAACGTACTTCTAGGTAGTAGTAAAATCTGGATAATTATGAAAAATGGCCGAATTGACAGTGAATGCCTCCTATAATGAAAAGTGCAATATTTGTGGCAGGTGTATATCAACTCAAATCGTATACCGTCCTCGGTATGTAATGCCGTTGTACGCGTATATGCAGCTGTGTAAGACCCATCCGTTTTTTCCTCTTCGTTCACCATTCGTACGTTATAGCCACATGGCATTATATATAGTAGCATATAGTATAGTAGAGGGCCTGGTTCGACTCGGGCCCGTCTTGATATACGTTGGCGCTCGTTAACGCCGATACTAACGCCAACGTAAGGCCCACACTGAGTCAATTAGGTGAGAAGAAGTCCCCTTCTACAGTACTCCTTTCATGGTTGCCTTGGGCCTCGAGATTTAAGCCGTCCGTAGAATCACAAATATCGGTAATAGAGAAGGGACACGCGGGGCCAGAGGCTACGCTATAGCCATTGGGTTCTTAAAGGGGTGAGAAACTCCGAAGCCTGCAATTCATTGTAATTGCTTCGGAGCGTACTCGACTTGACGTTTCGTCGTTCCATGTACAAGCCATAATCAATCACAATTTTGAGCTTATTTCACCAATGTCAGCTCATATGCGGCATTTCATATGACATAGATATGTTAGGGTCCGCGTTTTCATTTTGAAACTTAGACCCAAACAATAAAAAAGGTCTCTCAAGATGGCTTTTTGATGAGTCTTGTTTTGTTTATTCTTGGCCCTGTTTTTAAATTACGCACAGATCAAAATTTCGCCCGGTCAAAAAGCGGCCCAGAACGAATACCTCATATGCAGTCAGAAGAAAGACAAGAGAGTTCAATCAACCTTTGCGAAGAGGCGCGTTCTCAGCCATGAGAACTTTTCCACGACGTCTTTCCCGCCTGAAAACGATGAAGAAAGTATCTTCGTTTCCATCGGTCTCGATATATTTATACGACATTGCTTTGCATAAACCATACGTGTGACTACAGCCACGATTGTTGGCGTCGGTCGTGAGTGTGACTTTAATTGTAAATCACGAAAGTAATGGGCGGGTTTAGCGGAGCTCACTCGTTCCTCTCGCTAAGGAGAATCGGAGGAGGATGAAGAAGGAATGATGAAAAGAGAAGGATACTGAAAACTCGCGACATGGTCCACGGGGCCTTACCCTCTCCCGTTAATCCTATCTGCTAAGCGTATAGGTCCCAAAAGAGTGCAACGTCCCAGAAGAGTTCTCGCACGCTCGAGGTGGGCAAAAGCCGGCGAAGGCGAAGAAGAAGAACCGGAGAATGTCGGTGAAACCCGAAGGCGCGCATGCGCTTGTCAATGAGTGGGGCGCATGCGTACACGCTGTCGCGGTTCCCGTGTAAGAGCCCCCGCGTGGCCTTACGACGGGTCTCTCGCGTACACAGCCCCATTGGTTCGCTCGCAAGGATCTGTTGCACGCTTCCCTCGCTGCCACGAGACGACGCGTCGGACCACCTACGTTCTTACGACCTGCCCCTTGCCGAGATCCTGTATATTCACGATTTTATTTAGCCTCTAAAAATGTTGCTCAGTCCCGCCTGCTTGACACGAGAGTGTCGCCCATCCGTTCCCCACTTTCCGCTCGTCTCGCACATCTTTCTGTTTCTTTTTCCCTTCTCTTTCATTCTTTACGTTCTCCGGGTTATCCTCGATAAACAGTCACAGCGTCTGAAGTTTCATATCAAGAGTAGCAACTGGGGGCCCCGAATTTTAAGGCCTTACCAACTTACCCTGCGCCTCTATATGGGAGGGGCCTTTAACAGCCTTCCAATTTGTCTGGCACTCGAAGCTTCCTCTTATGGTTCCTTCGACAACGACTCATATCGGGTGGCAGAACATAAAGAAAGAAAAAAAGGAATAAAAACACCAAGAGAAAGGAAATTCGAGGAATTGGGAGAATCGCTGACTCTGTCCCTTGTCCCAAATGTTAAACAACCTAAACAACCAACAGTACTATAAACCAGAAGAAATGTTGTACGTTAAAGACGTCTTTCTGTGGAATCAGAAATTCAAAAACATGAACAGTTTGTCACACCTACGAGTCCGTATCTTAGATCGTTTAACATCAGCCTTGTCTTATGAAGAAAAAAAATCGTGGGGCTCAGAAATCTGACACGTTATGGGCCACTATTCCTAGCTTCATGTTAATTACGAGCCTCGATACATGCCAACTTTTGTTTTCTTTACTACGGGGAATATATCCTGATGTCTCGTATAGATGCGAGAATAAAAAAGGTAGAGAACCTTGGGTATGAGAAAAACAAAGATAAGAAGTGTGGGAGGGGGGAAGTTTTGTATACAGCAAGGTAGAGGAGCATCGGGAGTGACGACCACGAGGATACTTGTACACCGCGTTAGCTCAGAACGCTCGTGAGTCGTCATGGCATATATCACTCGGGGCTAGCCGTGGCACCGGGTCTTCCATGAAGCCGTGGATGACCTCTATGGGGCCCCCTACTGAGCTTCGATACACACCTACACCGCGAAACCACGTTTTTCCCTGCATCTTTCTTCTCATCGTTCTTTTCATGTATCTCCTTTTTTTCTTTCCTCTTCTTCTTCTTTCTTCTTTGAGCAGGTCGACTAGGCCCAACAGGACCCAAAGAGTTAAAAACCTTTACGAATATCTCGCGGTCAGAGCCCAAACAAAGTATATCCACTGACGTTAATTACGATCACGGGCGTGCACGAAAATCCCCCCGTGAAGAGTGCCAAGAGAGTTCGTAGAAAGAAGTTTGTGGTGTCTTTCACGGAGCGTGTATAGTAGCGATGTGAAGTTTAACCGCGTGCTGGGACCCCTTAAGTCCATTGAATCACACACACCCGGGGAAGGCGCGCGCCCCGTGCGCTCGGGAGTCGTGAAGTATCCGTAAAGCAACGAGCATCCGTCAAGTTAATTCACGCGGCATTCCGAATTCAGTTGGTGGCACTTGAGGAATGCCGCGGCTACGGTGTACGTGCGCGTCACTCTCTTGGACATTCGGGGCCTTAGACCCAAAGGGGAGACCCGAAAGAGAATGAGTAAAGACTCTTTGAAGGACACGACCGCGAATGTCCGCAAGAGATATTCCAACTAGGTATCTCAGGAACTTGACGTCACGCGCATGTCTACACCACTTTACGTAGGTGTACATAAGCGTAAGGCCCAAAAATTATGTATTTGTACCTGTGACGTAGTGAACTTTTTTTTATATACGAATATACTTTAATAAAGACGGAAGCGATTGTCAGACATGAAAATTGCGAATAGCAAGAGGGACAGTGAACTTCACTATTGGGCCCGCTGGGCCTTGTGTCTGAAAGTATTTTTCGAAGGACGCCACAAATGTTTGTAGGAAATACAACTCGCTACAGCTACCTTAGAACTCGCGGGTCAAGTGAATATCGGTATACATATATATATATATATATGTATAAGACCCCACAGTTATGTATTTGGGTCCGTAGCGAGGTATACAGAAATAAATAAGGAACAAGCGATGCAGAAGAAACGGAAGCAGCACGTGTGACAACGAAGTATAGCGCACCAAGAGCGTCCCCGACGGTACCTGCGTCACGATCGGCACGAAAACACATACACAAGAAGGATAAATCAAGGCCCTTCCCCCTTCCTCCTACCCCATCAAACAGGGCATGTGGCTGGTATGAGGGAAGTAAAAGCGAGAGGGGATGTCGAGCTTGCTGCAAGGAGTTAGAGTTATTCGAGCACGCGAAGGAGAGAGACAGCAGCACGAGGCCCATAAGGCCCCGCGAGGCGCGCGAGATCGAAAAAAAATATGAGGTGCTCGGGAACTTAACCCCAGACTTTGGTCCGTCTCCGCGGGGTATCCAGAGGCGCGCTAGGGCCCCCATGTTTGGTGGGACCAAACGAGAGAAGGATGAACGACGCGGAATCTCTCTCTCTCTCGCTCCTGGGCCTTACGGACGAAGACGAGGCAGGAGGGAGCGAGGGGCGCCGGGCACCGAGTTTCTGAACGTGGATCGGGCCCACGCCGCCAGCCACAACCTCAGTCGTATCCTCATGGAAGGAATTACCATTTACATAGCGTTATTATGTTTGTGCATAATGTATGTACACATGTTATATCAATTATTTAAACAATATGGGGCCCCTCGACGGAACGTTTCGGTGTGCCGGTGGAGGTGGAAGAAGAAGAAGAAGAAGAAGAGGAAGAAAACGAAGACGGAAAGGGTACTCTGAGTGAGTGAACGGGCAAGTTCGAATGAGTCGGTGAAGGAAAAAAAATACAAGGAAAGGTGAAAAGGGACGGAGAATTGGGCCCGTGTCCACGAGATGTTAGATCGCCCAGACCCGGGTACTCTCTCGCGCCCCCTTTTTTTCTTCCTCTTTTATCTCTCTGTTTCTCACTCTTGCTGTTAAAAAGACTAAATGAGCTTGCTTTTCATCTCCGTCTGATTCTGTCTTTATTTCTCGCTTCTTCGGCTCTTCGCGCATGGATCTTGAATTTCAATTGTGGCTTCAAGTGCAGACTGCTGCCGTATTCCTTCACCCCTCTCTCTATCTCTCTCTCTTTCTCTCTTTGTATATCTTTTGTTTCTTTGTCGTTGGCCGCCAATCCTCTTTCTTTCTTATTGCCTTTTTTACTTTTTCTATTTTTTTTTGTTTCTCTCTACCTTTCGCCAGGCAGACTGAGTGGCGGGTTCAAATGCTGAGACTCTCCGAGCTCTTGGGACTTATTTTGAGTGGGCGTCGACAGCGTTGGCGTTCACGGCGACCGACGGGCCCAGGATGTATACCGAAGGATATAGCGTTGAACGAACGGTGGGGGCAAGATATATCAATCATCCGGTTAGAACGGAGCCAAGTCATCAAAATATTTATTTGTTTCCACGAGCGTTGGCCTCTTGGGCAAGGGACTCGTTCAATATAAACCATTCGTCTTGTGTTAGGTACTTGCATCATCCTTTAATCAATTGCGATTGTTTTATTTGCTATGAAATGTTTATGACTGAAAGTTATTCAATTTACATTTGTTAAGTAATTTGTACGGTTACACGGGTTCGGTGCACATTGGCATATGTTCCGTTCTTTGAAACAAAGACCTCTGTTATCTTTATCATACCTATAGAAATAATTTCAACTTCGACAATATCAAATATACATCCGCAGCAACCAGTATCTAATCTGCGCCTCAATAAGCAGGAATCAATTCATTTCCAAGTTCTCGAATGATTCCATCGGACTGGAAAATTCCTCGAAAATTTATAACACGGAAACCTTTTCCTAAGCATTTACCAAACCCAGAATTCGTTCCAAAGACTCTCACTAATTAAGATAGAGGAATTAATTTACGAGAGGATTATCTGGACACCGAGTATATAAGATAGCACTCATTGGCTTACATTAATCGGCTAGATAAACTTACGGTTAATTTCGTAACACGAAAAATACATGTCTCACAAAGAATACCATGCGGGTAAATGATCTCCCATGGAAAAGGAACATATATGCCAAATGTATCCGAAAATGTATATTTTTTATATCTACACGGTTCCCAAGTATCTCGAAAAAAGAAAAAAACAAACCTAATAGAACGGTGATCGCTTTTGAAAGGTATCCCACAAAAAAAGAAACGAAAATTGTAAAGCTCGCTTCTTGCTCGTAACTTAAACTATACAGTTTGATTCTTGGTCTGACGTGAATAACATGCTTCCAGGATCGAAGGTATTTTGCGAAAAGCTTGAGGCGATCGAGGAATGGAACGCGAAAGTAGAAGTCTCGGGGCCTGCCTACCGGTGTGTGCCTCAACAACCAACCTCACTTGAATTGGCTGAACGTGCGCCGCTGGAGCTCGCACGGATCTTGACTTCATTAGCCAGCCACCTGTCCGCCACGGTAATTTATGCAGGTCGGTAATTTCACATACCAAGAATATTAGGCATCGATAGTCTCTCTCACTTGCTCATTCGTTTTTCCTTCTTCTTCGTTCAGTCTCCTCATCCCCCTTTAACGTCCTTTTTTCTTATTATTTTTTTTTTATTCGTCCCCTTACCCTTCGAGGTTCACATCAGATTCCAGCTTTCTCCCACCACAGTCATTACAATCTTTCAGGCAGCTCTCGCAGCCATTCCACGTTCCAACTACCGACGAGGTTCAGTCTCTGAGTCAAAGTGAAAGAGAGGGAGTGCGATAGAACGCCGATTTATCTCGACCGGTTAATGCGTTCCGGGAATCTATTACCGGCATCCCAATATTATAATTATTTTATTAGCGGGTCACTCATTATTTTTCTCTTTATGGTAGCTGATTACAATTTTCCATTTTGCTTCGTTGCTGATTTATTCGCAAGCGCCCTTTTTTTTGCATCACTACTGAATTATTTTGGTTTTATTTATGTTTCGGTTTTTCGACCTTGTTCACCGACGCTGTTGTCTCGTTCATCGTTTTTCTTTGTGCTTTTGTCTTCTTTTTTACGACTATTCAATACGGTACTTTTGTTATATATCAACATTGATATTGACTCGAAATTCGTATAGTTGAATACAGGTTACATTTTGAACTTTCATCGAACTATTGTTAATACGTGATAGCTCCGAAGGAATTTCAGCATATGGCAACCAGGTCATTCTAATCTACACCATGCAAGTTCCATTGTGGTCGATATCAGCAAAGTCTGGTGTTCGGCTTGCGCGGATCTAATAGCAGTTTCCGGAGATATAGACGCCGGTCGTAAAAGACCATTCTCCACCACTACTATCACAGAATAGACCGATATCCTAACCCTTGGTGATGTCACACTATAGCTGTTAGATCGGACAGAGACCTCGCCAAGCTTTGATGGTATAGGTGAGGAGACCCAGGCCACACAGGATCTATACTTGGGCTTTATCTCGGAAAGGGAAAATTTAGGGCTTGCTTTCACCATCAAACGCACTCGAGCACATTATCGCCGTCCGCTTGTTCGCTACCTGTATTATTAAGAGATACATCAGTGTGTGTGTGTATGTGTGTGACGGTAGTCAATGTAGAAACGGCTCGCCATGAATGTCCTACGTAGAGAATATGAAGAAGAGAATCGGGACGAAAAACACCCGGGGGGTTATCTCGCCTCGTAAAATTCTATTGACGATGACGCGTATGAAAAGCCATCGTTGCTCCTGCTTGAACCTATCTTCGAACGGTAGGATCACCGGCTCTTTGCTTCCTCGTAGAGAAAGCTTTGTTCCATGAAATTTTTTTTTTCGAGATTTTCATGCCAGGATTCGAAAATTGATATACCTACGAATGCAGTAGCTGCTCAGGAGATTGGACTAAAATTATGAGGAAGCTATGTGTACAGTTGCCACGTTAAAAAAAATCTTTCACATTCTTCATCTTTGCTTCGCGTCCCTTTGCAACTGCGGTGACACTCGCGGTACTCCCATTATCATCCAGCCTCGACCTTGTCGTACAGACTGAACGTGGAGGAACATCGAAAAGTGAAAAGGCAGGTTTGATAGAAAACGCAAAGAGGAAAATGAGAATACCAGCCGACCACCGAGAGCCAAGGTCTCTCTCATTGACTCGATATAACCCGAAAAAGCGCGGACTCGTCGTACCCGCATCAGCGACAACGAAAAGAAAAGAACAAAGTATCAGAGAGAACAGGACTTTGTAGTATATTATACTTCTGTCGGAGCTGCGAATCTGTCATACTGACGTAGCTTGCACCGAAAGAGAGATACGGTGGAGAGGACTCGGGAACTGGGAAAACACGAATTTCTGTATATTAATATGCAGCGAGACGGCTCTTTCAAGCTCAATGTTAGAGAGACGGTGGAATGAAAGCTGAAGGGATGGGTGAGTTACGGACAGAGGGAAAAGTGGTGGTGGTGGAAAGGAGGGAACAGTCGACGTGCTGGCGTAAGGGTGGTTTAAAAAAGGGCACGTTCACGGATTCGCTGTGGAGGACGAAGTGGGTGAAACCGGGGGGGGAGGTGGAGAGATGAGTGGAGAAGCGAGAAAAGAGAAGAGACCGGGGGAGGAATAATGGTCTGCTCGGAAATGTATCCAACCAGCGTGCGACGCTAACGCCCTCTCTTCTCGCGCCCGTGGAGTGAGCGATGCCTCGTGAGACTTTAAACCATGGAAAATCGAAGAAAAGCGTGAAACGCCCGTCGAAAAGCCTTATGGGAGGGTTGCGGAGACTGGAGACGGTTTGTCCCGGGGCGTTGCAGCGCCAATGTTACTCCGGACGAAAGGAAAAAAAGGGGTTACCGAGAGCGTAAGCTAGCAGGGGGCGCTCAACGTTGCGTTACAAGCATACAACCAACCCGATGTATTATCGCTTCGCTAAGTTTTTTTTTTAATTTTTTTTTTTTGTAGTTTAGGCATCACTTTTTTATTCATGTTCGTTTGTTTCATCGTGCTTTATCGAGGTAAACTCCCCTGACTCCGTGTCGGTTTCCCGTTGGTCGATTCGATTCACGATGTTATCCGATGGCAGCTCTCTATCAATCGACGTGTTTCGCTTGACTCTTGCGCTCGAGAGCAGCTTCGTGATTCCGTAGCTAATTAGTAATTAGTGACGATAGATAATTGGTTACGGTCTCTTTTGAATCGGGGATTTGACCCAGATTGACGGTGTGTACGCCACAGAACCTAGGCCGCTTTCTCATCGGTTTCCCTTCCAACAGAGTTTGGTACATCGAAATTATTGAACGCGTTCGCTGTGAAGTTGGCTGCTTTTCAGAGCTGACGATAATCGGCTTCCGCTTTCTCCGGCATGGCTGGAAAATTATATTTCATGGAGAGTAAAAAAAGAAAAAACGAAGAACCGCAGAATGCAGTAAGCTGACGTTACAGCGGCGTGACCGTTTGCCACCCCGCGGTGGTTTCGTGGCCTTACCAAATGGGGCCCAATCCATCGTCTTGAGGACACCCACTGCGTGGCTCGCTCCTACCCAAAGGCTCGCCGCACGGAACCTCACAAGCAACACTGAAATTCTTGATGAAAAAAAAAAAATAAAATAAAGAGTAGAACACCACCTAAAATACAGTCGAACGTCTCATGTAGAATTAGCTGAGTTTTGATGGGCTTTATTTCTGTTATTTGAATTCCTGTAATTTGTAAATAATTTTCAGATTAATTATGCTAGGGCCTTACAAGAATTGCAAGTCTCACAAAAAACAAAGATGCAAGGCCCGTTTTGCTTCTCCATGTAATGAGCCTTCGAATTTTCGAAAGTTGTTAACAATGTCCAGAAAATGAAGACGAAAATTAAGAGATTTTTAAAGAGCAGAAAATGGACCTTACATTGTCCTCGATCAAGATGAACGAGTAAAGATATAACTGTACCCGTCCTCGCCGAAAGTCCTAGTGTTAAGCGATATGATCTTCCGCATAATGGGCCTTACAGGATCCATGTTTAACGGGGCTATGCAGACGGAAAGATAGCCCGTGATGGGAGGGGGTTTGAGGCCCGGATTACTTGGTAACCGATGGGGAGGGGGGGAAAGTAAAAGTAGGAATTCCTGGGTGTTGCGCCGCCGGAGCGCTGCCCAGTCTTACGTATATTATCGCAGTAGCTCGGGGTTCAGGAGCTCACTTGCCATAAGGCCCCATATACAAGGCCCCGCAGTGCTATACAGTATTCGCGAGATAAAGTATGACTATGCACCATGTAGTCCGCTAGAGGCTTACAGTATTGCGCGTATCTCGGCAGCTGGGGTAAGCGAACGCCCGGGAGGGTTATGCACCGTCCAGGGCCTGAATGCGCCTCTCTTGGGGCTTTTAAAGTCCCCACTCTTATTTCCACTCGGCGGTGAGCACCGGGTAAACGCACATAAATGTGCTAGAGAGTACAGTACACACCGCGCGAGATAGAGAGTACACGTTTCGAATGCGCTGGAAAATACGTAATACGGAGCTAATGCCCGCTGCGGGGCCCCGAGGCCCGTACCTCACGCGCCCGTTGGGCCCTCCCGGCCATTCCCTCGACGTTTTTTTTTTCTTCTCTCTATTCCGTACACTCTACGACCGCGAGAAATATTCTACTTCTAACTTCTCTATCTGTGGCCACAGGCCGTGCGGGAATTTTCTTTCTCCCTCGAGTCTACCATCTGGGCCTCATGTCCCAGCTCTATCTCCTTCTCCGTCTTATCCTTGCCTCGTATACGTATACAGATATATACCAAAGACTTTTTCCAAGGCGATTGAAATTTATGCTCGCTCGTGTTGCCCGGTGTTGCGCGCCTTGCATATCGCGTTTCGTCTCGCGCGATCCTCGTTTTGCGCCGGTTACGCGCGAGAGGCCGTTGGCGGTGGGCCCTACTCTCTCCTTCCCTCTCTCTCTCTCTCTGTATCTCGACTCTCGAGCTTGACAAGTTTATTTCATCGTGGTGAAACGCGCTCTGGGTTTCTCCTCTCCTTGACTACCTCTCCGACTTGATACTAATGGGTCTGAAATCATTTCGACTGGAAGAGATAAGGCCCCATGGTTCGCTGAGACGATGCTGCGGGGGACTCGAGGCCTATTATGTCCACCGGAGAATTAAAATAAATTTTTATTCCGGAAACATTGCATGTTTCTCATTATCATAATAAAAAATGTTACTAAAAAAATTGTAAAGCTCAAATAACGCAATCTACAGAAATCTAACTATAATTGGAACTACTAAATTGCGACATCTATGCTTTTTGTGTTATTCCCAATAACAGGTCCCCTTGAAATTAATTATAAAGAAAACACGACATAGTAGTGTGAACTGAGCGCTTTCAACTTTCTGATCCGTTCACATTGCCAGAGGATCAGGTACACACGCAAAATGTATATGTAGTACAGTGTACGCACCCTGTGCTGGGCATTATTGCCTCCCCCTCCTTTCCTGATCTATAGCTATATCCCTGTTTCTTCTTGATCAACCTTTCCCATCGTTTCCTATCTCGCTCCACCTACCAGGACTTCATGAACTTTTCTTTCTCCTTCAATTTCTCAGACGACAAAAGGACTGGATGAAGCAAGAGAGACTCGCAAGCAAGGAAGCCGGGGGAATCGACGGGGCTCTTGTCCTGCCCGATAGGATGCTTTTGCTGCTGCTGTCCGTGCAGCATCCACTCGGTTGGACCAAGTGTGCCTGGTGCCTTCGCTTCTGCCGCTGCTGCTGTTGCTGCCGTGAGTAGGTAGGTTGTGGTGCAGGTATGCAGCACGCGGTGGGCTGGTCGCGGGGCATTCTTGCGGCGTTGCCGCGTCTCTTCTTACTCACAATCCGAAGAGCCCTAGCGTAGAGTATAGCAGCGAGGATACGTAGCGGTTAGAGCGAGACGAATGGTGGGAACAAAGATGAAGTCAATACAGCATTATAGTAGAGCGAAAAGGAAGGAAATAAAGGGGACTCAGGGATCCAGAAGGACTTGAATGCTGCTGATCGCGAAAACAGCATACCAGAACGGAACCAGAGAGAGAGAGAGAGAGAGAGAGAGAGAGAGAAGGAGAGAGAGAGTACCTTTTCTGCGGCTTCGCGGAGGCAATCGAGTTTGCGCCTGGTTCCTACCGTCAGCCGACCACCTTCTCTCTTTTCTTTTGCCTCTCTCTTTCTCGCTTTTTCCTTTCTTACATCCTCAAGGATGACAATTGAGAATTCGGCTGAATTCAGGTTTTTATCCGGTACAGAACTCTCATGCACCATGCAGGCCAAGTACACCGAACTTGCCCTTTCAGACTGTGGTCTTTCTTGGAGCTTTTGCAACAAAACACACCTTCACCATGAAGAATTGTTCTTTCCTCAAATCAAGCTAAAGAAGGGGAAGTTCTTCATCGTGAGAGACAGTCACGTTGCCTCGAACGTGTCTCATCTTCTTATACGTCGACTTGTATGTTACACTGCGGTATCCAGAGGTCAATGAAATTTGCTGTCGGGTTCTCTACCTTGGAAAACTAGACACGGGTAAAAAAAATATATATTCTAGAGGGAAAAGGTCTAAAGACGTTTTTCGTAGAGCCCTTTTGCCTTGTAACCGCCAAGGAAAAGTTGTAGCCAGTAGCTAACTTAACGGAAAAGGCAGACCGGGAGCTTTGACGGAAACGTCGTTACTGAAACTTCCTCCAAGTTTAACAAAACTAACTCTATCTAACCTTGCATGAAGGGTCAAACAAGAGCCGAGACGAGGGTCCATACGTGAGTTTTGTTAACGTAGCTCTAGTTCTTTGACCACCATACGAATTGTAATAAAATATTCACGACAGAAAACTACTTTAATGCCAACCATAAATGATATCCTAACAAGAAGACATTGCTGTATCAACTTGATCTAATGTTAATACCAAAAAAAAAACACAAACGTTAAATATGAAAATACCTACCAAGTAAGATGGCATTGAGATACAAAAGACGTCGAGTAAAAAGCTCTATACATTATAATGCAGCATATTGTGCGCTTCTATTCTGAGCCAACTAAGAAGAACCGAGGAGATGCTAAGAGAATGGGAAGCAAGTATATCCATGGAGCAAGACTAACGAGAGGCAGAGATAGAAAGAGGAGTCTCTCGGCAAGAAAACCCGAGAGTTGCTTCTGGCTCTTCCCTTCTCAGATGCGCCGAAGTCTCTTCGGTCCCGTGGGGGCTTTCGTATATATACAGAAGATATGCACTGCGAGTTCCCGTTAAACGCGTTACATGTACGGAGAGAGAGACAGAGAGAGAGAGAGAGAGCTGTAACAGCTAGATAGGTCCCCGACGAAAAGGGAGTATGTTCTAGGATAGAGGCACGTTTCGTACCGTGCTTGGAGAGTCTGGGCCGAGAGACTCTATCGCTACCTCAGACTTGTCTACCTCTCGCAATATCGTTTCACCAAAGTTAGGCGAATTGAGTGAGGAAGGTGGAGAGTGCTTTAAGTGGCGATACCGAAGCGGCTCCTTCGCGAGTTACGGAGACGCTGGCAACCCCTGCCCTTTCCTTTCGATTCACCGCCGTACGATGACTTCCTTGAAATAGCGAATAGGCATGATTGAAAGGTCCATTCAATCCAACCGTCTGCTTCAGGAGAATCTGAAGTCTTTCGAGACGTAAGCCTTTGCACCTCTTCTGAATGGTGAAGTCTTTTTTCCCCCCAAAATCAAATTTCTCTTCGCCGGAAGCTGATGCCTTATCATCGACGGCCAGCTTCCTTGCACCCCCTTTTCTCTTACGTCCGTCTTAGTTGCGCATTGCCTCAAAGTAATATTGACCCTCGATCCTATCTCTTCCCCTCTGCTACCACTAAAACCTCTGGCTTAACCTCCCATTCGTAGCCCTGGCTATCCTAGCAATTCCGAAGATTGGCTGCATTACAAAATTATTGGGATTTCCGGAGAGAAAAAAAAGAGGGCTATGATTCCAGTACGGTTAAAGAAGGAGGTAGTTCAAGGGGATGAATTTAAAAGAGGTGCTCCAAAGAAAGAAGAGCCTTCACGCATGCATACGATATGGACGCCCATATGCTGTATACGCGAGTCGAGCTGAACGGATCACAGCTTTGCCCGAGGCATCAATTTTTTGCTTTGTCTCCTTTTCTTCTGTCTTTTTTTTTTTTCTTCATTTTCGTTCCTCCTGTTAAAATATGGAAAACGTTTGGAAGGGAATGCAAAGACGTGCTCGCGCAGGATTACAAAGTAAATCCTGCGTGCAGACGCGTCGTGAAAGCGTAATAGGGTAAGAAGAATTCCAGAGGCAGAAGATGATCCAGGGCTCGAAGCCGGGTGAGAGCGATTATGCGAGCGTGGTATATGGTCGCAGACCATAGTGGGGTACCTTGCCGGTTGGCCCGCCCGATATGGGTTTACCGTGTGCGCGAGCCGGTCAATTGGGTCTGAGTGACCGGCAATGATCAATCCCTGGCCTCGACTGGCCCTGCTCTACAATAACCGCTCGCCTTAATCTATACCAGTTGATCGGTTCTAGGTGACCATTAGTCCGAGACTTCAGTGGACTCGGCTTTTACACCGGTCGATCGGGTCTCTCTGGTGACCGCCAGCAATCACTCTGACGATCGCTTATATGGAAGAGGTTTGCAACGTGTGGGCACGCCAAGTTACATTGTCACTGCCAACGAGATCTTATGGACGTTATTCGCCTTTACTACAGGCGTTTCTCTTCCGGCGATTGATCATTCTCACGCAGAACATGCGTTCAAGGTAAAGCACCGGTAATCATCACCGGGAAAAGTCACACGCGGATTACCTTGCCTGACAACTTTACACAGGCTGGTTTCATGTCGATTAATTGATAGTTTATTAGTGTTTCAAGGCTAATGATCTTTGGTACACAACTTACCAAACTGAACATTGTAAATAACAAAACAGAATTACAATAATTTTAAAAGAATAAATAAAGAAATAATTTAAAACTGGACCACAGCTAAAAATAGATATGCAATTCAACTCTTACTGAGCCTAGTCATCGCTGATGACTGGGTGGATGTCATGTATAGACTTTGATTTTTGATGAATCGGTTAATTGAAACCGGTTTAAGGCTAGCTTCTAGGACATCCTTCTTAATTCCTGCTCAAGATTACATGTGACTGGACTAATTATTAGTGCTTGTTATTGAGTTAGGTCAGACTTCGTATGAGATTAAATTGAGACTGATCGTAAAGAAATTTGGAGGCCATAAAGACTAGTTAGTCTTTATCACAGAAACATAATGCCTAGTGCAAAAAAAAAAAAAAAAGAAAAAGCATGCAGAATTTGAAACTGTTGTGGTCTTCAACAGTCCATAAAACTCTGATGTAGATAGCGCAGACCTAACTATCTAGCTTGCATCAGTTCGAGTGGCGTTGAAGGCTACAAAAGCGCCTAAAAGTAAATAGCCAAGGGAGCCATTTGACGAAATGATTAGAAGATTTATACTAGCAATTACCTTGTTCAGCGTGGGTCCCTCGGAGGCACATGAGCAGCAGAAGGCAGACAGGAGCACAGGTGGCGAAAAAGAGGCGGTGGCAGCGTCGCACGCCCGCCATATTGAACGGGGCCATTCTTATCGGACAGCCCGCTCACTCCTGGCCCCAACGGCCGCGGTTCCTCTCGATCAACGAGCGTCACTCACTCCTCCACATGCCTTCTATCCTCACACACCCTTTTCTGCCTCCTCCCTTCACCTCCCTTTCACTATTTTTCACTCACTCACTGATTTTTCTTTTCCTCTAGACTTTTCACTTGCTTTTCGTTTACGTATTTGTCTCGGTACGAACTACAAGCTTTTAAATAAATAAATACTGAAAACACCAGATTTGTTTAATGCACCGTCTGGAAAACTAATGTTGTCTTAAAGGGCATCGATGCACAAAAAAGAGCACGGACGGACTGACCGACGGGATTTTTTTTTTTGGACGGACTGACAGAGCCCACCGAAATATGAAAAGAAGGTCTTGAATTTTTTTTTTAAGAAACTGCTCTAAGCACTGTTTTTATGATATTCGTCGCATTTTCTGTTAATTCATTGTGACATCAAACTTCCGTTTATAATCTTGCATAATCCACTGTCGTAGTCCAATTAGTAGTGGTGTTTCGTCTTGGTATGCGGCATCTGCAAGCAAAAAAAATGTCACGAAATTAGTGAAACATTCTACATTAATACTTATTGTGCGTTCAATATTATGTTTCTTATCAACAGTTTAAAAGTAATTTTTCACCAAAACTTTTGGGTAAATTTTTAAATAAGGAGGAAAAACAAAACAAAACAAATCGTCGGACGTTTTTCAACAAATTGTATTGCGTTGCGCCAACGAACATCCGAGAACGAATGAAAGGTAGTAGTCCTTTGGTGTTCATTCGGCCACGGTAGTGACCACGTCATCGATGAAACAATGATCCCTGCCGAGTCACTGCCCCAGCAAGTTGCAGGTGTCCATCCTACACTACCACTTCACTTCACCTTAAATTTCAACCTGCCCGAAACAATGTTTCAACCGTGGTGCTCCCAAAAATCTACACACTTCAACACCAAACATTCATACAAGTGTAATTTGCGTAAGTCAAATGAGTTGAAACATGATGACAACATGCCCAAGACCGTGGGTTGATGTTGATGTTACTTGAAAATCCTCTTGTAGAGTTATTATTATTCTCTTGACTCTTTGATACAGGTTGAAAACTGTCATCAACTCAGTGGGGACACATAGTCCACAAGTCCTCGAGTATCTTCATAGTTTACCGAAGTTCCAACAAAAGTTTTCAGGCCAAGAATCACAGTGTCTTTATGTTAGCTTTGAACTCATGGAATCCAACTTCAATTCCGTTCGTACGCCTAAGTCCGTTTCTCTAGGCTCACCTTTCTCGCTTCCTATCAGAGATAACGGTTAACTTGGAAGCACCCACTTGAAGGAGGGCGATGCAGAAGAACTCTAAGCTCTCCTGGAGTCTCCTGGAAGTTTTCGCCTTAGCCATTGAGACGCAGTAGCAGCAACAGCAACAGCAGCAGCACCAGCAGCCATGAGATTGTAGCCCCGGTTTTCTACGCTCATCACTCTCCACGCGTGGTCTTCTCCCTTCTTTGTCCTCCCTGCTACAAGTCCGACTACTCTTCTTCTATACTCGGTAAGGAGTCAGTCGGGCTTGTGCTTCCTTGGTTCGGCTCAGTCTCCACTACTCGGTGAGAGTCCCTTGCACTACACTCGACGAGGACCACGCGTAACCGGCTGTCCTTCACCGTAGCATGACCGTCGCTTGCTTCTTCATCGTCTTTGCTCGTCGTTGTCGTCTTCGTTGTCGGCGGAGGCCGCGCGGCGAAGCAGCCAGGTCGACCGGCCGGAATCTCTCAATCTGGTTCCTTATGTTCTATCTCACTCTTCTCATCTCTACCTCATCCCCCTCGATACACTTCCCTTCCATCCGTGCATCAGTATAGCGAAACTTCGGTACTGTATAGTAAGCTGTGAGATCGCCCTTCGGATTCCGGATTCTTATAGAACCCATGGACTTACTACGGCAAGAATTTAAAAATAGAGAAAATCGCTAATGACATGCAGATGACCTAGTTTTACATTCTTTTTTTCGAGAATTTCAAGTCAAACCTAGTTCTTATCTTAAAAAATGAAAATTTACGCAGTTGGAATACCATTTCAGTTCAACCTGTGTCAAGGTGCCATTCATTGAATAAATATCGTAGGAATTTTACTCCATCATATTTGCTAGAGAATGTCTTAGCCCGTAACGACATATAGAGACAGAGAGGGAGAAATTCAAGGGCAAGGCCGACGTGTAGCACATGTGTGATGCCTGAAGCTTCTAAGCTCGGTAGAGAGCTGGTTGGCTCTCAGTGAAATTCACGATAGTCGGGCAAGCACTCATTCGGAGGGTTGAAGCTCGGCGAGAGCTGCGGGTGAGAAAGGGAGGAGTGGTGTACGTACAGGCGAATGAACGAAGAAGAGAATCCGCGAGAAGACGAGGAAGTAAGAGCGAATGGGGGGGTGAGGAGAAAAGCGGGGCGTGAGGGAGCAACGAACGAAACTTTGGGGGTTCGTTGAAGGGGGAGGGCGGGGGGAGTGGCGGAAGGGCGTTAGAGGGTTGGCCCGGCGAGGATCGCGGAAAGGGGTGAGGTTACCCAGGATCAATACCACCCGTTTATCCATCTCTCTCGCACTTTCAGCTTTCTCAATTTCTTTCTCTATCCGTCACGACATTCCGTCTCACTTTTTCGTTGGTCTACCCTCAGATGGCGCCGTTCTATCTACCTCCGTTCCCTAGCGTCTTCTATCTTCCTCTCTCTTTTCTCTCTCTCTCTCTCTTTCCCTTCGCCTGACGCTTTTGCTCTTTCCCTTCTCGCAACGTTTTTTCCCTCCACTTCGCACTCTTTCTCTCGTGGGTGCCACCGGAGGAGGCCTCGGGGCTGTGGCCCCAGCGTCTCGCTTTTCTCCCCTCTCCCACAGGTTTCTTTCGTAAAGGGTTGGAACAACGCAGTCACGTCGGGGATACACAAACGAAGACGACAATAGAGGGATCGAGCGAACGAAAGTGAGACGACCACCAATTTCCATGTGAATAAGAGCATCGTTAATTGCGCAAAAATGTTAAGCGCATAAAATAATTATAAATTATGTTCGTTATCTTTTTAATAGCTCGTAGTTTAAGTTAGTGGCTTAGAAAGAGATGACGAGGAATAAAAAACAAGAACAAAACATGATCGTTAAAAAAGATGGTGAAAATATTGTAAAATAGATAGTTATCTGATGAAGGCGAATATATGGTGACATTTCTCTTCTGCTTCGACGACAGAGGAGATTTGGGGAAAAGCGAAAGAGAACATAAAATACATGGAAAAGGTCCCAAGGACTAGAAACGGAAGTAAAAATATTCCTAGACGGGAAGCGTGATTGAAAGAATGGTAGGGAAAAAAGCTGGGAGTAGAATGGAAGGGTGAGGAAAGTAAAGAGGATGCCGAGGTACAAAATTCCAGAGTGCTAAAATAAAGTGACGTTCCTCTCCTGGTTCAACGACAGAACAGATGAGGAAAGCAGAAGAGAATGAAAAAAAAAACAAGGAACGGGTCTGAAGGGCAAGAAACGGAGGCACGAAAAAAAATTAAAAGACGAAAAAATTGATTGAAGGAACGTCAAGGAGGAAAGGACCGACTATAGAAGTAGAATGGAAGGGGTGAGGAAAGCAAAGAGGATGCCGAGGTACAAAATTCTAAAGTGCCAAAATATAGTGACGCTCCTCTCCTCGTTCGACGACTGGGAGGGGGTTACGGGGGAAAAGCGGAAGAGAACGTAAAAAAAAGGGAGTAGTTAAAGCAGTGCACAGCAACGGTTGGATAGTGGTGGTGTTGCTGGTAAACCTGAGCACCAACTGAGGTTGATAGCTAGAAAGAGTGAGTTAGAAGAGGTAAAAAAAAAGGAAAAAAAGGTGAAAGACGGGAAGTGGAGAGGGGGGAGGGCTTTAGGGGGTTCATCTAAAGCGGGCAAAGACCTTCGGGTGCCTCTTTCCCTCTTTCTGAGTGAGTGAGACCCTACCAAGATGCATCCACGAAATTGCAGACTTCAGTGGAAATGCGCGAAGCCTCTTGCTTCTTCCCACGCCGGGGGGTTTTTTTTTTTTTTTTTCTTTTTCGTTATACCGGAGTCTAGTGTACAGGCGGAATAGTAGTAGTCGCGCATAAGTATTGTGCATGTAAGTCAGGTGTGGCTGGGTTTGTAGCAAAACGTTTCTGCCTTCCGCTACGAACGTTACTTGGCCCTCCCTGTAAGTTTTAAGCTTCAGACCATGCGCGACGAGTGGCCTCGTGAAAAATTTAAGATGTCCTCCTTTGGTCCACCCTTTTTACGCGAAGCGAAGCGCGTGAGTTGACTCGTTCGTCCACCGACCCGCGATACATACTCCCTCAGCCTAAACCCTCCCCTTTCCCTCTTTATCCTACCTTCGGGCAAGCTAAAAATCCGTAGTGGCTCTTTTGACTTGCTTTCCCGTGTATGCCAAACTTTCGTCATCTATCCACTTTCCTGGCTTTACTATACGTGAACGTCTTTCAACTTTTGTTTTCTACCTGCGAATCAGTGCCACTGGTGGTTGTAAAAGTTAACCAAAAACATCAGGGACTTAAGGAAGGGGGGGAGTGAAAGAAGCTTCTCTTGCTTCTTTGCACAGTATTTTTTATATTCCCTTTCTACTAACACTTCCTTTTGCTGACGGCAATACAAGACTGGGTTAGGTTGGGGTAGGCGAACGTTAGAGGACGCGGAATAAGGGCGGGGAGGAAGGAGGATCGTCTGCACTTTCGGGCATTCGGGATCTAAAGGTATCGGTGAAGGGCTTTGCTAACACCAACTCAGGGAAGGTACTTGAAAACGATACAGCGGGGCAAGATGAGAAATATTCAATGCTCTATTTCGTCATGTTCACAATTCTCAATATTAGAGAATCCTTTTTCAATTGAAGGGACTACGTCAGGTGATCTTTTTTAAAATGGATATATCTGATTTCCACATAAACAATTCTGTTTTTACTCGATGAGATATTGATGACATTTAAGCGGTGAATTTCTCTGAAATTAAGGGGTATTTTCAATATACATGGTGCCATTTTGCCCCAGCTTTATCTGCAAGCCACCCACTAGCCTGCCCATTTTTTTTCTGAAACACTGCTAGCAACCAGCGACAGCTTCTTCAGCGGCCAAAGCCCTTGGCTCTGTTCTTCCTCATCTGCCGGAAGCCAGTAAGGTTCGCGGGGGAGGACGGAGGGTAATGGCGGAGAAGAGACTATACGTCCGAGTTGCAGATTTTTCGGTATTCGTCTCCGCTGTGCCTCGTCTTCTTGCTCCTAGCTCGAGGCTGAAGGCTCCACTCATCTCCTCCTCCTTTTTCCCCCGTTTCGCCTCGCCTCAGAACCTTGAGTGGATGCCTGAAAATTCGGTGGCGTTCGTTGACGCTGCCAGTGGAATGCCTTCGCCTCGGTAAAAGAGAATTAAAAAACGACGAAAAACGAGTGGTAGAAGTGGTGAAAGAATGAGGCCTCCGGAACCGGTGCACAGGAACATCGCGTTGAAGCAACACCAAAGGCTTCAACGTCGCACGAATCCCCGAAGCTCTCGCGCTCTTGGAGAACCGTCTCGAGAATGGCGACTCAAGAGATGGAAACTAAAAGAAGACCGAAAACCGTGAAGACTTGCCTTCCTTTTCGTCAATCTTTTATCCTCGAGGATCAAGGCAACTCTTTCTTGGCTATCCGACGAAAAGAAACGCCAGAAGTGGCTTTCTGAATAAGGGAAATAATTTAAAAAGAGACGAAAAAATATATATATACCCGAAGAGAGTAAAAGTATGAGGAGGAAAAGACAAAGAAGTAGCACTGAGATTCAGGATGCTATTATCGGAATGGTTGGCGCCGCCTCGTTTCTAAACTCCTCACGTGAAGCAGTCCCACAAGAATATTGAACATCAATTCCCTTAGTGGCTCTGACTGAATGTTCACTTTTTTTTAACGTTTCTTTTTTTCGCAAATGGAAGTAGCGAGGTATACTTCGGACTACTTAGCATCCAGAGCGTAATTTCCCAAGGAATCGTCGCGGGTTATAACTCTCGGCTCTCAGGGATTACTAGTTTTTGCATTTATCCACTTTTTCGTTATCAGAAGTCTGGACGCAGTTGTAAAAAAAAGCGTTGTGAATAATTAGCAAAGTCTCATAATTTAAGAGTCAAATAAAAAATGTACTGCAATTTCATACATGATATCATTCAACTTGATTTGTGAAATCAACGAAACATCCTCGTAAGTGAAATATTTTTTTGCAATTCATCGGTGAAACAAAAAAATATATACATGAAAAAATATTACTTATGAAAATTGGTCGAAGGACTTTCATATTTCAGAATCTTGATCGACATAACATCCCAGTTAACTTTATTAAGTTGACTCAGTGAACTTCCATAAATTAACTTCAGCAGTTCGCAACGTTTAAGTAAACTGCAACATGATGAAAGACCAAAAACTTGTTTTTCAAAAGTTTTCTACGTCTTCGTTCAACAGATCTGTCATTTCCATCCTTCCTTGCAGCATTATTTACTTTTTCTTCTCTCCTTGTACCAATTTCGGCTTCCTCTTTCCTTTATTTGCGACGAATTCATCCAACGCAGAAACTTTGGGCGTTTCATGGGCGTCGAATGAGCATGTGTACCATTATTCAATCCTTATTTACCTCTATTCTTTCAACCAAACATCCTCCCAATTGGAATATCTGTATAAGAAGACAGGAGGAACAGCAACAGCATCCGGATTCTCTTGTTGGATATATGGATCTTGAATACTTTTACCCTCCACGCCTACTTTTAGTCTCTTCCGGTTGTTCGCTACGGCGAAACCCACCTCTTATTTCTTTCGAAGGGAATTTAGGGTCTCGTGGTCGATTTACCCTCAATCTTACGAAACCCTCGTATTCGACGATGCGAAACAGTAGCATAAGTAGGGAAACTACATATTTTTTGCATTTCGTTGAACAAATATATGAAGATTTTCTAGCAATTCAATCTCGGATTAACTTAACTTATGCTCAGTCAGCATTAAATTAACGCACTTTTTAAAGCCTTTTATTGCCTACATTCTAATAGTATTATTATTATTATTAATAATTATTATTATTATCTTAGTTTCAAGGGCTAAATAGAAATGTTATAATCATTGAAACTGATGAGATGAATAACCAGATGATGTATTATAAGAAGAAAAGTCAAAGTCGAGACAGAAGAGGAATAAAAGGAAGTAGATGATTATTACGACGAGAGGATAAGGAGTAAAAGCGATGAGACCCTCGCTGAAACCTGCCGCGGGACAAATTCTATTTCCGGTAAATTTAATACCATCAGCCGGTCCACCCGCGCTTTCACCGACGGGATTTATTTCACCGGGGCTGCAGTTGGGTGGGTTTTGTTCGCTCTCTCGTTCTTCCCACTCAACCCCCCTCAAACGACAGTTCTCCCTTATTTGTCTCTTTTGGCCACTTTCTCATATTCGTAGCTTCAGAATAGTAAGATAAATATACCGAAGAGCGAAGTTGAAGATGACAGAGAGACAATATTTATTTATACTCTGTTTCTTTCTTTTTTTAGTACAACAATAAATTGCATAAAATTATATTTATTAATCGAGTAAAGAAATAAATAAATTTATCGTTTTATTGCTGTAGTGAAAATATTGCTTTTTTTCTATATCTTAAACCTTTGTAAAAAAGGTACAAAATTCTTTTAAATTCATTGCTGTTTCTATTCTTTCTATTCTATTTATTTATTTATTTATTTATTTATTGCTCCAAAAAGATTTGTCAGGGGTACTTTCAGTGAGGAAATATACGACTTGGAACGAATGGCGAAGGGAAAAATTCGATATCTCAATTTTTCCAAAAGAACCTCCTTAGGTTCTTTAGGTTCCAACCTAAAGAACTATGAATTCAGATTCATAGCACTTCATATAAATAAATAAATAATCTTTTATTACTATAGTTTCATGACATCTATTTTTTTTTAATCTCTTCTTATCTCTTTCTATCTTTCGGTTTGGATTATCTTGAGCTAGCTATAGAAACACCGCGTCTCGACCGCAATCCAGCCGCGAGACAAATTCTATTTCCGAATGAATTTAAGAGCCCTCACTGTTGTCTTATCCCTTGTTTCTATTTCGTCCTTGCAAACACACACACACACACACACACACACACACACACACTTGCCCATTTATTTTTTTATATGACGCTGCACCGGAGCCCAAATTTATTTTCCAAGAATTTTTCTGGCTCCGGGCTTTCACGCGACTTAGCACCAGAAAAACCAGTACGAGACGTTTTTTGTCTCGCTCCTATTCCTTTCTTCATTACATGCTCTTTCGCATTTTCGCTTCCTCTATCCTTCCTTCTCAATCCACCGGTGGGATGCATTTTAAAAAAACAGCCCCTTTGAATTTAGAATGGACCAGCGTCCTCTATTTCTTTCTTTCTCCGGACTTCTGTATAACTCTTTTTCGTTTTCTTCATTCTCCACTTTATTCGCTTTGCGGCAGTACGAAAAGAATAGAACTTTTTTTTTTCACTCTCGGCTCCCTAGCTTATAATTTGACTAGCTTCACTTTTGTTTCTCTTTTTTTTACTTTTTTTTTAAGCTCGTCTTCGCTTCAT
The DNA here is from genome assembly GCA_964016905.1 of Perithous albicinctus. NCBI lineage: Eukaryota > Metazoa > Arthropoda > Insecta > Hymenoptera > Ichneumonidae > Perithous > Perithous albicinctus. The sequence goes on along the minus strand of OZ024698.1, from coordinate 9,662,818 downwards.
TTCATTTCTCTCTTTGCACTATTTAACAAAGTAAAGCACCTGGATTGTACTGTACATAGCGCAAGTGCTTTATTTTATTTTATTTTTTTTTTTTCTAAATGGCGAAAACAAAATTGTGGGATTTTTAATTTTGGTTTTTTAAGTTGAGCTGTTCTTTTTTTAATTACAGAAAAAAATCAAATTATATTTGTTTCAAATACAATTTGAGAAAATCTTTTTTTTCAGTAGCTTAACTGTTATGGAAAGTCCCATTAAAAAATAAATAAATCGAAAATCCCTTTTTCGGAAAGCGGAAAAAAAAAATACGGCTTTAATTACAAAGTCTGTTTCCAACCGCACACTCTGTGGCTTTATCATCGTCATCATCGTTCACCATAACAGTAGAATCATCGTGGTTAACCCAGATCCCATCTAGAATCACAACTCATCGTGTATCATTCATACACGAAGGCCATTTATGAGAGATGCAACTGGGCAATGTTGTTTTAGTCGCTCTCTTTGGCTGCAGAAAACGTTTTTTTCTTTTTTTTTTATTCTATATGTGAGGTATTCCATATCAATTTAGGCATTTAAAAAAAATCCTTTTGGGAGAAAAAAAAATATCTTTTTACCTTTAGATAAAAAAAAAATTTGAATTATTTACTACTCTTCACTACAACATTAATATCTCGAAAACAAAAAAAAAAAATATTTCCTTGCGTTGCATTAATTTTACACATTTATAAATTGAGAAATATTTTTTTTCAATTATTTCAAACATTATTTTAAAAAATTCGAAATTTGGTATATTTTTTGGAACTATCTAATTTCACTTTTAGAATATATTGAGATTCTTTTTTTTATTGGCTGAACTGATACGGAGTGTCTCATGTATGAAGAACGCCATTTAGGTTCCCCTAACAATATTATTGGGCATATTGGCTTACAGAGCGCCACTGGTGGTCCCCCCATTTGCAAAAAAAAAAAAAATGTAAAAAATTAATTCTTTTTCGTTTTATAATTTTTTCCTAGTCTTTTGTTTCCTATCGACGAGATCCAACGAAGCGGAATCATCGATCCTTTGTTTCTTCCAGTAGAGTAAAATTCCGAGTTCATCCGTCGGCGACACAGCGTCGCTGGTGATGCTGGTGGGCATCCCCCTTCATCGACCGTCGATGATCGGGCAGCCAACCGAGAACGAGCATTGGCTCAGAGAGCTATTTGAGCCTTGTCCTCCATATAGGTAAAAAAAAATAAAAAGTTAGGGTACCCTTTCGACCATAGTCTATATATGTAGTACACAACACAACAGTGAACTATGATGCAGAAACAAGAGAGAGAGATTGCCTCGGTTGACTCGTTGACGGTCATCCATTTGACTGATCCTTCACTCGCTGATCTCGAAAACCCAAACGAGCTCCTTTTTCCCTTCCTTGCAAGCGTGTCCCTTAGTTGGCTTTCTAGGTGATTTTTTTTTTTTTCTTTGTCGACCCTTTTTTTCTGCGCTCGCTCATGGGGGTTGACGGCACAACTTTGATCTTTCACTATGAACAAGTTTGGCATATATTCCATCGCAAACTCGTTGGTTATGACGCTTGTAAGGGGGCTTCTTTTTTCTTTTGTCTTTTGATTTTTATATGAATATTCCATGTTGAATCACTTGGCAAGTGAATTTGCAATATTTTAAAGATTGGCTTTGGTCGGTGATTATATTCAGGGCATTCGGTCAATGAAAATGGATTTTTATTAATTAATGTGACTTAATTATTTATATTTTTCAATATTAGAATATTCTCGAAAATTGGAATATTTTTCAGTATTAGAATATTTCGAAAAATTGGAATATTTCCCGATATTAGAATATTTCGAAAAATTGGAATATTTCCCGATTTTAGAATATTCCCAGAAATTGGAATATTTTTCAATATTAGAATATTCCCAAAAATTTAAATATTTTCCAATATTTGAATATTCCCAAAAATTTAAATATTTTCCAATATTAGAATATTCCCAAAAATTTAAATATTTTCCAATATTAGAATATTCCCAAAAATTTAAATATTTTCCAATATTAGAATATTCCAAAAAATTTAAATATTTTCCAATATTAGAATATTTCGAAAAATGTAAATATTTTCCAATATTAGAATATTCCCAAAAATTGAAATATTTTCCAATATTAGAATATTTCGAAAAATGTAAATATTTTCCAATATTAGAATATTCCCAAAAATATGAATATTTTCAAATATTAGAATATCCCAAAAAATCGAAATATTTTCCAATATTAGAATATTCCCAAAAATTGGAATATTTGTAAATATTAGAATATTCCCAAAAACTGGAATATTTTCAAATATTAGAATATTCCCAAAAACTGAAATATTTTCCAATATTACAATATTCCCAAAAATTCGAATATTTCCAAATATTGAAATTCTTCTAAATATCAAAATATACCTTAATTTTGGAATACTTTATATAATTGAAAGTATTTCAATATTAGGGAATATTTTACAATTTTTGATTTATTTCGCATACGGAATATTTCACAACGTTCACTCAAGAACTTCATGAACAGAACCTGAAGAACACAACGAACGTAACCAATCAAACAGAACTCGATCGAACAAACTTAAACAACTATTTTGTAATCTTTTGGAACAATTCTTCGTACTTTCTTCTTCGATATTAAAACAAAAAAAAATTTGATAAAAATCTTTAAAAACCGTGATACATGAGATTACATTCTCTTAACGATGGATTAATTGAGCGTTCGATAAAATCTCGTTTAAATAGACCTCGCTGCTCAAGACGAGATTGTTCATTATAGACACACACTCTCAGAGTAAGCCAGCTAATTGGAGAAATCTGTGGACTCAATATATCTTCTTGTAAAATCGATTTTGCTACATTCGTTGCACACTCGATCGGTAATATTATCATCATTATTATTTATACGTCTTAGTATTTACGCAGCATCTCTCGATGAAGACGTAAAATCCTCACATATGCCAATGCAAGTTTTGCATCTGCATCTTGTAGGTTATAATGTTAATGTGTGTTTGTGTACGTGTTTGGACTATGCAAGACTATTATGAGCGCAAAGATCTATTGCGGAGGACTATCAGAGGTGAATTGTGGTGTATAAAAGGTTCAACTATCTTGCTGCTAGTTGAAGACTCAGGCAAATGTTAAAAAAAAAAAAAAAAAAAAAAAAAAAAAAAAAACACACACACTGTACGCGTTGGTTGTCGGTCCCTCCACACTCTGTTTGTGTTCATACGAAATCACTTTACCTTAGCATACATAAGTGCGATATAGACACGAGTAGTGGTGCATATCTGGCGTAACTTTCACCGCTGCAGTTTCTCGGGGAATGGCATCATATGCACCAGACTTCGGTCTCAGGCAAAAGAGTTACGAAATCACGTGGTTAAGAGGTGCTCTCGACTCTCGCGAGTCGATTCAACCAGCACGGGAGCTCGTTTTATAGCTTCATGCGCTATGCGAGAAATATATAGTATTTGATGGAATGGTGATGGAACGACAGATATAGATTGCAATGTGATTTCTTTTTTAATTTATTTTAAGGGCAGTTGAAGCCATTTACCAGATGACGACATCGCCAAAAAGAAATACATTCAATTTTCCGAACGCTGCTATTCACAAACTATCGCTATTGTGGGAGAAATAGTGTAAACGGACGCAGAATTAAATTCCGCTTCCGGTGACAGTAATCTTTTTTTTTAAATATCGATATTATGGTTTTACAGTTTTTGTTACCGACTGAGTAGGTGTTCAATGTACAGTGTTTAGTGTACAGTCTGCAGTATGCAGTGTACAGTGTTCAGTGTACAGTCTGCAGTATGCAGTGTACAGTGTACAGTGTTCAGTGTTCAGTGTTCAGTGTACAGTCTGCAGTATGCAGTGTGTAGTATGCAGTGTACAGTGCGCAGTGTGCAGTGTGCAGTGTGTAGTGTCCAGTGTGTAGTGTCCAGTGCGCAGTGTCCAGAGTGCAGTGTCCAGTGTGCAGTGTCCAGTGTGCAGTGTCCAGTGTCCAGTGTGCAGTGTCCAGTGTGCAGTGTCCAGTGTGCAGTGTCCAGTGTGCAGTGTTCAGAGTGCACTGTCCAGTGTGCAGTGTGCAGTGTGCAGTGTCCAGTGTGCAGTGTCCAGTGTGCAGTGTCCAGTGTGCAGTGTCCAATGTGCAGTGTCCAGTGTGCAGTGTCCAATGTGCAAGAGTTCAATCACCTATATCTCAAGAACCGTTCAACGGATTGAGCTGATATTTGTCACACAAGTGAATTAACTGCCCCGCTTTGATTATTGTGAATTTTAACGAAATGTATACAAACATTTAGATTTTATTTATGTTTTTATTTTTAAAATGAGGCCGTCGAATTTTACCTCATTGACAAATTATGAAAATTTTGTTTTTTCTTTATGTATCACATTAATTTCAGATGAGAAATCTAGTAAAAATAAAATGTAAAATGTGTATATCAATATTTCATCCCATGATAGAAATTTGGTGAAGGTTTTAAAATAGCACAACAATTTCAACAAGAGCGCAACCATCTGGACATGGTCCAATGAGCCCAGAGCACAACGAACTAGTGCAAGTTGACTCATTCCTTTGATCCCTCAATCGTTACAGCAGCAGCGGTAAGCGTCGTAAGAGGCGCGAATAGATGCTCCCGTCGACTCTTATCGTTTGAGATTAGAGTCGTATAAATCGCCAAGAGTGGCCGTGGGTCGAGACCGCCGTCGACCAAACACCATCAGCATGAGGCCACCAAGCACCAGACTCATCCCTATCAAGATCTACTTTTTTCCTCGCCCCCCCCCCCCCCCCCTCCCGTCTTCCTTTTCTCGTTCTCTTCTTCTCTCTCTCTCTCTTTCTCGTTTGGTTCACTTAATTCTTTACTGCCTGTAGTGGCTTCGAGAGCCACTTTCAGTCTGATAGAGAAATCCTACTTTTCTACAAATACTTCTTCACCTCGCTCGTCTTGTTCGTTTCACTTTTCCGACTCATTCCTGTTGAACTACGCGACACTAAAAGACATTATTGTAACTCAAAGATTTTGAAAGTACAGGATTTAGATATTGGAGACTCGAGCCCGTTAGACGAAAATGTAGATATTTTCTTTAGAGTACTCCATTTAGTAGTAAATTTCAAACCTAATCTGAACATTCTTGAAAAAGATTATATTACACTTTTAGTGAGTAAAAATAGTTTCTTTTTCAACGATATTTACAAGAATATTGTGTAAAATATATTATAATAAGATATATTATAAAATATATTGTTTTCATACATCAGAAAACGATGTATGGAAAAAAAAACGAAGTGTAAACAAAAAAAAATTGTTTGAACTCAACATTTTTTTATTTTTTCTGTTACGTTTGTTATAAACGTAATAAAATCTGTGAAAAGGGACGAAAAATAAAAATATATTTCATATGTGCCCTAAAATATATTATAATATTTAAAAAACTATAAATCGTCGAAAAAATGTCTATTTTTCTTTGTCACACATCAGGACGCTATTAACAGCGATTAAGAGGCCTCTTTTTTTTAGATATCCAAATAGTGTTTGTAAAAAAAAAGAGAGCTGACTATGATATTCGAAAGCATTTGACATGCGTAAAGTGTTTTTAGGAAATAACAAACGTTTCGTCTCACTCGTCTCGGGTGGCTCATAATTTTCCCGGTCTGTAGTGGGAGAAACAGGACACTTTGGATGGGTAGCCTAATATTTCACGAAGGGTGGAAGGAGAGAGTACATATTCCATACCACAACACGAGCCGATAGCACGGGTCGTCCTATATATTCCCAACCCCCATGCAGACGTTTCAGTGAGCCATATGGCTTTCGTTTCCTTTCGGCCCAACTTTATCTCCCCCCGCCCCTAAACCCCCAAAGTATTTGAGCTTCACTCTCGATCTCCAACCGAGTTATACTGCCTTGCTGTGATCGCGTGCGTTCCCTTTTCTTATATGAATCCTATGTTTATATTTAGATGTGGAATTTCGATATTGCTTTTTTTTTCAACGAAAGTGTAATTAGTGCGCACATAAATAATATGAGCATTATTTAATAGTACCTTATATTTGACTTGGAAAAAAATTCATTTCAACAGGAATTAATAATTTTTTTTTTAAATAAAGTAAAAAAATAGTTTATTATTAGTCTGAAGCTAAAAAAATTAAAATGTAATTAAAAAAAAAAATGGTGTCAATACTTTCCACAGTAACAGAAGCTAATAATTGTTTGTATATTTGATTTATTTTCAATCAATTAAAAAATCGTTTTGCTGATCAAAAAAATCTGAAGTTCAAATATACCAATTTTTTCGATTCTGCAATTTGTTATGTTTGAAGCTGATGGTATACTTTTTAGAACAATTTAGGATAATTTTATAAAATCGTAAATATTAAATTACCTTAACAAAATATTAAAGTATAAAGAAAAATGGGGGCTTTTTTATCGTTACGAAATAATCGTAAATAAAATGTAACGTAATGGATTATTCGATTAAAAAATCCAATTTATTATATTCAGATCTGAGAATTTTTTTTTGTTGTACAAAAAAATTGTCATATTTTCCTTTTTACGATCATGAACTTCAGAACTTATTGGCATTCGCATCACTTTCTGGAACTTTTTTTTTTCCACTCGATATACTCTTCGCACTTGTTCAATACGATCTACGCCTCTAAAGGCAATTGTCAATGTTTGCAGAAGCGACCTTTAATAATCCACTAGAACTGTATATAAATTCTCGTCAGTCGGCTCTTCTGGCATAGACATAGAACATAATACCCCAGTTCCGTCTACCTGAAAGCCTGGACGAAGGGCAAAAAGGGAAAGCGAACGAGGACAAAAGGACATCGATCCTGTCCGAAGAGAATATCCTCGTTTCTATGTCATTCCACATTCTTCTGCTCCTCAATATAACAGAATTGAAAAAAAAAAAAGACTTTTTTCATTTTTTCTCCTAAATGTGTTTATTCCAAATAAATATAATTTTTTAAAAATAGCCAATTAAAAAACAGAGAATTTAATATATTTGTTTATTTTTTATGTAAATATTAATTAATTTCATAAAAAAATGAAAAAAAAAAATTTAATATTTAAAAATGAATGAAAAAAATGATTACTTTGATTTTTGAGCAATTAAAAAAGAAAAATTAATGGAAAAACTTCTTTTTTTTTCAGATAAAATATTTATGTAATATGTTTTCCTTGCAAATGCAAAAAAAAATGATAAATTATTAATCGAATAAATGAACGAATAGAGTGAGATCGCGAGTAAATGGTATTTTTGTATTGTTAAGAAATAAGGGATAAATTTATATGGTCGTTAATTCGAACGCTTCGTTTGCTCTCTCTTTGCGCCATAAACCAAACACGACGTCATGTGTGTTTCGGGACATCTGGAAGGTCCCAAGACGAGAAACTTTTACACAGTTTCCCTAAAGTCCCTTGAGGGCTGGTATTTTTGCTACCCTCATCCTGCCTTTGGTTATCCTTCGTTATTTCTGTCCCTCCTGTCCGCTGATGTTTAACAACTGAAGCGTTAGTCTCGCTATAGCGATCCTAAATTATTTATCTCTTGAAGCGAAATGGAAAGTGGACAATTTTTTACATAATCATGAATAAAAGTAAAGAATATATTCAATCAATAATAAAAAAATATACGATTGAATAGATATTAATGAAAAGAAGTTAAATTAATTTGTTTAAAAAAATGCCATCAATTAATTTATTTACTTTTTAATAGAAATGAAAATGTAAAAAATCGAAAATCGAATATTACAAAAACAGAATAGAATAGCGTAGATCACAATTGTGATGTATTTAAAAAAATATTTATTCAGTCCATGAAAATAAATTAAAATGTAAAATAAATTTCTCTATTTATTTTCTAGTCATTAAGAAAAAAAAGGTTATATTTTATTCCATATTTTCTACATTATTTTTTGTTCATTTAGAAAATTCAATAAATTTCCTTTTTAATTTTTTGGTTATTGTTAAGAAAAGAAAGTACATAGTTCAATTATTTTGATTTAAAAAACCATCAATCTATTAATACATTTATTTCTAAATAGAATGGATATAAGAAAAAGAAAGTCGAATGTTAACAAATAGAATACAATACATTCAATACAATTCTAAAAACACCATATCGTGGATATTAAAAAAATAATAACAATTTTTTTAAAGTTTTTTAAAATAAAATGTCCATCGAATAGAAATTGTTATATGTTGGTGAATTAAATTGTTTACGGAATTTATGAAAATAATTTACTGGCATAATGTACATGTAGAAAAAAAAAAAAAAAAAAAAAATTGCGAGGGTGAATCGGCAATGTTTCCTCCCCCATGGATGAGAATAGTTGCAAGCGATCCGGACGTTTGAAACGGACGGGAGATAGAAGCAGGTCCCATAGCGGGTGTACAAGTGGCTTCCAGAGGAAGGAAAAGCAGCATGGGGTTTCCGCCCGCAGCGTCAATGTGCAATAGCAGTAGCATATATAAAGCGAGTGAGAGAGCATCAGAATCGCGTCTCGTTGGTCCGAACAAAACGGCCGAGGTTTCCCCTCATCCACGTGGGTAGCCCCCGTGGGTCACGAACGGAGAGTTTGTCCGCGCTGGGGATTCACCCCATTTAACGACGTAACCGTTCATTAGACTCTTGGGCTGACTGTGGGTACCGCTATGGTGGAAACACAGCATGAGTAGGTACAACAGAATGGTACGATAGTAATGGTTATCGCGTATATGGCAGACAGTTGGCTCGTCCTATCACTTTGTTCGCAATCATTCTCTTCCTATATACGCTTTATTTTTGTCTCCTAAAGTTTTCAACTTAAATGTAACATTTTTGATTTAGGATGTGAGGATGTAAACGTAATTTTTATTTCAAGTATGAAGTCTTGAAAAATTGATTCAAAGAATATCGACTTTTTTTCAAGGTACATCACAGGTGGAAATTTTTGTTCCATTTTGAAATTGGTTGAGTATAGAAATTTGTATTTGAAACTCTACGCAGAAGATGTACTCACTTTTTTTTTATTTTTTAGCACTGCGAGGATGTTTCAATGAAAATTTGTGGAAAATCAATTTATTCCATCGGTTGAATTTGAACTGTATGGCAAATTGAAAATTGAAGATATTTGCACCGATGGAACAAATTGGCTTCACAAGTTCTCTTTTTTTTTGGAAAAACGATTTTATCCAGTTTGCGAATAGAAATTTTTTGTTGAATTTGTTACAGAAATGATACATTGATTTTCATTGGAAATTTATCATTACGCAGTAGATTTTTTTAAGCCAAATTTCCTTGCAAGCTCTGCGTAGGAACCTTTAGATGAAAATTCTTGTAAAATGTTGCAAAGCCAATTTTTAGTCCATCGGTGTAAGTTCAATTTTGTAAAAAGTTGAAAAAACAAACAAAAGTCACTGCGTAAGAAATTCAAATGAATATTTCTTGTTTGAGATCAAACAGCCTATTTTTAAAAAATAGAAAAATACGAATATGACTTAGTCCCAACAATGTAATTTTTTTTGTAAGTACGAATACAATATTATTAGTACAAATTCTTAGATAAGGTTCATCGAACTCTGAACGACGAAGATCATTTAAAAAATGAATCAGTTTTCGATACTATTTTTCTTCGTACTGTTCTCTATGCTTGGTTAATTGTATTGGGGATAAAAATTAGTGGGAGCGGTTTTGTCCTTGAATCATTGAATTTCACTGCACGCGAACCAGCTTAATAACAACGGGAGGTCGAGCGTTCTACTCGTTAACCCCAGTAGCCTTGATGCTTCCGAACCCTTCGCACCGGTTGTTCACTCTTTTCACGATGGATAATCACAGTAATTAACGCCCCGGACGTGTAATGATCGACCGAGCTACGCGACAATCATCACCGTGTATCTATATACCTATTTTCTTTTTTTGGTTCCACTTTACATCGTGCATCAGTGTCGTGGTTACCTGTCTGGTTGTCTGGTATGTTCGGTCTAATTAACCTAACGACAACGATGACGGACGTCCACAATAGTTCCAGACAGCCAATTGACATTCGTAACCTTTGCAGGACGATCTCATCCTTTTTCTTGACTTCAAGAAAACACAATGTTGCACCGACGTCATCGGAAGGTGTACAATTGGATGCTTCCGGCTGTCTTGAAGTAGAATTTCACGAATTGGCGAAGACTATGAGAAACCAGTGAATGAGGAACAGAAAAGATGATCAATCGATTTTTTTGCCAAATTTCACCTCTAATCTCTATGCAAGTCAATTTACAAAAAGTTTGTCTGGTTCTTGTATAAGAAATTCCATTCAAAGCTCTTAGATAGATGAAGCAATCACTTTTGTGGTCAATTCTTCATGTAAGAACTTTTCGACCTTGTCAACCTAATTCAGTCCATCAAAAAATTGAAAATGGAAGTATTACTTCCACCGATGAACTTCTCTGAAACAAGAACAATTTCCTTGCAAAATCCACCAATTTTTCTTGCCTATCAACTAGTATTTTCAAATTAAGTCACAAGATTACAAATGTGAAATCCCAAGCTCATTTTCATGAACGCTAATTGACTCGACCAAACTGCTTGGACTTAAAAAAGAGAATCCTAAATCATTTTTCCTTCATCATTCCTCATCTGTTTAGGCCTAAAACGTTCAGTGTTTGTTTCTCCCAAGTTCCATCGGAGTTCGTTAATTGCCCCAACATGTCTCACGGTACATTTAGTACTCGAACGATGACCAAGTAGCGGTAAAATAATGCCAGCGGGCGCTATACAACATCTCGATGAAGCTGTCCGAACAGTAAAAGAGTTTATATTTAGTTATTCGTTTGCTCCTACCGAGTTTGGGAAAACTTCTTCCTAATGGATTCTTAATGACCCTGAGGCCGGACGGTAGCTGCGGAAAGAGATACGGCTGGCCATGAGAGAAACAGAGAGAGAGAGAGAGAGAGAGACTCGAGAAGAAGAAGAAGAGAGAGAGCAAAGGATCGCGGTGACAACATCTACGAGGAAGGCGGGCGCGAAACGAGAATATCCAACAGCTGATGCTTGCCTTCTGTTCCCTTCGACATGAACCGATGACGGCTTGCTACGATACCAAAACTTCCCCCTTGACGTTTTCTCGAAACATTTTGCTCGTCACTTCGTCGTTTCCACGCCTAAAACTTGGCTACGTATTGACATACTTGATGACTTACGGTTTAAACACGTTGCAGTTTGCTTCCAGAATGGAATGATCTTTTATTTTTAAATATTGGATTTCAACCCTATGCTACCAATGCTTGAGAGACCAAATGAGCTCAAATTATGTGTATGAACTCGAAATTAGATTTTTATGGCTGCCACGTTTTGGGTTTTTAGAGACTCCAGTGCATCAATGGCCAACGATTAGTCTAATTGATTGCATCTTTCAATCTTTTTGAAAACTTTATTTACAGACAACAGAAATTTAAAGCTTGTCATTGTATCTACGATTTTTTTAACCAACTCAGTTGAAAAATGGAATTTTCGTAGCTTCTGGAAGGCTTCTTCTTTTGTCGTGGTAAAATGATTGCTTCTTTTTTAAAAGAGTAATGGATCGTAAAAATTGAAGCTTATCGATCGATTTTATGATCGCATATTGGTCCAGATACGTTGACTTTGTTGGTAGAGATAATGGACAATCGGGCTGATAGATAATATCTGAAAATCCGCAATAACGTGAGGGACAGTGACGAACATAAAGAAAAGAAACGATTAAACTCGTGTTTATCAAGTGTTTACATTTCTTGTGAAAGATATACGACAAAGCGGTCCTTTGAAGTATTGCATTTTTATCTCCTATCTTTCCTGCCTGACGCAACTTCCCATTTTGTCATTTCCTTCCATTCATCTTCAATATTATCGTCTTTGTTTCCAATATATTGAATTTAATGTGCTGCTTTTATTCGACGTCTTTATTAATTGCAGCTTAAATTATTGGAGCTAACCCAATTTTTGGCAAGTCTCTAACTTAACTTATGAGAGGTAAACCCTTTGACTTTGAGCCATGCGAACCTGGAACCCAATTATGCGGAAACTAATTTTTTTTTGTCAATCTTATAGATTTTGATTTGTAGTTGATTGTAGTAACCATTTTTTCGTTTGTAGTAAAAAAGAAAAAAAGTTATGGGACTTTAAGAAATACCCCCACTTTAACGAAATTCAAATCTGACGGTTGATTCTCATAGAGAATTGTTTGTAGTAGATTGTAGTAGAAGTAAAAAAGACAAAATTGACTTTGCAATACCACAAATATACCACCTTTTTTTGAAAATCCTAGAACTTAATTTATGGGAGTTCAGCTCTTGTTTGTCATTCCTATAACTTCATTTGTGGGAGGTAATCTTTTTTTGGTAATCCTGTAACTTAACTTATGGAAGGTCAGCTCCCATTTATTATTCCCATTAGTTAATTTGGTAAAACTGTAACTTCATTTATGAGAGTTCCACCTTTTATGGCAATCCTGTAATTTAATTTATGAGAGAGCTCAGAAGTTACAGACAAATGTAATAACTCTGATTTATGTATAAAGAGAAGTTAAATAGTGATTTTAAATATGATTGATACATTTTTAAAAGCTAAATTTCATCAATGAAGTAGCCCACATCCTCATCCACCGAAGGACCACCCGCTAAAACGAAGCATATGACGCAAATTTCTTCGTCGCAGCTTAACCAAAGTGTTACTGGCAGCCGAAACCACGACATGACCTCGTTCGACTCAACTGATTCCAAGAGTTAAGAAGATCTAACGAAGACAGACAGCTTTCCCACGAGTCCCCGGAGATAGGAGAATGTGTCAAGAGCCTCTTGCGTGTCCTGAGTGACGAAGTTTCTGAAGAGGGTCAAGGGATCCAAATGTACTCGAGGCCAAATCCTCTGTCACGTCAGTGAGAAAAGGATTCTGTCTTGATCCGGAGTCGACTTCACTTTTGTCATCCTGGCCAGTCTGTCCAATTTGACGTGAATGATAAATTCAATAACCGCACACAATGGCAGACACAAATATACGGGCTTTCCGGTCACGAACCATTTTTTGAAAAAATGGGATTTTATAAATAATTGCATTTATTAATGCAACTGTTTTTTTATGCAAAATCTTTTTAAAAATTGGTTTTTAATCGTAACATTTTATGAATACAGATTAGGAGATTATGAAGGATTTTTTTTTTTTCTAGAATTTGAGATTTTTTTTTTCATCAAAATAGAGAAATCATAATTTGTATGGGGCATTCAAAGTCAGTTCATGTGGTCATCGGCCTGTGACCCTCAAGGATTCAGTTGACAATTTTTTTTTTGGGAATATTTCGGTCCAAAAAGAAGAGGATTCTTTTCAGATTTTTATCACTTGATTTACCGTATAAAATAATTTTTTTTCATACTTTTTGAGTAAAAATAAATTTCGATCGGTTTTAAAATTCTGAATTTCTTTCCATAAAATCTAGGACTAACAAAAGTTAGGCCCACTTCCATCGTAGTTGGAGAGTGGGCCGAGATTAATTTTTTTTTTTTATTATAAGAAAAAAAATGTTCCCTAATTTTTGTTCTAACTAAAATAGCTTTTTTCAATTTTATTTCAATTATTTGGCGATTTTTTACCGCTTTACTTTCAAAATATAGGAAATTTTCTTTTATCATGACATTTTTTTCCTACAAGAAGCCATTATTGAAATGTTTAAGTTTCAGAATATAGAACAATTTTTTTTTCATATATTAGAAAAAATAGAAAAATTATTCTCAGCCTCTCGAACTACGATGAAAATACTTGTTTTCAGTCCCAGATTTTATGAAAAAAAATGTCAGAATTTTAAACCTTGTCGAAATTAATTTTTACTCAAAAATTATGAAAAAAAAAAAAAAAAACATTATTTTGAACGGTAAAAAATTGATAAAAAATTGAAAAAATAAATATCCTCTTTTTTTCGGACCAAAATATGCCAAAAAAGAATTCGTCAACTAAATCCGAGAGGGTCAGTCCGATGGCCAAGTCAACGCACTTGGAATACCCCATATATATTCTTCATTTTCATTTTACTTTTTTTTTTTGACAGTCAAACTCTATTTAAAAAAAATTATTGTCAAAAAAGTGAAATAAATTTGTGTTTTTAATAAATTAAATTCCTAAAGAAATTTTAGTAGCAATAACGCGTCGGAATTTTACGGTAAAATTCATATGAATAAATAAAACTATATGTGAAAAATAAAGAGTACGTAATATGACATTTGGTATATAGAATCAACGATTATGAGGAAAAGAGGTAACGGCCCATGTTGTCCCGCTTTTCGGTGGTGCTGTGTGTGGATCCGTACGGGGCCGCACACGTAAAGTACACGATAATAACGTGTTATTTCGTCGAGTGTAATAACGCGGGTAATGATACACGTCGCCGGGGGGACGCGAGTTGGTTGGCGGTGCGACGGGCGAGAGCCCAATTGCTTTCCCTCTTAGTGTTGTAGTACGGGTATAATATACACACTCGAGTTGACCGGTAGCCAGTGGCACCCAACGGGACACGAGCTACGAAATTACTAGAATTTGGCAGATGTACGGATGCGCTACTCTACGCCGAATGATACGTGCCAAATGATTGACCAAAACCTTTTTTTTTTTTTTTAATTTTTTTTTTCGAACCTTTTCCATCTACTGCGAGCAACATTTCCAATAATCGATTCTGTGATTTTCTCTTTTTTATTTTTAGAAGCAAATTTATGAAATCTGTTTAAACATTATTTATTTTTTAAACCATAATTCCATTTGTTTTTGTAATTTACCACTATTTAATATTATAAACATATTTTACGAAATATTAAGTTTTTTTTTCTATATATTTTTAATGTTTTTCTTTAAAGTGGAAGTTTACCTGTTTTTTTTAAATTAAGAACAAAAATTTGGAGAAGTTTGTAGACAAAAAAACTTTTTCTGAAAAGTAAGACATTTGTTCTGATTTAATCATTTTTTTTTAAGTTATCATTTTACTCAAAATTATTTTAAAAACCTTAAAATTGATATTCTCCATTTTTCGATTTTAATTGACAAGAAAAAATTGTAGAAATACTCAAAAAAAAATTCTGTTAAATGTGAAAAATTTTCAGAATTTCAGTTGTCAATAATTATTCTATTTTAATTAACAAGAAAACATTGCAGAGATACTCCAAAAAAAATTCTGTTAAATGTGAAAAATTTTCAGAATTTCCGTTGTCAATAATTATTCTATTTTAATTAACAAGAAAAACTTGCAGAAATACTCAAAAAAAAATTCTGTTAAATGTGAAAAATTTTCAGAATTTCCGTTGAGTCAGTAATTATTCTATTTTAATTAACAAGAAAAAATTGCAAAAATACTCCAAAAAAAATCTGTTAAAAGTAAAAAATTTTCAGAATTTCCGTTGAGTCAATAATTATTCTATTTTAATTAACAAGAAAAAATTGCAGAAATACTCAAAAAAAAATTCTCTTACATGTGAAAAATTTTCAGAATTTCTGTTGAGTCAATAATTATTCTATTTTAATTAACAAGAAAACATTGCAAAAATACTCCAAAAAAAATCTGTTAAAAGTAAAAAATTTTCAGAATTTCCATTGAGTCAATAATTATTCTATTTTAATTAACAAGAAAAAATTGCAGAAATACTCCAAAAAAAATTCTGTTAAATAAGAAAAATTTTCAGAATATCCATTGAATCATAATTTTCAAAATGACAAATTAAAAAAAAAAACAGCACAAAAAGTAAAAAAAGCCTACTTTCAGCCCAAGTTTTTTTGTAAGCATTGTGAAATATCCGTCGAATAAATCCGTATAGTACATCCGATAACAAGAGTCGTAGATATATCTGGCTGAAATGACGATGAGAATGAAAGAAGCGCGATGATGGAGTGGGAAAAAGTGGTGAGGGGGATGTAAAAAAAAGAAAGAGGGAGGGGGTAAAAAAAACAGCACGAAAGAGTGGAAAAGTGAGATAGAAGAGCACAATGCTCACGACGTACGCACACCCTTAACTGAAGAGAGCTCCGCGCTCAGCCAGTGAACAAACCAACTAGTCAGCCTAGGCGCAAGAACTCGCAGTCGCGGGGTTGCTACCCCCTTTCACTATACAGTCCGGCCCTTCGAACCACCCCCTTCGAGAGACTTGCAGGTTTTCCGGATTTAACGTCTGATTTTTTTTTCTTTTTTTTTTTCTCTTTCGTTCTTGCCAGCATGTTGGCGTTTTGCCTGACGTTCTTTTTTTTTTTTTGTCTCTCACCCTGCAATACCCACTCTTTTACTACCCTTCCAGAAGCAGATTTTTTTTCCTCGTACGCTTCGAAATATTCGATTGGCAGTCGAGACGTAACTCTTAAATTGGTCTTGTTCAAAATATCATGGAATTTTTGATTGAAAAAAAATCGAATTAAGATGATTAAAAAAAATGTTTTTTTTTGGGAAAATTAATATTGATATAAAATGAATTAATGTATTGTAACATAAATGTTCTTTGTTTTATTAGGTAAATTAAATTGCGTGGTTTTAATTTTTCTCGTATGGAAATGAAATTTAAGACTCAAGCATTTTATATTAAATATTTCGGAAATTAGGAAATTTAATGTAACCAACAGAATTAATTTTTCGATAATAATAAAAATGTATTACTCGTATAGAAGTGAAATTTAAGACTCAAGCATTTTATATTAAATATTTCGGAAATTAGGAAATTTAATGTAACCAACAGAATTAATTTTTCGATAATAATACAAATGTACTACATTTATCAAGAATATTCAGCTTACATTTTTTTTTTTCTTTTTAATCATCTTTAAGAAAAATCGCTAAATAAACTCTCATAAATTATTGTGATTCTTAGAAAATAAAATTGTAAATTTGGCAAACAAGTCGTTTTTTTTTAAATCAATTTTTGCTGGCTCTATAAACAAAAATTGTAAATTCAACAAATGTACACGTTTTTTTTAGTTTAACAAAAAAGTGTATAAACGTGTTAAATTTACAGTGCTTTTTTTTTTTTTGATAAGCTAAAATACTGACTTAAAATTTGTGTATCAAAGTGACCATTTTTTTATTTTTTAAATCGAAGATACAAATCGTTTAGAACTTTATTTGTTTTTTTTGTTTCTGGTTGAATAAAATAAGTTTTTACTGAGCAACTTTAATTAGTTGATATAAATATAAATATAAATATAAATATAAAAAACGTGACGATGAGAAGCTGTTAAAATCATTTTGCAAGTTTTAATAATGTTCTTCATGGATTTTATTAACCATTGTGGCAAAATGCACTGCAAATGCATCACGTGTGTCGCGGGGAATTCGACGAAGCTGGTTTTACGACTGAAAAACCAATTCCCGGGGGTCGACGGCCTGGTCCATTGTTGTCCGGAGGGACTGCGAAGATGAAGAAGAAGCTGAGGAGGGATGGGATGGGATGGGGGGGATATGGAACTAACCGGACGGTCCACGTGCAACAGGACGACCATCGACGAAAAAGAAGAAGAAGAAGAAGAAGAAGAAAGAGAAATGAAAAGGAAGGCTAGCCCAACGTGGAACTTCGATGCACTGATGCTGGAGAGAAACGCAGAAGCTGCTTGCCGAAGCAATATATATACCGAGTGGGAAGGAGCACAGAAGGAGTAGCAACTCGGTAGAAAGGACGCGCGCGCCGATGAACCAACGGAGGAAAAGACTTCAACGACGACGACGACGACGACGACGACGACAACTGTTGCGGTTTCTCGCTCGAGCATGGCGAGCGAGCGTGTCACGCCAATTACGAGAGGGGAATCGAAGGGGCGATTTGGTCCTCCGGAAGAGGACGAGAATTAAAATAATCTATATCTATAAATATGTATATAAATTTATTTTAGAGATCTAGAAATTTTATTTTATTTTTGTAAAACTTGGAAGAATTTTTTTTCCCCCCAAAATTAGGTGTACAAAAAAGAAAATTGTAATTTCGTGCAATTTACAATTTGTAATCTGGAAAAGTGACAAAAATTAAATTTGGAAAATGTCTAATTTTCTTTTTATATTCACTGATCAAAATAATTGGATAAGTATAACAATTTTCATGTTAAACTCCTGCGGAGATGATAACATCACTTTTGTTGTCAATTTTACTTTACGCAGCAATCTTTTTTACCAAATTTTCTTTGTCAATTCTGTGTAAGCATCTTCGAGTAGAAAATCTTAGACCTGCATCCAACAAAGTCTTCTTATGAAGAGAATGGAAGCTTGCGAAGACAATTTTCTTTACGCAGAGATTTTTTTTTACCCATTTTTTCTATGTAAGTCCAGCATTAAGGACTTCAAGTAGAAATTCTTACAGTCAAATGAAACAAAATCTTCTAACGTAGAGAATGAAACCTTAGCAAAGACAATTTCCACAGAATACATTAAATCACATTTCTACTCATTTTCTCTCTACGCAGTAACTTTTTTACCCAAACTTCCTCCCAACTTCTGCGTAAGAGCTTCAAGAGCAAAATTCTTATACTCCCAAATAAAGTCTCCTTCGCAAAGATCCTAAAATCTTGCAAAGCCAATTTGGTTCATCTTTCAAACCTATTGGACACAAAATAGAAAAAAACAACAATATTTGCACCAATGGAAAAGAAAAAGAGAAAAAGAATCGACAAGAAAATAAAGTAAATTTAATAGATCAGGATCAAAAAAGGACATGTCAGTAAAGAAACGTAAGTCTCGTACATCCTCAGTTACCGAGCTACCTGAAAGTCTGAAACTAACTTAGGTATGTTCTTCTGGTGCTTCAGCTTTGCTCGCTATGTGTGCCCTGCTCTACACTCTGCCTCGACAGAGAGCCAAGAGGTGCAACGAACAAAAAAAGAATCGATCGGTATATAGAGGCTCTTGGAAGCCTTGCTCAAGACTCAGCGAGTCTCATATTTAATGATATACTCCCGTTGTCGAAAGTGGAGTGAGGAGAAGAGGGGCGAGGGAGGGGCAGGGGTGGAGGGGAGGAGGAGGAGGAGGAGGGAGAGGCGAAGAAAGAAGTGGACGATGTGGTGGAAGAGGAGTGAAAAGGTGAAGAGAAGGAACCCGAGAGATACCGTTAATGCACCGCCGGACATTACAAAGCTTCTTCTTCCTTTCGCTTCCTTCTTTACCCTCCGATTCCACTTTCCTCTTTATCAACGTCTTTTTGTCTTCTCGTATTCGTACGTTTTTCCGTTTTGCGTTACTTTGATGAGACAAACGCGAATCAAAGAGAAGTGGAACATCTCAAGGGAACAGTGAAATATACACCATTTCCTATCGAGGTCTCCACTTTTCATCGTTTGGCAACTAGGGGATTTTTTTTTTTTCGTTTTTGAAGAAGCATTAGTGGACAAATGAAATACCAGGCGAGAAAAGATGAAGGCTTTGTGGATCAAAGAAACAGAAGAAATGTACTATTTGGGTTCACTTTTCGACGTTCCCGATTCTTTTGGATTTTATTTATTTATTTATTTATTTATTTATTTATTTATTTATTTATTTATTTATTTATTTATTTATTTATTTATTTATTTACTTATTTACTTATTTACTTATTTATTTATTTATTTATTTATTTATTTATTTATTTATTTATTTATTTATTTATTTATTTATTTATTTATTTATTTATTTATTTATTTATTTATTTATTTATTTATTTATTTATTTATTTATTTATTTATTTATTTATTTATTTATTTATTTATTTATTTATTTATTTATTTATTTATTTATTTATTTATTTATTTATTTATTTATTTATTTATTTATTTATTTATTTATTTATTTATTTATTTATTTATTTATTTATTTATTTATTTATTTATTTATTTATTTATTTATTTATTTATTTATTTATTTATTTATTTATTTATTTATTTATTTATTTATTTATTTATTTATTTATTTATTTATTTATTTATTTATTTATTTATTTATTTATTTATTTATTTATTTATTTATTTATTTATTTATTTATTTATTTATTTATTTATTTATTTATTTATTTATTTATTTATTTATTTATTTATTTATTTATTTATTTATTTATTTATTTATTTATTTATTTATTTATTTATTTATTTATTTATTTATTTATTTATTTATTTATTTATTTATTTATTTATTTATTTATTTATTTATTTATTTATTTATTTATTTATTTATTTATTTATTTATTTATTTATTTATTTATTTATTTATTTATTTATTTATTTATTTATTTATTTATTTATTTATTTATTTATTTATTTATTTATTTATTTATTTATTTATTTAAATTTTTTCCGTTTGGAAGAAATTTGTATTTCAATTTTACAAAATATTCTTAGCCATTCTCAAATTTTTGAGTTCGACAAATTTACTGTCTGACTCAACATAAAAATTGACAAAACAAAAAATGTATCACAATTTCTGAATCAAAATTTTTCTATACTTTTCAATATAAGATTGATTTTTTTTTTAAATAACATATACATTTGTTAGAATAAAAACGCAGATTTACACTTTTTAAAAATGTTTTTCTAGTTTTTCCCACAAAAGGAAAATGAATTTTTTAATATTTCAATTTTTAAAAAACTAGCAAAGAAAATACCAAAAAATAATGCAACAATATTTTTAATTTAAAAAAAGTCTTTAGGATCTATATTTTGTAAATTTTATTTTATACCTTGGAACGATTTAGCTCAAGAATAATATAATTAATGAGGAAGTCGAGAGCTTGTTCTGAAGACAGCTGAACCGAGAGGTGTTCAAATATTAAATTACCAGGAAACGTAGGACCACTGAACGTTGGATATCTTTGGGGTTCCCTACTGTTTCTACTGTTGCTGTTTGCCTAAGCTGTAGGTAAAAAATGGGCGTAAGATCGGTAGATCGAACGAGGCCTGAAAGACGAAGGGAAATGGGCAGGAACCCTTTCCCTAATTAACCAATGACTTTTGGGAGGCTCGGCAGCTACCGTAAAGAGCAACCTTTTACATGTTTAGGAAACACAAACGAGGATAGGTCAAGCACAAAGTAACACACTTGAAAACTATGACAGATCGAACCTTTTAAAATTCTTACAAGAAATCTCCAACCATTTCTCACCTCAATCGTTAAATTCTACCATTTCAATTTTTTTCCTCTCTAAATTGGCGAAAAAAAAAAAATTACAGAAATTAATTTTTGTTCCCAACCTTAAAACACTCACTTTGTTAATTTACAATTCGTTTGTTATTAATTTAACATAATTTGAATATTTAAAAATGTATACATTTTTTTTAAACGAACCCTTAATTTTTTTAAATTTATTTTCTACGTTTTAAAATATATATTTTTTACATCTAATTTTTACAATAAACATTTTACTTTTTTCTGCTATTTCGATTTTTAAATCTCTTCCTAAATACTAAAAAAAAAAAAAATGAGTAAAAGTATAGAAATTAATTTTTTTTTCACAACATTAAAATACACACAGTGATGTTTGTTTATAATCCAATTATAATTGATTTAATTAAATTTGGATACTTATTAAAATATATGCATTTTTAAATGAGCCCTAAAAAATATTTAAAAATTTTTTTTTTAAAAACCTTTTTTGCTAGCCAATGATATTTTTGATGAATCTTTTGAGATATTTAATGAAGAAAATGTGGCAGGAGTGAAATATAGAAAGTAGGAATATAAGAATGAGGAATGAAAAAAAAAAAAAAAAAAAAATGCTGAAGACCCAGAAAAGAAAGGTGAAAATGAGAAAGGGAACAATTGAGACCGTTCAAACTCGGCATACACGAAAGTGCACTTTGGGGGTTTGGCGGGGTTGATATAATACTCGAAGAAAAGCTCAAGCCGAACGAGAGCAAGAGAGCGATAGTGTGTAGAGTAGAAAAGTAGAGCGTAGAAGTGGCGAGGTTCTCATATACAGGGGTTTGAAAGTAAAGCTACGTGGAATTTCAAAAATAGTCGTCAGGCCACGAGGGAAACATACCCTGTTAGCAAAGGGAGTTTCGAACTTTGTAATCTTCAGCTTCAAAGGGCACACAAAGTACACATTCAAATCCCACCCTTTGACTAATCGCTTCGTGAATTATTTAACAGCAATAAAGTGTCTCAATATATTTTTATCATTTTTAAATAAAAAAAAAAAAAAATTCTGAAAAAAGACTATAATTTTAATTATATTTATTTTTTAAATTATATTTAATATAAAAAAAAAAGGTTTTATTTAATTTTTATTTCGTTTGTTACAAGGTAGACAAAAAATTCTAAACAAGATCATTATAATAATAATATTCTTTAGATATTATAATTTTATTTTTTTAAATATTTTCAAAATATCAGTCTGCATACAATTTTCTGTAAAACAGTTGTTTGTATCAAAAGAAAAGCATGACATCCGGATACAAGAAAACGAATGAAGAAAATTTCTTAATTCTTTATATCCCTTAGGTATCTTTTAAATCTTCTGTACTATAAATAAACTACAGGCTTTATTACACTTTGATGCAGTTTCTGTAAAATTATCTACGACCATTACTGTATAATAGATCAAACGACTATATTTTCTTTTTTGTGTTAATAAAGAATGAATTGAGAGAGACACACACCGCAGTTGTAACGAGGTTGTAAAGATATAAGGGACGATAATACGAAGAGGGTTCAACAACCCAGTGTGGTCGTTAGAAAGTATCCCTAAAGCGTTCTCCCCTGTGGTACTTTGTGGTACTTTCGAATAATAGATCAAGAGTGCGGTTATTTTAATATTTCATCTTATTCAAAAAAAAAAAAAAAAAAAAAGAAAAAAAAGCTCGATAAAACCGCAAACCCGAAAAAAAATGCATACTATAAACCGCCAGTGCCATGAATTTTATTTCGCCTTGAGAATGGCACCACTCAATCCCCATGAATTATTCAACAACGAACGAAAAAAAAAAAAAAGGAACAAAAAAAGAGAAGCGAAAAGTGATGACGACAGTAAGAACGACAACAGACAAACCCGAGAAACAAGAAAGAAAAAAAAAAAAAAGAAAAGAAATGAAAAACGATC
Source organism: Perithous albicinctus (assembly GCA_964016905.1). NCBI lineage: Eukaryota > Metazoa > Arthropoda > Insecta > Hymenoptera > Ichneumonidae > Perithous > Perithous albicinctus. The sequence goes on along the minus strand of OZ024698.1, from coordinate 9,639,755 downwards.
CTAGGGAATAAATAGAAGGCCAATCGAATGCAACCATTTCGTAGGTCGGTCCCGCGAGACAGCCGAAGAAAAACTTTCATCCCCGTCAGCGGAAGAAGAGAGACAAACGAAGGGGTGAACAAACGTCGAGCGGATAAGAAAAGAACGTAGCATTTCGTGAAGCGCGCACGTCTTCAATTTTTTTTTTTCTTTCTTTACTTCCTCTCTTTCCCTTCTCGTTTCATCTCGAGGGTTTTGCGCCGCCCGGTGTGTGGTTATTGAGGCGCGCTAGCCCCTGGAATACGACTCGGGGGAAGTCCCTTGGTCAATTTGTCGAGTTTCCATTCGGCGTGCCAATTTCGTTCTTCTCGCTATCTCGTTCCCGACTGCCGGCGCACACGTCTCGGCAAGTGTGTTGGTGGAATATAAAAAAGACTATATAAGGGAAAAATAGGAACGAGCGTTGAACGTGCGTAAAACCCTCACCAAGTCGATTGTAAAAAACTTTTATGTATATATATATATAACCCAACATACATCTCTCAGTTCTCAAATACTGCGACGTAAAACCATTACATGTTGAGTCTATTGTGTCATGTACTAGGAACTTTAAGTGAAGTTAATGTGTAGTCAAAAAAGACTCTTGAGATGTGTCAAATTCTATTGGCGAAAACCGCATGCGATTTCATCGAACCGTTCTCGAGTTAATCGTCTTTGTATGATAGAAATCATTCATCACTATTAGTGGGGGCTTCGCCCCCAAGTGCGCTTCGCCCCCAAGTACGCTTCGCCCCCAAGTGCGCTTTGCGCGTCAAACCCCCGTGCAACGATGATTGTAAATTTTGTAAATTTGTTCTATTCTTTAAAGGCGTATCTCATGGGGATTATTGCGATCAGATCCTGGAAGAACCCGATTTTAATGGGGACTCATAATAATCAGACCGTGGAAGGAGGGGCCTTATGGGAACTCAGAAAAATCAGACCATAAAAGGAACCTTTATGGGGTCTCAAAAAATCAGTCCATGGAAGGGGTTCTTATCGGGGGACTTTGAAAAATTAGGCCCTGAAAAGTGGGTCCCATGGGGAAGTTAGACATATTTATGATATAACAATATATCAAGCAATATACGAATGAATATGCATTCAAAATAGGATTTCGTTCAAATAACTAGGAGTTATTTTGATATTTGAACATCGTATTATTATTCTTCGTTTAACAATTATTCCCAGTATATCATATATAACATATATCATGTATCATATATCATATATCATATATCATGTACTATATATCATATATCATGTATCATGTATCATATATCATATAATATTGGCCATATTTGTTGGTAATTTATGAGAAAATCTAATTGTTTTACTTTATTTGCAGTAGTTTTTCACTGTTACATGTGTTAACAGTTCCGGCAGTTGTTCCCCTCGGATACATTGGCTATAATAACGCCGTGGACAATGACAACAACGTGAACGACGTCTGGTAGCCACTGTTTGTTTTCGAGGTGTCGCATAGTCGTGTTTCCTCGTCCACTCCCTCGCTTCAACACACCGGTGTAAATATAGTTCTTTAATCTTTGCCGTAGTGCAAGAATGAGAGAATAAAAAAAAAAAAGTTCACCGGGTCTGCTGATGCTGCTGCTGCTGCTGCTGCTGTTACTGCTGATGCTCGGCGTTAAAACAAACTTGGCCTCCGGGGAATACGGATTTAGGTGTTGAGAAAAAAAAGTTATGAAAAAAACGAGAGAGAGAGAGAGAGAGAGAGAAACGGAATAGAAGATTTTCGTTACACTTGATTTACGATGCCAGGAGACAGCGACATTGGATGCTAACGTCTGGGAAATTTTTACGAGGCTTTGTGTACATATATTCTTCCTTTATCACTTCCTGTACCTGTGGCGCCACTCTCACTCACTCTCTCTCTCTCTCTCTCTCTCTCTCTCTCGCTTTGTATGCGCTCGTGAAATCGATAAAAACTAATTTGGGAAAGTGTGAAGCAATTTCGTTCGCCGATGGGGGATAAAAAAAAAAACAACAAAAAGTTATGTTCATCGTGCTCGCGTTATTTCAAGCTGCTCGTGATTTTATGGAGGCCTTTTTTTGTTGTTGTTGTTTTGGTATATTATCGTTCTAGTTATTATTACGATATGCTTGTATAAGCTTTTGGATTTAATTCGAAACTGCGTTGGGAAAACTAAAAGCGTCCCATTCTCGTATACAGAGAATGTGTGCACGCTATATAAACGTAAACTCGTGTATGTTTATTTATTTATTCGGTAAACTTTTCGAGAGGGTAGTTTGCAGCACAGAGCGTCAGAGAGCAGCTTCAATGGCATACACGGCGCAAAAGCTAAAAGGGGGTGGGACCGGAGGATGGACAATGACCAAGCGAATTGTTTGTGCAATTTACCACCGACGAAATCTGGTCATAAATATACTTGGGTGAAAACAGGGGACGGGGATGTGTGTATATATCTATACATGTATGTATATGGGCCATTCCACCGCTAATCGACAGGGTCAAGACCCTCGTATTTTTCTACAATTTTCAGATTTTTTAGCACAATATGAAAAATAAAAACACTTTTTTCGAAAAATTTTTGTTTCATAATGCGGCAAATTTTGAATTTGCAAAAACTACGTCGATTTGAAATTTTCATTTAAGTAGAATTTTGAAAAAAAATTGAATTACAAAAAAATTGAATTTCTCAAAAACTACATTTACGGTTTCGTTAAAAATTACGGATAATTTACGGTTTAAAAAAAAACCCGTAAATGTAGTTTTTGAGTAATTGAATTTAAAAAAAATGTAAACATTTTTTGTTTATTTTGCAATTGCTGTTGTAGGCTCACACCCTTTTTTTTAATAGTCTGAAAATTTTTGTTTCTGAACAAGGAATTTACTGTAAAAATTTTGGAAAAAAATTGTCGGCGTAGTTTTTGAGAAGTCAAATTTTTGGGACACTATAAAAATTTTTTTTTTAATGTGAAAAAAAATCGACAGTGCTCTTGCATGCACCACAACATCCCAAAATGAAAAGAAAAAAATGTATATGTGAGGGTCGCCTTGTCGTTTAGCGGTGGAATGCCCCATACATGTATACCAAGCGCCGAACAACATATATTTGCGTGTATATGGCTTTAGCACGCATATTGCCGTGGCGCTCACTTCAACCCAGCGAAAACCACCGTTTGGCCTTCCAAACATGGTTGAAGCATTTCCACGTTGGGGAGCCTCATTCCCCCCCCCCCCCCCCCCCCCACCTTTTTTTTAATATCCGACTATACAGCAGTCCTTCTATGAAACCCTAAACGATTCGCAATGTTGCGAACGATGGAATTTATAACCCCTCGTAACAGTTAAAAAAATGAAAAAAAAAAAAAAAAAAAAGAAGCAAACAGTATTTTTTTAACGACCAATTTCGTTCTTGTCTAATGAAAAGAAGAACAGATGAGATGATCTTGTGAATAAAAATTTCTAAACGACGGGTATAAAGTGTCCGGAGTTAATATATTGGTTTAAATTTTTTTTAATTTGTTTACAGGGAACCGAGTCATCCTAAAAATCATGAAAATTAAATGATGCAGCAATTGCGTATGCCGAAAATTTTGACGTTGATAAAAAAACTGATAAAAAATATAATTTTCCCAATTTTTAGGTGACTCAGTCTCCTTAATCTGAACAAATCGAGTGACAAATCGAATGACCATTCGATAAATGGTGAATGTAAAAAATGTAGCTCATTTTTAAAAAACCAATTTTCCTTTTTGTAGATATACTAACTATATTTTGTATATCATGTAATTCACGTTTACTACAGTTAATATATCGTCTAAAATCTTTATTACATATACGTAAGATTCTATTGACTGTAATCGCATGTGAATCGATTGAACCGTTCTCGAGTTAATCGACTTGATATAAAGAATCTTCAGAAATCGTATTATACATCATATATCATATAATTTTCTATTGATTTTATTTTTGTAGATATATGCGAAAATGATTTATAAAATGGAAAAACGGCATTTCGATGCAAATAACTCGTATGGAGAATAAAAAAAAAAAAAAAGCCAATATCTCTAGAATCTCTTGAAGAAGGTTGACATTCCTTTTCGTTCTATATCGGAGTTGATCGCAAGGACCTTATTATATTCCAAGGCTGCTTAAACGCCTCTCCAGCAGAAGCTACCAAGGTACCGGTCACTTATATACCGTGAAAGGCTTTATTTCCTCCACGCATCCAATTCACCATAGGACTTGGTTAACACACATGGGCAATATTTTGCTCGCGACAATGCGAATAATAATGGTCGGTAGCGTGAGGAATAATGAAGGTGTCGGATAGCGAGCAAACCCTTAATAATTCAATCGGATAGCCAATGAAGACTCTGGTGGCGAAGTAGCGATACTATAGATATACTACAGTCGACGCTTATGATTGTGATTTCACTTTGCAACTATGTGTAGGTATTTTATTTTCTCTTTCACGTGCATATAATATTCCAGTATGAAAACTTGAAGCGTTTTATATATTTATATATATATATATATATGATGGTGAACTTTTGTGTATGCAACTGCATTTGTGTCAGTGAAGAAGAAGCCGAGGTAACTCTATGAGCGTGAATGTTTCAAGGCTTTTGCGATCTCTGTTTGCGTGGCCTCGAGGGCATCGCGCGCGCGAGCGATAGAGAAGAAGAGGAAGAAAGGGAAATAAAAAGATGAAGAAAAAAAGGAAAGAAAGAGAGAGAGGGAGAGAGAGGGAGAAAAGAAAATGAAAGAAAGAGCGAAGAGCAGAAGATCGCGCGGGGCGTAAGCCAATCAACCGGTCGCAGCATCGCCGGGGACCCAGGCGCTCTCCTCGCAGTGCCTCTGGTGACCGTCCGTGGGGGCATTAGTATGCGTTGCTCATTGTACCTCCTTGATTGGCTTACATATTTTGCCCGTTCGCAATCCGCCTTCCTCATCCCTCTTTCTCGAACGTCGTGAGTTTTACTCTCTCTCTCTCTTTCTCTTGCTCGCTCTCCTCTGATTCCTCTTCATTGGTTTGAATTGCTTTTATTTCACTCGTGGTATTTCGCGGTCTTTCGCCGTTCCCATCGCTCATTCTTGTGAGCTTTTACGGCCCTGAGTGTAAGTCCCAAAGTGGCTCAAAAGTTTCAGGTAATTTCATAAATGATCCAACATGGAGGAATTATAATTACTTAAAATTCAATGATATATTGGAATGATATTCGTATAATCTCGGATGAGGCCCCATTTAAGGCCCTCGAGGTTGTAGGAATGTCGAGAAAGAATAACTAAATACTACTTAGTTGTGATATAAAGTGATCGGAAATATCTTGGTAACTTAGTGACTGCAGTAACGCACAATTTAGGGTTTCGCTTATGGGGCCCTAGGTGAGTCCCAAAGAGGCACAAAAGTTTCAGTTGATTTCATTAATGATCCAACATAGAGGAATCATGATTACTTGAATTTCAATGGTATATTGGAATGATATTCGTATAATCTCGGATGAGGCCCCATTTAAGGCCCTCGAGGTTGTAGGAATGTCGAGAAAGAATAACTAAATACTACTTATTTGTGATATAAAGTGATCGAGATTATCTTGGTAGCTTAGTAACTACAGTAACGCACAATTTAGGATTTCGCTTATGGGGTCCTAGGTGAGTCCCAAAGAGGCACAAAAGTTTCAGTTGATTTCATTAATGATCCAACATAGAGGAATTATAATTACTTGAAATTCAATGATATTGGAATGATATTCGTATAATCTCGGATGAGGCCCCATTATAAGGCCCTCTGCGTTGTAGAAATTAGTATTAGTAGATCCCAAGTGAGTCCCAATAAGGCCCAACAGTTTGATTGCATTTAATCAATAACCCAACTGTATGGACATGTTAATATTATCACTACTTGCAGCTCTATATTATTATTTAAATGAGGCCCCATTGAAGTTAACGAAATAACTGGCCCAAAATCACAGAATACTCGCTCGACGTGCAATATTGTGACTTATTGAATTATTTGATGAATCAAAGTCGCAAAGTGGATCTTCCATGTCTTGATAGTTGCATAACACATTAGTGTCTCCTCGCGGGGCCTTACGAGTGAGTCCCAAAGTGAAGAAGGAGAAAAAAGATTCAAACCCACGCTGTCAAAGACACCGAAAACTCGCCGTCTGACATATCTCAGCGAAATACTGAAGACTAAGAAATATGGCGAAATGGGCCTCACGTGATATTGGGCCTCGCATGTGAATCGCGTGCCAAAATCACCTTTAGATGGTATAAGTTGCCAAGCGGTAACATTAACGATTAATGCCGCGGTCAAGTAATTAGTGAAGCCGTGAAGAGTGCGCGAAGGAGTTTCGGGGCCCGTTTTGCGTTAGTCCTTACTGGGCCCCAGAATCGGGCCTGCTGTGGTAATCAGGTGAAGCCGTGAAGAACGAAAGACAGTGCTTTAGAGCGACGAAACGACGCTTTCGGCTTCCGACTATGGAATACTATCTGCGCTTACGCTCTCTGCTGATGACCCGACGCGAAATGTAGTCATTAATTCACGGAATAAAAAACTAAATAACTGCGGTGTGTTCGTCGCACTTATACTTGTCCACCAAACGACGCAGTCACGTACATACAAATGTATTAATATATATATATGTATGTATGTGTGTACATTACTCGTACACTGCAGGCGACTCGATATACTCACATCACTCTGTGAATAACGTTGGTCTTCAGGAAGATGAGCTTAGAAACCGGCGGAAGAATTGAGTTTGCGAAGAAAAGGAGAAACGCGAGGAAGAAAAAAGAAAGAAAAAAAAGGCAAGTTAACTGTTTGACTCTGACTAATGAGACCTCGTCGCACTCACTTCCTTCTTCTTACAGCATCATAAACAGACAAAAAGTAGGAGGCAAAAAATCACAGTAATATCTTGAAAATAAATGGCATTAAGATGATTAATATTATTATGATTATTAAGGGGGAAAATCATGACAATAAAGTTGTACAATTTTACGTATGAATTGCTGCTAATTGAAGCATCGCCAAATGCAATATTCTCATAAGTAACTTTTTTGTGGGATAGTTCATTCGTCCAGTTTAGACTGAATGGTTTGACTATAGAATTATCATAATCATTTTGTTGTAAAAAAATGGCGGCCGTGTTAACGCGTGCCAGAAATGTGTTTATGTCTGTAAATTCCGTCCTGGGTTAATCAGAAGCGAGGAAGTGAGAATAATGTTGTGTCTAATAACCCAAGAATGTTTTTGTCCTTGTCGTAGATATTTCGGTGTTTTATGACTACTTCTTTTCCGTTTACTGTAAATTCCCGATAAGAATGTCAGTTCGGCTGCGGGGGGTTGCCGTCTTGTTTCTCTGTTCTGGCGTTGCGCGTTGCCTGCCGATCTTTGCCGGTGACTAAAATATCCAGGGGCACTTAGCACTATCTACAAAGGCTAATGTAGCCGCTCCGATATAAAGGTGAGTCCGCCGACTCTCTGAGAGATCTCTTGCGTATGGTTTGCACGGCTGTGCCTGCACTTCTTTCCCCTCCGTTCATCTCCATCCCCACTACAAGCGACGATGATCTCCCCAGCCGGTCTTCGTTCGAAAGGCCCATGGGTCTGTCCAAACGCGTTCAAAGCATCCTTTGCCTTCTCGACTCAACTTGCCCGCTTCTTCCTTGTAAACCCAACCGAAAGCTTCCCCACCGACGCAGCTTCTCCTGGCACACCGCCTGACTGCGTCCGGTTACTTCTGATTTCTCAATCTCAACGTCGTCGACGGTTAAGAAATAAAGACAACAAGTAGACGGTTATTGCTATATCTAAAAATTTGATTCTGCACTCAATGTTTTCACAAAATTTCACAGTTTCCAATTTTATGAGACACTTTGCACCAAGCTGATGTTTACAAATTAAGTTTAATTCGTGCATAGACCAATCAATTTACCTTACAGTCGCTGAAATTTTTTTTTTTCGTTGAGGCATAGACCGATCAGTTTCCGTTTTGTTTGTCAAAAATTTTCAAACGTTGTCAACGCATAAACTGATGACTTTGTGTGAGGGTTGTTGTAAATTTATAAGTTTTATCCATGTATGCACTGATTGTCGCACGTTAACGTCTTTGAAAAAAGCATTTTTTTGGTCAGGCATAGACCGATCAGTTTTTGTTAAGTGCGATGAAAATATTTAAACTTCATCCACGCGTAGTCGGATCACTTTTAATGAAAGTTTTTGTAAGTTAAAGACCTTAATCCACACATAGACCAATAATTTTACGTTAACGTCATTGAAAAAAAAACTATTTTTTTCACGCATAGACCGATCAGTTTACTGAAAACGTTTAAACTTCGTTCACGCATAGACCGATCACTTTGTGTGAACGTTGTTGTAAATTTACAAGGTTTTATCCAAATATTTGCGGATTATTTTGCGTTAACGTCCTTCAACAATGACGAAATTCGCGCATAGACCGATCCACCTTTGTTAACTTGGTAGAAAATCTCTAAAGTTGTCTGACTCAAGCGAAGACCGACAACTGTCCATGAACTTCGTTGAATATGTTCAAGTTCCTTCCGATTTAATAAATAAAATTTCATGATATTATCAGAATTCCCCAAGGTTCTAACATATTCCATGACTCTTTGTCTTTTGTTCTTGTTTACTCGAGCTCATCGATGAGTTTTCCTTTTTCCGGTAACTTTACCTAGCTATTTTTCATTTCTATTGAATTTTTGGGGGTAGCTAGACGAGAAAAAAAGTTCTTGAGCGTTCACCAACCGGTGTACCAGCATCCCTCCCACCACCCCCCACCCCGCCTCGTCTCGCTCGCGCCTCAGCAGCAGCGTGACGTTTGCATATAAATGAATAAATGGACGGCGAGTCAATATGTGTTTATTCAAATATATGCATATGCATGCGTGCCCCGGTATATAAATATACATACGCCTTCACTTTAATGTCCCCCCACCCTCGTTTTTTTTTTTCAGTTTTTCATCTCACTCACTCTAGCGCGGTAATACTCTCAACTCTCTCTCTCTCTCTCCCTCTCTCTCGGTCGTTCGAGTTCGTCTGCCCGCGCTCACGCTCGAGTGAGGCAGACTCAATCTTTTTCTCTTTTTTTTTTTTTTTTTTTTCTCTCTCCAGCGATCGGGACGGCCTGAAATCATTAACCTTTCGAGTTCCTCGCCGATGAGAGCGGCCTCCTCCTCCACCTCCACCATCACCACCATCGCCATCAACATCATAGCCTCATCCTTGTCCGTCGACTCTCGCTTATCGCCACTTCAACAAAATGCTGGAGCAGTAGCTAACCAAAGACTCGAAATTATACCAAGCAAGATTAGCACTTTAGACACAATATTTCACTTTTTTCCCCTCCTAACTCAACATGCAAAATTTTACATAAAAATTTCTTAAAGATCAGCGAAAAATTTGTTTCATTTTTAAATTTACAAGAAAAATGTCAAATTTTCAATAATAACTATTTTTTCATATCAAACTTCATTTTCTGTTTTGTTTTCAACAAAATAAAAGTTTTATTTAAAAAAAAGGATATTAAAAGAAAAAAATTAAATAATTTATGGGGAATAAAAATAAAATTTTAAATTTGTATTTTGGTTTTTCGAAGAAGCAGAGATATTATATATAATTTCGCCATATATTTCACAAATATTTCAATATCAATGATTTTTAAACATTATCCAATAATCTTAATAAAATATTTGTACATTTTTTGTTAATAATAAAATAACAACAAAAAAAATCTTTAAAAAAATTATCAGATGTTACAAAAAAATGTTATAAAATAAAAATTCCAGTAAAAGTTTGTTCTCTTTTTTTATCTCAATTTTTTGATATGCATTTATTTCTACTAAAAAAATGAACATCAAAATTTTTATGCCGAATAAAGAATAAAATAAAGCATCAAGCTTTTATTTTATCTCTCGAAAGGAAAGGAAATATGAAAATCATTGTCAAAGTGAACGAATTGGAATTCTTTTGAAGAATTCGTAGTGGTTGCGACAAATTGTTGAGGCCAGGTGTTGCCGACATACAACAAAGAGGAAAAACCTTACGGATTCCCCGAGAGCATTTGGCGAGTCGACTTAATTCTTCTTCACGACCGACATCTAAACGTTGATGGAAGGAGTGCTTAATGCAGGGACACAGACAGCGACGAGGTGCGATGTGCATCTGGAAAAATGCTTCGATGGATAAGTCGAGCGGCTAAACATCCGGAAGACAGTGTGCTGATGTTGAATGCTGACAATGGGGACAATATAAGGACGAGGGTGGCCAGCCGTCGCCGTTCAACCTTGAAATAACTGTCAGCAACACTGTCGCTCTACTATTCTATACGAATGGGAGCTAGTCGCCATGAAATTTTCGGTCTGACGTGACAAACCGACCAGAAAATTCAGAACCCAGAATCTTACCAAAGGACAAAAAAAAAAGTTGGGCGACGACATTTTGTTAACAATGTCAATATGCATTGCATATTTTAGCTAGATGAATTTTTTTTATTTCGCCAAAAAACGCCAATTTATTTTTTTTGTCAAACATTTTATTTTGTTGCTCTATTTTTTCTTTTTATCATTAATTTTTATATCGGATTTTCAACGAAATTTGTAAAGCAGTCAATTTTTTTATCGAGTTGCTTTACAAAAAAAAAAAAAAGGAGAAAAAACGTTGTTTTATTTTATTGCTGTTTTATGACAAAAGTTCGAATTTTTATTTATTTTAGCATTAATTACGCAGAATTTCCAACGAAATTCGTAAAGTAGAAACTATTTTTATAACTCGTCAATATAAAAAGGAAACCCACGAGTGTTGGTGAAGGTCCGAAAAAAAGAATATATATTCTAGGAAATCTTACTGGCTGCGGTGTAGAATTCGAAAGGTTGGGACCACAGTTTTATGGTATTTACGACAGCGAAAGAGGTAATCGTTGGATCTTCTATTCTCAGTGTTTCGTAATATCGAACAAAAATTTACGAATGAGGAATAAAACGAAATGAAGAAAAATGTAACGACGTTCCAAGAAGCATAAAGGTCTATGCAAGGCCCAGAAACCACGAAAATCTATATTCTAAAAATATATTTAAAATATATTAAATATATAAAAATATTCTTCAAAAATATTTCATAATATATGATAAATATATCAAAACATTTTTATCCATATATTTTATTTTTTTAAGAGTAAAGATTACAATATAGCAGCTGCGTGTACTTCAAATATTTACATTTAATGCTTCGTTTAATAAAATTAAAATCCCAGTCTACAAGCTTCGCTGCATCGAACATTAAGTCTTTTGTTACGTAATAGCAAAAAAAAAGCAACAACGAAAGCTGAAAAAATCGGTCGGAGCTTTTCTCGATACCATGGAAAGAAAGTTTCAAAGTGTTTTTCCAAATCGTTGTTACAATCCTCGTCCAAGAGCTCGAATAAGAAGGGATCCTGTGCAAACATAGATAGTGGAATCCTAGCGCGGTTCCTTTGAGGCTCTATAAACTCAGCTCGAGGCTATTCGCCATCTTTTCAGATCATCCCTCAGCAGGTTTATCCTACAGACTCCCAACATCTTGTAGAGAATTGAATCGAAAAGCTTGCAATAACAATCTATAAAAGATAAATCATGTAAATTGTTTTAAAAAACTAGTTACACATTTTTTTTATTCCACAAGTTTATGTAAAAAAAAGAGCTTCCTGTAACTGTAATGAAAAGCTTATAGCAAAACATTTTAACAGTGTATTTCATTTTTGTGCAATTCTGTTTTTTACCAGAAGATAATTATAGCGGATTGAAACGCGGTTTTAACCGACGAGAAAATTGTGTCGAAGCCGGCACAAGAAATAAATACGCGAGTAAAAAAATAGAAACCGGTTTGGGCCCTATTGAGCCCTTTGGAGTTGACCTCACGGACAGAAGATGCTCCAGTTCCCATTAAGTCTTGGACTCAGTGGTACGAGATTTAAAAATAAAAATAAAAGAGAAGCCGAAGAATTAGGCCCATAAATTGGGCCTTACGCGACTAGAAATTGGGACCGGTTTGTTGGGCTCCTCGGAGTTGACCTTAGAAGAGAAGATGCTCCAATTCACAGTAACTCCGACGACGTAGAACAGGAGATAAAGGAGAGAAGTCGCGGAGTAAGGCCCATAAATTGGGCCTCACAGGTGCCTCGTAGGTCCTATTCCATTCTGCAGCTATTGCAGAGGATTTAAGATTAACCTCAGCATCCCGAATATACTCTTTTGATCCAGTCTCAGTGATAGTCGAGCCAAGACGTTTGCTATCTGCGGCACTCACGGCGAGCGAGAGGCCCAGTTCTAACGGTTATTCGCGTCGGCCAGTTCGCCGTTCGCCGATGGGCCCCGAGAGGGAGAGAGAGGGAGAGAACCGAGTAAAACCCGCGAGGCTTTAAGGCCCGCCGTCGTAAACCCCCGTTAACCGCACGACGTGTATATACTGAAAACAATTCCTCTCTATTCATCCGTCTCTCTCTTTTTTCTACATCCTATAGCGTGTAGATTGTAGAACTTGTAAGTAGACAAAAGCTACGGGATTGAAGTGAGATTGTAAAAAGCGTGAAGGACGGTTGAAACAAAAGAGAGAGAAAAGAACCACGAGAAGTTTGAATATAATGAAGCAATAACTTTGGGACAGAAAATTAAGGATATTAAATAAGGCCCAAAAATAACGGCCGCTGCACTTTCTTATACATTTCTTTGTGCGATGACGACGCAATCAATTAAGTGAAGAAAATAATGAGAGCGTATCGAGCTCGAGTGAAAAACGGGCCCAATATGACCCCGCGCATTTTCACAGCGGTAGCAGCAGCAGCAGCAGCAGCATCGTTCCTTTCATCAAACACAAAAAATTGCCCCTTTGTCTGGTCAGGCCCATAATGCGAAGATCCGTGAGCGCCTCTCTGCGCGCTCAACTAATGTACAGTCTGGCGTCTTCGGAATGGAGAATTTTTGGGACCTGTGTGTTACAACGACTTTCTGGAAAAAAAGTTAGGGCCCCGAGGGTGATGATGTTACTACAATATTACCGACCGGCACAAAGATACTTTCTCAACTCAATTTTGTTCAGAGTGCTCCTGGTTTTACTGTTACAGGGGTTCTTTACACAAATAGGACCCAACATTTTTGGGCCCCATGTATATTACACAACTTTCCGAAAAATGGTAGGGCCCGAGATAAAATTCATTTTAAATCCAATTTTACACAGAAGGCTCCTAGTTTTAATTTTGACAAGATTCTTAAAGAAAAAATGGCGTCCACATTGGGCCTTACCGAATCCTTCGAAATCATTAATATATTTCCAATTTTTCTAGTCGACGCAGATTCTCTAGCACCACTTATCAAGAACTTATGCGAGTTTAAAAAAAAAAAAAGGCCCAGTTGGGCCTTAAGGCCCCAGGGCTGTATACGTACATGGCCACCCGGCATTATTTTCAAAACTGTACACGTTGCTCATTTTAACACGTGTCAATCTATCGTTAATTCGATATCAAATGTTTTTTTTTTTTTTCAATCTATGTAACTTACAAGTATTACACATCGTCCATATTCGATAAGCCCCAAAGGGAAACGTGTATAGCTTATGTCTTGTTCACGGGATTACGTATGATGTGTGTGTGTTCATTGTTTCTGCTCCCGACATGGTATCACAAATTTGATCTTATTAAAAAGCCACGTGGCCTAAGTCAAAGAACGTCAAAGCCGTAGGGCATAAAATATAGTCAGGACTCAGTTTGGGTGGACTAAAACGGTAGCACGAGCGTCACCAAATCCTCGGTTACACATATGGAGGGGGACTTGATGATTAGAGCTGTGTATTATTATACGTGCAGGGATACTTAGGATTAGCTGCTGGGCGGTTTGTAATGAATGGCCTGGAAGTAAGAAGGCCAATAGCTAAACTCACACACGACTCTTATAGGTTTGGTACGTTTATGTATAGTTTTTTTTTTTTTTCTTTTTTTTTTCTTTTTTTTTTTTCTTATTTTCTCGAAATGCAGCAGTACAGTCGGTGCAGGGCAAAGCAGAACACAAAATCACTGCCACTGAACCACTACTGGGAATATTCGTGACAGATATGAAGCGAGAGAAAAAAGAACAAATAATTAATACATTAAATGAAAATTAAAAGGGGTACGAAAAAAAAAAAAGTATGACAAAGGAATCCAGGTATAACTCGTGGTACCTGAAGAGGGTAATGAGGTGGGCAGGTGCCTTCACATGGTCGACTCTCTTCTCCTTTCTTTCCCTTTTTCCTGTTATTCCCTTTTGATTTTTTTTCTTCTTTTTTTTTTATAATATCTATCTTTCTCTTTCTCCTTGCATTCTTCAACAGTGCAGCACGCACCGCAGCAGCTAAAAACTACAACGACGAAGAAGAAGAATAAGACGGTGGAGACACATCGTGAGGACGTAACACAATAGAAGTTTGAAGGCATAGAGGACCTCTCGTGGTCGCCCAAAGCCGGAAAGAGGTACGCCCACTTCCCAAAAAAAATTGGCCCTCTCAAATGAAACCGAAAAAAAGCAAAATAAAATAAAATAAAATAACTCGGGCCGCCTGCCGGACGGACGCGTGCTGGGACCTTACAAGGCCCAAAAAGCCCAGGGGATATCAATGCATTCAACTATACATATATTATTTCCTTATACATGGAGAAAACATTGTTTGAACAGCCAAGATTCATTTCTATGCGTTTAATAATGTATTGCATTAATCAAATAATTGTTTTTATTTCTTATACATTATTTTTTTTTTTTTTTTTTTTTTTAATTGACGACAGATCTGTTGGAGAGATTTTTGGCTGCGGACAGTTCAGGTAATAAGTATACAATAATTATGCCCTTTGTATAAATATGTCAAAATATTTTTATAATTTTTTTTACATTAATTTAGAAAAACGAAGAAAGAAGTTTGTCAGAATTTTTAGGTGGGTTCAGGTTAGGCTGTAAGTGTGCAATATATTATGCACTTTGTATACATTTTTTTCTCAATGCAAAAAAGTGTCCTCAGGCAGTTTTTCGATGTCGCCAAGGTTTCATCGCACCCGTGTTCAAAACTTTGGGATTAATTTTGGTGGTGTCTGTGGATATACTTGTGTTTGTGTGCAAAAGTGCGGGGTAATGGAAGGGAACCTGGCCATTGGCCAGATTCCCATGAAACTCGAGAGGACGCGAATATAAGGCTGCTCCGGTGGGTCTGGCCGACGACGACGACGACGAAGACGACGTCGACGAAACGACGACGACGACGACGACGACGACGACGAAGACGACGACGAAGACGACGACGACGACGACGACGACGATGCGAAGGCAAAGGCGATTCGTACCCACTGGTGGTTCTCTTAGTCTCTCTATCGTTTCTCTCGTTTTTCTTAGTCTACCTCTTTCTATCCCTTTTTCTCGGCCCATTCAACCAACTCCGTTCTGCAGCGCCAACTCCCCAAATGAAGAATAAAAAAAAAAAGCACAAAAAGTCCTTCGACTAAAATACAGAACTGGCTCTTCAGGAAATTCAAATCGCAACTACAAAATCGCTGCTTCACATAAAAAAGAAATTAAAGAGCAGCAAATAGTTTGCTAATTAAATTTCTTTACTTAAAAAATCAACTTTGAAATTAAGTCATTTTTTTTTCAAATTTATTTATACAAATAATTGTTTGTGATTTTACTGAAGAATTCGATTTAATAGAGCAGAACAAAGTATGAATATCGCTTGCTTAAATAGTAATACAAAACGTGCTTGTCCTGCTGAATGAGGGTTGGAGGCTCTGACCAATCGAAATCCCAGCACCCCAAAAATTGCTTAAATTCTTACCCTAACCGATCTGATACGCCTGCACCTCGTTATTTGGGGTCCGTGGACGAGAGGATAATCAACAGCGTGCGGCACATGCACACACGTGGCCACGATTCTATAATAAAACGTCGAATATTTCGTGTGATGGAATAATCCCTGTACTGGCACGTGGCTAAAGCACACATTACGCCTTTTAAGCGTGATAGATGCATCAATAAATACGAAAATTTGGTGATACACTTTACTCGTTGAGAGTGAAAGAAGCGGAAATGAATACATTTTTTTTTTCAGTGTATGAATGTTGCAGTCTAAAATTACGTTACGATTGGGTCTATAAGACCCCAAAAACGATATTTGATATACAATCCCATTTACAATACATTTCGGCTCTTTGTAACAATATTTTTGAGATATATATAGCTTTTACAAAATTGGTCCCCGTAAGGCCCTTTCTAGCATTCATTTTGGGCCCATAATGCTTAGATATTATTTATTTCATTGTCGTATTGATAGTCAGATTCATGATTAAGTTCACAGTCGTTATTCCATGTCTGTAACCGCAGAAAAGCTATCAAAAAATGTCACCGAAAATAATGGGCCTTATACGACGATTTGCCTTGATTCTGAATTTCTTTACACTCAACTTCCTGAATTTACGTCTAAATAAAACAGGCAATAGTTAGCAAATAAAAATGCGGTAAGGAAATTACGTTTGGGTCTATAATGCCCTTGCTGGCATTAATTTAGGGGCCATAAGGCCCTAATACTGCATTTTTGTATCGGCATATTCATAATCAAATTCAGGATTAAATTCATAATCATTATTCCGCGCCTTCCACCATTGAAACACATTTAAAGTAACAACGTGAAAATTGGGCCTTACCGACAGTTTGTCTTGGTTCTAAATTTCTCAAAACAAAGATTCCTGCATTTACGCCCAAATAAAAACAACCAACATCAGTCACCTAAGAAAAATGCAGTAAGGAAGTTATGTTTGGGTCTATAATGCCCTTTCCGCATTAATTTAGGGGCCATAAGGCCCTAACACTGCATTTTTGTATCAGCATAATCAAATTCAAGATTAAATTCATCGTCATTATTTCACGTCTTCCACCATTGAAACGCTTTTAAAGTAACAACGTGAAAATTGGGCCTTACCGACAGTTTCTCTTGGTTATAAATTTCGCGAAACAGAGCTTCCTGCATTTACGCCTAAATAAAAACAGCCAACATCAGTCAGCTAAGAAAAATGCAGTAAGGAAGTTACACGTTTGGGCCCGTAAGGCCCTGGCGTTAATTCCCCTTGGGAGTTTTGGGACTCTTCCGCAGCGAAACCACCGTGTTCTCAACTTGTAAACGTTAAGAGCATCGTATAACTTCCAGGACGGTTTAAGTGGAGGGAGAGAGAAAAGGAAGGAGGGGGGACACATCGGTCCCAAGAATTCTCAACTCAGCCAGAGTAACTCTAGATCCTAGATGAAGGAGGACGATAAGTATGCGGTGGGAGCGGACCCCACCGGTTTCAGACACAGAGTCGGCAGCGGCGCGTCGTCTTCGGAACCGCTCTCGTCGGTTCGTCGTTTTGAAACATAAAACCAGATCCAAATCTGTCCAGGTCCGTGAGCTGCATGATGTACCGGTTAACTGAAGTTTGTTCGCTAGTTAGGCTTATTTCTTTTTTTTTTTTGCTCTCTCACAAGACAAACCATGCGACCATGTGAATGATACAGACATTCACTCAATGCTTCCTCATCGAGCAAGGTGTATTAGCAAAGATTATCAATTTTACCATTTTTGTTTTTTCTCTGCTTTTATCAAAAATCTTGAAATTATAGATTTTTGTATGTTTGACATTCTCTGTCAGGTACATTTTTTTTCAGACTCAGATGTTTCTCATTTTTAGCCGGATTCACTATGTTGTCAGTAACTTCTCATTCGGCATTCGAGACAAGCGTAAGAAAATATTTATTTCTGGACAGTGGCCGGGTACCGGGATTGCCGCGTGCGCAACTCGCTTGCATCAATTATCATATCCAGCGTTCTCCATAGAGTTTAAGCTTTAGACGAAGAGTATGCTTACGATATAGGCAATAGACTGAGGCGAGGCGTCTTACAAATTGAGATTGATGAAAGTCGAGCTAGATATATTCGAGGACTAATAATAATAAGAGAAAAACCGAGGACGAATGATCATGAGTTGGGCATGAAGGGCCGACATGGTACAAGGCAACGGGAGAGACAAAACAAAAAAGAAGAACTCACCATGAGACGATTCGTTGGTGAGACAGAAGACAAAAAAAAGAGACGGAAAACCGACTGAAATTGTAGCAATCGGAACAATGTTCCTACTCGTTAATCATTGTATGCGGCTGGGTGTACGTTCTTGAATTTCATGGGAAAGTGTAGTAGTAGCTAGCTCAGTTAATCGGCGAAGGGAAAAAAAAGAAACCATTCCAAAGAAATGTTTCGTCTTCGTGGCAACAAAACAGTAAAAAAGTAAGGGAAAAAAATCGTTCTCTCAGCGAACGTGACACGCTACGAGTCGAGATAGCTGAATGGGGAAGAGAAATAGAAAGAAATGAGAGGGATCGAAGGGACGAGAAAAAAAAGACATACATATCCCCGGCGTTTCGAGTCTACGAGCCATTCTAAAATAGTTCGGACTCGCGCCACGCTTTTCGTTCTTCTTTTCACATTCTTTTTTAATTCTTTCTATCCTGCTTATTTTCTCTTGATTTTCTGATGCTTCAGACATTCTAACAGGTCGATGCTATAAAACGCCGTGATATTTACAGATTTTCCAGATATATATCATATTATATTTTCAATACCTTGGTAATCTCGTTGCAGACTGCTTCTACTTAATATTTCGATATCAAGCTTAAATCGCGCATAGACCGATCAGTTTTTGTGAACCTCGTTGAAAATTTTCATATTTCGTTCATGTTACAGAACGACCAGTTCTTGCAAACCTTGTTGAATATTTTCAAATTTTATTTTTTCACAAGTAGATCAATCACTTTTCGTAAAAAGTGATCTTTTTTTCTCGCGCATAGACCGATCAGTTTTTAAATTTTGTTGAAAATGTGTCAAGCTTTGTTCACATATAGACCGAACACTTTTCATGATAGTAGTTGAACATTTATAAGTTTTGTCCACGCATACACCAATCATTTTTCATTAGAAACCTGATTTATTTGTCAGGCATAGACCGATCAGTTTTCTGAAACACGTTGAAAACGTTGAAATTTCATTCACGCATGCGCCGATAACTTTTCATCAACTTTGTTCAACATTTCTGGGTTTTTATTTCACCGAGAATAATATTAATTCAATATCTCCAGGAGCATAAAGCGAAAAACAATGCTTCTCAACTGATGAATGAAATTCCACTTCCTGGGCTTTCCAAGATTCAAATATATTCCGTGGTAATACCAGGTTTTGAGGAATTGATACAACCGTTAGACACCATGATTAGAGGGTGCGTTGCACCGAAAGCTCTAGTCTCTCTTGACCTCCGTGAACCTAGCAGAGCAAAGTGCCCGAAATTAAGTTTTCAATATCTTAAAATTAGGTGCTAATTAGGTGCTAATTTAGTGCCAAAGTGAAAAATTAAGTGCTCCTTTAGTTTAGCTAATAACTTAAGGTTAAAAATGCTCTGCTAGCTTAAACGCAAGCTAGCAGAGCACTATCGAGACTTGCATTATTGGCAAATTTTTTTTTCTAGGAATTAAGTGCTTTTTAAGTGCTTTAAAACAGTATAAAATTCAACTCCGAAATCCAACCGGAAATATTTTTTTTAACAAAAAAAAAATTATCAAAAAGTGAGAATCCGAAATTATCATTACAGCCGGATTCACTATCGACCAAAATTAGGTGCTCTTTAGGTGCTTTCGAACTGTATAAAAATAAACCCCGATATTAAACCGAAAACATTTTTTTATTAAAAATTAATTTATTGAAAATTAAAAATCCGAAATTATCATAATAACTGGGTTTACGATGTACCAGAATTAGGTGCCTTTTAGGTGCTTTTCAACCATATAAAAAAAAGCTATGAAATCAATCCGGAATTATTATAACAACCGGAAATACGTTATTTTATGGAAATTTATTCATCGAAAAATTAGAATCCGAAATTATCATTATAGCCGGATTCACAATCGACCAAAATTAGGTGCTCTTTAGGTGCTTTCGAACTGTAAAAAAATAAACCCTGATATTAAACCAGAAACATTTTTTTTATTAAAAATGAATTTATTGAAAATTAAAAATCCGAAATTATCATAATAACTGGGTTTACGATGTACCAGAATTAGGTGCTTTTTAGGTGCTTTCGAACTGAATAAAAAGAAACCCCGATATTGAAGCAGAAACATTTTTTTATGAAAAATTAATTTATTCAAAATTGAAAATCTGAAATTATCATAATACCTGGGTTCACTATGAACCAGAATTAGGTGCTTTTTAGGTGCTTTCGAACTGTATAAAAATAAACCCAGATATTAAAACAGAATCATTAGCAATTATTTTTGTATGAAAATTTATTTATCGAAAAGTTAGATTCCGAAATTATCATTATAGCCGCATTCACTATAGACCAAAATTGGGTGCTTTTTAGGTGCTTTCGAACTGAATAAAAATAAACCCCGATATTAAAGCAGAAACGATTTTTTATAAAAAATTCATTTATTCAAAATTGAATATCCGAAATTATCATAATAGCTGGGTTCACTATGTACAAGAATTAGGTGCTTTTTAAGTGCTTTTCAACCATATAGAAATAAACCACGAAATCAATCCAGAATCATTAGGAATTATTTTTGTATGGAAATTTATTTATCGAAAAGTTAGAATCCGAAATTATCATTATAGCCGCACTCACTATAGACCAAAATTTGGTGCTTTTTGGGTGCTTTCGAACTGAATAAAAATAAACCCCGATATTAAAGCAGAAACAGTTTTTTATGAAAAATTCATTTATTTAAAATTGAAAATCCGGATTTATCATAATAGCTGGGTTCACTATGTGCCAGAATTAGGTGCTTTTTAGGTGCTTTCGAACTGAATAAAAATAAACCCCGATATTAAAGCAGAAACATTTTTTTATGAAAAATTCATTTATTCAAAATTGAAAATCCGAAATTATCATAATAGCTGGGTTCACTATGTACAAGAATTAGGTGCTCTTTAAGTGCTTTTCAACCATATAGAAATAAACCACGAAATCAATCCAGAATCATTAGGAATTATTTTTGTATGGAAATTTATTTATCGAAAAGTTAGAATCCGAAATTATCATTATAGCCGCACTCACTATAGACCAAAATTTGGTGCTTTTTAGGTGCTTTCGAACTGTATAAAAATAAACGCCGATATTAAAGCAGAAACATTTTTTTATGAAAAATTCATTTATTCAAAATTGAAAATCCGAATTGATCATAATAGCTGGGTTCACTATGTGCCAAAATTAGGTGCTTTTTGGGTGCTTTCGAACTGAATAAAAATAAACCCCGATATTGAAGCAGAAACATTTTTTTATGAAAAATTCATTTATTCAAAATTGAAAATCCGAAATTATCATAATAGCTGGGTTCACTATGTGCCAGAATTAGGTGCTTTTTAGGTGCTTTCGAACTGAATAAAAATAAAGTCCGATATTAAAGCAGAAACATTTTTATATGAAAAATTAATTTATTAAAAATTGAAAATCTGAAATTATCATAATAGCTGGGTTCACTATGTACCGAAATTAGGTGCTTTTTAAGTACTTTTCAACCATATAGAAATAAACCACGAAATCAATCCAGAATCATTAGCAATTATTTTTGTATGAAAATTTATTTATCGAAAAGTTAGATTCCGAAATTATCATTATAGCCGCATTCACTATAGACCAAAATTAGGTGCTTTTTGGGTGCTTTCGAACTGAATAAAAATAAACCCCGATATTAAAGCAGAAACATTTTTTTATGAAAAATTTATTTATTCAAAATTGAAAATCCGAAATTATCATAATAGCTCGGTTCACTATGTGCCAGAATTAGGTGCTTTTTAGGTGCTTTCGAACTGAATAAAAATAAACCCCGATATTAAAGCAGAAACATTTTTTTATGAAAAATTCATTTATTCAAAATTGAAAATCCGAAATTATCATAATAGCTGGGTTCACTATGTACAAGAATTAGGTGCTTTTTAAGTGCTTTTCAACCATATAGAAATAAACCACGAAATCAATCCAGAATCATTAGGAATTATTTTTGTATGGAAATTTATTTATCGAAAAGTTAGAATCCGAAATTATCATTATAGCCGCACTCACTATAGACCAAAATTTGGTGCTTTTTAGGTGCTTTCGAACTGTATAAAAATAAACGCGGATATTAAAGCAGAAACATTTTTTTATGAAAAATTCATTTATTCAAAATTGAAAATCCGAATTTATCATAATAGCTGGGTTCACTATGTGCCAAAATTAGGTGCTTTTTGGGTGCTTTCGAACTGAATAAAAATAAACCCCGATATTAAAGCAGAAACATTTTTTTATGAAAAATTTATTTATTCAAAATTGAAAATCCGAAATTATCATAATAGCTGGGTTCACTATGTGCCAGAATTAGGTGCTTTTTAGGTGCTTTCGAACTGAATGAAAATAAAGTCCGATATTAAAGCAGGAACATTTTTTTATGAAAAATTCATTTATTCAAAATTGAAAATCCGAAATTATCATAATAGCTGGGTTCACTATGTGCCAGAATTAGGTGCTCTGTAGGTGCTTTCGAACTGAATAAAAATAAACCCCGATATTAAAGCAGAAACATTTTTATATGAAAAATTAATTTATTCAAAATTGAAAATCTGAAATTATCATAATAGCTGGGTTCACTATGTACCAAAATTAGGTGCTTTTTAAGTGCTTTTCAACCATATAGAAATAAACCACGAAATCAATCCAGAATCATTAGCAATTATTTTTGTATGAAAATTTATTTATCGAAAAGTTAGATTCCGAAATTATCATTATAGCCGCATTCACTATAGACCAAAATTAGGTGCTTTTTGGGTGCTTTCGAACTAAATAAAAATAAACCCCGATATTAAAGCAGAAACATTTTTTTATGAAAAATGTATTTATTCAAAATTGAAAATCCGAAATTATCATAATAGCTGGGTTCACTACGTGCCAGAATTAGGTGCTTTTTAGGTGCTTTCGAACTGAATAAAAATAAACCCCGATATTGAGGCAGAAACATTTTTTTATGAAAAATTCATTTATTCAAAATTGAAAATCCGAAATTATCATAATAGCTGGGTTCACTATGTACAAGAATTAGGTGCTTTTTAAGTGCTTTTCAACCATATAGAAATAAACCACGAAATCAATCCAGAATCATTAGGAATTATTTTTGTATGGAAATTTATTTATCGAAAAGTTAGAATCCGAAATTATCATTATAGCCGCACTCACTATAGACCAAAATTTGGTGCTTTTTAGGTGCTTTCGAACTGTATAAAAATAAACGCCGATATTAAAGCAGAAACATTTTTTAATGAAAAATTCATTTATTCAAAATTGAAAATCCGAAATTATCATAATAGCTGGGTTCACTATGTGCCAGAATTAGGTGCTTTTTAGGTGCTTTCGAACAAAATAAAAATAAACTCCGATATTAAAGCAGAAACATTTTTTTATGAAAAATTCATTTATTCAAAATTGAAAATCCGAAATTATCATAATAAGTATCATAATAATTAATATGTACCTGAATTATTTTACTCTGTAACTAAATTTACATTCCATAGCAAAGAGACTAACAAAACCGCTGCCCCATAAACGAATAAACATCTTAATAGTTGTACTGGTTCACTTCATAACAATAGTCTCCTTTACATAGTAAGCCCAGCTAATACGAAGATTTTCGATTGTTAATATTCAATGAATTAATTGTAATCAAGAAATAATATTTCCGAGTTCATATAGTTCCGTAGTTTTTTTATATGATTGAAAAGCACCTAAAGAGCATTTAATTCTGGTACATAGTGAACCCAGCTATTATGATAATTTCAGATTTTCAATTTTTAATAAATAAATTTTTCATTAAAAAATGTTTCTGGTTTAATATCTGGGTTTATTTTTATACAGTTCGAAAGCACCTAAAAAGCACCTAATTCTGGCACATAGTAAACCCAGCTATTATAATAATTTCAGATTTTTAATTTTGAATAAATTAATTGTTCATAAAAAAATGTTTCTGGTTTAATATCTGGGTTTATTTTTATACAGTTCGAGAGCACCTAAAAAGCACCAAATTTTGGTCTATAGTGAATGCGGCTATAATGATAATTTCGGATTCTAACTTTTCGATAAATAAATTTTCATAAAAAAAAATTCCTAATGATTCCGGATTGATTTCGTGGTTCATTTTTATATGGTTGAAAAGCAATTGAAAAGCACCTAATTCTGGTACATAGTGAACCCAGCTATTATGATAATTTCAGATTTTCAATTTTGAATAAATTAATTTTTCATAAAAAAATGTTTCTGGTTCAATATCTGGGTTTATTTTTATACAGTTCGAAAGCACCTAAAAAGCACCTAATTCTGGCACATAGTGAACCCAGCTATTATGATAAATTCGGATTTTCCATTTTGAATAAATGAATTTTTCATAAAAAATTGTTTCTGCTTTAATATCGGGGTTTATTTGTATACAATTCGAAAGCACCTAAAAAGCACCAAATTTTGGTCTATAGTGAATGCGGCTATAATGATAATTTCGGAATCTAACTTTTCGATAAATAAATTTTCATACAAAAATAATTGCTAATGATTCTGGATTGATTTCGTGGTTTATTTCTATATGGTTGAAAAGCACTTAAAAAGCACCTAATTTTTGTACATAGTGAACCCAGCTATTATGATAATTTCAGATTTTCAATTTTGAATAAATTAATTTTTCATATAAAAATGTTTCTGCTTTAATATCGGGGTTTATTTTTATTCAGTTCAAAAGCACCTAATTCTGGCACATAGTGAACCCAGCTATTATGATAATTTCGGATTTTCAATTTTGAATAAATGAATTTTTCATAAAAAAATGTTCCTGCTTTAATATCGGACTTTATTTTTATTCAGTTCGAAAGCACCTAAAAAGCACCTAATTCTGGCACATAGTGAACCCAGCTATTATGATAATTTCGGATTTTCAATTTTGAATAAATGAATTTTTCATAAAAAAATGTTTCTGCTTTAATATCGGGGTTTATTTTTATTCAGTTCGAAAGCGCCCAAAAAGCACCTAATTTTGGCACATAGTGAACCCAGCTATTATGATAAATTCGGATTTTCAATTTTGAATGAATGAATTTTTCATAAAAAAATGTTTCTGCTTTAATATCGGGGTTTATTTTTATTCAGTTCGAAAGCACCCAAAAAGCACCTAATTTTGCCACATAGTGAACCCAGCTATTATGATAAATTCGGATTTTCCATTTTGAATAAATGAATTTTTCATAAAAAATTGTTTCTGCTTTAATATCGGGGTTTATTTGTATACAATTCGAAAGCACCTAAAAAGCACCAAATTTTGGTCTATAGTGAATGCGGCTATAATGATAATTTCGGAATCTAACTTTTCGATAAATAAATTTTCATACAAAAATAATTGCTAATGATTCTGGATTGATTTCGTGGTTTATTTCTATATGGTTGAAAAGCACTTAAAAAGCACCTAATTTTTGTACATAGTGAACCCAGCTATTATGATAATTTCAGATTTTCAATTTTGAATAAATTAATTTTTCATATAAAAATGTTTCTGCTTTAATATCGGGGTTTATTTTTATTCAGTTCAAAAGCACCTAATTCTGGCACATAGTGAACCCAGCTATTATGATAATTTCGGATTTTCAATTTTGAATAAATGAATTTTTCATAAAAAAATGTTCCTGCTTTAATATCGGACTTTATTTTTATTCAGTTCGAAAGCACCTAAAAAGCACCTAATTCTGGCACATAGTGAACCCAGCTATTATGATAATTTCGGATTTTCAATTTTGAATAAATGCATTTTTCATAAAAAAATGTTCCTGCTTTAATATCGGACTTTATTTTTATTCAGTTCGAAAGCACCTAAAAAGCACCTAATTCTGGCACATAGTGAACCCAGCTATTATGATAATTTCGGATTTTCAATTTTGAATAAATGAATTTTTCATAAAAAAATGTTTCTGCTTTAATATCGGGGTTTATTTTTATTCAGTTCGAAAGCACCCAAAAAGCACCTAATTTTGCCACATAGTGAACCCAGCTATTATGATAAATTCGGATTTTCAATTTTGAATAAATGAATTTTTCATTAAAAAATGTTTCTGCTTTAATATCGGCGTTTATTTTTATACAGTTCGAAAGCACCTAAAAAGCACCAAATTTTGGTCTATAGTGAGTGCGGCTATAATGATAATTTCGGATTCTAACTTTTCGATAAATAAATTTCCATACAAAAATAATTCCTAATGATTCTGGATTGATTTCGTGGTTTATTTCTATATGGTTGAAAAGCACTTAAAAAGCACCTAATTCTTGTACATAGTGAACCCAGCTATTATGATAATTTCGGATTTTCAATTTTGAATAAATGAATTTTTCATAAAAAAATGTTTCTGCTTTAATATCGGACTTTATTTTTATTCAGTTCGAAAGCACCTAAAAAGCACCTAATTCTGGCACATAGTGAACCCAGCTATTATGATAATTTCGGATTTTCAATTTTGAATAAATGAATTTTTCATAAAAAAATGTTTCTGCTTCAATATCGGGGTTTATTTTTATTCAGTTCGAAAGCACCCAAAAAGCACCTAATTTTGGCACATAGTGAACCCAGCTATTATGATCAATTCGGATTTTCAATTTTGAATGAATGAATTTTTCATAAAAAAATGTTTCTGCTTTAATATCCGCGTTTATTTTTATACAGTTCGAAAGCACCTAAAAAGCACCAAATTTTGGTCTATAGTGAGTGCGGCTATAATGATAATTTCGGATTCTAACTTTTCGATAAATAAATTTCCATACAAAAATAATTCCTAATGATTCTGGATTGATTTCGTGGTTTATTTCTATATGGTTGAAAAGCACTTAAAAAGCACCTAATTTTGGTACATAGTGAACCCAGCTATTATGATAATTTCAGATTTTCAATTTTGAATAAATTAATTTTTCATATAAAAATGTTTCTGCTTTAATATCGGGGTTTATTTTTATTCAGTTGGAAAGCACCTAAAAAGCACCTAATTCTGGCACATAGTGAACCCAGCTATTATGGTAATTTCGGATTTTCAATTTTGAATAAATGAATTTTTCATAAAAAAATGTTCCTGCTTTAATATCGGACTTTATTTTTATTCAGTTCGAAAGCACCTAAAAAGCACCTAATTCTGGCACATAGTGAACCCAGCTATTATAATAAATTCGGATTTTCCATTTTGAATAAATGAATTTTTCATAAAAAATTGTTTCTGCTTTAATATCGGGGTTTATTTGTATACAATTCGAAAGCACCTAAAAAGCACCAAATTTTGGTCTATAGTGAATGCGGCTATAATGATAATTTCGGAATCTAACTTTTCGATAAATAAATTTTCATACAAAAATAATTGCTAATGATTCTGGATTGATTTCGTGGTTTATTTCTATATGGTTGAAAAGCACTTAAAAAGCACCTAATTCTTGTACATAGTGAACCCAGCTATTATGATAATTTCGGATTTTCAATTTTGAATAAATGAATTTTTCATAAAAAAATGTTTCTGCTTTAATATCGGACTTTATTTTTATTCAGTTCGAAAGCACCTAAAAAGCACCTAATTCTGGCACATAGTGAACCCAGCTATTATGATAATTTCGGATTTTCAATTTTGAATAAATGAATTTTTCATAAAAAAATGTTTCTGCTTCAATATCGGGGTTTATTTTTATTCAGTTCGAAAGCACCCAAAAAGCACCTAATTTTGGCACATAGTGAACCCAGCTATTATGATCAATTCGGATTTTCAATTTTGAATGAATGAATTTTTCATAAAAAAATGTTTCTGCTTTAATATCCGCGTTTATTTTTATACAGTTCGAAAGCACCTAAAAAGCACCAAATTTTGGTCTATAGTGAGTGCGGCTATAATGATAATTTCGGATTCTAACTTTTCGATAAATAAATTTCCATACAAAAATAATTCCTAATGATTCTGGATTGATTTCGTGGTTTATTTCTATATGGTTGAAAAGCACTTAAAAAGCACCTAATTTTGGTACATAGTGAACCCAGCTATTATGATAATTTCAGATTTTCAATTTTGAATAAATTAATTTTTCATATAAAAATGTTTCTGCTTTAATATCGGGGTTTATTTTTATTCAGTTGGAAAGCACCTAAAAAGCACCTAATTCTGGCACATAGTGAACCCAGCTATTATGGTAATTTCGGATTTTCAATTTTGAATAAATGAATTTTTCATAAAAAAATGTTCCTGCTTTAATATCGGACTTTATTTTTATTCAGTTCGAAAGCACCTAAAAAGCACCTAATTCTGGCACATAGTGAACCCAGCTATTATAATAAATTCGGATTTTCCATTTTGAATAAATGAATTTTTCATAAAAAATTGTTTCTGCTTTAATATCGGGGTTTATTTGTATACAATTCGAAAGCACCTAAAAAGCACCAAATTTTGGTCTATAGTGAATGCGGCTATAATGATAATTTCGGAATCTAACTTTTCGATAAATAAATTTTCATACAAAAATAATTGCTAATGATTCTGGATTGATTTCGTGGTTTATTTCTATATGGTTGAAAAGCACTTAAAAATCACCTAATTCTTGTACATCGTGAACCCAGCTATTATGATAATTTCGGATTTTCAATTTTGAATAAATGAATTTTTCATAAAAAAATGTTTCTGCTTTAATATCGGGGTTTATTTTTATTCAGTTCGAAAGCACCTAAAAAGCACCTAATTCTGGCACATAGTGAACCCAGCTATTATGATAAATCCGGATTTTCAATTTTAAATAAATGAATTTTTCATAAAAAACTGTTTCTGCTTTAATATCGGGGTTTATTTTTATTTAGTTCGAAAGCACCCAAAAAGCACCTAATTTTGGCACATAGTGAACCCAGCTATTATGATCAATTCGGATTTTCAATTTTGAATAAATGAATTTTTCATAAAAAAATGTTTCTGCTTTGATATCTGGGTTTATTTTTATACAGTTCGAAAGCACCTAAAAAGCACCTAATTCTGGTTCATAGTGAACCCAGGTATTATGATAATTTCAGATTTTCAATTTTGAATAAATTAATTTTTCATAAAAAAATGTTTCTGCTTCAATATCGGGGTTTCTTTTTATTCAGTTCGAAAGCACCTAAAAAGCACCTAATTCTGGTACATCGTAAACCCAGTTATTATGATAATTTCGGATTTTTAATTTTCAATAAATTCATTTTTAATAAAAAAAATGTTTCTGGTTTAATATCAGGGTTTATTTTTTTACAGTTCGAAAGCACCTAAAGAGCACCTAATTTTGGTCGATTGTGAATCCGGCTATAATGATAATTTCGGATTCTAATTTTTCGATGAATAAATTTCCATAAAATAACGTATTTCCGGTTGTTATAATAATTCCGGATTGATTTCATAGCTTTTTTTTATATGGTTGAAAAGCACCTAAAAGGCACCTAATTCTGGTACATCGTAAACCCAGTTATTATGATAATTTCGGATTTTTAATTTTCAATAAATTAATTTTTAATAAAAAAATGTTTTCGGTTTAATATCGGGGTTTATTTTTATACAGTTCGAAAGCACCTAAAGAGCACCTAATTTTGGTCGATAGTGAATCCGGCTGTAATGATAATTTCGGATTCTCACTTTTTGATAATTTAGTTTTTGTTAAAAAAAATATTTCCGGTTGGATTTCGGAGTTGAATTTTATACTGTTTTAAAGCACTTAAAAAGCACTTAATTCCTAGAAAAAAAAATTTGCCAATAATGCAAGTCTAGATAGTGCTCTGCTAGCTTGCGTTTAAGCTAGCAGAGCATTTTTAACCTTAAGTTATTAGCTAAACTAAAGGAGCACTTAATTTTTCACTTTGGCACTAAATTAGCACCTAATTAGCACCTAATTTTAAGATATTGAAAACTTAATTTCGGGCACTTTGCTCTGCTAGGTTCACGGAGGTTCTCTCTTGAACCACGCCAGTGTCTATACCTGCGTACTACTTTCGCTATTTCCAGGTATAGAAGGAATCCGGAACGTCGGACATAGCTAAGTTCTGTGGATATGCTCGTCGATCGTGACTGCTGCGCGTGCCAACACCGGGTTTTACTCGTCTCTGCTCCGACCTGAAAGATACCTGGGTTGCCTATAACGTGCTTTTGCTATATAACTATACTGTAATACCAGAACCAAGCAAACCTGACGGTGGAATAGGCGCAAACTCGCGTCACGGCCGAGCGTTGAATCGCTTTGTAACACTTTCAGGATGCAATTATATATGTGAAACGAACGTCGAGTCACCGAAGGGTCTTGTATTATAAAATCGACGCTCGGACACTTCAGCAGGATTATATCAAGATAAAAAGAAACAATCGTACACGCTATCGAACACAATTATAAAGTCTTGACTGCAATTATCATGGACGCATATATAGAAGTATACATATAATTGGAAACCTCAGACATTAACTAATACAATTATTAAAATCACGCATAGATCGATCGGTTTACGTTATTATCCTTGAAGAAACTATTTATTTCTCAGGCATAGACCGATCAGTTTTTTGAACATCTATGAAAACTGTCAAACTTCGTTTACGCATAGACCGATCAGTTTTCGTGAATATCTATGAACATTTTCAAACTTCGTTCAAGAGTAGACAGATCACTTTTCGTGAACGGAGTTGAAAATAAAGAAGATTATTTCACGCATAGACCGATCAGTTTACGTTAATTTCGTTAAAGAAACCAATTATTTCTCAGGCATAGACCGATCAGTTTTGTAAACATCTATGAAAATTTTGAAACTTCGTTTACGCATAGACCGATCAGTTTTCGTGAATATCTATGAACATTTTCAAACTTCGTGTAAGCATAGACAGATCACTTTTCGTGAACGGAGTTGAAAATTAAGATTATTTCGCGTATAGACCGATCAGTTTACGTTAATTTCGTTAAAGAAAACACTTATTTCTCAGACATAGACCGATCAGTTTTGTGAACATCTATGAAAACTTTCAAACTTCGCTTACGCATAGACCGATCAGTTTTCGTGAATATCTATGAACATTTTCAAACTTCGTGTAAGCATAGACAGATCACTTTTCGTGAACGGAGTTGAAAATTAAGATTATTTCGCGTATAGACCGATCAGTTTACGTTAATTTCGTTAAAGAAAACACTTATTTCTCAGGCATAGACCGATCAGTTTTGTAAACATCTATGAAAACTTTCAAACTTCGCTTACGCATAGACCGATCAGTTTTCGTGAATATCTATGAACATTTTCAAACTTCGTGTAAGCATAGACAGATCACTTTTCGTGAACGAAGTTGAAAATTAAGAAGATTATTTCGAGCATAGATGATTATTTCAGTTTACGTTAATTTCGTTAAAGAAACCACTTATTTCTCAGGCATAGACCGATCAGTTTTGTGAACATCTATGAAAATTTTCAATCAATGTTCTCGTAGTCGTAAAAAAATGTTTAAACTTCGTTCACACGTAAACGGAAATTACACTCAACTGGAATTACAACATTTCAACAATATTACAACATTGCTGATACATTTCATGATTTTCATACAAAAGCAACGCATTTCAAAAGACTATTTCAATGATATTTTCCAAATATTCCGATGCTATGATAAAACTAAAATCCAATAGTTTTACGACGAAAAAAAACGTGCGTTTTTCCCCCTAGTGGGAAACATCCCCGGAATGTTTGTGCGTGAGATAAAAAAAAAATGAATAAACATGGAAAGCCCAGGTATGGAATAGGAGTGGTAAGGTGCGTTTGGGTCAAATTGTGGATAGCATAAGGTCCCGTTTTCAAGTTAGCTGGCAGGTAGGAAAAGCGAACAGGTAGAGCCATAGAGAAACGTGACGGACAGATAGATGGAATCGTTTCATCGAGTTTGATGTACGCATCCCAAAGAGGGTGAATTTTTTGTTAGCTGTGCCTTAACGACCTCTAACGTTAACAGATAGCCTGCGTCATAAAGCAGCCAATACAGAGTCTTGTCAGTTAGCATCCAGTTTCGCTCTGGCAACGAGAAGGTTGATTCTCTGTCGAGCAAGCTAAAAGTGATAACGATCGAAATGTCCATTTTACCATGCAAACACGCATTGGATATACCTGGTTTAGGTCTCCAATAGTACACCCTAGGACTTTCATTTACTCGAGAGTCGGACACGCAAATCCCAATGGTCACAACATTATGTAATCATTTACTGTCAATTAATGAGTCCCTACAGGTCCCTTAAAATAAGGACACTAAGTTTTTTGATAACGCGATAAGAACGTACCGATCAATCATTGATAACATTAATTCTATTAATTAAGACACTTTGCAAAATTTATCTGTCTTTATATACATATTTTTTTATTAAAATTACTACTGTGTTTTATTATCTCATACTTTTTTATAATCATTTAAGGTAATTTCATTATAATTATTTTATAAATTGTGGAGTTTGTTTTATCAACTTTTATTTACATTGAAATATCACGGAAAAATTAGAAAAGAAGACAAATGATTATTTAATTTTAGAAAATGAATTTAACGAAAATAAAGCTTACTCTTAACGAAGCAAAAATAAATATTTGGTTATTAATAGAATTTGTTCTATGAATTTTCATATTAGAATTACCAAAATAATAATAATAATAATAATAATAATTTACCTTGCATCCTTCTTGCTATCATTATGAAAATTAAATTTCTTATTATAAAAGTTGCAAATTTTTTTGTCAAATTTGGGTGAGTTATTTTAAATAAATTTTGAGGAAAAAAATTAAAATAATCGAACAAAAGAATTACTTTTTTTTATTGACAAAAGCGAAGCTCTTTGAAAATGTTGAAAAGATAAAGAAAATTAATATCTACAAACAACAATATCTGTCTTTGATAAAATTATTGTTCAAAAAAATTTGAGAACGAAAAAAAAATGTTACGATAATGACATCTTTCAGGGAGATGTTGAATTGACGATGAAAGGAATGAGATAAAATTGATTCGAAGTTTGGTTGATTATTGGTACAAGGTGGTATTACAAGTGCGAAAAAGGACCTGTTCGTGAGATATACGTCGTCAGGACGATCATTCACCAAGGCGGAGGGGTCTTGTTTGTCGATGAAAAATATTTGCACGAGAGCACCGGTGAGCTCAAATAGCATGACGGGAGAGGGACGAAGCGACGTTTGGAGTGGTGTCGACGATAGGCCTGTCATTTTCCGAGTGGCGGATTGGTACGCGCGCGCGACTCGGTTGTTGCCTCTCGGTGACTCCAGCCTGGCTTGACTTGCCTTTGCCTCTCTCGTGTGCATGTGTGTGTGTGTGTGTGTGTGTTATACGGAGGAACGCGTTTCGCGACGCGTGCGAAAGTGCGCCCTATGTACTTTAGACGTCGCTGTGCACATACGCTGTTACCTACGTACACACGCGATTATACACACACATATGTATATATATATATATATATATATATATATATATATATATATATATATATATATATATATATATATATATATGTATATATATGTGTATATATATATATAAGCGAGGGGTCGAATGACGGACGTTCACCGCTCTTAAACAGCTCATACGTAATTTATTTGGCCAATTACGAAAGTGTTTTCGGCGTTGAAAGCCCTTCCTCAATCGTTTGGCACACGAAAATCAGTTACAAACATTCTTTGATAAGGAAATGTTCAATGAATCGACAATTCGCAAATTTGCAACTTTTCGATATTTTTTTTTTTTTTCGTCTTTTTTTTTTTGAGAATTTCAATGATTTTCTCTTCTTAAATTATATGAAATTCGAGATTTTCGGGTTTTTTTTTTAATTGGCTTTTGATGAAAAATTGCAGTAATTTTTTTTTGTTTAAATAAATTGTTTTTTTCATGAATACTGGGGAGATTTTTTTGGACACTCAAAGGAGAATAAATATTCTTTGATTTTTTTTATTCTGATTTTTGCAATTTTTTATATCATTTTCAGTTCAATCATACGAAATTTCGTATTTTGAGATTTTTTTTTTTTATGAAAATTAGAAAATTACTAGGACTTTATTTATTGGTTACTTTTCGTTAAATTTTTTTTTTTTTTTTTTTTCTCAGGAATATTGGGAAAAGTTTCTTGCACGCTGCAAGGAGAATAAAAATTCTCATTCTTTTTTAAACCTAATTACGTTTTATAAGTTTAATCAGTTTTCAGTTTAATGATATGAAATTTCATATTTTTCGGTTTTTTAGTTTAGACGAAAACCAGAAGATTTATCTCAAATCATTAGTATTATTTTTTAAATTATTTTATATCGGACATTGAATTATCGAATATATTTTGTATTAAGAAAAAAAATTGTATATCTAAAATTCTACATGAAATTAGATCGCGCTATTACTATCAATTTAACCGCAAATTAACTTTAATTCATTCACCTAAACAAAGGAATATTCATAAATCGTGTATGTTAAGTTCGAATCTGCAGTCGTAAGTTTGAACAAAGAATAATTGTTTGCAATTCGAACTTCAAATAATCATGAGGGCCAATAATAACCAGTTAAAGTTTGAACTTAAGTTTAAACTTTAAAAAATAATTAGTATTAAGTTGAATTTTAAACTTACATTTAAACTTAAAATTAGAAGTAGAATTATGCATTCTACAGCTTACACAACAGCTAAAATTTGAACTTTAGTTCCTGATTTAAGTTCGAACTTAAGTTCAGACTTAAATGAACCAAGTTTTGAATTATTAAACTTCGGAATCGAAATAACGAAGCTACAAAATTTGTTATCATGTATTGAACATTTCTACAGTTAAAAGCAATTAAAGTTCGTTCTTTACATCCTGAATTAAGTTCAAACTTAAGTTTCAACTTAAAATAATCAGTATAAAGTTCGATTTTAATCTTACAACGACTAAGAGAACAAAACTATTATTGTCAAGTATTAAGAGATCAATTATACATTTTACAGTATAAAAAACAGTTAAAATTTGAACATTAGTTCCTGATTTAAGTTCGAACTTAAGTTCAGACTTAAAAGAACCAAGTTTTGAATTTTTAAACTTCGAAATCGAAATAACGAAGCTACAAAATTTGTTATCATGTATTGAACATTTCTGCAGTTAAAAGCAATTAAAGTTCGTTCTTTACTTCCTGAATTAAGTTCAAACTTAAGTTTCAACTTAAAATAATCAGTATTAAGTTTGATTTTAAACTTACAACGACCAAGAGAACAAAAATATTATTTTCAAGTATTAAGAGATCAGTTATAGATTTTACAGTATAAAAAACAGTTAAAATTTGAACATTAGTTCCTTAAGTCTGAACTTAAGTTCGAACTTAAGTTCAGACTTAAATGAACCAAATTTTGAATTTTTTAACTTTTTTCAAACTTCGAAATAATTAAGACTACAAAAAGCTTGTTGTCATATATTGTGAATTCGTATAGTAAAAAGTAAGTAAAGTTCGTTCTTTACTTCCTGAATTAAGTTCAAACTTAAGTTTCAACTTAAAACAATCAGTATTAAGTTCGATTTTAAATTCCCAACAATCAAGGGAGCAAAAATATAACTATCAAATATTAAGAGATCAATTACACATTTTACAGTTGAAAAAAAAAACAGTTAAAATTAGAACTTTAATTACTGATTTAAGTTCAAACTTAAGTTCACACTTAAAAGAACCAAGTTTTGTATTTTTTAATTTCCAAAGACTACAGAAAGCTTGTTGTCATGTATTGAGAATTCCTACAGTAAAAAAGCAAGTAAAGTTCATTCTTAACTTCCCGAATTAACTTGAAACTTAAGTTTCAACTTAAACGACCAAAATTATTAAGTTCAACCTCAACCTTTAACAAATAAAAACAGCATAAAAGTTCCTTTTCAAAAATTCGGCAATTCATACACAAACTCTAAATTTAAAGCTCACATTTTACTTTCACTTTAAATTCTGAACTTAAGTTCAAACTTGGAGCAAAAAAATTCGGCAATTCATACAGGAACTCTAAATTTAATTCAACAAAACGCAATTAAAGTTCAAATTTAGCTTTCCCTTAAAATTCCAAACTTAAGTTGAAACTTACAACAACAAAAATTCGACAATTCATACACGAACTCTAAATTAAAAAAAAAACCCACTGAAAGTTCAAATTCTGCTTTAACTTAAAATTCCGAACTTAAGTTCAAACTTACAACAACAAAGTTCGACCCTCAGTCGTCTTTCCTACATCTCAACCTGCCTTTTATTCTCTCTGCCCTCTTTATCGTTAAACCCAACTTAAAAATCACCAAAAAAAAGGAAGAAACAAGTAAAAAAGAAAGAAAAATCTTAACATACCTCAGAAAATCACGAAAAATCCTCAGATTATCGGCAAACCCACTGTAGCACACACTTGTTAAATCTCGTTTAAAAGAAACTCGCGTACAAGATCCAAATAACGAAAAGAACACGTTTTTTTTTGTTTGTTAATCCGCACAAAGAGTAAATTCGAACAAATCACGAATTCCACAATTGTCCCTTATTGCATTTTTTGTTCAAAAGGCCTATTTTTTTCACCATAAGTGGTCAACTGGTCCCTCGGTAAAAAAAAAAAAAAAAAAAAACAGGCTCCTTATGGCTGATCCTTGGAAATCCTACGGCGCGCACCCTCGAGACTTCGTTGTAGCTTGAAAATCGAGCGATATTGGTGGGTAAAAAAAAATGCTCGTTCTCTATGTTTCTCAACAAATCGTGACAATCCGACAGCTTGCCAACGCCGTATTATTGTTTACGGTCGATAGAGGTGCAACGATGAGTGCAAGCGCCATTTTAGCCCCGTTGCAGTGTTTCGTTTGGCCGCGAGCAGGGCGAAAAGGTGGAAGAGAATCAGCAGAGCCTTACCAAGCGATCGAGGTATTTAAGGTATTATTATAACAGTGAAGAAAATTTGTAGCCTCTTAAGTGCCTTAAGGGTCCAAATTTTTCAAGTTCTTCGTCAGGCTTAAGACCCCCAAAAGCGTACAAAAAGTCACTTTCGTAAAAACAAAAATTGTTTTTTTTTTCTTTTTTTTTTAAACCAGCTTAATCATCCAAAAAATGAAGCCTTAAGGTTGTTCATACGAATCCAAGCACTTGTCTTAAGTCACTCACAAGAATTAAAAAAAAAAAAAAGGAAAAAAAAAAAATAATGAAAAACAAAACAAAACAAAATCACCTGTTTTTATCAATCCAATACACCCTTAAGGATCTCGATAACCTTAAGTTCGAAAAACCCTTAAATTTTCAGCTTTGTATCACAAGATTCACTCCTCAACACGCTTAAGGAAATGTCCTTTTTTTTCTTTGCACCCGGATTGTCACAAAATGCAGTTTCTTTGTTTTTAACACCCTTAACACTTTTTAATTTTTTTTAATTTTTTTTTAATTTTTTTTTGTTAAGGTTTGAGTGTTGAAATTTCGAGTTTTGGAGGGTTTAGGAGGGTTAATCAATTTAAGGTTAAGGTTGGGGGGCTTTTTTTTTTAGTGTCTTTTTGAGGTTCGATATATTTTCTGTTGTTAAAAAACAAAAGGTTGAATATCAAGGAAGTTGTGTTTTATTAGCGGGGACGCGGTTTCGCGATGAGTTTCTTGATCGGTTTTTGTGGCGGCAGCACGAGTCAAAATGTGTGCGGGGGGAAAAAAAACTCGTACGTGTATACGGCCGTTTCGCGTTTTACGTCCGTCCTTCGTAACGAGGGAACACGAACTGAGTAAGAGTCGGTGATGGTGGAAACTAGCGAGACGCTTAAAAGCTACACCGGAGAGCGCGTACGACAGGAGCGCTCAACTTCCTCGGGAATCGAACGCAAACGCTCGCGGTTGGGCTGTAAGGATTTTCAACGGAGACGAATACAAGTTGAGACACGTCGGGTTTACGCGCATATCTTTCGGCGCAAGCTACACGAGCGCCGCCACAGCCTGCCCGGCTGGTTTTACCATCGTACCGCTATTCGGGAACGTATCAGACTTGAGACCTGCAATGATGTTGAAGCTCTATACTACGATGATAAACTAACGCCGATGAGAAACACCGGTGCTGCACCCTGGAATACAGGCGCGATATCCTTTGAGGATTCTGACCGGTTTCACTTTGGTACGAGATTTCAATGATCGGTTGGGATTTATGGAACTGCTTTTTTTTTTTTTTTAGTTACTCATAGAGGACGCTTTTTGGAATGTTTTTTGTTTTTCGTTTTTTTTTTTTGTAAATTTTTATGTTGGTACAGTGAAAATATTTTTAAAAAAATGAGAAGAGGGGTTTAAAACGAAATTTACGTGTGTATTAGGATTGTTCATTTTCAATTGTAATTTTTTTACAAAAATGGTTGGAGGTCGCTACAGAATTTTTAAGAAAAAGAAAATAGGGTTATTTTATGTTATTTTTGTTTTTTTGCGTTGGTATAGTTGGAATTTACTTTTTTGTTGTTGTCAACCATGTAAAATAGTGGTGATAAATACTTAAAATAAAATTCTGCTATCATGTCAAATTTCAATGATCGGTTGAAATTTATGGAATTGATTTTCTTTTCTTTTTGCTTACTCATAGAAGATGCTTTTTGGAATTTTTTTGGAAAATTTGATGTTGATACACTGAAAGTATTTTGAAAAAATGAGAAAAGGGGTTTAAAAAGAAATTTACGTGTGTATTGGGATTATTCATTTTTAACTTTAATTTTTTTTGTATCAAAAAAAGAAAGTACTTAAATTAGTACTTAACAAAAATGCTTGGAGGTCGCTACAGAATTTTTAAGAAAAAAAAATATGGTTAATTTATGTTATTTTTGTTTTTTACGTTGGTATAGTTGGAATTAACTTTTTTTGTTGTTGTCAACCATGTAAAATAATGGTGACAAATAGTTAACATAAAATTCTCCTATCATGTCAAAATTCAATTTGGAAATTATGGAATTGCTTT